>CM073584.1:53887481-55087481 GCA_037074715.1 Magnolia kwangsiensis | reverse complement strand
CAAATATATAAAAATGCATTCTATGGTTAGAAATATATTTCACAGCTTTTACTCACCTGTCTCAATTGATTATAGGTCTTAAGCGTAGCTGGCCGCATAGGCTTGGCTAGGCTACCTTAATTGGTATTTTATCATTGCTGAACGGTGAATCCATAACTGATATTTCGCCAGCTGCTGATATATTCTGAAAATCAATAATTGATATTTCGCCGTTGCCGATATATTTTGAGAATCAATAATTGATATTTTACCGTTGCCGATGTATTTTGATGATTCTGAGGAAAATCTTTGGCAATCAATGCTTGACTACTATCATCATTATTTAGTGGCTTGACAGCAGTCATCATGCTTGGTAGCGATCATCAACGCTTGATGGCAATTGTTTAACGCTTGATGGTGATTGTTTGATGCTTGATGGCGATTGTTAACGCTTGATAGCGATTGTTTGAATAAACTTGCATGAGCCATTGGTGACGACAGTGATAGTTGCTTATTTTGGCAACGATCATTGGCACTTGCTTATTTTGACAACAATCATCGACGCTTTTATTTGGCGATTGTCATTGGTGCTTCGCATTTGGCGATTGTATTGACGCTTCGCATTTGGCGATGATTTGATATGCTTGAAAGCCTGCACTTTATCCAAATACAGAAGAAATATATTACATAGTTAGAAATATATTTCACAGTTTTTACTCACCTGTCTTGCCCCCTTTTGATTAGGAAGCATTACTCTGGGAATCTTCGTAATCAAAATCATGATGCTGTAATCCTGACACCGCATCATTTCATACTTTTGTTTAAGATTAGCTTTGCCCCCAGTCTCGAACTAGTCAAGCCTGTGTATTATTATTTCTTTCTTTTTTTTTTCTTTTTTTTTCTTTTCTTTTATGTCATACACCTGAACAACTTCTCCTTTATCAACTGTCTTCTATGAGCCATTCACTTTTTTTTTCGTCAATTGTATCTCCTTGTCTTTCTCCTTTTCTTTCGAAATCCTTTCACTCCTCTACTTATTGGCGACAATCATTAATGCTTGATATCAATCGTCAATGCTTACTTTTGCCCCAACTTTAACCTGCAAAATTAGTATAGATAATTATTATAAACAATTATCATTTCGAGGAGTCAACAATTACCTCATTTGAAATTCTGAGATTTTTTCATTCTGAGACTTTGCTGATCTTGCTATTTTTGATTTAGAAGCATCAAAATTGCAATTTATCTTCAAGGATAACGAATTTCGCCATTTTTGATTTAGAAGCATCAAAATTGCAATTTATCTTCAAGGATAACGAATTTCGTATGCCTTTGTCTGCCCCCTTGAATAATTGTGCCAGAAATCTTTTGTGTCAACACGCTGTGAATCCTCTGGATATTCAGGGATGATATATTTTGCTGAATTGGCAGATATCTTGATGAAAATTTACCCCCATGATGAATATACTCGTCTTGGTTTCTTCTTGCCTGTTCTTCTTTTCTTCTTTGTTTTGTTTCCTTTAATACTTTAACTATGGCAATATAATTGCCTCTGTAGCTAATGAGTGATTCCTCATAAGCCATACATCGCCATCTTCAGCTTTGATAGTCCTTTGTTTTCTTTCTTTCTTCGGCAATATCTATTGTTATTCCCCTAGGACTCTTGAAATAGCCAATTCATATGAGAATGGAGTAGCTTTACTTTGACTCTTGCTCATCTAATCTGGAAAGTTGTGATGATGCCCCCAGGGTTCTCTATTGACCGATGAATTTGTTAATTCATTAATTGATTTGTTTACTTGTTGATGAGCAATGCTTGACTCAGTTGAAATAACTTTTCATCTGAAGGTTTTGTACATTCTTTGTGCACTAACGCGCTATCATCCGTTCCTCATTGTCTCACAGCAATACTGATGAAGCAGACACTGCTTTTGATATTACCATGCTTCTTCTTCATTCAACTTCACCGCCATGGAAGTGCTTCATACGGATTTCCAAAAGGGTATGAAGCATGTTTTCCTTGTCTTGAATTTCCACCAAATGCTCATCTGCACCTTCCCTGTAACCAATGATCTTATTTAATTGTTCCCATTCTTCCTTACTGAAATGCACTGGTTCACTTCCATCCTTCGATAAACACAATGTGACATCATCCAGCTAACTACTGCTTTTTGTAGTGGCTGTCCCACACTCTGACTCCATTCTGAAGGAAGCAAGCCTTTCCATGGTTTGTCAACATTCCCATTATCAACTGTTATTGCGGAAAGCTTTGCTAGTGTTACGCCTGCTGCAAATGGATGACCAGGATTGCCTTCAAGATCCTTATATCCAATGGACGTGCTATAATTGAATCGATAGCCGATTCCAAATGTTTTGTACAGGAGGCTTTGGAAAATTCCAAATGTTTCCTTTTTCCAGTTTTGGAAGATTCACAAGTGCTCCACCCTTACCCTACTTTATCTGTTAATTGGGCATGTGTGGGAGTCACACAACACTTTTGAAGAAGCCTTTCATCTGAGACAAATCAAGGCAGCTTGTTCCTCTTCCTTAGACATGCACTGACTAGCTGATGTTCGTATCACTTTTATACAGGAAGCTAGCTTTCTCTGATAACTGCCATCGTTCTGGTATTATTTGTCATTGATCGAAATGGATTTGATCATTCCTGACACTTTGTTGGTGAAAGTATATTGGATGTGATATACCTGTCATTCAAAACAGAGCGTTAGTTAATTTATTAAATAAATCGTACTTTATTTTCAGAGATGAAGGGGAGGATGTTCCCACTGAGAGGCGCCATTTTGGTGTCTATACAGACGCCAAAAAGTGATAAATATTCTCTTAATATTTTTCAAGTTACCATTGAATAATAAAATCCCCAGTAGAGTCGCCATTTTGTCTTAATAAGAAAACAAATGCGTTTCATTTGGGGGATTTATTCAATGATAACAAAGAATGAAGGAGAGAACATTTATCACATTTATCTGAGTTCATTTACATCCTCTGATTCCCTTGATTCTGAAAATAAAGTATAATTAATATAATGTACTGAAGAGAAGATAGCTCGATGGAAATTTCGGCAGCATTCCGGCTCTATTTCGGTCATCTCCTAAGTACTTAGGAGGAATTGCTGATTTGATCAGCCAGTCTTCAATGAGATTAGAGATTTCGTCAGCCTTTCGGCGCCTATTTTGATAATCTCCTAGGACTTAGGAGGAATTGCTGATTTGATCAGCCAGTCTTCAATGAGATGGAAGATCTTTCTGGTCATTCTTCTTTAAAATATGAAGCAGCTTATTGCAGTGTGGCCAGGCCCTGAAGAAATCAGCCTGATCATGCTAAATGGGCCAGAAAAGTCTCCCATAATGAAAGATTAGGGGGTTTTCACCGTCCGTTCGATTTCAAACTTGATGTGTAGCCTTAAAACCACAAATTAGCCGTCCACATCAAATTTCAGCTTCTGGATCATTGCAGAAGTGGCCGAACTGGAAAATCAGCCCCCGAGATCATGATTTATGGCCCGCTAGATATCTGGATATACTTCAAACTCGGTCTCAACGCTTTAAATACAACAGGTAAGTAAATGGGTTGAGTAGATTTTCCATGAGGATCATCATAGGCCTCACATGTACATTGCACGTACATGGAGTGCGTGTGCATCGGCCGCGCACCGTATTTCATAAAGTCGGTCAGCCACGCTGACTCGACTCTTCTTCATCATTTTTCAAAAGATGCACAGCGTCTTTCCTTCGATGGCCGGTCCTGTGTAGTGCGGTCCACATGATGATCCGTTGAATGCTTTGATCCGTCCATTCTCTTCAGAGGATGGGAATTAGCCTCGCCAAGCTCTCCTTTTGTCGTCATGCAAACCGTTGAAGGATCTCAACCGTTAAATGCGGGATGGACGGGAGGTGGATGATCTGATAGACCGCACTGTTTTTGCCTCAAAAGAAGTCTGTCCTTAGTAGTTTTTCGTCGTGATTCCAACGAACGGTGTAGATCTTCCAAAAGACTCTAGTAAATGGATCCTTCAAAACTACAGAGTCGACGTACGTCGACTCTGTCATAAACAGAGCATCGGATCTTGCTCAGTAGGCCACCATCACGCATTTAGGGAATGATCTGAGTCGTCCATCAGATGGAGGGGGCAAAACTAATCAAAGTGATGCTGAGCTTTGGTGACCATGCTCATTCTCGTGACCGCAACAGTGATCGCAAGAGGACCGTTCGGCTGCTTTGAAGGACTGATTCTTCAGGTGAGCCACGTCAACAGACGACGAAAACTCCACTTTCACGGTCAAAATCTTGAGAGAAAGACAGTGAACGGCGTGGATTTCTCGAAAGGAGGTCGTATTAGACTTTAACAACAACACAACGGAAGAAAAAAAGTCCTTCTGTTACGCATGGCTGAAACTTTGGCCGATCGCGCGGACGCAGCAACCCCGTTCTTCCTTTGCGCAGACGACGCAACATCATCTTCCTTTGCGCGAATGGCGCAGCATCATCTTCCTTTGCGCGGATGACGTAGCCCCATTCTCCCTTTGCGCGGACGCCATAATCCCCTTCTTCCTTTGTACAGTTGCGCGCAGGCAACTTTGGTTGCGCTGGTCCATGCAGGCGACTTCAGTTGCGCCGACTGGCACGAAGACTTCCTTCTCCTCTCCCATTTCTTTGGCCGGCTAGCTCTCGTCCGATGCATCCTCCTCAAATGAAACGGAAGTGGGGGTATTTATAGGCCTCACCACTCTTACAGAGTGGTGATCACCACCGCCTATTGCTGCATACTTGAATTCCTTCTTTTCTTAAGCTATGGTGACCACCAAGCCACCTCTTAAACGGTGGTGTATGACCTTTCTCTCGTAAAATGCCACATATGCACCTCTTTTTACCAAATTACCCTTTTCAATCCCTTTTACCAGAATACCTAAACTACCCCTTGGATATGGAATGTTACCAAAATACCTAAACTACCCCTGGAACTGGATTTTGACTAAAATTCCTTTGGAACTGGATTTTTACCAAAATTCTTAAACTACCCGTGGAGCTGGATTTTTACCAAAATTCCTAAACTACCCTTTGAACTGGACTTTTACCAAAATACCTTTGGAACTGAATTTTTACCAAAATTCCTAAACTACCCTTTGAACTGGACTTTTACCAAAATACCCCAGTCATGGAATATTTTTTTTTGCCTCAACGGGGTCATACGCATGGTTGGCCTATCTATGAACATGGTCCAAAGAGCGCACACTACAACCCACTTTTTCTTCGTATGCAAGGTAGGGCCCATTCACGGGAGGGCATTGAACTCCATTCCCCGTTACGCTGCTGGAAAGCTATACAGACGGTATTGGACTTACACGCGTGAGTAGCCTTCAGGACTTTTGGCATCCTTGGCTTCATCAGCTGCCTGCATGGGTATGCGTACGATGGCCTTCACGGGCTTTTTAGGGCCACTAGCTTCTTGCCGCTACCCGAATGGTGAAAATGATAGGTCTTATGCGTAGCTGGTCCCTTTTAAGATTTGGTCCTTTTAGGACTTAGCCTTTTTTTTTTTTGGCGGGGGGGGGGGGGGGGGGACTTGGCTAGACTGCCTTAAATGATTATAGGTCTTATGTGTAGTTGGCCATATAGGCTTGGCTAGGCTGCCTTGAATGATTAGCAACCATCACTGTCATCAACTTTATATGTGGTTGGCTATATAGTTTATTCCACCACTAAAAGATGGCGATCAATAATTGATTTTTCGCCGTTGCTGATAATACTTTGAGAATATTCATATCATGTTTGAAAGTGTATCGGCTTGGCGATGATAGCAATTTTGATAAGCGATTGATGACGACAGTAATAGTTTCCAATCTGGATGATTGTTGAGGCATAAAAAATGACGAAGGATTGAAGCAAGAAGAGATAAGGAGATAGAAAGAATACTTGAAAAGAAGAAGAAAGAGACAACTTTAAAGGGTTTGCATGGGACCGTGCAACCAATATCAGTTGCATGGTACTGCGCAATCAATATTCGTTGCGCGGACCCACGCAACGTAAATGTCAGTTGCGCGGGGCCCCAAAACACGTTGCAAGAAGTGGTCCTTTGCAAAATGATCTAAAGCACTGAAAGATTTGTCCCACATTGCTAAGATTAGGATTTTCATATGTACGAGGGTCTATAAATACCCCTTCCCCTCCTTCATTAAGAGGGAATTGAAGGTTTTCAAGAGGAGTAGAGTGGAACAGAAGACTGAAGGTAGGAGAGGAGTCTCCTGTCAGTTACGCCGGACTGCAACCGATATCAGTTGCGCCGGTCTGCACAACAAGACTGCCCCGCAGTCTGTGAAGATAAGGGGCTATTATGCCACCGAAATCTATGTGTTTCGACAAGAAAACAAATGCATTTCGATTCGGGGGATTTATTTAATGATAACAAAGAATGAATGAGAGAACATTCATCACATTTTATCTGAGTTCATTTAAGTCTTCTGATTCCCTTGATTCTGAAAATAAAGTACAATTAATACAATGTACTACATAAAAGAGGAGATAGCTCAATGGAAAATTTAGCAGCATTCCGACGCTATTTTGGTCATCTCCTAAGTACTTAGGAGGAATTGACGAATCAATCAACCAGTCTTCAAGGAGATTAGAGATTTTGTCAGCCTTTCGGTGCCTATTTTGATCATCTCTTAGGACTTAGGAGGAATGTCGATTTGATCAACTAATCTTCAATGAAATAGAGATTTCAGCAGCATAACAGCGCCTGTTTCAACCATCGCCTGGGACTTAGGAGGAATGTCGATTCGATCGACTAATCTTTCTCCTTTGAACCCATCAAATAGAAGAGAGCCCGGAGAAAGGAAGCCTGGCCCATGGATTTCTGTAGCATGACGGCTCTTTAACTTCACAGACTGCAAGGCAGCCTGGTTGCGCAGACCCGCACAACCGATATCGATTGCGCGGTCCTGCGCAACTGCCAGGAGACTTCTCTCCTACCTTCTGTCTTCTGCTCTGCTCCGCTTTTCTTGAAAATCTTCAATCCTCCTCAATGAAGGATGGGAGGGGGTATTTATAGGCCCTCAAGCTCATGGAAATCCCGATCTTAGCGATGTGGGACTATTCTTTCAACACTTTGGACCTTTTTGTAAAGGACAATTTCCGTAGCTTATTGCGAGATCCTGCGCAACCGAAATATCAGTTGCTCGGCCGTGTGCAGGGAACATCAATTGTGCGACACTGCGCAATAGATGGTTTCACGCAAACTCCTTAAAAACTAGCTTGTTCTTCTTCTCCTTTCCTTTCCTTAAAAACCCGCGTAAGGGATATTTGTTGCGCGGTCCTGCGCAACTGACATCTATTGCGCTGTCCCGCGCAACCAATCTCAAAAGGCACTTCTCTTCTTTCTTTTATTCTTCTCTCTTGCACCTTGCTTTCCAATCTTCTTCTGCTTCAATCCCCTAAACTACCCTTGGAGCTGGATCTGTACCAAAATACCTAAACTACCCTTGGAGCATATCAACACCATGAGATTCCCTGACCACTGCAATGAGATATTTTTTGTGCCTCAACAGATGCCCCCTCGATCCTTCTTTGATTGATTCCTAAAATCAAATGGAGGATCGATCTTCCTCTGCCTGAAGAACCTGAATGAACTGCAACTGAAGGATGAACGGATGATCTTGCTTGCATGGCAGACTGGATGATCATACTTGACCAGAAGATTGAATGATCGCGTTCGAAAGGAAGACTTGAATGCTCGTATTCAAACGGAAGACTGGGTGATCACTTTTGAATGAAAGGCTTGCATGATTGTGTTTGACCAGGAGACTTGAATGATGGCATTCGAACAGAAGACTGGAATGATGGCGCTTGAACATAAGATTTGAATATTAGCGCTCAATCAAAAGATTAAAACGATGGTGCTCAAGCGGAGAACTGAAATACTCATGCTCGAACGAAGGGCTTGAATGATTCTGTTCGACCAGAAGACTTGAATGATGGCACTTGAACGGAAAACTGAAATGCCCCCAGTTCGCAGTGTTGAGCAGATGTTTCACTAAAGAAGATTCATTGAAGTCCGCCTCTGCAACAGCTGTGACGACTTGTTCTTTGAGCGATTTGATCAGAGAACTTTCTTTCAACACTGTTGCTACTGTAACAGTCTCTTTGATCAGCTCTAGTAATTCTTTACTTTTGATCAGCTCCAGCAATTCTTTCCTTTTGATCAGCTCCAGTGATTCTTTCCTTTTGCTCTATATCTGGGGCTGTTCTTTAATGTTGCTCCTGCCGCAACAACTTTTTTTTATTATTTCCTTTACTCACGATCTGCATAACCCAAGCTTTTGAATAATGGTTTCTCCTACCAAATTTATCAGAATTAGTATTTTAATTCATTATAATTTTCAATATAGCTTTATGAAGCACTGATAATTTTTGAAACAGATTGAGAGTTTCTTCTCTTCTTAGGCTGATTGTGATATTCGCAATATGATTTAATCAATCTTTGCACTTGTCATCGTGCTTCGCATTGTATTCTTTATGTTCTTTATATTGTACTCTTGGAGATTTCATCTTTAGCTCCAAAGGTTCGACCGCTGAGTCTTTTTACTGAGTCTTCTCTAATTTGTGCTTCTTCATAGACTTTTTCTTGGATCTTTACTGATTTGATGATGGTTCCATTTGTTCTTTGTCTTCATCAGATCTGATACTTAGAGTCTTGCAATATTATTATCTATAATACTTGGCATATGAATTCCTTAGCCGCATATAGGAGATTATAAAAAAGACCAAGGCATAGATTATTTTGAAGACATTAAATCCTGCCCCCTTTCCAGGTCAATGTCGCATAAAGATTTCTTCAGAAGATAATATTTCTGAAGTGACGTCTTCTGATACTCCTGAAGAATGGATAATCTTTTCCGCTCTTTTCATAACTCCAAAGAATATATCAGAGTCCTTATACTGTCCGATAGAGAATGATAATTCTTCACTAGTTTATCCTCTGTCCCCTTTTGAGAACCTTACAGCTCTTGTCAATATAGTAATTGACCTCGGAGATTTGAGCTTTTGACTAGATAATCGCCAATATCTTGAAGGCATTTACTGTTGATGTAATTTGAACCTGATTCAAGAAAAATACATTTTTGCATGTTTATCTAATCAATGTTTGTTTAAAATTTTCATCAGGCAATTACTTGTTTGAGCATATCTATATTGAAATATGTATTTGCAGCATTTTGAATGCTAAACTTTAATTTTATGCTTTTGAGCACTGGTGGCAGTGTACTTTGACTGACCATACTTTGACTGGACAAAACTTAACTTGACTTGACCATACTTAACTGAACTGGACGACTAAACTTGACTCGACCAGATGACTAAATTGGACTTGATACTCGGCTCAAAGAGCAAGATAGTTTACCGCCGATTTCGGGCATTGTAGTTTACCGCCGATTTTGGGCATTGTAGTTTTTCGCCGATCTCGGGCATTGTAGTTTATCACCGATCTCGGGCATTGTAGTTTACCGCCGATTTCGGGCATTGTAGTTTACCGCCGATCTTGGGCATTGTAGTTTTGGGCTTTGGGGACTTTTAGCACTTTGGCTTTTGATCATTTGAGGACTTTTAGCTCTTTTGGCTTTTGGTCATTTGAGGACTTTTAGCTCTTTCAGCTTTTGGTCATTGACTCCATCAGCTGCCCACATGGGTATGCGTACGATGGCCTTCACGGGCTTTTTAGGGCCACTGGCTTCTCACCGCTGCTCGAATGGTGATCTTGATAGGTCTCACACGCAGCTGGCCATTGACTTGACTGGGATACCTTTTTATAATCATTTGTCATTGCTGTCGTAAGATTTATGTGGTTGACCATGTAGGTTTATTCCACTGCCAATGGTGGATCAATAATTCGCTGCTGCTGACAACTTTATGAAAACTTTCGTATTATATTTAAAATCGTGTATCGACCTGGCGATGATAGCAATTTTGGCAAGTGTTTGATCGTCGACAGCGATAGTTGCTTTTTATTGATAATCATTGATACCCGATGATTCTGAGGGAAATCTTTGGCGGTCAATGCTTAACTGCTATCATCAGTGTTTAGTGGCTTGACAGCAATCATCAACGCTTAATGGCGATCGTTTGATAGTGATTGTTAACGCTTGATAGCGATAGTTAACGCTTGATAGCGATTGTTTAACACTTGATAGCGATTGTTTAAAATAAGCTTGCATGAGCCGTTGATGACTACAGTGATAGTTACTAATTTTGGCGATTGGCTTTTCATTTGGCGCATTTGGCGATTGTCCTTGATGCTTCGCGTTTGGCGATGACTTGATATGCTTGAAAGCCTGCATTTTATTCATATACAAAAGAAATACATTCTATGGTGAGAAATTCATTTCACAGCTTTTACTCACCTATCTTACCCGTCTTGCCCCCTTTTGATTTTGAAAGTATCAAACTGATATCTTTTGAAATCAAAATAGCAATCATCTCCTGAACTGGCAGGTATTGCAATGCACATCTGCAATGAATATGTTTTTTTTTTTTTTTTTATCGTGGCTTTATATCTTTTACCTCATCGCTTCTTTTCATTTGAGTATTTAGGCAATGATAGCTCGATCTTGTCAATTACTGACGATTCACCATACAAAGTATGTTGTCTTCTTTTAACACAGATGCCCCCAGAATTTTCTTTATTGAGTTTCTGTCATTTTTCTCTATCTATCATGCTCTTTTCATCGCAATTTCTCCCTTATCGATCATCTTTTGTAGCTTTTTCTTGAGGGAATTACAATCTTCCTTATGATGTCCAAATTTACGATGATAATTGCAATAATCCAGCCCTCTTGTATTTTTAATTTCTTCGAGGTGTCTTGGCCAAGGTAATTCAATACTCTTCATAGCCAACAATTGATTCAGCATGGGAAGTATATCTTTTCTTGCAAACGAATACTTCGTATGATCTTTATTTTGCCTGGACCTTTTATATGCCATTGTAACCGCATGTCCATTTCTATCTTCTTCATCATTGTCTTTTTCCTTGTCCTGATAATCTTTTGCAATTTCATCTTTCTGAATTATGTGGGCTGATTTTGACTGAAAAATAGGCACTCTTCCCATCATCTTTTGAAGAGCACAAGCCTTCGTAGCAAAATTTCAAAAAGTCTTCCAATCTTTACTAATCAGGTGGCATGCCAGTTCTGGTCTCATGCCTTCTACTCATAGTTCTACTCGTTCTGATTCCCGCAGAGGATGTCGACATGATGCTGCTAAGTTTGTTCATCGTTTGATGAATTCTTCAACTAATTCATTTTCTTCTTGGCTGCTAGAGACCAATTCGGTCAAACCAACTTCTCGGTCTGATGAGAAAAAGTTTAACAGAAAAGCATCCTGCATCTGTTCCCAGGTTTGAATAGATCCTGGAATTAAACTTGAATACCATCTGAAAGCTTTTTCTATCAGTGAAGATCCGAACAATCGCAAACAATATTGAGGAACTCTAGAGAAAATTCTCATCTTTTCTATGAAATGCATCAAATGCTCTTTTGGTGATCCATTCCCATTAAATTTCTGGAAATTTGGATGTTTGAAGTCAGCGGGAAATGGCATTTCTTCTATTTCAAGGGGATACGGTCTGATATCGAAATTTTTTATTTTGACTTCGTTCATCCTCTAGACGAATAAATTCAATAACCATCTGCCGGATTCCTTCGTGCGTTATGTTCTGAGCAATATTAGGCATTGGCTCTTGAAATCCAACCATTTGTGGTTGTGGCCTTTCTACTTGTGGTTCAATGTTGTTTACGGTAGTCGCTGCGGCATATTAGGGACTTCCTCAACCACATGCTCATCCAATGGAAACTGATCAGGCTGATTAATATTTGTCGGTGAGCTTTTTATTTCTTTATACCTTGATTGTCTTGATATTGAAGAAGGAGGCGAGCGCTGCGCTGCTGACACTGTTGAAGAAGATGGACTATTACTCGATTTGAAACCAAAGTATTGTCGCTTCGAAGGATTAGCTGACGTAAATCGTGGCATTCTCAATGCATGAGTTTGCTTGAAATCTTTTACAGGAGGTGCTGTGAGTGGACATTCACTGGTTACGATCACCTTCCCCTTATTTTTCTGTACCCACAATGATTTTGTGGAAGATGTCTTTGCGATTATAGTTGACGGTATTGAAAGATCTTTTGAAGTGACGGGCCTTTCTGTTCTTCTCGAATGAGATGATTGTATAACCGGAGCAGGACTATGTCTCACAACACTTCGCCTAGTTGACCCAGTACTTGGCGAGATGTTGACTCTTGCGGAAGGAGAATGAACTTTTTGGCTTTTGGGTGTTGCTATCTTCCATACTTCCTCATCTTCTTGAGCTATTGGCAAAACAGAGATTGTTCCGTCCATTGGACAAAATTCACTACTCTTGATCGCAACAGACTTTGCTTTCTCTAATGCTTCTTCATATCCTTCAATCGTAATAAATAAATAAAAATTACAATTAGGCATCTAATTAATAAGACATTCTATGAAAGAGTATTAGTTAATTTTAAAAATCGTGCTTCATTTTCAGAGATGAAGGGGAGGATGTTCCCGTTGAGAATCGCCATTTTGGCGTCTATACAAATGCTAAAAAGTGATAAACGTTCTCTTAATATTTTCTAAGTTACCATCGAATAATAAAGTCCCCAGCAGAGTCGCCATTTTGTTTCGACAAGAAACAAATGCGTTTCGATTCAGAGGATTTATTCAATGATAACAAAGAATGAATGAGAGAACATTCATCACATTTTATCTGAGTTCATTTACATCTTCTGATTCCCTTGATTCTGAAAATAAAGTACAATTAATACAATGTACTACATAAAAGAGGAGATAGCTCGATAGAAATTTTGGCAGCATTTCGACGCTATTTCGATCATCTCCTAAGTACTTAGGAGGAATTGACAAATCGATCAACCAGTCTTCAAGGAGATTAGAGATTTCGTCAGCCTTTCGGTGCCTATTTTGATCATCTCCTAGGACTTAGGAGGAATGTCGATTCGATCGACTAATCTTCAATGAAATAGAGATTTCAGCAGCATAACAGTGCCTGTTTCAACCATCGCCTGTTTCTTGAAAATCTTCAATCCTCCTCAATGAAGGACGGGAGGGGGTATTTATAGGCCCTCGAGCTCATGGAAATCCCGATCTTAGCGATGTGGGACTATTCTTTCAACACTTTGGACCTTTTTGCAAAGGACAATTTCCGTAGCTTATTGCAAGATCCTGCGCAACCGAAATATCAGTTGCTCGGCCGTGTGCAGGGAACATCAATTCCGCGACACCGCGCAATAGATGGTTTCACGCAAACTCCTTAAAAACTTGCTTGTTCTTCTTCTCTTTTCCTTTCCTTAAAAACTCGCGTAAGGGATATTTGTTGCGCGGTCCTGCGCAACTGACATCTATTGTTAGGTCCCGCGCAACCAATCTCAAAAGGCACTTCTCTTCTTTCTTTTATTCTTCTCTCTTGCACCTTGCTTTCCAATCTTCTTCTGCTTCAATCCCCTAAACTACCCTTGGAGCTGGATCTGTACAAAATACATAAACTACCCTTGGAGCTGGATCTGTACCAAAATACCTAAACTACCCTTGGAGCATATCAACACCATGAGATTCCCTGACCACTACAATGAGATATTTTTTGTGCCTGTTAAGACTTGGCTCAATCAAGAAAAATAAAAGAGTCCGAATGCTTAATTCCCACGAGGGATTCACTTTCGATAAAGGAGATGTCATTCTGATGATAGAACAGTTGTTGAAAGTTGGCACAATAGAATTTCCAGAGCCTAAACGCCCTGAGGAGGCGATAAGGTGCAGGGAGCAAAATTTTTGTCGCTATCATCTTCTAGTGGGACATTCAATGGAGAATTGTTACACGCTGAAGTGTATTCTATAGTGGATGATACAAAGGAGTCATATAATTATCGAAGATGGGACAAAAGAGGAAATCATGAAAGGTATGGGCCTCGATTGCGAAGATCCCAGTGGCTTAAATGATGAAAAAGGAATTTCAATTGGGATCGGCCAGGAAAGGCGAAGAAAATTTGAAGACGTAGAGGCAAGGTCGGCAACAAACATGGTTACAGCAAAAGAACTAGTGAAGGAAAGTGCTGAAATAGTCGAACGTCCTGAAATAGCTCCGAAGCAAATGGAGGATGGGGGGCAACCGACGACAGATAGCCTGTTAGAAATAAATTTTGGTACAAAAAAAGAAACACGAAATACATTCATTAGTGCCAACCTCTCTGAACAAGAGTCGGAAAAATACGTTCAACTTCTTAAAGAAAATAAAATGTATTCGCCTGGACGTATGCAGAAATGCCTGGATTAGAGCCTTCCGTGGCATTACACCGTCTAAATATCTCTAAAGAGAAAAGGTCGGTCAAACAGGCGCAAAGACGATTTCATCCAGATCTGGTTCCCCTCATCGAGGAAGAAGTTAATAAGTTGATAAAGGTTGGGTTTATTAGGGAAGTCAAGTATCCTAAGTGGATATCGAATATCATCCCGGTAAGAAAGAAAAATGGACAGGTCAGAGTGTGTGTCAATTTTAGAGACCTGAATGAAGCCTGCCCGAAGGATGATTTCCCGCTACCAATAACTAAATTACTAATTGATAGTATGACCCAGTATGCTGTTATATCCTTTATGGACAGCTATGCGGGATATAATCAGATTCGGATGGCTCCTAAGGATGAAGAAGCAACGGCGTTTAGAACTTCGCTGGGGATTTTCTGCTAAAAAGTGATGTCGTTTGGGCTTAAAAATGCTGGGGCAACATATCAGAGGATGATGCAAAATATTTTTCAAGATATAATGCATAAGTACGTTGAATGTTATGTTGACGACTTGGTGGTTAGGTCAGAAAGTCATCAGGAACATCGCAAACACTTGGTGTCAGTTTTCCAACAACTTAGAAAGAAATAGTTAAAGATGAACCCCGCTAAATGTGCATTCGAAGTGTCTTTCGAAAATTTTTTGAGTTTTGTTGTTCGGCATAGGGGCATTGAGATTGACCCTGGGAAAGTCAAAGCTATACAGGATATGCCACCGCCAAAAACATTAAAGAAATTAAAGAGTTTGCAAGGAAAATTGGCATATATTCGTCGATTCATTTCAAATCTGGCTGGAAGATGTCAGCCGTTTTCTCATCTGATGAAAAAGGATACAAAATTTGTGTGGAGTCAGGCCTGTCAGAACGCATTCGACTCGATAAAGGAATTGTTAAAAAAGCCACCAGTACTGACAGCTCCAGTAAAAGGGAGACCGCTCATCTTGTACACGTCCGCAGCCGATCATTCCTTACGAGCTCTGTTGGCACAAAAGAATGAATTTGGAAAAGAAACGGCCCTTTATTACTTGAGTTGAACTCTAATAGGCGCAGAATGCAATTATTCCCCGATTGAGAAGGAATGCTAAGCATTAATATTCGCAGTACAGAAATTAAGGCATTATTGTTTATCGCATGATATAACGTTGGTTTCAAGGGCCGGCTCGATAAAGTTTCTGATGACAAGGCCGATGTTGTTTGGGAGGTTGGCTAAATGGATGTTGTTACTTTCAGAGTACACCATTACGTATGAACCGAAAAAAGTTGTAAAAGGGCGGGCAGTGGTAGATTTCTTAGCAGCGCACCCCGTGGCAGAATCTGAAGTCATCAATGATGATTTTCTAGATGAGCAAGTCATGCTGACTGAGTCACAGAATCCATGGCAGATGTATTTTGATGGCGCATCTCGAACATCAGGAGCAGGGGCAGGAGTGATATTCATTACTCCCCAAGGTGATTTATTACCTTACTCCTTTACATTAGGAGCTGCGTGCACGAACAATGAGGCCGAGTATAGAGCCCTGATTATTGGAATGGAGATAGCTAAAGAAATGGAGATAAGAGTATTGCACATTTATGAGGATTCTAAATTGATTATAAATCAATTGACGATTGAATACGAAATAAGAAAGCAGGAACTTTTGCCATATTGCCAGAAGGCGTAACAATTGTTAGAATATTTATCCTACGTTGAAATCAAGCATATTCCCCGGTCAGAGAATGTAAAAGCTGATGCCTTAGCCAGTTTCGCAGCAACTTTGTCTTGCCTTAACCGAAGTCCTCTTCAAGTAACCATAGAGGAAAGAAGATTTTTACCGACAACGGAGATTGTTGAAGAAGTTACTGAGGCTCTGCCTGTATCATGCTTGGAAATTATAGTAGATGATTGGTGACAGCATTTCATTGATTATCTCAAGTTTAATATCCTGTCGGAAGAATCTGTGCAAAGACAGCAAGTCAGACAGCGGTCAAGCCGATTCGTTATTTACAGTGAAGTATTATATAAAAAATCTTACAACAGAGTGTTGCTACGTTATTTAAATAAGCAGGAAGCGATCCAGGTGCTGCAGGAAGCATACTTTGGGGAGTGTGGGGCACATCAGGTAGGCCAAAATTTATTCCACAGAATACATTGAATGGGTTATTATTGGCCCACCATGTTCAAAGATGCTATAGATTATGCAAAGCAGTGACACGAATGCCAGATTCATGGAGATGTTATACATGTTCCCCCAGAAGACTTGCATCAGTCTATGGCTTCTTGGCCTTTCTCCGCTTGGGGACTTGATGTAATTGGTCCTATAAACCCACCTTCATCCAAAGGAAAGCAATATATTCTGGCAGCAACGGATTATTTCTCCAAATGGACTGAAGCAGTTTCCTTGCGAAGTGTTAAAGAAAAGGATGTGGTTAGTTTCATCCACCATGCTATAATATACAGACATGGTATCCCAAAGAAAATTGTTACGGACAATGGCACTCCTTTCAAAAATAAAGGTATGGAAAAACTGTGTCAGAAATTCAAGATTCATCACTCATTCTCAACGCCTTACTATCCACCGGCTAGCGGATTAGCAGAAACATTCAACAAAACAATAGTCAAAATATTGAAGAAAACAGTGACAGGAAATAAACGGGATTAGGATGAAAGATTGCAGGAAGCACTATGGGCATACAGAACTACTCATCAAACAGCCACAAGGGCAACGCCGTATTCATTAGTCTATGGTGTGGAGGCAGTAATTCTAATTGAAATACAAGTAGCGTCACTAAGAGTGGCGGTGCATCAGTCTATAACTGATGATGATCATGCGAAAATAAGATTAAAAGAACTGGACTTGCTTGATGAGAAACGCCTAGATGCACAACAGCGTCTGCAAGCATGTCAAGCACGAATATCAGCTGCATTTGATAAGAGAGTTATATATCGCTCTTTCAAAAAGGGAGATATGGTGCTAATGCTAAAAAGACCAATTGTGGTCACTCGTCGAACAGGAGGAAAATTTGAGCCTAAATGGGATGGCCCTTACATAATAAAGCAAGTATATTCTAATGGAGCGTATAGAATTGTAGATCAAGACGGACAGGGAATCAGTATACCGGTCAATACTCGCTTCCTTAAGAGATATCATCCGTAAAATGTATTTGCTGATTTCACTTCAAAAAATTATCAGAGTTATGACCCTGCATCAAAAGGAACAAATTGGTCGATCAATGTGACCATGAATTGTATAGCCTCCCATAGAAATATGTTGCCTCCATATCTCCAAGAGCAAAAAAATGTATCTCCACTGACAGTCACAATCATATCCAGGGAGCAAATCCAAAGCTAAATGAGATAAAGCGTGCTCAATGAAAGCAGACTTCTTCAAGGAAGTAAATGAAAGCCTACATTGGCCTATACTCGCGTTGGCAAAAAGGAAACTGCTTCCGAAGGCGATACTGATTTTGATACAGAACATTATCAAGATAATAATTCTATATCATCGCAAAATACAAAGCATGCGAAATTCGTTATCCTTGAAGATAGATTGCAATTTTGATGCTTCTAAATCATCGCCAAATACAAAGCATCAATGACGATCGCCAAATACAAAGCGTCAATGACAATCGCTAAATAAAAGCGTCGATGATTGTTGTCAGAATAAGCTAGTGCCAATGATCGTCGCCAAGATAAGCAACTATCACTATCGTCATCAATAGCTCACGCAAGCTTATCTTATCAAAATTGCTATCATCACCAAGCTGATAAACTATTTCAAATGCAACATGGATATTCTCAGAATATATCGGCAACGATGAAATATCAATTATTGATTCTCAGAATACATTAGTAGCTGGTGAAATATCAGCTATGGATTCACCGTTCAACAATGACAAAATATCAATTAAGGCAGCCTAGCCAAGCCTATGCGGACAGCTACGCTTAAGACCTATAATCAATTAAGACAGGTGAGTAAAAGCTGTGAAATATATTTCTCACCATAGAATGCATTTCTTTTGTATATTTGAATGAAAGACAGGCTTTCAAGCATAACAAGTCATCGCCAAACGCGAAATACCAAGGACAATTACCAAAAGCAAAGCCAAATGAAAAGCTAATCGCCAAAATTAGCAACTATCGCTATCAAGCAAACATTGGCATTAAAAAAAAAGGAGAGAGAAGAAAGAAAAAAGAGAGAGAAGAAGAAAGTACCGATGATCGCTATCAAGCAAGCAGTGACATAAAAGGTGCCAATGATCGCTATGAAGCATTGACGCTAGTTACCGACAGAAAATCTCCATTGAAATCGAATTATCAGGTATCAATAATAAAAAAAAAAGAAAAAGAGAACAGCTATCGCTATTGCTGATCAATCGCTTATCAAGGTTGCCATCATCGCTAAGCTAATACAAAAAAATTGACATAAACATAATACGAAAGCCCTTGTGACATTGTCAGCAGCGGTGAAATGTCAACCATATGATTACAGTAGAATGAATCATACAGTTAACTGTACATGTGAATTGGCAATAGTAATGGCTGCTCATCATAAAAAGGTAGCCTAGTCAAGTCCCGAAAAAGAAAAAGAAAGAAAAGCCAAAGTTCTAAAAGGACAAAAGCTCAAAAGGGACCAGCTACGCATAAGACCTATGAAGATCGCCATTCAGGCAGTGGCGAGAAGCCAGTGGCCCTAAAAAGCCCATGAAGGCCATCGTACGCATACCCATGCGGGCAGCTGACGGAGTCAATGACCAAAAGCAAAAGGCCAAAGTTGACTAAAAGCCAAAAGCTCAAAATCTTTAAATGACCAAAGGGCAAAAGAGCTCAAAGTCTTCAAAGACCAAAAGCCAAGAGCCAAAAGTCAGCCGAAAGATCAAAAGCAAAGGGCCAAAAAGTCGACTCAAAGCCAAAGTGCTAAAAGTCCCCAAATGACCAGTCAAGCATAACACCCATGCCGTCTGTATAGCTTTCCGGCAACGTCACGGGGAACGGAGGACAAACCCTCCCGTGAATGGGCCCGACCTTGCAGGCGAAGAAAATGAGGGCCGCAGTGCGCACATGACAAGCCAACCATGCATAAGACCCCCCAGATTTGTGGTTCGATTCCGGTACATACTCATGAGGAAGGGCTTAAACCTACTCATCGATGGATCGGAAACCATGGATTTGGTACCCCCAAAGGTAGCCTTGCGAGCCCTGTGAACTCTAGAGAGTTACCATGGCCAACCCTGTGCTATAAAACCAACCGAGTTCACGGCCCCGGTAGCTTCACTGGGCCCCTCTGATGGATCGCAGTTTGTGAACTCCCTAGGCAGTGAGAAGTCCAGCGAACTCCTAAGAGTTACAGAAACCATCACATAAGACCCGAAGTAACGCCGCTCCACTACTCATGAGCTTAAACTGTGTGAGTAAGTGTCTGTCCAGTAGTGTCGGTCTAGTGTCGGTCTAGTGGTGTCAGTCCGGTAATGTCTGTCCAGTAGTGTCGGTCTAGTGTCGGTCTAGTGGTGTCAGTCTGGTAATGTCTGTCCAGTAGTGTCGGTCTAGTGTCAGTTTAGTGGTGTCAGTCCGGTAATGTCTGTCCAGTAATGTCAGTCTAGTGTCAGTCTAGTGGTGTCAGTCCAGTAGTGTTAGTCCAGTAGTGTCGGTTTAGCGTCGGTCTAGTGGTCGTTCAGTCCAGTAATGTCAGTCTAGTCCAGTCGAGTCTGGTCAAGTCAAGTCAAGTTAAGTTGTCTAGTCAAAGTACGTCGGTCAAAGTACACTAGCACCAGTGCTCAAAAGCATAAGCACAAATTAAAGTTTAGCATTCAAAATGCTGCAAATACATATTTCAATATAGATATGCTCAAACAAACAAATTTCCTGATGAAAATTTTAAACATTGATTAGACAAACACGTAAAAATTCATTTCTCTTGAATGGTTCAAATTACGTTAATGGTAAAATGCCTTCAAGATATTGGCGATTATCTAGTCAATAGCTCAAATCTCTGACAGTATAAGGACTCTGATATATTCTTTGGAGTCATGAAAAGGGCGGAAAAGATTATTCATTCTTCAAAAGTATCAGAAGGCTTCGCTTCAGAAATATTATCTTCTAAAAGAAATCTTTATGCGACATTGACCTGGAAAGGGGGCAGGATTTAATGTCTTCGAAATAATTTATGCCTTGTTCTTTCTGATAATCTCTTATATGTGGCGAAAGAATTCATATGCTGAGTATTATGGATAATAACATTGGAAGACTCCAAGTATCAGATCGGATGGAGACAAAGAACAAACAGAATCGTCATCATTAGTAACTTCTATGACCTTTGAAAAATTATTAAATGAAAATTGAAAAGAAGTTTTGTCTATTTTTTTATTTTTTAGAATCAGCAAAGATCCAAGAAAAAGTCCATGAAGAAATGCTAAGGAGCACAAATTAGAGAAGGCTTAGTAAAAAGACTCAGCAGTTGAACCTTTGAAGCTAAAGATGAAATCTCCAAGAGTGCGATATAAAGAATACAAACCGGAGCATGACGAGAAGTGAAAAGATTGATTAAGCCATATTGTGAATATCACAATCGACCTAAGAAGAGAAGAAACTCTCAATCTATTTTAAAAAATTATTAGTGCTTCATAAAGCTATATTGAAAATTATGATGAATTAAGATACTAATTCTGATAAATTTGGCAGGAGAACCATTATTCAAAAGCTTGAGTTATGCAGATCATGAGCAAAGGAAATAATTGAAAAAAATTATTGCGACAGGAGCAGCATTAAAGAACAGCCCCAGATATAGATCAAAAAGGAAAGAATCGCTGGAGCTGATCAAAAAGAGAAAGAATTGCTAGAGTTGATCAAAGAGACCGTTACAGCAGCTACGGTGTTGAAAGAAAGTTCTCTGATCAAATTGCTCAAAGATGAAGTTGTCACAACTGCTGCAGAAGGATGCTTCAATGAAAAGAGAATCTTATCCTATCTGGTGAAACATCTGCTTGACACTATTGACTGGGGGCATTCCAGTCCTCCGCTTGAGCATCAGCATTTCAGTCCTCCGCTTGAGCGCCAGCATTTCAGTCCTCCGCTTGAGCGTCAGCATTCCAGTCTTCCGCTTGAGCGCCAGTATTCAAGCCTCTTGTTCGAGCGCCATCATTCCAGTCTTCCGATCGAACGCTATCATTCGATCTTCTGGTCAAGTATGATCAGCTAGTCTGCCATGCAAATGTAATCATCCAGTCTCCCGTGCAAGTAAGAGCATTCGGTCATCCTTCAGTTGCAGTTTATTCAAAGTTCTTCAGGCAGAGAAAGATCGATCCTCCCTTTGATTTCAGGAATCAATTAAGGATCGAGGGGGCATCTGTTGAGGCACAAAAAATGGCAAAGGATTAAAGCAAGAAGAGATAAGAGGTTTGAAGGAACTTTTGGAAAGAAGAAGGGAGAGGTAGTTTTCATGACAGTGCGCAGGACTGCGCAGCCATTATAGGTTGCGCGGTTCCACGCACTAAATCTCTGTTGCGCGTGACCGCGCAACTAGAATAGCAGTTGCGTGGGATCTCGTAATGAATTGTACAAGAGGCTTCGTTCAAGATAACTCGAAGCACTAAAAAAATAGTCACACATAGCTAAGATCATGATTTTCACACGTGTGAGGGTCTATAAATACCCCCTCCCTTCCTTCATTGAGAAGGATTGAAGATTTTCAAGAGGAACAAAGCGGAGTGGAAGACAGAAGGTAGGAGCGAAGTCTCCTAGGAGTTGCGCTGTACCGCGCAACCAATATCGGTTGCGTGTGTCCGCGTAACCGTACTATCCTGCAGTCTGTAAACCCCAAGAGCCATTGTGCTGCCGAAGTCCATGGCCCAAGCTTCCTTTCTCTGAGTTTTCTCCTCTTCATGGGTTCTAAGGAGAAAGATCAGTCGATTTAATTGACATTCCTCCTAAGTCCCAAAGGATGGTTGAAACAGGCGCTGTTATGCTGTCGAAATCTCTATTTCATTGAAGGCCCGTCAATCGGATCGGCATTCCTCCTAAGTCCTAGGAGATGATCGAATCAAGCACCGGAAGACTGTCAAAATGACTCGTCGATTGAATCGGCATTCCTCCTAAGTCCTAGGAGATGATCAAATCAGGCGCCGGAAGGCTGCCGAAATGAACTCTTGATGCTTAAAGCACAAAGCCTTTACTTCTAAATGATTTATCTTAGAATTAAGGGATGTAAAGAAGATGTAAACGAACTCAGTATTAATAGAATGTGATGAATGTTCATAGTACTCTTTCTCTGTTATATTTGAATAAGACAATCTCCCCAAATCAAAATGCATTTGTTTCTTTGTCGAAACAGTGCCTCAACACTATGTGCAAGGCTTCCCTTCTTCAGGCCTTCTTCTATTAATAGCTTCAGAGGAGAAAGATTAGTCGATCGGGTCAACATTCCCCCTAAGTATTAGGGGATGACTGAAATAGGCACCGTTATGCTGCTAAAATTTCTATCTCCTTAAAGACTGGCTGATCAGATCAACAATTCCTCCTAAGTATTAGGGGATGACTGAAACAGGCGCGGGAATGCTACCAAAATTTCTATTGGACTATCTTCTCTTTAATTATATTGCATTAATTATACTTTGTTTTCAGAATCAAGGGAATCAGATGATGTAAATGAACTCAGATAAATGTGATCAATGTTCTCTCATTCATTCTTTGTTATCATTAAATAAATTTCCAAATAGAACGCATTTGTTTTCTTGTTGAAACAAAATGGTGACTCTGCTGGGGAATTTATTATTCGATGGTAAATTAGAAAATATTCAGAGAACATTTATCACTTTTTTACAGACACCAAAATGGTGACTCTCAACGGGAACATCCTCCCCTTCATCTCTGAAAATGAAGCACGATTTTATTTAATAAATTAACTAACACTTTTTCATGCTTTCTTTGAGATATAATGTCTTATCAATTAGATGCCTAATTGCATTTTTTATATTTTGTCTACAAGTAAATAGAAAGCATCAGAAAAGCAAAGTTTGTTGTAATCAAGAGTAGTGAATTTCTTGTAATGGATGGAATAATCTCTGTTTTGCCAACAACTTAAGAAGACGAGGAAGACCGGAAGATAGCAACATCCAAAAGACAAAAAGTTTGATCTCCTTCCGCAAGAAGCAACATCTCGCCAAGTAATAGGTCAAATATGCGAAGTGTCATGAGACATAGTCCTGCTTCGGTTATACAATCATCTCTTTTGAGAAAAATAGAAAGGCTCGTCACTCCAAAAGGTCTTTCAATACCGTCAACTATAACCGTAAAGACATTTTCCACAAAATCATTGTGGGTTTAGGAAAATAAGGGGAAGACGACCGTAACCAGTGAATGTCCACTCACAACACCTCCTGCAAAAGATTCCAAGCAAACTCATGCATTAAGAATGCCACGATTTGTGTCAGCTAGTCCTTCGAAGCGACGATACTCTGGTTTCAAGTCAAATAATAGTTCATCTTCTTCAACAGCGTCAGCAGCGCAACGTGCGCTTCCTCGTTCAAAATCAAGACAATCAAAGTATAAAGAAACAGAAAGCTCATCGACAGATATTAATCAACCTGATCAGTTTCCACTAGATGAGCATGTGGTTGAGCAAGTCCCTAATATGCCGACAGTGACTGTCGTAAACAACATTAAACCACAAGTAGAAAGGCCACAACCGCAAGCAGTTAGATTTTAAGAGGCAATGCCTAATATTACTCAGAATATAACGTAGGAAGAAATTCGACAGATGGTTATTGAATTTATTCATCTAGAGAATGAACGAAGTCAGAATAAAAAATTTTGATATTAGACACCGTATCCCCCTGAAATAGAAGAAATACCATTTCCCACTAACTTTGAACACCCAGATTTCTAGAAATTTAATGGGAACGGATCACCAGAAGAGCATATGATGCATTTCATAGCAAAGATGAGAAATTTCTTTAGAGTTCCTCAATATTGTCTATGATTATTCGGATCTTCTCTGACAGGAAGAGCTTTAGATGGTATTCAAGTTTAATTCCAGGATCTATTCATACCAAGGAATAGATGCAGGATGCTTTTCTGTCAAACTTTTTCTCATTAGACCGAGAAGTTAGTTTGACCGAATTGGCCTTTATTCGCCAAGAAGAAAATGAATCAGTTGAAGAATTCATCAGTCGATGGATGGACTTGGCATCATCATGTCAGCATCCTCTGCGGGAATCAAAACAAGTAGAACTATGCTTAGAAGGCATGAGACCAGAGCTGGCATGCCACCTGATTAGTAAAGATTGGAAGACTTTTCGTAATTTTACTACGAAGGCTTATGCCCTTGAAAAGATGATGAGAAGAGTGTCTGCTTTTCAGTCAAAATCAGCTCACATAACTTGGAAAGAAGAAACCAAAGAAGATTATAAGGATGTGAAAAAGACAGTGATGAAGAAGATAGAAATGGTCAGATGGTTATAATGACGTATAAAAGGTCCAGGCAAAATAAAGATCATACGAAGTATTCGTTTGTAAGAAAAGATTTGCTTCCTATGATGAATCAGTTGTTGACTATGAAGAGTATTGAATTACCTCGGTTAAGACACCTTGAAGAAATAAAAAATTCAAGAGGAATGGATTATTGTAATTATCACCGTAAATTTGGGCATCATACCGAAGATTGTAATTTCCTCAGGAAAAAGCTACAAAAGATGATCGATAAGGGAGAAATTGTGATGAAAAGAGCATGACAGAAAGAAAAATGACAAAAACTCGATAAAGAAAATTCTAGGGGCATCTACGTTAAAAAATGATGCTTCATGGTGAATCGTCAGTAATTGATAAGATCGAGCTGTCATAGCCTAAATACTCAAATAAAAAGAAGCGAGTGAGACAAAAGATGTAAAGCCACGATAAAAAAGTATATTCGTTGAGGCATGAAAAACGGTGAAGGAATTAAGCAAGGAAAGGTAAAGAGATAAGAAGAACTTTCAGAAAGAAGAAGATAGAGAGATAACTTTCATGAGAGTGCGTAGGTCTGTGCAGCCATTATAGGTTGCGCAGTTCCGCGCAATCAATCTCAGTTGCGCGGGTACGCACAAAGAAAGTATCGGTTGCATGGGACCTCGAAATGTACTGCACAAAGGGCTTCATTCAGAATGACCTAAAGCACTGAAAAATAGTCCCACATCGCAAAGATCAAGATTTTCACATGTGCGAGGGTCTATAAATACCCCTTCCCCTCCTTCATTATGGGTAATTGAAGATTTTTAAGAGGAGCGGAGCGGAACAGAAGATAGAAAGGTAGAAGAGAGTTTCCTGGCAGTTGCGAAGGACCGCGCAACCGATACCGGTTGCACGGGTCCGCGCAACCAGGCTGCCCTGCAGTCTATGAAGTTCAAAGGCCATCATGCTGCTGAAGTTCGTGGGCTAGGCTTCCTTTCTCCGGGCTTTCTCCTCTTCATGGGTTCAAAGGAGAAAGATCAGTCGATCTAATCGACATTCCTCCTAAGTCCCAGAAGATGGTTGAAATAGGCACTGTTATACTGTTAAAATCTTTATTTCATTAAAGACCCGTCGATCGGAACGACATTCCTCCTAAGTCTTAGGAGATGATCGAATCAGGCGCCGGAAGGCTGTCGAAATGAACTTTTGATGCTTAAAGCACAAGTCCTTCATTTCTAAATGATTTATCTTAGAATCAAGGGATGTAAAGAGGATGCAAATGAACTCAGTATCAATAAAATGTGATGAATGTTCATAGTACTCTTTCTTTGTTATGTTTAAATAAGATAATCTCCCAAATCAAATGCATTTGTTTCTTTGTTGAAAAAAATGGTGACTCTGCTGGGGAGTAATGTTTTTGTCTTATTTAAAATATTAACAGTGAAGATGTTACAAACATTCGTCATGGTTTGGCGTCCTATGGACGCCAAAATGGCGACTCTCAGTGGGAAGTCCTCCCCTTCATCTCTAAGATAGATCACTCCTATCGTTCAATTACTAATTATAACTTTGTTTCATGATTGAAGGTTTTAAAAATTCGACTGCGACTTATTACTCATGGCGATCCCCGTAAGAAAAGTGAACTTCCGATTCACCCCGACAGGGTTCGTGATAGAATACGCACTAAGTCATGCGGGTACTGACATGGTTTAAGCAATAGTTGGGGTCATTTCTGCTTCACCCCAGTCATCAAAAGACAATGCAGGTTGGACCGTCGTGACCTCTCTTAAGACAAGAACACGAAACTTCAGAATTTTAGGAATGAATCATCCTTCATTAAGAATCAGAGGGCCCGTAACGCGAAGCACAGTTAAAAGAAATCCTGAACTTGCTCCTCCGGCGATTTATCCAGCGCAAACAGTTTCCCAGTTGACAGCACGCGACTTCCCAGCTTTAAATGCTTCAATAGTTGAACGAACAAGAGAACGAAAGGGAAAAGCATTGGTTATTAGATCGCCAACGCCATCCCGAAAAGATTCGCCAGTATCGGCATCTTCTCAGTCAATTGACGCCGCAAGGAGCACGAAAAGGCCCGATGAAACTCTGTCCCCTCCCTTTTTGCAAGCCCCATCACATTTGCATTCTCTTGTTCTCCTTCGCTTACTGCTTCGTCAAAAAGTGGAGAAGCTGCAGTATTCATGGCTAGAAAAAATCCAGACTATAGAACAACTACAGAGGATCATTTCAATACAATGACAGAAGCCCAAAATGCATTAATGTAGGAATGTAGAAATCTCAGAGAAGCACTGACAACCCTCACACACAACGTAGACCGAATGGCAATCCCCCAAAACACAGCGGAAGGGCAAGAAAATCAACCTAATGTCCTCCCACCATAGGGGGCAGGGTCACTAGGGTCTACCCTCATGGCAAGAACTGTGACACAAGAAGAAGTAAGGCAAGTGGTCGAAGAGGCGGTTAGAGAAGAAAAGGAACATGAAAATAACGGACGTTTTAGGAATCAAACGCCGTATCCAAGGGAAGTAGAAGACATCCCTTTTTCAGCCAATTTCAAACATCCGGATTTTTAAAAGTTCAATGGAGAAGGATCCCCAGAGGAGCATCTGATGCACTTCATCACTAGCATGGGAAATTTTTCTACGATACCACAGTATTGCTTGCGTTTGTTTGGTTCATCACTAACACACAAAGTATTTCGATGGTATTCTAGTTTGGCACCTGGATCGATACGTACCTGGGAGCAAATGCAGGAGGCTTTCATTTCAAACTTCTTCTCCTCGGAACATGACGTCAGTATTACGGAACTGGCCTCTATTCGACAAAGAGAAGGAGAGCCGGTAGAGAAGTTTATAGACAGGTGGAAAACATTAGGGGCTTCATGTAGACAACTGCCGGAGGAAAAAGAACAAGTTAAGATGTAACACCCCGGATTTTGGCTAACCTGGGATTTGACGTCCTTAGGCAGTGGGTCAATTAAAACACCTGAAAAATCGTTCAGAACCCAATTCCATAGCCAAAGAAACCACTTAGGATAAATTTCTTTAGAAACTAAGCATAAGTTAGCTAGCGCAACGTTGGAGTGGCTGGGAAATAGTCCCTGATTACTTTAAATACGTTCTACAAGGCCCAAAGCGAGTGGAACCAATGGTGCTATAATGCTCTAAAACCTCGGACCAAACTCTAAGCAGGTTTGTTCTCTGGACCACTTTGAATCTTTGTATTGGATCTAGACCGCACGTCGAAAGTCCGATACCTCCTATCTTAGACCGTTAGAACCGTCTAGCTGGACTTGACACTCATTCCAAAAATCAAGTCAAACCGATAATCACAGGCTATTTCATTGAGCCCGGACCGAAGAGAGTGAGAATAGGGTTAGAATTGGAATTTAAAATTCAAATCTGGCACACAATTTGACGCATCAGTATTGAGCGTTCTGACCGTCAGAATACAGCCAAATTACACCCTTGGATCAGGAAAAATATCTATTATATATCACGAGACTTATAGGCCTGATCTTGGTGCGATGACCGTTAAACTGAAACTGGACCGCCACGTGCGATCTGGGAACCCTACCGGTCTGAAAACTGGATGTGTGCTAGATCCAGTATGCATGAGCTTAAGTCCGACCGCATTTGGCCAGGGGACCTTCAGAAATGCCCTTTTGGACCGAAACGGCCCCGATTTGGTTAGGCACCAAGTAAACATTGTTCCCAAGCCTATTTTGGGCATGTTGTAGGCTATAAAAGGGGTTGAAACCCTCACTCCTCTCTCCCATCCGAATTTGAGAGAAGCCCTAGCTTGGGAGAGAGAAAAAAAGTGAGAGATTGTGAGAGAGTGGGGGAGTTCTTCCTGCCACTTGTGCTACGTGTTGCACGTGCTTAAGCAACACACCTCTACCACTTTCCCGGCGATTTCACCACGATTCTAGGTAAGTAAATACCCTAAATAGTTGTTGATTTGAGTTTCCCTTGTTTCCATAGCGATGTAGCTTATGGATCTCGTAAATCAGGTTCTCTATTCGCCGTAGACGAAGCGTATACGCTCCGTTCGAATTCTCATCCCTAAAAGGGAAAAGGTGCGGATATTAGACGCTTTGATTGACTGTTTCCAAAGCTTTCAATGTCGTTTAATAGTAGATTCTTGACGGCAACGCCGTTTGACATGTACAACATGCTCTCCGTTTTCTGTTTCGTAAATTAACGAAGAATATGAGATTTAGGGCATTTTAGTCATTTGTAGGAAGTACAATTTACATTCATATTTTGCTGATGTGATTGACATGGTTTGTTGTCACATTAGGAAGTTAGGAATGCGTGCATAATTAGTTTGGCGAAGAGATTCACCTAAATGCGCACGTCGGATCGACATACCATATGTAGACTTAAGTGTGTAGTGTAAGTGTTTGTATAAATGCTTGTATTAGTATGTATTGGCTTAAATGGTGTTATGGATTAGTTTGAGATTGATTTCTCAATGAATATGTTGATGTGAATGACTTCCTACATGTTAGCCATATGTACGATTTCATTATATGTATGAAATGCATGTGCTTAATGATTCATTTAAGTGGTATGTTATAACATGTGCTTGATGAGTTTCTTATGACTTAGTTGGAGAGTGAATTCTCAATTAATACGCTGATGGTGATGATTTCTTATATGTTGGCGATATGTATAATTTCATTATATGTATGAAAGGCATGTGTTTGAAGACTTGCTTAAGTTGTATGTAATGACATGTGTTAACATGCTCACATGGTTCCATTTCATTTCCATTACCCTTACACAACTACTGATGTGATTCTATGATTGTTTGGGACTATGCCTAGTCCAGGCGGTCGGTAACCGAAAGAATTCGTGGTTAGCTTATCTTGGCCACGAAGGACGTGTCGATGAACGCGAGTCGTGTTGGAGTTGGCGGCAGTGGTTAGGCCACGCGAAGTGTTTTACGCACTTCATGTCGTTCGACTTGCGATGCGCTCGTGCCAGTCGAGCTCGTCAAGTAACCCGACTGGCCGATGTATGTTCACTTTGTATGAGTCATAACTGCTTGAACCTAGGGTACTGAACTTACCATTGTAAACCCTGTTAACCATGGTACCTTGATCCACGAAGACTCATGAGCCGGGCATGGTGGTATGGGACACCGTGGTCGAGCTGTCGGCCTACGCTGGGGCCACAAACCTCCCCGTAGTGACCAGTGAGCACCTAGACTCGTGAGCAGATTATGGTGGTATGGGACACTATATTCTAGCTGTCGGCCTACACTGATCAGGCGACGAGCCCTTTGTAGTGACCGCGAACGTATTCTGAGTCCACGGGAGGCGACGACCCTTCCGTTGCAGTAGAGTACGGTAGGCCTGTATTGATAAGGTGATGGGAGAGCGGTGCAACGAGTGCGTGCAACAGCCCTGGCAGCCCTTGCAGCGACCTACAAAATATACATCGTATGAGATTACTAGGAGTGACGACCCTAGACAGGATCTGTGTTGGGATTGATATAAGGGAAGTACCTTAGTTTCCCAATCCTGCTGTTTGAATGGACTAATAATAACTCGAAAATCATATCACCATAGCATTGCATGTGCCTGGAAGATGTGGAGCACTCTAGGGAGTGTGGCATGCCGCGGTCGTAAAATGTTGCCGCATGAGGGTGATCGTCGGTGAGGGCATACATCACGTCATGTCATAATTGCATTAACAACAGTATTAGGAATGTTTGAATTACTGCTTTACTATTATCGCATGATTGATTTGATAACATGTTAATCTTTGCTCTATTATTCCACTGAGTTAGCTACTCACTCCCACGTTACGGGACGGTGTTCCTGGACACCCACCAGACCTTTTTGTGATTGCAGATGATGGCGCGGCCTGTGAGGCGGAGCTGGACTTGATGATGATGAGGAGGATCCCTCCTTTGTGCGTGTTCTGATTGATGGGATTACAGGGAGGTTGATTAGATACTTTGACACTTGTCATTTTATATTTTTTGCACACTCATGTATATTTGTTTTGTCTACTTTTGGAGTATACATGTATGTATATAACCCGGTAACATATCTACACTCTGGAGGCATACAATAGTTTATATATGTTATACATACTATCACAGTCTTCCGCTTGTTAATTTAACCGTCTCTGGAGTATGATATGCTGTTCTGGCTTAATCTCACTCATGTTTAATACATTATCACCGACAACATTCAATCATACATATCTATGTTGCATAAATAACATGCTGGAACTCGGGAGTTGGGTTTTTGCTCGACCCCCCGATTTTCGGGATGTTACATAAGATGTGTCTAAATTCTATGGGGATAGGAATTGTATTCGGACTGACTAGCGCCGATATCAGAACCTTTCGTGATTTGGCTACTAAAGCCCAAGCGTTGGAGCTGATGACTCGAAAGATCCTAGCATTTCACCATGATACGACTAGGAGAGTGTCTGGCAGGATAGCTGTGAACGCTGTCGATCATGACAGAAGAAGAAAAGACACAAAGGACTCGAGAGAAAGAAGACCGGACCGACGTGAAGAAGGTGATAAGTCAAGAAATAGGTACAACGGGAAGAGGCCTAGAATGCTAAACTCTCATGAGGGGTTCACATTTGAAAAAGAAGATGTCGCCCCTATGATGTAACAGTTATTAAAAGCTGGCACGATAGTATTGCTGGAGCCTAAGCGCCCAGAAGATGTAACAAGAACTAGAGAAAGGGATTTCTGTCGTTATCATCGTCTGGTGGGGCATCCAACAGAGAACTGTTGTACACTGAAATGTATAATACAACGACTGATCAATAGGGGTGAGATAGTATTGGGGAAGGAAAGAGAGAGGGGCTCCATGGCAACCGTAAACACGCTTACAGTCCGAAAAAAGGACCAAGATGCGAATAACGTAGGAAGCAGTGAAGCTGTAAAGAAGGTTGCGGTGATCACACTGTGGTCAGGTAAGAAGGTAGTAAGCCCTACAAAATAAAAAACAGAAGAAGTGATTGCAAAGGAGAGTAACAACGGCAAGATGAAGGAGAAGAATGAGATGACGAGAGTGAATTATGACGTGGTAAATCATCTAAAAGGAATACCGGCTCGATTAAGCGTTTATGATGCTCTGAAGTTATCAGAAGAATTTTGACAAAGTTTGATCCAGGCCTTATTTGATCATGACATCAGGAAAACCTTACCGGAGGAGTTAGAACATGAAGAACTCAATGAACATGAGGACTGTTTCCCGGTCATTTCTTTTTCTGATGATGATCTGATCTGTGAGGAAGACCATAACAGACCACTAATGATAGAAGGCCATATTCGTGGGAAGAAAGTCAAACGGATTATGGTAGATAATGGGTCTGCAGTAAATCTTTTGCCACTCTCAATGTTAAATAAATTAAACTACCATCGCTCAGAACTACGCCCCAGCGAAATGATGATACAAGGTTTTAATCAAGATGGGCAGCGCGCACTTAGCAAGATTATGGTAACGTTGGAAATAGGAGAATCAATTACTGACGTTGTTTGTCACGTTATAAGTGCAATAACGACATACAACCTTCTCTTAGGAAGGCCATGGATACATCAGTACAATATCATACCTTCTACCCTGCATCAGTGTTTCAAATACTGTAAAGACGGAGTACAACATAAAGTGATGGCTGATGCGAGACCATATACAAAAGCTGAGTCCTTCGCAGATGCTAGCTATTATAAAGAATTTACTGTCAAAAAAATAAATAAGGATGAAGGTGGTGTCTTACAGAATGATCGAGAAAGTGCAATTACGAAGTTTGCAGAAAAAGTAGTGCCATCTGAAACCGCAGAAATAAGCAAGAAGTTCTATTTTGTGCCAAAACATTTAAGGCAACCGGGACAACCGCCATTAACCCTGTTGTCATCTGCACAATTGAAAATTTTACAGTCAAATTATACGGTACCGCTGCCATATGCTGAAAGAAATAAGCCGTTTTCGGCCGCTCCAACAAGATTTCAAGTTAAGGCGAATGAAAAATATCCTGAGCCAATCGAGTTCTATATTTCAGAAGCAGTAAGGACAAGAGGAGAGACTCAAAGTAATGACTACTGTGGTAGGTTGACGTCACAAGACCTCCAAAAGTATAGTCCGGCAAGTAAGAAAATTATGAAAAATATGGGCTTTGATTATGAAGAACCTGTTGGCCTAAACCATGGGAAGGGAATTCAAGTCCCCATTGGGGTCGATCAGGAGAAGCGACGAAAATTTCAAGGGTTGGGGGCAAGCTAGTCAATGAATACGATTGCAATCGTGTAGCCTCTCACAGAAATATGCTGCCTCAATATCTCCAAGAATGAAAAATATATCTCCAGTAACAGTCACAATCATATCCAGGAGGCAAGTTCAAAGCCAAATGAGATAAGTATGCTCAATGAAAGCAAAATTATTCAAAGAAGTAAATGAAAGCCTATGTTAGCCTATACTCGAGTTGATAAAAAAGAAAATTGCTTCCGAAGGCGCTACTGATTTTGATACAGAACATTACCAAGATAATAATTCTGTATCAAAAGGGGGCAAGATGAATAGGAAGAATAAGGAAGAAGCTCGCAAGCATATCAAAATCATATGACAAAGCATATCAAGATCATATGATAGCAAATAAAGAAAGACAAAGAAAGTGAGCGCCGTCAAGGGAGTTCTACAAAATTTTGCCTGAAATTGATATCACCATCAAGATGGTATATTATAAATAATACAGAAAAATGATACAGATAATCAATTTCAGGAAAAAATACCCATCATCGTCTTCCAAGACAGCATGCTAGATCATCACTAAAAGTCTTCAGTCTTGCAAGACATTTGAAGATAGCATATTAAATCATCACCAAACAAAAAGTGTCGACGATCGCTATCAAGCATTGACGCTCATTGCCGATAAAAAAACTCCATCAAAATCGAATTATCAGGTATCGATGATCATAAAAAGAAAAGAGAACAGCTATCGCTATTACCGATCAATTGCTTGTCAAAGTTGCCATCTAAACATGATACAAAAGTCTTTATGACATTGACAGCAGTAACGAAATGTCAATTATTGATCAACCATATGATAACAGTAGAATGAATCATACAGTCAACTGTATATACATAATTGGCGATAGCGATGGCTGTTTATCAGAAAAAGGAAGCCTAGTCAAGTCCCCGAAAAAAAAAAAAAAAAAAGAGAGAAAAAGAAAAAGCCAAGTCCTAAAAGGACCCAATCTCAAAAGGAACCAGCTACGCATAAGACCTATGAAGATCGCCATTCGGGCAGCGGTGAGAAGTCCGGGAAGGTCATCGTACGCATACCCATGCGGGCAGCTGACGGAGTCAATGACCAAAAACCAGAAGGCCAAAAGTTGACAAAAAAGCTAAAAAATCTCAAAGTCTTCAAATGACCAAAGGCCAAAAGAGCTAAAAGTCTTCAATGACCAAAAGCAAAAGAGCCAAAAGAGAACCGAAAGACCAAAACCAAAAGGTCAAAAAGTCGACTAAAAGCCAAAGTGTTAAAAGTCCTCAAATGACCAGTCAGCGTAACCCCTATGTCGTCTGTATAGCTTTCCGACAGCGTCACGGGGAATGGAGGACAAGCCCTCCCGTGAATGGGCCCGACCTTGCAGGCGAAGAAAATGAGGGTTGCAGTGTGCGCTTTAGATAGGCCAACCATGCATAAGACCCCCCAGATTTGTGGTTCGATTCTGGTACTAACTCACAAGGAAGGGCTTAAACCTACTCATCGATGGATCGGCAACCATGGATTTGGTACCCCCAAAGGTAGCCTTGCGAGCTCAGCGAACTCTAGAGAGTTACCGTGGCCAACCCTGTGCGTAAAACCAACCGAGTTCACGGCCTCGGTAGCTTCACTGGGCCCCTCTGATGGATCACGGTTTGTGAACTCCCTAGGCAGTGAGAAGTCCAGTGAACTCTAGAGAGTTACAGAGACCATCATGTAAGACCCGACTCTAACTAGAGTCCAAGTAAATTCACTCCACTACTCAAGAGCCTAAACTGTGTGTAATTGACTGAATTGAAACTTAGCACCACCAATAAAATATAAACGAATGAAGTCATGTAGGGAATCCGATACTGACAAGCATAAAATATTGGTGCTTTATGATTAGTTCATAGAATGTCATGATAAACTATGTGCAATGTTCAAAATGCAGCAAATTCATGTTGAAGTTATGACATGATAATATGTCTGGAATAATGCATAATGTAGAAGTGCATGAAAAAGTTACTGAAATTTACTAATAAAAATCAAAAGAGAACATGTACTCAAATATGAAAAAAATGGGAGAGAAGAAGAAAGGAAGAAGCAAAAGTATGTATACAAAAAAAGGGAGGGATTACATGCTTATAATTCCTCCGTGATGCCTATTACATTCATATATTGCCGCAAGTTTTCCTTCAATTGAAGCTAAGCTGCATCATGCTTTGATTTCTCTTCAAGAATAATCTTTATTTGATCAGGAAGGCCAGCTAATTTGTCTTCTAGAGATGTGATCATTTCCTTGCTCCTGAGTAATTCAAACTTTTTAGCGTCAGCAGACTGAATATTGACATCAAGTTTCTCTTTAACCTCCTGTATAGACAGTTCCTTCTCATGACCTTGCAGTTCCATCTGCGAAATCTCTTCTCTTAAAGCCGTGATACGATCTTGAATAAGTACCTTGTCATCAGTGAGGGTCTTCAATTGTTCTTGCAACGATAATTGCTCCTGGTCTAATTCAGATATGGTGGAAGCAATAAGTGAAGCCCTCTCCTTAGACAAAGTTAACTGCTTCCCATATTCCAGAACTTCTGGAGCGATCGTAATATTCTCCGCTGATGCCAAAGAAGCTATTGAATCACGGAATCTGAGGAGGGAATCATGTAAAACAGAAATATTAATCTTCGCCATCTTTGTAGAGCTTTCCAGAATTTCAATGGCGATATCCAGGTCTGGCCATTGTTCAGGATCTTTGAAGATATGAACTACCGTTGACAAAGAGTTTTTCATCAAAAGCATTTTGTGAGCGGGAATCTTTGAAGGAAATGGTAGCTCAGAGACAGTGGCCACAGATTCGGAGCTGGCCGCCCCACTACAGGGGAGAATTCCTACAACATTAATAGGAGATCGAGTTAGAGTGAGAAATACAAAATGAAGTATTTGCAGCTCTTCAAATTAATATATATACCTGCCGCAGAGGTGTGACCAGCAAGTAAGAGAACTTCTGGGGCCGCAGAAGTACCAGCTTCCAACATGTCAGCAAGAGAATCCACTGGTAGGCGTTTGTTGATCAGAAATGATTGGTGGTCCCACCACCTCATCCAGCTGTAAGAAGTACGGACTATCCGGTCGTAGCTAGGGATGATGAAAGAAGAGTTGACACGGCCGCCTAATAGTTGCTTTCATATCATGGCCCAGTTCAAAGGACCTATTCCATAGCAGCGCATTCTCTTAGTAACCAGCCCACAATCTTCTGGCACGGCTTGGTCATATCCGAATTGGCGAGCAAAACGGCTGGGATAGTAGGGTTCTCTCCAGAATTTCATTCCTTCCCTAAGAGGAAACTGCAAGAATGAATAGAAAAAAAAAGGCCATTTTCGCTACAGTTAGTGCCCCCCGATCCACCATATCTGTATCTTGAATGTAGCGATGAAGCTGGAACTGGAAGAAGTCCACTTGATCAAAATCCTAGATCTTATTGATCACCCATTCATATGATCTTCTAGCCATGGCCCTTTGTTGAAAAAACCAAAGAGGAAGATGAGAAGGGTTGACGTAAGCCTTCCCCGGTGCTTCAAAAGTCCAGGGGAAATAGACTCCTAACCATCCGGTGAAGTAGTACTACGCAGTATACGCTGATGAAGATCCCAGGGTGGGATTTTTGACGTGTGTAAAGATTTCTCCAAAGGCCTGAAAAATGGAACATAGCACAGGGGGCACAATGGAATACTTCTGACCTTCCGCTAGAGCTCCGGTGACAACGAAGGTGGTGGGGCGAATAGCATCTGCCCACTTGGAACTAGGAAGGGCAACTATGCTCAGCCAGTAAGCTAGGAAGGCTGCAAGTTCCCCAAAGGAACTATAATCTGGTCATTCTTCATATTGTCACGAAGAGTCGTTAATTCCTTACAGCGACTGTCGCGGAATCTACAAAATGAAAAAAAGATGTTAATATGTAGGAGTATGTGATGAAGAGGAAGATGCTAATCTTTGGGTCCGGAATACCTGAGTATTCTAGAAAAATGGGCCAGCCATTGCAGAGGTGATAGTTTGTGAAAATTTGAAAACTTTCCCATTTCCCAGAAAAGTTCGATGGTGGTTTCGGAGAAAGAAGGTCTGCAGTCGGGAGAGGATATAAATGTCAATTCTGCGTTCGTCGGGATGAACTCATCATAAAATCTTCTTGTAAGTGGGAGACCTGCTATGCGATGCAGATCCCATAGTGATATGCTCATTTCTCTGAACGGTAAGTGAAGAGAATTGGTGGTGGGAGACCAATATTTGAGGAATCCTTTCAGCACGGAGGGTTCCTTGTAAAAGTATTTGGATGTGACCTCTATCACACATAAAAGCCTACTTTAGCAAGAGCACTCGCGTGTTTCTTCAGGATTGCCTCTGCCCAATCAGAGTAATAGCGACGAGAAGTCAGCAGGCATCTTGTTCGAAAATCTTCTGATCCCCAAAGAGGATCGCAGTCCTTGTACCGCTGTCTAACAGTCTCGTGGAAATATGTTGGAAAGAGATTGTGCGGACTGTGAAAGGGAGTGAGGAAGATCATGGGATGGGCTTCTTCGATGATCTGCTACGGTTTCTGCATCTGCATTTTTCCTTCAAAAACCTGAGGTTCTCGCGCCGCCCACGATTCAGTATACATCAACTTCTCTCCGTCCATGTAATCTGTGGGTTCACATTCAAGAATGGACTGGTGACGATGAACGTTGATGGGAATTATTGTCATGCCTTCTGAATGAGGGTTGTCGAATTTCATGATACCCTCGATCACTCGAACGGATTCCCAAGAGTTCTGGAGCTTCTTCTTATTATGCTCTTTTATCTTTTCTTCAAACTCCTTCACCTTATTTCCACGAGTTTTCTTGGAGCGAGAAGCAGGCGGGGTATCTTCTCTGGCAAGGCGTCTATCGCTATCCGTGCGAATATGGGCGATTGTCTTCAACTATTCTTCCCAATCATATTCACGGCCATGCTTCGGGGGTAGTTCTATATTTCCCATGATTATAGCCCGGTGAATGGGAGAAGAAAATGATTCAATACGGTCGGTAAAATTAAAAGTTGAAAGTACTAGTTCTTTGAAATATGCAGGAGTTTGAGTGGTGGTTTTGGTATGCTTAGTCGGTGGTTGATCAACAGGAGGAGACGGGTGATGAGAAGATGTATCGGGTGCATTGGGTTGAGAAGGATGGTCAGTTGGAGGGTCTACAGGACGAAGGGACCTCATGATGCGGGCCATGAAGAGAAGAGGGTTAAAGACTTAAAGGAAGATTGTTGAGGAATGTACACAAAAATAGCAAAGTCTTGGTTGCGCAGGTCTGTGCAATCCAAATCAATTGCGCGGCGTGTCGCAATACTTAGAAGACTTGCGCGGACGGAAGATTCGTTGTGTAGGTCCGCGCAAACAATGTTGGTTGCGCTAGAAAATCGCCAAAAGAAAAAATTTTCGCCAGAGGATGTGGAAAACTACAGGTTATGAAGGAAGTGCTGTATTTATAGGCTACCGCGACCGAGTATATACGCGGCCGGTTGCGCGGGTCCGTGTAAGCCAGATGAAAAATAGGAAATTTGATCCTTTTTTGTTTCAAGAAATAAAAAAGGATCAAGGGGGCATCTGTTGAGGCATAAAAAATGGTGAAGGAATCAAGCAAGGAAAGGTAAAGAGATAAGAAGAACTTTCGGAAAGAAGAAGATAGAGATAGCTTTCATGAGAGTGCGTAAGTCCGCGCAGCCATTATAGGTTGTACAGTTCCGTGCAATCAATCTCAGTTGCACGGGTACGTGCAAAGAAAGTATCAGTTGCACGGGACCTCAGAATGTACTGCACAAAGGGCTTCGTTCAGAATGACCTAAAGCACTGAAAAATAGTCCCACATCACTAAGATTAGGATTTTTACACGTGCGAGGGTCTATAAATACCCCTTCCCCTCCTTCATTATGAGTAATTGAAGATTTTCAAGAGGAGCGGAGTGGAACAGAAGACAGAAGGTAGAAGAGAGTTTCCTGGCAGTTGCAAAGGACCGCGCAACCAGGCTGCCCTGCAGTCTGTGAAGTCCAAAGGCCGTCATGCTGCTGAAGTTCGTGGGCTAGGTTTCCTTTCTCTGGGCTTCTCCTCTTCATGGGTTCAAAGGAGAGAGATCAGTCGATCTAATCGACATTCCTCCTAAGTCCCAGAAGATGGTTGAAATAGGCATTGTTATGCTGCTGAAATCTTTATTTCATTAAAGACCCATCGATCGGAACGAAATTCCTCCTAAGTCTTAGGAGATGATCGAATCAGGCACCGGAAGGCAGTCAAAATGAACTTTTGATGCTTAAAGCACAAGTCCTTCATTTTTAAATGATTTATCTTAGAATCAAGGGATGTAAAGAGGATGTAAATGAACTCAGTATCAATAAAATGTGACAACTGTTCATAGTACTCTTTCTTTGTTATGTTTAAATAAGACAATCTCCCAAATCAAATGCATTTGTTTCTTTGTCGAAACAGAATAAAGTGCAGGCTTTCAAGCATATCAAGTTATCGCCAAATGAGGAGCACCAATGATAATCGCCAAATGAAAAGCTAAATGAAAAGCCAATCACCAAAATTAGCAACTATCACTATCGCTATCAATCGCTTATCAAAAAATGTTATCATCACCAAAATTTATTAATTCTCAGAACATATCAGTAGCTGGCGAAATATCAGCTATGGATTTACCATTCATGATAATGAAATAAGCAGTGGAATAAACCTACATGGTCAACCACCTAAATTTTATGACAGCGATGGCAAAATATCATTTAAGGCTGCCTAGCCAAGCCTATATGGCCAACTACACATAAGACCTACAAAGCCTGAAATTGGCTTCTTAAAATTGGCGGTAAACTATATTGCTCCTTGAGCCCTGCCTGAAATTGGCGATAAACTATATTGCTTTTGAGCCCTGCCCGAAACTGGCAGTAAACTATCTTGCTCTTTGAGCCCAGTGTCAAGTCCAATTCAGTCAAATCTGGTCATCCAGCTCAGTCGTATGGTCAAGTCAAGTCAAGTTTAGTTTTGTTCAGTCAAGTATGGTCAGTCAAAAGTACATTATCTCCACTGCTTAAAAAGCATAAGCATAGCATTCAAAATGCTGTAGATACATATTTTAATTTAGATATACTCAAATATGCAATTGCTTGATGACAATTTTAAACATTGATTAGAAAACATGCAAAAATGCATTTCTCTTGAATCAGGTTCAAATTACAGCAACAGTAAATGCGTTCAAGATATTGGCGATTATCTACTCAAAAGCTCAAGTCTCCAAGGTTAATTAATATATTGACAAGAGCTGTGAGGTCTTTTCGTCTCTCACTTTCTTAATGAATAGTGACATATTATTGCACAAGGTTCTCAAAAGGGGGCAGAGAATAAATTAGTGAAGAATTATTATTCTCTATCGGACAGTATAAGGACTCGAATATATTCTTTGGATTTGTTAAAAGAGCCGCAAAGATTATCCATTCTTCAAGAGTATTAGAAAGCTTCACTTTGAAAATATTATCTTCTAAAAAAATCTTTATGCAAAGCTGACCTAGAAAGGGGGCAAGATTTAATGTCTTCAAAATAATCTATGCCTTGGTCTTTCTGATAACTTCTTATGCAAGATGAAGGAATTCATATACCGAGTATTATGGATAATAATATTGCAAGACTCCAAGTATCGGATCTGATGGAGACAAAGAACAGACGGAATCATCATCAGTAACTTCTATATCCTTTGAAAGGTTATTAAATGAAAATTAAAAGAAGTACTATTTATTTTTTAGAATCAGCAAAGATCAAAAGAAAAGTCTATGAAGAAATGTTAAGGAGCATACTAGAGATGACATATCCAGGAGTGCGACATAACGAGCAAAGAATACAATGCGAAGCCTGATGACAGAGCGAATATTACAATTAGCCTAAAAAAAGAGAAGTTTTCAATATCTATTTTAAAAATTATCAATACTGCATAAAGTTAAAAATTATCAATATTGCATAAAGCTAAAAAAATAAATTATTATAATGAATTGAGATACTAATTCTGATTAATTTGGCAAGAAAGATCATCATTTGAAAGCTTGGGATACGCAGATCATGAATAAAGGAAATAATCAAAAAAGGTGTTGCAGTAGGAGCAGCATTAAAGAACAACCCCAGATACAGAGTTAATCAAAACGAAAGAATCGTTGGAGCTGATCAAAAGGAAATAATCACTGAAATTGATCAAAGAGACCGTTAAGCAGCAACGGTGTTGGAAGAAAGTTCTTTGATCAAATCACTAAGGGACGAAGTCATCACAGCTGTTGCAGAAGTGTGCTTCAATGAAAAGAGAATTTTATCCTATCTAATGAAACATCTGCTCGACACTGCTGGGGCCATTCTAGTCTTTCATTTGAGCACCATCATTCAGGTCTTCTATTTGAACACAATCATTCAAGCCTTTCGTTAGAGCACGAGCCTTCCGGTCTTCCATTCGAGGGCCATTATTCAAGTCTTCCGCTCAAACACAATCATTCAAGTCTTCCGTTCAAGCGCCATCATCAAGTTTTCCATTTGAACGCGTCATCCAAATCTTCAATTCAAAGGCGATCATCCAGTCTTTCATTTGAATGTGGTCATTTGATCACCCAGTCTTCCATGCGAGCATCATCATTCGGTTATCCTTCAGTTGCAATTCATTTAAGATTCTTCAGGTGGAAGAAGATCGATCCTCCATTTGATTTCGTAAACTAATCAAAGAAGGACCGAGGGGGCATCTGTTGAGGCATACAAAATGACGAATGATTGAAGCAAAAAGAGATAAGGACATAGAAAGAATACTCAAAAAGAAGAAGAAAGAGACAGCTTTAAAGGGTTTGCGCGGGACCGCACAACCAATATCAGTTGCGCGGTACTGTGCAATCAATATTCCTTAAGCGGGTCCGCGCAACGTAAATGTCAGTTGTGCGGGGCCCCAAATCACGTTGCAAGAAGTGATCCTTTGTAGAATAATCTAAAGCACTGAAAGATTTATCCCACATCGCTAAGATCAGGATTTTCACATGTGCGAGGGTCTATAAATACCCCTTTCCCTCCTTCATTAAGAGGGAATTGAAGGTTTTCAAGAGGAGCAGAGTGGAGTAGAAGACCGAAGGTAGGAGAGGAGTCTCCTGTCAGTTGCACCGGACCGTGCAATCGATATCATTTGCGTGGGTCCGCATGACAAGACTGCCTACAGTCTGTGAAGATAAGGGGCTGTTATGCCATCGAAATCTATGTGCAAGGCTTCCCTTCTTCAGGCCTTCTTCTATTGACAGGTTCAGAGGAGAAAGATTAGTCGATTGGGTTGACATTCCCTCTAAGTATTAGGGGATGACTGAAACAGGCGCCACTATGCTGCTAAAATTTCTATATCCTTGAAGACTTACTGATCAGATCAGCAATTCCTCCTAAGTATTAGGGGGGGATGACTGAAACAGGTGCCGGAATGCTGTCAAAATTTCTATTAGATTATCTTCTCTTTAATTGCATTGCATTAATTGTACTTTATTTTCAGAATTAAGGGAATCGGAGGATGTAAATGAACTGAGATAAATGTGATCAATGTTCTCTCACTCATTCTTTGTTATTATTGAATAAATCCCCAAATAGAACGCATTTGTTTTCTTGTCAAAATAGCGATAATCATCGGTACTTACTGATGAAAATCTTTGGCGGTCAATGCTTGACAGCTATCATCAATGTTTGGTGGCTTGACAGCAATCATCAACGCTTGGTAACGATCATAACGCTTGGTAGCGATCATCAATGCTTGGTAGCGATCATCAATGCTTTTTGTTTGACGATGACTTGATATACTTGAAAGCCTGTATTACATTCAAATATACAAAAGAAATGCATTCTATGGTGAGAAACATATTTCACAGCTTTTACTCACCTGTCTTACCCCCTTTTGATTAGGAAGCATTACTCTAGGAATCTTCATAATCAAAATCACAATGTTGTGACCTTTAACAAATATACCGATGTCACATTATCGCATACTTTTGTGCAAGATCAGCTTTGCCCCCAGTCTCGAATTAGTCAAGCCTGTGTACTCTCCTTTTTTTTATGTCATATACTTTAACAATTTTTCTTTTATCAATCTTCTTCTGTAACTTGTTCTTCAAGACATTCACTTTTTTTTTCTTCTTCAATTGTATCTTCTGAATTTCTCCTGAAATTTAAAGTTAATTGAAAATTTGTGCTTTAATTCATTCACATAAGGGAGAGTACATGACCTTGTCTTTCGCAATCCTTTTGCTCTTTGAATTGTCAGTGACCATTGTCAATGCTTGATAGCACTCATCAATTGCTTTTGCCCCAACTTTACCCTGTGAAAATTGATATAGACAATTATTATAAACAATTATCATTTCGGGGAGTCAAAAATTACCTCATTTGGGATTCTGAGATTTTATCATTCTGAGAATTTGCTTATCTTTCCTTCTTTCTTTTTTTTTTTTGATGAGGAAGCATCAGAACTGTAGGTTATCTTAAAGGATAACGTATCTTGTACGCCTTTGTCTGCCCCCTGAATAATTGTGCCGTGAATCTTTTGAGTCAACATGTTGTCTCACTTTCTACTTTCCTGTCCTTCTTTCTTCTTTGTTTTATTTCCTTTAATACTTTAACTATGACAATTTAATTATCTCTGCAGCTAACGATTGATTCCTCATAAGCAGTATATCGCCTTCTTGAACTGTATGTTTCATATAGTCATTGAATTGTCTGAACCCTTTCTTTACTTTCCTGTTTGTAAAATCATCACTGTTCTCTTTAGCAGAATTTCAACCATTTACCTTTGACGGTCCTTTATTTTGCATTCTTTCTTAGGCAATATCTGCTGCTATTCTTTTAAGACTTTCAAGCAAATTTTATTTTTTACTCTTGCAAGTTGTGACGATGCCTCCAGGGTTCTCCATTAACTGATGAATTCGTTAATTCATTAATTGATCTATTTACTTGTTGGTGAGCAATGCCTGATTCAGTTGAACGACTTCTCCTCTGAGGGTTTTCCTTACCGTTGTTCACAGTAGTCGTTGTTGGAAGAGTTAGTCTTCAGTAACACCTTCATTTGGTGAAGGATGATCAATATCTACTGGTAAATTTTCTATTTCTGCACACTTCGAATGTACTGTTATCCATACTTGGCAGGATGATATTCCTTTCACCAAGTCTCAGCCATTTCTGTCAACTTAATCTAAACACCATTGTCCTTGTACGCGCAGTACCCTATAACTTTTACGCAGATCTGATTCTTCTTTACATATCCTTTCTTGCTAATCTTCTTCCTTCTTTCTTGTCTCCAATATCTTCTTATTTCTCAAACGGAATGTATGATGGAAACTTCGTATACTTATGGGTGTTAACACGTTATCATCCGTCCTTCATTATTTGTCCATGCTATTGATGAAGCAAAAACTACTTTCGACACTACCTGACATTATCTGTTTCTTGATCGCAACTGATTTGATCTTCCTTGATATTTTTCGGCATTGGTTTTATTTTTAATACTTTCAACATTACCTCGCTTCTTCTTCACTAAGTGATCTGACCAGCCATGGCAAGATGTGTTATATCAATTTCAGTGATATCACACACAAGCTTTCACAGAAAAGCTCTCGCTATTTTGTAGGACTGAAATGTTCACGAGCAAGAGAAAGAACCTCAACTTCCTCGCCATGGAAGTGCTTCATACGGATTTCCAAAAGGGTATGAAGCATGTTTTCCTTGTCTTGAGTTCCCACCAACTGCTCACCCACACCTTCCCTGTTGTTTCGACAAGAAAACAAATGCGTTTCATTTGGGGGATTTATTTAATGATAACAAAGAATGAATGAGAGAACATTCATCACATTTATCTGAGTTCATTTACATCCTCTAATTCCCTTGATTCTGAAAATAAAGTACAATTAATACAATGTAGTGAATGAAAGAGAAGATAGCTCAATGGAAATTTCGGCAGCATTTCGGCACTATTTCGGTCATCTCCTAGATACTTAGGAGGAATTGACGAATCTGATAAACCAGTCTTCCAATGAGATGGAAATTTCTTCCAGTCATTCTTCCTTAAAATATGAAGTAGCCTGTTGGAGTATGGCCAGGCCTTGAGGAAATCAAGCGGATCATGCTAAATGGGCCTGAAAAGTCTTCCAAAATGTAAGATCATGGAATTGCCACCGTCCGTTCAACCTTTCACAATTGAAATCTGGAGAGGGATCCATTGGGCAGTGTGGATCTCTCAAAATATGGTTGTATTGGGCCCCACCAACAACACAGTAGAAGAAGAAGACACCTTCTTCCTGTTTCTGTTGCGATAAGCGCAAGCAGCACTTCAGCTGTGCGGGTACACGCAAGCAGCACTTCGGTTGTTCCGGTACGTGCAAGAAGCACTTCGGCTGCACAAGTATGCGTGTCTGCAACTCCGCCTGGTTGTAACTCTGTCTGGTTACACGGCTGCTCGCAACAGCTTTCATCCATTGTGCGGACGATGAGGCTACAGCTCTCCCTTACCCAACTCTGCGCAACAGTCTTCATCCATTACATGGATGATGCAACAGGAATTCCTTGCGTGACTGCGCGCAAGCGCAGACTTTCCTTGCGCAGACTTTTGCAACCTCCTTCGTCCGTTGTGCAGGCTGGCACAACAGCCAGACTCTCTGTCTCTCCTAACTTCTCTTCCTTGTTTCTTTAGCCCACCATCTGATCTGGCTGATCCAACCCCTCAAATGGAGCATGAGTGTGGTATTTATAGGCCCCACTACTGTAACGCCCCGACTTTTCAAGACCCGAGTGTTAACCTTAAAGGATAGTTAGATATAGTATTTTTCTTTTATCAGAGTAAGCAGATGAGCGTAGAGTGGACAAATCAGCATAAAGGAAAATTTTAAACTTCATTGAAAGTAGATAAGAGAGTGCCCATAATGACTTATACAAACCAATGTCTCAAAAATTTATAAATACAAGAATTTCATGATCCAATACATGAGAAATAATATAATGCAAGTGAATTAGAGCTGCAAGACCCCTCAGCTCCTCAAGGTAGATACAATCATGCGATGCTGGTACTTGAACCCGACTCCTCATCAATATGAATGTGAACATCTTCAGGACCACCTATGCTACCTGTACGGTTATATATTTGATGGATGAGTGGCCAACTCAGTGTGATCTCCCGCTAAGATTACACACCGCCGCCCTAAATAAGGAATAACATAAAAGCATACAAGCAATCCAAAACACAGTAGATGCAGTCTTATTAAATGCATGGATGTATGAATGCAATCGTCGGCCCGGGTAAAACATCCAGACGGCCTATGATCGTCGGCCCAGGTAAAACATCTAGATGGCCTATGTCCCTGGAAAAACATCCAGATGGACATTGGGGTCGTCACCCAGAGATAAGACTGGTTATCAGCGCAACACGCAGCGTAATTGCAGGGCATGATAATCCGAGTCAATATCACAATCGAATGACTGGTCATAAGCGCAACACGCAACGTAATCGCAGGGCAGAGTGATCCAAATCATCGAAATATGTCATGTATGCATGACTTGTCAGCCCATTATTAGTCCATTTGTAACCAGCCAATTTAAGTAATCTCACGGTCACTGCGGGGAGCACATGGCCCAGCATAGGCCGACGGCTTGGGCATAGTGTCCCATTCCACCATCCCCGGCCCATGAGACTACCCTCTTAGGGTGTGTGTAGCACCCACTAACATGTGGTCAATCAATTCAACATAAAGGGGTTACCACCAATGCCAACTAGGGGTGAAATGTTGAAACTACCAAAAGTGGCGGTTTAAATATGTCGGTGTGAATGATTCAAAAAGAACAAGTAAACAACGGTATTTAGAAGTGGTAAGAAGTCCACCCCAAGTTAGTTAGTTGAAACACACATGGATGGTAAACCCTATGGTTAAGCACCACCACCAAAACCTCCATGTCAGGGCCTACTTATGTCATAACCAATCTAGTTACACCCCAAGCACGGACTCTTCTTCACTAGGACTTCCCATGGAGAGATTTTAGCAGTATGTGTGTCGTAGCAACGTATATTACAATATGAAAGGAAAATAAGGAATGACACACGTATTCCTATCAATATACAACAACTGAATTTACATGGCATAAAAGGACTAGATTACTCACTTAAGCAGTTCAGAGAAAATCAAGAATCTAAATAATATTAAGCATGAGAATTATCATGTTAAACAGGTAAATCAAGTAAATACGATTTATTTCCACACACAGTTCATCATTAGTCTAGCTAGCCATTTATACTAATAAAGCTGCTATTTTTGGTCTAGTTAAAGGTGGAAAGCTTAAGGGGAAAGAAAAATCACCAGATACGTTGTAGGGTGTCCTTTGGTGTGGGCTCTCTTGAGAAGCTAGAGTCTCCGCGTCACTTGAACAGATTCCTAGGGATATCCCTAGCATTAGATGATAAATCCTAAGATTTTAGGATGCCATGGTTGGTCGAATGGCCCTAATCATGATGGTTTGGGCGCTTATTTGAGAGGATTATAGGCCCGACAATACTTGTCCCAATAGGTGGGCTTAATATATAATTTATTTAGTTGATGGGTTCCATTGCATAAACCCCGTGGATAAGCATTTTTATCATGGTGGGACCCCCATACATGACCCACCACCATATGGATGGTTAGCACACTACACCTATTACATATACATCATACCGTGTATCCGTGTATACATCATGTATTGCATCATATGGTTTATATGTACACATTATATGCATTATGTAGTATATCTATGTATACAACACGTGTATTTCATTTGCAACATACGGTACATATATACATGCATCACACCTTAGACAGTGTATATACAGTGTGCTTAAGAGTGGTTACATGTGTAAGCCTCACCATGCATGGATTTATGAGGCACGTCTAACTATGGACACGTGCATTTCTTCATACATGTGACGTGGGTGTTGAATCTGAATGGTTCATGAGATGTGGAATCTCGAGAAACCTTAGGGGTTAAATTTTCACCCTAATCTAAGATTCCGGTGGGCCATGCAAAGATAAATGTGATTCCAAGGGAAGAAACCGTTTGCATCAATCATGGCCCACAGGAGTTTTGGTTCAAAATAGAAATTGGAACCAGGGGCTTTCTCGAGGTTCTGCTCCATGTGGACAGTTCAAATTTTTGAGACTCATCAGGTATGATGTGATCTCAACTTTTTTTCTTAGCATAGGATTCACGTAATCCGTTTCATGCATTCATGCATGCACTGTGTACTTATTTCACATATGTATTATGCATGTGAGCACTTAGTGGGTCCCACGAGAGCATGGTGTCGAATCTGAACGGTCCATAAGATGTGGAATCGCAAGAAACCCTCAGGGGTGAATTCTCACCCTAGTCTAAGATTCTGGTGGCCCATAACGAAGATAACTTTAAATCAAGGGAAGAAACTGTTTGCACCTTTCAGGACCCACCAAAATTTCAGTTCAATGTAAAAATTGAGATCAGGGGATTTCCTGAGGTTCTGTTCCAGGTGGAAGGTTCAGATTTTTGAGACTCATCAGATATGATGAGATCTCAACTTTTTGCATGGTAAGCTGATTGGTAGTTAACGTCCATCACTGGACGGTCAGGGTTTTTAACGTCCCTGGAGGGACGGTCCCCTGTAGCCTAGTGTGGCCCACCTGGCATCAGTGTGAGGCCCATAGGGAGATGCAAGGTGAGGCCCAATAGGGTAGCCTACTAGGAAATGGGCAGGGCCCACCTGCGTTTTTACAGGGCCTAGGACCAGCCCACCACTCCTTTTTGTTACTCAGAGTTGACCCACGTCGACTCTGTTTTGTAACAGAGGTATTGTTTCCTCATTGCAAGCCACCATCGTGGAGTAAACGGTGGATCTGAACCGTTCACTAGGTAGAGGGAGGAAGATCATGCAAGTCCACGACGACCCTTCTTGGCCATGCACCTACATGTGGTTCCTACAGTTGTCGAAAGAGGGCTGTTTGAGGGTCTGTCGGACAGTCTGGAATCAGCTTCGGACCGAGCTCCAAACCGGCTTGCTTTCTCGACCTTACTCCAGGTCTGATTCCAGACTTAAATGGGGTTGTGGATTTGCTTAGCCTAGGTCCCAAACAGGGTCCCTTGTCAAGCTTATATCAGTCCATATCACAGCCATTGTCTGGCTTGAACTCGGACTGAAACAGGGTTACAAATGACGTAACACACGACCATTATTTGGTCATGGTTCCAATCTATGCAGGGTCTGGTAGTAACCTAAGAATCAACTCAAAAGGAGAACGAAGATGGATTACCTAAGGTGGGTGGATGCCGACCCAATGTTCTAGCCACAGTAGTCTCTGTTTCTTCCTCTTCTTTCACACTCTCTTCCTTCTTCCCTCATGGAAAATTTTCTTGGGCTACAGGTCCCTTCTTATAGATGGAGGGAGAGAGAACGGATGGCTGAGATTTCTATTTGTAATAGTCAGTCGGGACGTGTCCGATCGAGGAGAGGACTTGCTGCAACTCGCACACATGGTCGGTCGGGACGTGTTCGATCGAGGAGAGGACTCGGTGCACCTCGCACACATGTGTTCTTGTATGCATGCATCATGTCGGGACCCACTGGAATGTTGTTACTATAATCTATACCGTTCATTTATATTAGAGGACACCATCTAAGGCCCCTGGCTTATGTTGGGTCGATGGTGAGCCCTAGGTGGGCCATGCCAACTAGATCTTGACCCATAACGGATGATTATAATGGTTCTGGTGGTCAGATTTACCCCAAACCGATCACCAACAGTTAAAGTGGCCCTATGAGTTGTCCACCTCTTCAAGACTTGCTACTGCTCATATAATAATCATAATTTTATTTTATTTCCTTTATTTCGTTACATGTATACATGTATTTATATCATTTTTGTATTTATTATTATTATTATTATCTGCACACACTATATATATAGTTCATGATGTGGGCCACACTGTAGGTCATTAGGATTTAGGACCATTATAAACCAACCCAACGATTGGATTGCCTAGTATTTCATTATTGTTAACTCTATGGGTCCTAATGATTGTTTGGGTGAAATTTGGGAGTTGAATAGGATGGATCTTCCTACGGGACATTGTGGATCGATGAATGGTGGACCTTGTGATTTTGATCCCTACATTGGTTTCATATGGTTCGACTATACTATATAGATGTATTATGAGATGTCATTACGCTCAAGATTATAAAAATAAGATTTTCATTTATTTAAATACAGTTCAACTTATGATAGTCAACCAGACAGATTGATCTCAAATCTTATTATGATGTTGTGAGTTGTCATAATCTAAAATCTAAGAGTTAAAATGAATAGATTGAGGGTCGTTGGATAGTGACGTATAAGGCAAAGTATGTGGGTCAATGCATATATGTAAGCTAATCTGGATTTACATGATGACACCCGAGTACCGAAAGTACGGGGTGTTATAACTACTCTTACAGGGTGGTGATCACCACCACCTATCTCTTCACATATGGACTTTCTCTTTCCTTAAACCATGGTGACCACCAAGCTCCCTCTTAAATGGTGGTGTACCACCTTTCTCCTTTCAAATGACACCTTCGCACCCTTCTTTACCAAACTACCCCTTCCAATGCTTTTTTACCAACATACCTAAGCTAACCTTGGACTTGGAATTTTACCAAAATACCTAAACTACCCCTAGAGCTGGAATTTTATCAAAATACCTAAACTACCCTTGGAGCTGAAATTTGACCAAAATACCTAAACTACCCCTGGAGCTGGAATTTTATCAAAATAACTAAACTACCCCTGGACTTGGAAATTCTCTGACCAATGCATTATTATATTTTTTTATGCCTCAACAGATGCCCCCTCGATCCTTCTTTGATTGATTTCTGAAATCAAATGGAGGATCGATCTTCTTCTGCTTGAAAAACTTGAATGAACTGCAACTGAAGGATGACCAGATGATCATGCTTGCATGGAAGACTAGATGATCATTCTTGTATAGCAGACTGGATGATCATGCTTGACCAGAAGATTAAACGATCGCATTCGAACGGAAGACTGGAATGCTCGCATTCAAACGGAAGACTGGGTGATCGCATTTGAATGGAAGGCTTGCATGATTGCGTTCGACCAGAAGACTTGAATGATGGCACTCGAGTGGAAAACTAAAACACTCGTGCTCGAACGAAAGGCTTGAATGATTCCGTTCGACCAGAAGACTTGAATGATGGCGCTTGAACAGAAGACTTGAATGATGGCACTCGAGCGAAAAACTGGAATGCCCCCAGCCAGTAGTGTAGAGCAAATGTTTCACTAGAGGATAAAATTCTCTTTTCATTGAAGCACGTCTCTGCAATAGCTGTGACGACTTTGTCTTTGAGCAATTTGATTAAAGAACTATCTTTCAACACCGTCGCTACTGTAACGGTCTCTTTGATCAACTCCAGTGATTCTTTCCTTTTGATCAACTCCAACGATTCTTTCCTTAACTCTGTATCTTTCTTTAATGCTGCTCCTGCCGCAATAACTTTTTTGATTGTTTCCTTTACTCACGATTTGCATAACCCAAGATTTTGAATAATGGTCTCTACTGCCAAATTAATCAGAATTAGTATCTTAATTCATTATAATAATTTTTCCAAATTAGTTTTATGCAATATTGATAATTTTTAAAATAGATTAAGAGTTTCTTTTCTTTTTAGGTCGAGTGTGATATTTGCACTATGATTTAATCAATCTCTGCGCTTGTCATCGTGCTTCGCATTGTATTCTTTATATTGCACTAATGGAGATTTCATCTTTAACACTAAAGGTTCGACCGCTGAATCTTTTTACCAAGTTTTCTCGAGTTTGTGCTCCTTAGCATTTCTTCATATACTTTTTCTTGGATCTTTGCTAATTCTGAAAAATTGAAAAATAGATATGACTTCTTTTTAATTTTCATTTAATAATTTTCCAAAAGTCATAAAAGTTACTGATGATGATGATTCCGTTTGTTCTCTGTCTCCATCAGATCCGATACATGGAGTCTTGCAATATTATTATCAGAATAGCGAGAAGTTATGAATCGGCATATGAATTCCTTCGTCATGGATAAGAGATTATAAGAAAGACCAGGCCATAGATTATTTCGAAGACATTAATCTTACCCCCTTTCTAGGTCAATATCACATAAAGATTTCTTCAAAAGATAATATTTACAAAGTGAAGCTTTCTGATACCCCTGAAGAATGGATAATCTTTACTGCTCTTTTGATGAATCCAAGGAATACATCTGATTCTTTATATTGTCCGGTAGAGAATGATAATTCTTCACTAGTTTATCCTCTGCCTCCTTTTGAGAACCTTGTGCGATAATATGTTTCTATTCATTAAGAAGGTGAGAGATGAAAAGACCTTACAGCTCTTGTCAATAGAGTAATTGACCTTGGAGACTTGAGCTTTTGACTAGATAATCGCCAATATCTTGAAGGCATTTACTGTTGATGTAATTTGAACCTGATTCAAGAGATGCATTTTTGCATGTTTTCTAATTAATGTTTAAAATTTTCATCAGGAAATTGCATATTTGAGCATATCTAAATTGAAATATGTATTTATTATAGCATTTTGAATGCTATGCATAGCATATGCTTTTTAAGCAGTGGAGATAGTGTACTTTTGACTGACCATACTTTGACCGGACATGACTTGATTTGACTAGACTTTACAAAACTTGACTCGACCAGACAACTAAACTGGATGACCAGATTTGACTGAATTAGACTTAACACTGGGCTCAAAGAGCAAGATAGTTTATCGCCGATTTCAGGCAAGGCTCAAGGAGCAAGATAGTTTATCGCCGATTTTGGGCAAGGCTCAAGGAACAAGATAGTTTATCGCCGATTTCGGGCAAGCTAATTTCAGGCTTTTTAAATCATTGAAGCTTTGTAGGTCTTATGCGTAATTGGCCATATAAGCTTGACTAAGCTGCCTTAAATAATCATTTACCATCACTGTCTTGCTATCGCCGTCGTAAGATTTGTGTGGTTGACCATGTAGGTTTATTCCATTGCTTATTTCACTGCCATGAATGGTGAATCCATAACTGATATTTCACCGCTGCTGATACGTTCTGAGAATTAATAAATTTTGACGATGATAACATTTTTGATAAGCGATTGATGGCGATAGCGATAGTTGCTAATTTTGGCAATTGGCTTTTCATTTAGCTTTTCATTTGGCGATTGTCATTGGTGCTTCACATTTGGCGATGACTTGATATGCTTGAAAGCCTGCATTTTATTCAAATATAGAAGAAATACATTTTATAGTAAAAAATACATTTCACAGCTTTTACTCACCTTTCTTACATGTCTTGACCCCTTTTGATTTTGGAAGTATCATACTGATATCTTTCAAAATCAAAATAGCAATCATCTCCTGAACTGGTAGGTATTGCAATGCATATCTGCAATGAATATGCTTTTTTATCGTGGCTTTACATCTTTTGCCTCACTCGCTTCTTTTTATTTGAGTACTTAGGCTATGACAGCTCGATCTTATCGTTATTGACGGTTCACCATATGAAGTATGTTATCGTCTTTTAACGTGGATGCCCCCAAAATTTTCTTTATCGAGTTTCTGTCATTTTTTCTCTTTTTGTCATGTTCTTTTCATCACAATTTCTCCCTTACCAATCATCTTCACTTTTTCCTGAGGGAATTATAATCTTCCGTATGATGTCCAAACTTATGGTGATAATTGTAAAAATCCATTCCTCTTGTATTTTTTATTTCTTCGAGGTGTCTTAGTTGAGGTAATTCAATACTCTTCACAGCCAACAATTGATTTAGCATAGGAAGCACATCTTTTCTTGCAAACGAATACTTTATATGATCTTTATTTTGCCTTGACCTTTTATATGTCATTATAATTGCCTGGCCATTTCTATCTTCTTCATCGCTGTCTTTTTCCACATCCTGATAATCTTCTTTGGCTTCTTCTTTTCGAGTTATGTGAGCTGATTTTGACTGAAAAACAGACACTCTTCTCATCATCTTTTCAAGAGCATAAGCCTTCGTAGCAAAATTACAAAAAGTTTTCCAATCTTTACTAATCAGGTGGCATGCCAGCTCTGGTCTCATGCCTTCTAAGCATAGTTCTACTTGTTCTAATTCTCGCAGAGGATGTTGACATGATGTTGACAAGTCCTTCCATCGACTGATGAATTCTTCAACTGATTCATTTTTTTTTGGCGAATAGAAGCCAATTTGGTCAAACTAACTTCTCGGTCCGAAGAGAAAAAGTTTGACATAAAAGCATCCTGCATCTGTTCCCAGGTATGAATAGATCCTGTAATTAAACTTGAATACCATCTGAAAGCTCTTCCTGTCACAGAAGATCCAAATACTCGTAGACAATATTGAGGAACTCTAGAGAAATTTCCCATCTTTGCTATGAAATGCATCATATGCTCTTCTGGTGACCTTTCCCATTAAATTTCTGAAAATCTGGGTGTTCAAAGTCAGCAGAAAATGGTATTTCTTCTATTTCAAGGGGATACGGTGTCTGATATCAAAAAAATTTATTCTGACTTCATTCATTCTCTAGATGAATAGATTCAATAACCATCTACCGGCTTTCTTCCTGCGTTATATTCTGAGTAATATTAGGCATTGGATCTTGAAATCTAACTGCTTGTGGTTGTGGCCTTTCTACTTGTAGTTCAATGTTGTTTACGGCAGTCACTGTCGGCATATTAGGGACTTCCTCAACCACATGCTCATCTAGTGGAAACTGATCAGGCTGATTAATATTTGTCGATGAGCTTCTGTTTCTTTATACTTTGATTGTTTTGATACTGAAGAAGGAAGCGAGCGCCACACTGCTGACGCTGTTGAAGAAGATGGACTATTATTTGATTTGAAATCAGAGTATTGTCGCTTTGAAGGACTAGCTGACGCAAATCGTGACATTCTTAATGCATGAGTTTTCTTGAAATCTTTTACAGGAAGTGCTGTGAGTGGACATTCATTGGTAAGGGTCACCTTCCCCTTATTTTTTTGATCCTACAATGATTTTGCGGAAGATGTCTTTACGATTATAGTTGACAGTATTGAGATCGTTTAACCGAAGTGGGACTATGTCTCATGACACTTAGCCTAATCGACCCAGTACTTGGCGAGATGTTGCTTTTTGCAAAAGTAGATCGAACTTTCTGACTTTTGGATGTTACCATCTTCCGTTCTTACTCATCTTCTTGAGCTATTGACGAAATAGAGATTTTTCCGTCCATTGCATGAAATTCACTACTTTAATCACAGCAGACTTTGCTTTTCTGACGCTTTCTATTTACCTGTAGACAAAATATAAAAATTGCAATTAGGCATCTAATTGATAAGACATTCTATCTCAAAACAAGCATAAAAAAGTGTTAGTTAATTTATAAAATAAAATCGTACTTCATTTTCAGAGAAGAAGGGGAGGACGTTCCCGTTGAGAGTCGCCATTTTGGCATCTTTACAGACGCCAAAAAGTGATAAATGTTCTCTTAATATTTTCCAAGTTACCATCGAATAATAAAACTCCCTAGTGGAGTCGCAATTTTGTTTCGACAAGAAAACAAATGCGTTTCATTTGGGGGATTTATTCAATGATAACAAAGAATGAATGAGAGAACATTCATCACATTTATCTGAGTTCATTTACATCCTCTGATTCCCTTGATTCTGAAAATAAAGTACAATTAATACAATGTACTGAAAATGAAAGAGAAGATAGCTCGATAGAAATTTTGGCAACATTCCGACACTATTTCGATCATCTCTTGGATACTTAGAAGGAATTGACGAATCTGATCAACCAGTCTTCCAATGAGATGGAAATTTCTTTCGGTCATTCTTCCTTAAAATATGAAGCAGCCTGTTGAAGTATGGCCAGGCCTTGAGAAAATCAAGCCGATCATGCTAAATGGGCCTGAAAAGTATTCCAAAATGTAAGATCATGGAATTGTCACCGTCCGTTCAACCTTTCATGGTTGAAATATGGAGAGGGATCCATTGGACAGTGTGGATCTCTCAAAATATGGTTGTATTGGGTCCCACCAACAACGCAGTAGAAGAAGAAGACACCTTTCTATTTCTGTTGCACGTGTAAGCGCAAGCAGCACTTCAGCTGCACGGGTACATGCAAGCAGCACTTCGGCTGTTCTGGTACATGCAAGCAGCACTTCGGCTGCGTGTGTACGCGTGTCCGCAACTTCACCTGGTTGCACGGCTGCGCGCAACAGTCTTCGTCCATTGCACGGATGATGCAGCAGGAATTCCTTACGTGAATGCGTGCAAGTGCAGACTTTCCTTGCGCAGACTGGCGCAACCGCCTTCGTCCATTGCACGGGCTGGCGCAACAGCCAGACTTTCTCTCTCTCCTAACTTCTCTTCCTTGTTTCTTTAGCCCACCATCTGATCCGGCTGATCCAACCCCTCAAATGGAGTAGGAGTGGGGTATTTATAGGCCCCACCACTCTTACAGAGTGGTGATCACCACCACCTATCTCTTCACATATGGACTTTCTCTTTCTTTAAACCATGGTGATCACCAAGCTCCCTCTTAAATGGTGGTGTACCACCTTTCTCCTTTCAAATGATACCTTTGCACCCTTCTTTACCAAACTACCCCTTCCAATGCTTTTTTACCAACATACGTAAACTATCCCTGGACTTGGAATTTTACCAAAATACCTAAACTACCCCTAGAGCTAGAATTTTACCAAAATACCTAAACTACCCCTGGAGCTGGAATTTTACCAAAATACCTAACCCCTGGAGCTGGAACTTTACCTAAATACCTAAACTACCCCTGGACTTGGAAATTCTCTGACCAATTCATTGGTATATTTTTTTATGCCTCAACACCTGTAACCAATGATCTTATTTAATTTCTCCCAGTCTTCCTCACTGAAATGCACTAGTTCACTTCCATCCTTTGATAAACACAATGTAACATCATCCAAGTTAACTGTTACTTTTTGTAGTGGCTGTCCTGTTGAGGCATAAAAATAAGAGAAGAATAGAAGTAAATGAAGATCAAAAGATTGTGAAGGGGAGTTGAAAGAAAAGGGGAATCAAATTACTTATAGACACTTTGAGCAGGACCGCACAAAAGATATACTTTGTGTGGTTCTCCACAATCGATATCACGTTGTGTTGATGTGTGTAGTTAGTTTTTTTCAAGTGATTATGTCCCACATCGCCAAGATCAGAGTTCCGCACGTGTGAGTGGCTATAAATACCCCTTTCCCTCCATGCAGGAGGATCGAAGATTTCGGAGAGCAAGCGGGGCAAGAAGAGAGAATTGAAGGTTAGAGCGATAGGCCAAGGGCTTTGCGCAGGACCGCACAAACTATGTCCTTTGCACGGGTCCAGGCAATCAGGCTGTTTTGCAGTCTGTAAAGCTGAGGAGTCGTTATGCTGTCGAAATGGCTGAGACCTCTAAGTTCTTTTGTTCAAGTGAAAAAGGAGATAACTTGCTGAAGTGCATATTCCTCCTAAGTTTTAGGAGATGATCGGAATAGCACCGAAATGCTGTCAAAATTTCTATCTCTTTGAAGATTGATTGGTCTAATCAGCAATTCCTCCTAAGTCCTTGGAGATGACTGAAATTCATGTTGAAATGCTGCCAAATTTGCTATTTGAATTTAATGTTCTAATGTTATTAATTCATACATATTCGAATAAATGTAGCTTAAAATCAAGGGAGATTAGAAGATGTAAATGAACTCAGAAGCAATAAAATGTGATGATAGTCTTTATGATTTTCCTCTGTTATGTTTGAATAAGATAATCCCCCGAATCAAAACGCATTTGTTTTCTTGTCAAAACAAAATGGTGACTCTGCTGGGAACTTTTTTTTTTGTCTTATTTAGCATTAACATTGGAAAAGTGATAAAAGCTATTATCACTTTTTGGCGTCTCTCAGACGCCAAAATGGTGACTCTCAGTGGGAACATCCTCCCCTTCATCTCTAAGATTGTTTACTTAACCCTACACATACTAACTTCACACATGTTTCATTGATGAAGGTACTTGAATTCAACTACAGAATACAATTGATGGCTAACTTTACAAGAAAAGTGAATTTTCGCTTCACCCCCATGGGATTCATAGTGGAATATGCGCCAAACGGTGCCCCAAAGCGTATGGGTCTATCCTACTAGTGGAAATAAAGTGACTCAAGTAACAGTTGGAGTCTATCCATTTCACCTCAATTGCAGGAGGGTGATGGAGATTGGACTGTGGTCCTGTCCTGCAAGACAAAAGCAAGGAATATGAGGAACCATAGAGTGAACTCATCTTTACCAAGAGCCAGGGGACCGATAATGCGCAGTACAGTCAGGAAGAACCCTGAGCTCGCTCCTCCTGCGATATATCCCGAGCGGACGGGTCCACAATTGGCGTCGCACGATTTTCTAGCTCTGGTCGCCCCAAGGACCAAGTGGACAAAATGAACCCACGTAAGTTTGCCAATGACTATGTCATCCCGATCAATCAGCAGCAAAGGAAGCACACAGAAGTTGAATGAGACTCAATCTTTCCCCTCTTTGCAAGCCCTGTCGCATCAACATACTCTCATTTTACCCCAACGACAGCTTCGACAAACAGTAAAAAAGTCACAGTGCATATGGCCGAAATGAGTCGAGAAAACATGCCAACAACTGAAGATCGTGTTAACCAAATGGCCAAAGCACAAAGAGCACTAATGGATGAGTGCCGGAACCTCAAAGAAGCTTTGGTGGTTCTGGCACATAATGTAGCCCAAATAGCGGCTCCACCGATGATGGGTGCAACGATTGGGCAAGAAAGCCAGCCTGAAGGTCCTCGTCCACAAGGGGTAGGATTGCGGGGGTCTGTTCCAGCAGCAAGAACCATAACGCAAGATGACATAAGACAGGTCATTGAAGAAACTGTGAGATTAGAAAGGGAACGGGAAAATACTGGCCGTTTCAGATACCAAACACCATATCCGAGAGAAGTAGAGGACGTTCCTTTTCCAGCTAATTTCAAGCATCCAAATTTCCAGAAGTTTAATGGGAAGGGATTGCCAGAAGAACATCTAATACACTTCATTACCAGTATGGGGAAGTTTTCTACGGTACCAAAATATTTCCTAAGACTGTTCAGGTCGTCGCTAACACACAAAGCATTTTAGTGGTATTCCAGCCTGACTCCTGGATCGATGCGGACAGCAAATGTAAGACGCTTTTATGTCAAATTCCTTCTCGTCAAAACACGGTGTCAGCATTACGGAGTTAGCCTCTATACGGCAACGAGAGGGAGAGCCAGTGGAAAAGTTTATAGATAGATGAAAAACATTGGGAGCTACATGTAGACAGTTGCCAGATGTTTCGATAAAAAAACAAATGCATTTGATTTGGGAAGTTGTCTTATTGAAACATAACAGAGAAAGAGTACTAGGAACATTCATTGCATTTTATTGATACTGAGTTCATTTACATCCTCTTTACATCCCTTGATTCTAAGATAGATCATTTAGAAATAAAGGACTTGTGCTTTAAGTATCAAAAGTTCACTTCGACAGCCTTCCGGCGTCTGTTTCAACCATCTCTTAGGACTTAGGAGGAATGTCAATTAGATCGATGAGTCTTCGATAAGACAAAGATTTCAGCAGCACAACGACGTTTGTTTCAGTCATCCCTAATACTTAGGAGAAATGTCCATTCGATCGACTAATATTCTTCCTTTGTACTTGACAATAGAAGGGGAAAGGGTGTTGGAAGAACAAAAGCCTTGCATAGGCATTTCGACGGCAGAGCCGCCCTTGAGCTTTACAGACTGCAGGGCAGTCTAGTTGCGTGGACCCGCGTAACAGATACCGGTTGTGCGGTCCTGCAGAACTGCCAGGAGACTCTCCTACCTTCTATCTTCTGCTCTGCTCCACTCCTCTTGAAAATCTTCAGTTCTCCCTAATGAAGCAGGGGAAAGGGTATATTTATAGACAGACCCTCGCACGTGTGAAAATCCTGATCTTAGCGATGTGGGACTATTTTTAATGCTTTTAGACCTTTCCACAAAACCCTCTCTACAACGTTTCTTGCGCAACTGATATTCACACTGCATGCTCCTGTGTAAATATCATTGATTGCGCTGTACCGCGCAACTGACACTAGTTGCGCGGTCCCGCGCAAACTCTTTAAAACTGTCATTTTCTTCTTCTCTTCCAAGTATCCCATCCATTTCTTTGTCTCTTCTTGCTTCAATCCCTCATCATTTTTATGCCTCAACAGATGCCCCCTCGATCCTTCTTTGATTGATTCCTGAAATCAAATGGAGGATCGATCTTCTTCGGCCTGAAGAACTTAAACAAATTGTAACTGAAGGATGACCAGATAATCATACGTGTATGGAAGACTGGATGATCATTCTTGTATAGTAGACTTGATGATCATGTTTGACCAGAAGATGGAACGATCGCGTTCGAACGGAAGACTGGAATACTCGCGTTTGAATGGAAGGCTTGCATGATTGCATTCGACTAAAAGACTTAAATGATAGCACTCGAGCGAAAGACCGGAATGCTTGTGCTCGAATGAAGGGCTTGAATGATTGTGTTCGATCAGAAGACTTGAATGATGGCGCTCGAATGGAAGACCGGAATGCCTCCAGCCAGCAGTGTCGAGCAGATATATCACTAGAGAGGATAAAATTCTCTTTTCATTGAAGCACGCTTCTGCAATAGCTGTGACGACTTCTTCTCTGAGTGATTTGATCAGAGAACTTTCTTTCAACACCGTTGCTGCTGTAACGGTCTTTTTATCAACTCCAACGATTCTTTCCTTTTGATCAACTCCCACAATTCCTTCTTTCAACTCTGTATCTAGGATTGTTCTTTAATGCTGCTCCTACTGTTGAGGCATAAAAAAATGGTGAAGGAATCAAGCAAGAAAAGGTAAAGAGATAAGAAGAACTTTCGAAAAGAAGAAGATAGAGATAGCCTTATGAGAGTGCACAGGTCCGTGCAGCCATTATAGGTTACGCGGTTCCGCGCAATCAATCTCAGTTGCGTAGGTCCGCGTAAAGAAAGTATCAGTTGCACGGGACCTCGGAGTGTACTGCACAAAGGGCTTCGTTCAGAATAATCTAAAGCACTGAAAAATAGTCCCACATCGCTAAGATCAGGATTTTCACATGTGCGAGGGTCTATAAATACCCTTTCCCCTCCTTCATTAAGGGTAATTAAAGATTTTCAAAAAGAGTGGAGCGGAGCAGAAGACAGAAGGTAGAAGAGAGTCTCCTGGCAGTTGCGCAGGACCGTGCAACCGATATCGGTTGTGCGGGTCCACAGAACCAGGCTGCCCTGCAGTCTGTAAAGTCCAAAGGCCATCATACTATTGAAGTTCGTGGGCTAGGCTTCCTTTCTCCAGGCTTTCTCCTCTTCATGGTGTTGAGGCATAAAAAATGGTGAAGGAATCAAGCAAGAAAAGGAAAAGAGATAAGAAGAACTTTCGGAAAGAAGAAAAAAGAGATAGCCTTCACAAGAGTGCACAGGTCCGCGCAGCCATTATAGGTTGTGCGGATCCACGCAGACAATATCAGTTGCGCGGGCTCGCGCAATGAAAGTATCAGTTGCGCAGGACCTCGGAATGTACTACACAAAGGGCTTCGTTCAGAATGACCTAAAGCACTAAAAAATAGTCCTACTGTTGAGGCATAAAAATGGTGAAAGGAAACAAGCAAATAAAAGTAAAAAAAGAAGAAGAGAAGAACTTTCAGAAAGAATAAAAGGGAGATAATTTTCATGGCAGTTGCACAGAACCGCATATCCAGTATATGTTGCGTGGGTCCGCGCAATCAATCTCTGACCGCGCAATGAAAGTATCAGTTGCACGGACCTCGGAATGAACTTCACAAAAGGGCTTCGTTCAAAATGATCCAAAGGACTAAAAAATAGTCCCACATCGCTAAAATCAGGATTTTCACATGTACGAGGGTCTATAAATACCCCCTCCCCTCCTTCATTAAAGAGAATTGAAGATTTTCAAGAGGAGAAAAGCGGAACGGAAGACAGAAGGTAGGAGCGAAGTCTCCTGGGAGTTGCGCATGACCGCGTAACCGATATCGATTGCATGGGTCCACGCAACCGGACTGCCCTGCAGTCTGTAAAGCCCAAGAGCTATTGTGCTGCCGAAGTCCGTGGCCCAGGCTTCCTTTCTTTGGGTTTTCTCCTTTTCATGGGTTCTAAGGAGAAAGATCAGTCGATTTAATCGACATTCCTCCAAAGTCCCAGAGGATGGTTGAAATAGGCGCTGTTATGCTGCTGAAATCTTTATTTCATTAAAGGCCCATCGATCGGATCGGCATTCCTCCTAAATCCTAGGAGAAGATCAAATCAGGTGCCGGAGGGCTGTCGAAATGACGCGTCGATCGAATCGGCATTCCTCCTAAGTCCTAGGAGATGATCAAATCAAGTGCCGAAAGGCTGTCGAAATAAACTCTTGATGCTTAAAGCACAAATCCTTTACTTCTAAATGATTTATCTTAGAATCAAGGGATGTAAAGAGGATGTAAATGAACTCAGTATTAATAGAATGTGATGAATGTTCATAGTACTCTCTCTCTCTATTATGTTTGAATAAGATAATTCTCCCAAATCAAAATGCATTTGTTTCTTTGTCGAAACAAAATGGCGACTCTGCTGGGGACTGTCTTTCTTATTCAAAGTATTAATAGTAAGGTTGTTATGAACATTCGTCATGGTTGGCATCCTATGGACGCCACAATGGCGACTCTCAGTGGGAAGTCCTCCCCTTCATCTCTAAGATAAATCACCCTAATCATTCAATTACTAACTATAAACATGTTTCGTGATGGAAGGTTTCTAAAATCCGATTACGACTCAACATCCATGGCGATCCCCGTAAGAAGAATGAACTTCTGATTCATCCCAACAGGGTTTGTGATAGAATACGCACCAAGTCATGTGCGTAAAAGTAGCAGTGCTCAAGTAACAGCTAGGGTCATTTCTGCTTCGCCCTAGTCATCAGAAGACAATGCAGGCTGGACTATTGTGACCTCTCGTAAGGCACGAATACAAGACTTCAAGAATTATGGAATGAGTCAGCCTTCATTAAAGACCAGATGACCCATCACACGAAGCATAGTCAGAAGAAATCCTGAACTTGCTCCTCCGGCAATTTACCCAGCGCTAACAGCGCAAATAGTTCCTCAATTGACGGTACGCGACTTCCCGGTTTTAAATGCCTCAATAACTAAACGAACAAAGGAACAAAAGGGAAAAGCATTGGTAATTAGATCACCAATGCCATCCCGAAACGATTCACCAGCATCGACGTCATCTCAGTCGACTGATGCCACAGAGAGTACAAAAAAGTCCGATGAAACTATATCCCCTCCCTTTTCTGCAAGCCCTGTCACATCGGCATTCTCTTGTTCTCCTCCGATTACTGCTTCGACGAACAGTGGAGGGGCTGTAGTATTCATGGCTGGAACAAACCCAGATTATAGAGCAACTATAGAGGATCGTTTCAATACAATGGCAGAAGCCCAGAATGCATTAATGGAAGAATGCAGAAATCTTAGAGAAGCACTGGCAACCCTCGCACACAATATAGCCCGAATGGTAATCCCCCAGAATGCAACAGAAGGGCACGAAAATCAGCCCGACATTCTTCCACCACAAGAGGTAGGGTCACTAGGGTCCATTTCGGCAGCAAGAACTGTGACACAGGAAGAGGTGAGGCAAGTGGTCGAAGAGGCGGTCAGAGCGGAAAGAGAACGTGAAAATACCGGGCCCTTTAGATATCGAACACCGTATCCAAAGAAAGTAGAAGATATCCCTTTTTCGGCCAATTTCAAGCATCCAGATTTTTAAAAGTTCAATGGGGAAGGATTTCCAGAGGAGCATTTGATGCACTTTATCACTAGCATGGAAAATTTTTCCACGATACCACAGTACTGCTTGCGGCTGTTTGGTTCATCGCTAATGCACAAAGCATTCTGATGGTATTCTAGTTTGGCACCTGGATCGATATGCATATGGGAACAAATGCATGAGGTTTTCATGTCGAACTTCTTCTCCTCGGAACGTGACGTCAGTATTATGGAACTGGCCTCTATTCGGCAAAGAGAAGGAGAGTCGGTAGAGAAATTTATAGACAGGTGGAAAACGTTAGGGGCTTCGTGTAGACAACTATCAGAGGAAAAAGAATAGGTTAAGATGTGTCTAAATTCTATGGGCACGGGGATTGCGTTCAGACTGACTAGCGCCGACATCAGGACCTTTCGTGACTTGGCTACTAAAGCCCATGCATTGGAACTGATGACTCGTAAAATCCCGGCATTTCACCATGATACGACTAGGAGAGTGTCCAACAGAACAGCTGTAAATGTTGTTGATCACGACAGAAAAGGAAAAGATACAAAGGATTTAAGAGAAAGAAGGCCGAACCGATATGGAGAAAATGATAGGTCAAGAAACAGGTACGACGGGAAGAGACTTAGAATGCTGAACTCTAATGAAGGGTTCGCATTTGAAAGAGAAGATGTCGCCCCTATGATGGAGCAGTTATTAAAAGCTGGCACGATAGTATTACCGGAGCCTAAGCGCCCAGAAGATATAACAAGGACAAGAGAAAAGAATTTCTGTCGTTATCATCGCCTAGTGGGACACCCCACAGAAAACTACTATATACTAAAATGTATAATACAACGACTGATCAATAGAGGTGAGATAGTGTTGGGGAAATAAAGAGAAAGGGGCTCCATGGCAACCGTGAACACACTTACAGTCCGAGAAGAGGAAAAAGAAGCGAATAATGCAGGAAGCAGTAAAACTGTAAAGAAGGTTGCAGTAATCACACTACGGTCGGGCAAGAAGATGGTAAGCCCGATAAAATAGAAAACAGGAGAAGCGATTGCAAAAGAAAATAATAGCGGCAAGATGAAGGGAAATAATGAAATGACGAAAGTAAATTATGACGTGGTAAATCATCTAAAGGGAATACCGGCCCGATTAAGCATTTACGACGCACTAAAGCTATCAGAAGAATTCCGACAAAGTTTGATTCAGGCCTTATCTGATCATGACATCAGGGAAACCCTACTGGCTGAGGTAGAACATGAAGAACCCAATGAGCATGAGGACTGCTTCCCAGTCATTTCTTTTTCTGATGATGATATGATCTGTGAGGAAGTCCATAATAGGCCACTAATGATAGAAGGCCATATTCGGGGGAAGAAAGTCAAGAGGATTATGATAGACAATGGGTCTGCAGTAAATCTTTTGCCACTCTCCATGTTAAACAAATTAAACTACCGTCGCCCAGAATTACGCTCCAGCGGGATGATGATACAAGGTTTTAATCAGGACGGGCAGCGCGCACTTGGCAAAATTATGGTGACGTTGGAAATAGGGGAACTGACTACTGACATTGTTTGTCATGTCATAAATGCAGTGACGACATACAACCTTCTCCTAGGAAGGCCATGGATACACCAGTACAATATCATACCCTCTACTCTCCATCAGTGTTTCAAATACTATAAAGACGGGGTAGAACATAAAGTAATGGCCGATGCGAGACCGTATACAGAAGCTGAGTCCTTCTTTACAGATGCAAGTTATTACAAAGAATTTGCCACCGGAAAAATTGATAAGGATGAAAGTGACGTCCTGAAGAATGATCAAGAGAGCGCAATCACAGAAATGGCAGAAAAAGCAGTGCCGTCCAAAACAGCAGAGATCAACAAGAAGTTCTAAAATGTGCCGAAACATTTAAGACAACCGAGACAACCACCGTTAACTTTGCTATCATCTGAATAGTTGAAGATTTTACAGTCAAATTATACGGTGCCGATACCGTATGCTGAAAGAAATAAGCCGTTTTCAGCCGCTCCAACAAGATTTCAAGTTAAGGCCAATGAAAAATATTCTAAGCCAATCGAATTCTACATTTTAGAAGCAGTAAGGACGAGAGAAGTGGCTCAAAATAATGAATACCATGGTAGGTTGACGCCGCAAGACCTTCAAAAGTATAGTCCAGCGAGTAAGAAAATTATGAAAAATATGGGCTTTGATTATGAAGAACCCGTTGGCCTAAATCACGGGAAGGGAATTCAGGTCCCCATTGGGGTCAATCAGGAGAAGCGTAGAAAATTTCAAGGGTTGGGGGCAAGCTAGTTAATGAATACAATTACAGTCTTATAGCCTCCCACAGAAATATGCTTCCTCCATATCTCCAAGAACAAAAAATGTATCTCCACTGACGGTCACAATCATATCCAGGGGGCAAATTCAAAGCTGAATGTGATAAAGCGTGCTCAATAAGGGCAAAACCCTTCAAGGAAGTAAATGAAAGCCTATATTGGCCTATACTCGCGCTGGAAAAAAGGAAATTGCTTCCAAAGGCGATACTGATTTTGATACAGAACATTATCAAGATAATAATTCTGTATCAAAAGGGGGCAGACAAAGGCATGCGAAATTCGTTTGATACAGACAAACCGTAGAGATCAGCAAGAATTTCTATTTTGTGCCGAAACATTTAAGACAACCGGGACAACCACCGTTAACTTTGCTATCATCTGAACAGTTGAAGATTTTACAGTCAAATTATACGGTGCCGCTACCGTATGCTGAAAGAAATAAGCCGTTTTCGGCCGCTCCAACAAGATTTCAAGTTAAAGCCAATGAAAAATATTCTGAGCCAATCGAATTCTACGTTTTAGAAGTAGTAAGGATGAAAGAAGTGGCTCAAAATAATGAATACCATGGTAGGTTGACACCACAAGACCTTCAAAAGTATAGTCCGGCAAGTAAGAAAATTATGAAAAATATGGGCTTTGATTATGAAGAACCCGTTGGCCTAAATCACAGGAAGGGAATTCAGGTCCCCATTGGGGTTAATCAGGAGAAGCGTAGAAATTTTCAAGGGTTGGGGGCAAGCTAGTCAATGAATACAATTACAGTCTTATAGCCTCCCACAGAAATATGCTTCCTCCATATCTCCGAAGAACAAAAAAATGTATCTCCACTGACGGTCACGATCATATCCAGGGGACAAATTCAAAGCTAAATGAGATAAAGTGTGCTCAATAAAGGCAAAACCCTTTAAAGAAGTAAATGAAAGCCTATATTGGCCTATACTCGCGCTGGCAAAAGGGAAATTGCTTCCGAAGGCGCTACTGATTTTGATACAGAACATTATCAAGATAATAATTCTATATCAAAAGGGGGCAAGACAGGTAAGATAGGCGAGTAAAAGCTGTGAAAGAAATTTCTCATCATGAAATGTATTTCTTTGGTGTATATGAATGAAATGCAGGCTTTCAAGCATAACAAGTCATCGCCAAACGCGAAGCACTAAGGACGATTGCCAAAAGCAAAGCCAAATGAAAAGTTAATCGCCAGAATTAGCAACTATCACTATCAATCGATTAAAAGATCAAGCGATCAAGCGATTAGAAGAATCGCCAGCGATTAAAAGATCAAGCAATTAAACGATCGTTATCAAGCATTGACATAAAAGGTGCCGATGATCGCCATCAAGCATTGACGCTAATTGCCGACAGAAAATCTCCATCGAAATCGATAGAAAATCTCCATCGAAATCGAATTATTAGGTATCAATGATCATAAAAAGAAAAAGAGAACAGCTATCACTATTGCCGATCAATCGCTCATCAAAGTTGCCATCATCGCTAAGCTGATACAAAAAATTGACATAAACATAATACGAAAGTCCTTGTGACATTGTCAGTAGCGGCGAAATGTCAACCATATGATCACAGCAGAATGAATCATACAGTTAACTGTATATATGAATTGGTAATAACAATGACTGCTCATCATAAAAAGGTAGCCTAGTTAAGTCCCGAAAAAGAAAAAGAAAGAAAAGCCAAAGTCCTAAAAGGACCAAAGCTCAAAAGGGACCAGCTACGCATAAGACCTATAAAGATCGCCATTTGGGCAAAGGCGAGAAGCCAGTGGCCCTAAAAAGCCCATGAAGGCCATCGTACGCATACCCATGCGGAAAGCTGACGGAGTCAATGACCAAAAGCCAGAAAGCCAAAAGTTGACTAAAAGCCAAAAGCTCAAAATCTTCAAATGACCAAAGGCTGAAAAAGCTCAAAGTCTTCAAAGACCAAAAGCCAAGAGCCAAAAGTCAACCAAAAAATCAAAAGCAAAGGGCCAAAAAGTTGACTCAAAGCCAAAGTGCTAAAGGTCCCCAAATGACCAGTCAAGCATAACACCCATGCCATCTGTATAGCTTTCCGGCAGCGTCACGGGGAACGGAGGACAAGCGCTCCCGTGAATGGGCCCGACCTTGCAGGTGAAGAAAATGAGGACCGTAGTGCGCGCATGACAAGCCAACCATGCATAAGACCCCCCAGATTTGTGGTTCGATTCCGGTATGTACTCATGAGGAAGGGTTTAAACCTACTCATTGATGGATCGGCAACCATGGATTTGGTACCCCCAAAGGTAGCCTTGTGAGCCCTGTGAACTCTAGAGAGTTACCATGGCCAATCCTGTGTTGTAAATCCAACCGAGTTCACGGCCCCGGTAGCTTCACTGGGCCCCTCTGATGGATCGCAGTTTGTGAACTCCCTGAGCAGTGAGAAGTCTACTGAACTCTAGAGAGTTACAGAGACCATCACGTAAGACCCGAAGTAACAGCGCTCCACTACTTATGAGCTTAAAATGTGTGCAACTAACTGAATTGAAACTTGGCGCCGCCAATTAAATATAAACGGATGAGGTCATATAGGAAACTCCATACTAACAAAGCATAAAATATTGCTATTTTATGAATAGTTTCATAGAATGTCATGATAAACTATGTGCCATGTTCAAAATGCAGCAAATTCATGTTGAAATCATGACATAGATGGTATGCCTGAAACAATGCATAATATAGAAGTGCATGAAAAGTTAAATTACTGATGAAAACCAAAAGAGAACATACATTCAAACATGAAAAGGAGAGGGAAAGATTACATGTTTATAATTCCTCAGTGATGCCTATTACATTCATAAATTGCCGCAAGTCATCTTTTAATTGAAGCTGAGCTGCGTCATGCTTTAATTTTTCTTCAAGAATAATCTTTGTCTGATCAGGAAGGCCAGCTAATTTGTCTTCTAGAGATGTGATCGTTTCGTTGCTCCTGAGTAATTCCAACTTCTCATTATCGGCAGACCGAATATTGACCTTGAGTTTCTCCTTAACCTCCTGTATAGATAGCTCCTTCTCATGACCTTGCAGTTCCATCTGCGAAATCTCTTCTCTTAAAGCTGCGATACGATCTTGAATAAGCTCTTTGTCACCAGTAAGGGTCTTCAAGTGTTCTTGCAACAATAATTGCTCCTAATCTAATTCAGATATCGTGGAAGAAATGAGTGAAGCCCTCTCCTTAAACAACGTTAACCGCTTCCCATATTCAAGGACTTCTGGAGCAATTGTAATAGTCTCCGCTGATGCTAGAGAAGCTATTGAATCACGAAATCTAAGGAGGGAATTACGCAAAATAGAAATATTAATCCTCGACATCTTTGCAGAGTTTTCCAGAATTTCGATGGCAATGTCCAGATCTGACCATTGTTCAGGGTCCTTGAAGATATGAATTACTGTTGACAAAGAGTTTTTCATCAAAAGCATTTTGTGAGCGGGGATCTGTGAAGGAAATGGTAACTCAGAGACAGTGGCCACAGATTCAGAACTGGCCGCCCCACTACAGGGGAGAATTCCTGCAAAATGAATAAAAGATCAAGCCAGAGTGAGAAATGCAAAATGAAGAATTCATAGCTCTTCAAATTAATATATATACCTGCCATAGAGATACGACCAGCAAGTAAGGGAACTTCTGGGGCTGCAGAAGTACCAGCTTCCAACATATCAGCAAGAGAGGGCGCTCTCACTTCTGTGCTGGATTCTCTGGTAATAGGAGTTGGTAGGTCAATAGCCTCAACAGGAAATATAATTTCACGGGCCATGCTCTTCGGCGCCACTAGAGGGGCCAAAGAAACCTGTGAGGAGACCATTGGTGTATCTGGATGAAGATCTACAGAGGGGGCAGCGTTCGTTTCGATACAAGTAACATGAGTACCTAAAAAAGAGAATGATAGTAGTGTTAAGATAGTGATCACTTGACAAGCACATAAATTTTTAAGGAATTCGAGCTCCCTTACCAGGTGAATACCCATATTCCTCGTAGTCCAAGAGTTCTTCATCCTCTTCAGTTACCGCATGTGGCTTGCTAGGAATGAAAGTGGCAGGGGAAGTTTCAGGGGCTATGGAGAGATGTTCTTCTACTACATTTTCGGTGGCCATATCTTCCTCATCATCTATATTGACCTCCCCTTCTTCATAATCATCGTCTTGAACTCCATTATTTCCATCATCATCATTGTTAGACCCCAGGGGAGTGGAATTTCCTGATGTAGAAGATGAATCTTTGCTAGAAGATGAACTTTCACTTGCCAGATCTTCCTCATCCACTTCTGCAACCGCGACTTGTTTCCCTTTATAGGAAATAGGCTGGTTGCTTTCCCTTGGAGATGTCCTGCCAACTGGAATCGAGGGAGATGAAGAGACCTGTCTTACTTCTTCTTGAGGAGTGGGTGACAACGTTTGCTGACGTGCTCGTGATCTAGTCATCGGGGACGATGAGCTAGGGGGAAGATTTTATGAAGAAGGGGCAGGTTTGTCTTGAGCTGTATTTTCTTCAGCTGTAGCAGTCTCTTCAGGAATAGGAGAGGATGCTCCTGCAACATCTTCTGGAGCTCGACCACCAAGGTCATGGGGAATATGTTCAAATTCTGTCAGGACTCCATGGGCAAACCAACCGTCTAAAGTGTTAATTGGTTTTCTCTCACGGATTGGCTCTTCCATCGAAATCTTTCTGCAAATTTCACCATGATGAGGAGCGTAACTTTTCTCTGGAATGAAGCCGATTCCGTTGTCAATTTTTCTGCCTCTAAGCCGAGGTGGATGGAGAAAGAGAAGAGAGTCCACCGGTAGGCGTTTATTGATCAGAAATGATTGGTGGTCCCACCACCTCATCCAGCTATAAGAAGTACGGACTATCTGATCGCAGCTAGGGATGATGAAAGAAGAGTTGACACGGCCGCCTAATAGTTGTTTCCATATCATGGCCTAGTTCAAGGGACCTGTTCCATACAAGCGCATTCTCTTAGTAACCAGCCCACAATCTTCTGGCACGGCTTGGTCATAACTGAATTGGGGAGCAAAATGGCTAGGATAGTAGGGTTCTCTCTAGAATTCTGTTCCTTCCCTGAGTGGCAAACTGCAAGAACGAATGGAAAGAAAAAAGGACCTTTCTGCTACAGTTAGTGCCCCATGATCTACCATATCATCTTGAATGTAGTGATAAAGCCGGAACTGGAAGAAATCCACTTGATCAAAGTCCTGAATCTTATTGATCACCCACTGGTATGATCTTTTGGCCATGGCCCTTTGTTGAAAGAACCAAAGAGGAAGATGAGAAGGACTAACGTAAGCTTTTTCCGGTGCTTCAAAAGTCCAGGGGAAATAGACTCCTAGCCATCCGGTGAAATAATGCCACGCGGTATATGCTGATGAAGATCCCAGGGTGGGATTTTTTACGTGTGTAGAGATCTCTCCAAAAGCCCGATAAATGGAGCATAGCACAGGGGGTGCAATAGAATACTTCTGACCTTCTGCTAGAGCTCCGGCGACCACAAAAGTGGTGGGGCGCATAGCATCCGCCCACTTCGAACTAGGAAGAGCAACTATGCTCAACCAGTAAGCAAGGAAGGCTACCAGTTCCCCAAATGAGTTATAAGCTGGTCGTTCTTTCATGTTGTCATGAAGGGTCGTCAGTTCCTTACAACGACTGTCGTGAAATCTGTAGAACAAGAAAGGAATCAATATGCAGGAATATGTGGTGAAGAGGAATACACTAATCTCTGGGTATGGGATACCCGAGTATTCTAGAAAAATGGGCCAGCCATTATAGAGGAGATAATTTGTGAATATTTAAAAATTTTCCCATCTCTCTGAAAAGTTCGATGGTGGTTTCTGAGATGGAAGGTCTGCGATCGGGAGAGGATATAAGTGTCAATTCTGTATTTGTCGGTATGAACTCGTCGTAAAATCTTCCTGTAAGTGGGAGACCTGCTTTGCGGTGTAGATCCCATAGTGATATGCTCATTTCTCCGAACAGCAGGTGAAGGGAATTGGTGGTGGGAGACCAATATTCGAGAAATCCTTTCAGTATGCAGGGTTCCTTGTAAAAATATTGGGATATGACCTCTATCGCATCGTAAAGGCCTACTTTAGCAAGGGTACTTGTGTGTTTCTTCAGAATTGCCTCTGCCCAATCAGAGTAATGGCGACGAGAAGTCAGTAGGCCTCTTGTGCAAAAATCTTCTGATCCCCAAAGAGGATCACAGTCTTGTAGCGTTGTCTGATAGTCTCGTAAAAATAGGTCAGGAAGAGATTGTGCGGACTGTGAAAGGGAGCAAGGAAGATCATGGGATGGGCCTCTCCGATAATCTACCGGGGTTTCTGCGCTTGTATTCTCCCTTCAAGAATCTGGGGTTCTCGCGTAGCCCACGATTCAGTATACATCAGCTTTTCTTCATCCACATAGTCTGTGGGTTCACATTCAAGGATAGATTGGTGATGATGCACGCTAATGGGAATTACGGTCATGCCTTCCGAATGAGGATTGTCAAATTTCATGACACCCTCAATCACTCGAACAGATTCCCAAGAGTTATGAAGCTTCTTTTTATTGTGCTCTTTGATCTTTTCTTCAAACTCCCGCGCCTTATTCCGATGAGTTTTCTTGGAGTGAGAAGCAGGCGGGGTACCTTCTCTGACAGGGGATCTATCACTATCCGTGCGAATGTGGGCTGTTGTCTTCAACCATTCTTCCCAACATATTCATGACCGTGCTTGGGAGGCTTTTCTACATTTCCCATGATTATAACACGATGAATGGGTGAGGAAAGTGCTTCAATGCGGCCAGTGAAATCAAAAGTTGGGAGTACTGGCTCTTTGAAGTATGACGGGGTCTGAGTGGTGGTTTTGGTACGCTTGGTCGGTGGTTGTTCAGCGGAAGGAGATGGGCGATGAGAAGTATCAGGAGCGTCGAAATGAGAAGGATGCTCCATTTGAGGGTCTACAGGACGGAGGGTCCTCTTGATGCGAGCCATGAAGAGAGGAGGGTTGAAGACTTAAGAAAGGTTGTTGAGGAAAGAGTTTAAAAAATGAAGAAGTCTTAGTTGCGCGGGTCCACGCAATCAAAAGAAGTTGCGCGACGTGTTGCGGCACTTAGAAAATTACAAGAACAAAAGATTCGTTGCGCGGCTCCGCGCAGACAATGTCCATTGTGTGGAAAATCACCAAGAGCGAAAAAAATTCGCCAGAGAAATCAGAGACTGCAGAAAGTGACGAAGGGTGCGGTATTTATAGGTTACTGCGACCGAATATATACATGGCCAGTTGCGCGGGTCCGCGTAAACCAAATGGGATATTTGATCCTTTACTTGTTACTCCGAAAGAACAAATAAAGGATCAAGGGGGTAATCTGTTGAGGCATAAAAATGGTGAAAGGAATCAAGCAAGTAAAGGTAAAAAAAGAAGAAGAGAAGAACTTTCGGAAAGAAGAAAAGGGAGATAATTTTCATGGCAGTTGCGCAGAACTGCGCAGCCAGTATATGTTGCGCAGGTCCACACAATCAATCTCTATTGCACGAGACCACGCAATGAAAGTATCAGTTGCACGGACCTCGGAATGAACTTCACAAAAGGGCTTCATTCAAAATGATCCAAAGCAGTAAAAAATAGTCCCACATCGCTAAGATCAGGATTTTCACACGTGCGAGGGTCTATAAATACCCCCTCCCCTCCTTCATTAAAGAGAATTGAAGATTTTCAAGAGGTACAAAGTGGAGCGGAAGACAGAAGGTAGGAGCGAAGTCTCCTGGGAGTTGCGCAGGACCGCGTAACTGATATCGGTTGCGCGATCAGTTGCGCGGACCCACGCAACCGGACTGCCCTGCAGTCTGTAAAGCCCAAGAGCTGTTGTGCTGCCGAAGTCCTTTCTCTGGGTTTTCTCCTCTTCATGGGTTCTAAGGAGAAAGATCAGTCGATTTAATCGACATTCCTCCTAAGTCCCAGAGGATGGTTGAAATAGGCACTGTTATGCTGCTGAAATCTTTATTTCATTGAAGGCCCATCGATCGAATCGGCATTCCTCTTAAGTCCTAAGAGAAGATCAAATCAGGCGCTGGAGGGCTGTCGAAATGACGCGTCGATCGAATCGGCATTCCTCCTAAGTCCTAGGAGATGATCAAATCAGGCGCCGAAAGGCTGTCAAAATAAACTCTTGATGCTTAAAGCACAAATCCTTTACTTCTAAATGATTTATCTTAGAATCAAGGGATGTAAAGAGGATGTAAACGAACTCAGTATTAATAGAATGTGATGAATGTTCATAGTACTCTCTCTCTGTTATGTTTGAATACGACAATTCTCTCAAATCAAAATGCATTTGTTTCTTTATTGAAACACCCACACCGCTAAGATCAGGATTTTCACATGTGCGAGAGTCTATAAATACCCCCTCCCCTCCTTCACTAAGGAGAACTTGAAGATTTTCAAGAGAAGCAGAGCGGAGCAGAAGACAAAAGGTAGAAGAAAGCCTCCTGGCAGTTGCGCAGGACCACGCAACAGATATCAGTTGCGCATGTCCGCGCAACCAGACTGCCCTGCAGTCTGTGAAGTCCAAGGGCTATTATGCTGCTGAAGTTCATGAACTAAGCTTCCTTTCTCCGGGCTTTCTCATCTTCATGGTTTCAAAGGAGAAAGATTAGTCGATCTAATCGACATTCCTCCTAAGTCTCAGAAGATGGTTGGAATATGCGTTGTTATGCTGCTAAAATCTTTATTTCATTAAAGACCCACCGATCGGAACGACATTCCTCCTAAGTCTTAGGAGATGATCGAATCAGGCGCCGGAAGGCTGCCAAAATGAACTTTTGATATTTAAAGCACAAGTCCTTCATTTCTAAGTGATTTATCTTAGAATCAAGGGATGTAAAGAGGATGTAAATGAACTCAGTATCAATAAAATGTGATGAATGTTCATAGTACTCTTTCTCTGTTATGTTTAAATAAGACAATCTCCCTAAATCAAATGCCTTTGTTTCTTTGTCGAAACAAAATGGCGACTCTACTGGGGACTGTTTTTGTCTTATTCAAAACATTAACAGTAAAGTTTTTACAAACATTTGTCATGATTTGGCATCCTATGGATGCCAAAATGGCGACTCTCAGCGGGAAGTCCTCCCCTTCATCTCTAAGATAAATCACTCCAATCTTTCAACTACTAATTATAACTTGGTTTCATGATTGAAGGAAGAAGTTTGAAAATTCGACTACGACTTATTACTCATGGCGATCCCCGTAAGAAAAGTGAACTTCTGATTCACCCCGACAGGGTTTGTGATAGAATACGCATCAAGTCATATGAGTACCGGCATGGTTCAAGCAACAGCTAGGGTCATTTCTGCCTCACCCCAGTCATCAGAAGACAATGCAGGCTGGACCGTCGTGACCTCTCTTAAGACAAGGACACGAAACTTCAGAATTTCAGGAATGAATCAGCCTTCATTAAAAATCAGAGGGCCCGTAACGCGAATCACAGTTAAAAAAAATCCTGAACTCGCTCCTCCAGCGATTTATCCAGCGCAAACAATTCCCCAGTTGACAGCGCGCGACTTTCCGTCTTTAAATGCTTCAATGGCGGAATGAACGAAAGGGAAAAGCATTAGTCATTAGATCGCCAATGCCATCCCTAAAAGATGTACCGATATCGGTGTCATCACAGTTAATTGATATCGCCAGGAACACGAAAAAGCCCGATTAAACTTTGTCCCCTCCCTTTTCCGCAAGCCCCGTCACATCTGCATTCTCTTGCTCTCCTCGACTACTGCTTCATCGAAAAGTGGAGAAGCTGTAGTATTCATGGCTGAAACAAACCCAGACTATAGAACAACTAAGGAGGATCATTTCAATGCAATGGCAGAAGCCCAACATGCATTAATGGAGGAGTGCAGAAATCTCAGAGAAGCACTGACAACCCTCACACACAACGTAGCCCGAATGGCCATCCCCCAGAATGCAGCTGAAGGGCAAGAAAATCAACCTAATGTCCTCCCACCACAGGGGGCAGGGTCGCTAAGGTCTACCCCTGCAGCAAGGACTGTGACACAAGAAGAGGTAAGGCAAGTGGTCGAAGAGGCGGTGAGAGCAGAAAAGGAACGAGAAAATACCGGACATTTTAGGTATCAAACGCCGTACCCAAGGGAAGTAGAAGACATCCCTTTTCCTGCCAATTTTAAACACCCGAATTTTTAAAAGTTCAATGGAGAAGGACCCCCGGAGGAGCATCTGATGCACTTCATCACTAGCATGGGAAACTTTTCTACAATACCACAGTATAGCTTGCGGTTGTTTGGTTCATCACTAACACTCAAAGCGTTTCGATGGTATTCTAGTTTGACACCTGGATCGATACGTACCTGGGAACAAATGCAGGAGGTTTTCATGTCAAACTTCTTCTCCTCGGAACGTGATGTCAGTATTACGGAACTGTCCTCTATTCGGCAAAGAGAAGGAGAGCCGGTAGAAAAGTTCATAGACAGGTGGAAAGCATTAGGGGCTTCATGTAGACAACTACCGGAGGAAAAAGAACAAGTTAAGATGTGGCTAAATTCTATGGGGAGGGGAATTGCATTCGGACTGACTAACGCCGATATCAGGACCTTTTGTGATTTGGCTACTAAAGCCCATGCATTGGAGCTGATGACTCGCAAGATCCCAGCATTTCACCATGATACGAGTAGGAGAGTATCTAGCAGGACAGCTGTGAATGCTGTCGATCATGACAGAAGAAGAAAAGATGCAAAAGATTCGAGAGAAAGAAGACCGGACCGATGCGAAGAAGGTGATAAGTCAAGAAATAAGTACAATGGGAAGAGGCCTAGAATGTTAAACTCTCATGAGGGGTTCGCATTTGAAAAAGAAGATGTCGCCCCTATGATGGAACAGTTGTTAAAAGCTGGCACGATAGTATTGCCGGAACCTAAGTGCCCAGAAGATATGATAAGAACCGGAGAAAGGGATTTATGTCGTTATCATCGTCTGGTAGGGCATTCAACAGAGAACTGTTATACACTGAAATGTATAATACAACGACTAATCAATAGGGGCGAGATAGTAATGGGGAAAGAAAGAGGAAGAGGCTCCATGGCAACCGTAAACATGCTTACAGTCCGAGAAAAGGACCAAGATGCGAATAACGCAGGAAGCGGTAAAGCTGTAAAGAAGGTTACGGTGATCATACTACGGTCAGGTAAGAAGGTGGTAAGCCCTACAAAATAGAAATCAAGAGCCACTGGAAAAGAAATGACTGCAAAAGAGAGTAACAGCGGCAGGACGAAGGAAAAGAATGAGTTGACGAGAGTAAATTATGACGTGGTAAATCATCTAAAAGGAATACCAGCCCGATTAAGCATTTATGATGCACTGAAGCAATCAGAAAAATTCTGACAAAGTTTGATCCAGGGCTTATCTAATCATGACATCAGGAAAACCTTACTGGTAGAGGTAGAACATGGAGACCTTAATGAAAATGAGGACTGTTTCCCAGTCATTTCTTTTTCTGATAATGATTTGATCTGTGAGGAAGACCATAACAGACCACTAATGATAGAAGGCCATATTCGCGGGATGAAAGTTAAACGGATTATGGTAGATAATGGGTCTGCGGTAAATCTTTTGCCACTCTCAATCCTAAATAAATTAAACTATCGTCACTCGGAACTACGCCCCAGCGGAATGATGATACAAGGTTTTAATCAAGATGGGTAGCGCGCACTTGAAAAAATTACGGTAACGTTAGAAATGGGAGAATTAATTACTGACGTTGTTTGTCATGTTATAAATGCAATAATGACATACAATCTTCTCCTAGGAAGGCCATGGATACATCAGTACAATATCATACCCTCTACTCTACATCAGTGTTTCAAATACTGTAAAGACGGAGTACAACGTAAAGTGATGGCTGATGCGAGATAGTATACAGAAGCTGAGTCCTTCTTTGCAGATGCTAGCTATTATAAAGAATTCGCTATCAAAAAAATGAATAAGGATGAAGGTAGTGCCTTATAGAATAATCGAGAAAGTGTAATTACGAAGTTGGCAGAAAAGGCAGTACCATCTGAAACTGCGAAAATAAGCAAGAAGTTTTATTTTGTACCAAAACATTTAAGGCGACCGGGACAACCGCCGTTAACGCTGCTGTTATCCGAACAACTGAAAATTTTACAGTCAAATTATATGGTGCCGCTACCGTATGCTGAAAGAAATAAGCCATTTTCGGCCGCTCCAACAAGATTTCAAGTTAAGGAAAATGAAAAATATCCTGAGCCAATCGAATTCTATATTCCAGAAGCAGTATGGACAAGAGGAGAGACTCAAAGTAATGACTACCGTGGTAGGTTGACACCGCAAGACCTCCAAAAGTATAGTCCGGCCAGCAAGATAATTATGAAAAACATGGGCTTTGATTACGAAGAGCCCGTTGGCCTAAACCATGGGAAGGGAATTCAAGTCCCCATTGCTATCGATCAAGAGAAGCGTCGAAAATTTCAAGGGTTGGGGGCAAACTAGTCAATGAATACGATTACAATCGTATAGCCTCCTGCAGAAATATATTGCCTCAATATCTTCAAGAAGAAAGAATGTATCTCTAATAACGGTCACGATCATATCCAGGGGGCAAATTCAAAGCCAAATGAGGTAAAGTGTGCTCAATGAAAGAAAAATTCTTTAAAGAAGTAAATGAAAGCCTATGTTGGCCTATACTCGTGTTGACAAAAAGGGAAATTGCTTCCGAAGACGTCACTAATTTTGATACAGAACATTACCAAGATAATAATTCTGTATCAAAAGGGGGCAAGATGAACAGGATGAATAAGGAAGAAGCTCGCAAGCAAATAAAAATCATATGATAAAGCATATCAAGATCATGTGATAGCAAATAAAGAAAGATGAAGAAAGTGAGCGCCGTCAAGGGAGTTCTACAAAATTTTGCCTAAAATTGATATCACCATCAAGCTGGTATATTACAAACAATACAGACAAACGATACAGATAAACAATTTCAAGCAAAAAATATCCATCATCGTATTTCATGACAGCGTGCTAGATCATCGCTAAAAGTCTTCAGTCTTCCAAGACATTTGAAGATAGCATATTAAATCATAACCGAACAAAAAGCGCCAATGATCGCTATCAAACATGACGTTCATCTCCGATAGAAAATCTCCATCGAAATTGAATTATCAGGTATCAATGATCATAAAAAGAAAAAGAAAAACAGCTATCACTGTTGCCGATCAATCGCTCATCAAAGTTGCCATCATCGCCAAGCTGATACATTGTTTTGAACATGATACAAAAGTCCTTATGACATTATCAGCAGCAGTGAAATGTCAATTATTGATCGGCCATATGATAATAGAAGAATGAATCATACAGTCAACTGTATATACATAATTGGCAATAGTGATGGTTGTTTATCATAAAAAGGCAGCCTAGTCAAGTCCCGAAAAAAAAAAAAGGAGAGAGAGAAGAAAAGAAAAGAAAAGCTAAGTCCTAAAAGGACCAAATCTCAAAAGGGACCACCTACGCATAAGACCTATGAAGATCGCCATTCGGGCAGCGGCGAGAAGCCAGTAGCCCTAAAAATCCCGGGAAGGCCATCGTACGCATACCCATGCGGGCAGCTGATGGAGTCAATGACCAAAAGCCAGAAGGCCAAGAGTTGACAAAAAGCCAAGAGCTCAAAGTCTTCAAATGACCAAAGGCCAAAAGAGCTAAAAGTCTTCAAAAGACCAAAAGCCAAAAGAGTCAAAAGTCAACCGAAAGACCAAAAGCAAAAGGCCAAAAAGTTGACTAAAATCCAAAGTGCTAAAAGTCCTCAAATGACCAGTCAAGCGTAACACCTATGCCGTCTGTATAGCTTTCCGGCAGTGTCACGGGAAACGGAGGACAAGCCCTCCCGTGATTGGGCCTGACCTTGCAGGCGAAGAAAATGAGGGCTGCAGTGTGCGCAGGACAGGCCAACCATGCATAAGACCCCCTAGATTTGTGGTTCGATTCCGGTACTAACTCATGAGGAAGGGCTCAAACCTACTCATCGATGGATCGGCAACCATAGATTTAGTACCCCCAAAGGTAGCCTTGCGAGCTTAGTGAACTCTAGAGAGTTACAGTGGCCAACCCTGTGCGTAAAACCAACCGAGTTCACTACCCCGGTAGCTTTACTAGGCCCCTCTGATGGATCGTGATTTGTGAACTCCCTAGGCAGTGAAAAGTCCAGTGAACTCTAGAGAGTTACAGAGACCATCACATAAGACCCGACTTTAACTAGAGTCCAAGTAAATGCGCCAAGTAAATTTGCTATACTACTAAAAGAGCCTAAACTGTGTGCAACTGACTGAATTGAAACTTAGCACTGCCAAGGAAATATAAACGAATGAAGTCATGTAGGGAATCCGATACTGATAGGTGTAAATATTGGTGCTGTATGATTGGTTCAATAAAATGTTATGATAAACTGTAAAACTATGTGCAATGTTCAAAATGCAGCAAATTCATGTTGAAGTTATGACATAGATAATACGTCTGGAATAATGCACAATGTAGAAATGCATGAAAAGTTACTGAAATTTACTAATGAAAATCAAAAGAGAACATACTCTCAAATTTTTTTTTAAAAAAAAGAGAAAGAAGAAGAAGAAAGGAAGAAGCAAAAGTATGAATAAAAAAGGGAGGGATTACATGCTTATAATTCCTCTGTGTGCCTATTACATTCATATATTGCCGCAAGTTTTCCTTTAATTCAAGCTACGCTGCATCATGCTTTGATTTTTCTTCAAGAATAATCTTTTTTTGATCAGGAAGGCCAGCTAATTTGTCTTCTAGAGATGAGATCATTTCCTTGCTCTTGAGTGATTCAAACTTTTCAGCGTCAACAGACCGAATATTGACATCAAGTTTCTCTTTAACCTTCTGTATAGACAGCTCCTTCTTATGACCATATAGTTCCATCTGTGAAATCTCTTCTCTTAAAGCCGCGATACGATCTTGAATAAGTGCCTTGTCATCAGTACGGGTCTTCAATTGTTCTTGCAACGATAATTATTCCTGGTCTAATTCAGATATGGTGGAAGCAATGAGTGAAGCCCTCTCCTTATACAAAGTTAATTGCTTCCCATATTCAAGAACTTCTGGAGCAATCAGTTTTCCAGAATTTCGATGGCTGTTGAGGCATAAAAATGGTGAAAGGAATCAAGCAAGTAAAAACGAAGAAAAGAAGAACTTTTGGGAAGAGGAAAAGGGAGTTGCGCGGAACCGCGCAGCCAGTATATGTTGCGCGGGTGCGCGTAATTAATCTCTGTTGCGTGAGACTGCGCAATTAAAGTATCAGTTGTGCAGACCTCGGAATGAACTTCACAAAAAGCCTTCATTCGAAATGATCCATGGCACTAAAAAATAGTCTCACATCGCTAAGATCAGGATTTTCACACGTGCGAGGGTCTATAAATACCCCCTCCCCTCCTTCATTAAGGGTAATTTGAAGATTTTCAAGAAGAGCAAAGTGGAGCGGAAGATAGAAGGTAGGAACAAAGTCTGCTGGGAGTTGCGCAGGACTGCGCAATCGATATCGGTTGCGCGGGTCTGCGCAACCGGACTGCCTTGCAGTCTGTAAAGCCCAAGAGCCGTTATGCAGCTGAAGTCCGTGGCCCAGGCTTCCTTTCTCTGGGTTTTCTCCTCTTCATGGGTTCTAAGGAGAAAGATCAGTCCATTCAATCGACATTCCTCCTAAGTCCTAGAGGATGGTTGAAATAGGCACTGTTATGCTGCCGAAATCTCTATTTCATTGAAGGCCCGTCGATCGGATCGGCATTCCTCCTAAGTCCTAGGAGATGATCGAATAAGGTGCCAGAAGGCTGTCGAAATGACTCGTTGATCAGATCAGCATTCCTCCTAAGTCCTAAGAGATGATCAAACAAGGCGCCGGAAGGCTGTTGAAATGAACTATCAATGCTTAAAGCACAAATCCTTTACTTCTAAATGATTTATCTTAGAATCAAGGGATGTAAAGAGAATGTAAACGAACTCAGTATTAATAGAATGTGATGAATGTTCATACTACTCTCTCTGTTATGTTTGAATAAGACAATTCTCCCAAATCAAAATGCATTTATTTCTTTGTCAAAACAAAATGGCGACTCTGCTGGGGACTTTTTTATGTCTTATTCAAAGTATTAACAGTAAGGTTGTTATGAACATTTGTCATGGTGGACGCCAAAATGGTGACTCTCAGTGGGAAGTTCTCCCCTTCATCTCTAAGATAAATCACCCTAATCATTCAATTACTAACTATAAACATGTTTCGTGATTGAAGGTTTCTAAAAATCCGATTACGACTCAACATCCATGGCAATCCTCATAAGAAGAGTAAACTTTCGATTCATCCCGACAGGGTTCGTGATAGAATACGCACTAAGTCATGTGTGTAAAAGTAGCAGTGCTCAAGTGACAGCTGGGGTCATTTCTGCTTCACCCCAGTCATCAGAAGACAATGCAGGCTGGATGTTGTGACCTCTCGTAAGGCACAAACACAAGACTTCAAGAATTATGGAATGAGTCAGGCTTCATTAAAAACCAGAGGACCCATCACACGAAGCACAGTCAAACGAAATCCTGAACTTGCTCCTCCGGCAATTTACCCAGCTCAAACAGCGCAAACAGTTCCTCAATTAACGGTGCGAACAGTTCCTCAATTGACGGTACGCGACTTCCCAGTTTTAAATGCCTCAATAACTAAACGAACAAGGGAACAAAAGGGGAAGGCATTGGTAATTAGATCACCAACGCCATCCTGAAATGATTCATCAGTAACGGCATCATCTCAGTCGACTGATGCCACAGAGAGTACGAAAAAGCCCGGTGAAACTATATCCCCTCCCTTTTCTACAAGCCTGTTACATCGGCATTCTCTTGTTCTCCTCCGATTACTGCTTCGACGAACAGTGGAGAGGCTGCAGTATTCATGGCTGGGACGAACCCGGATTATAGAGCAACCACAGAGGATCATTTCAATGCAATGGCAGAAGCACATAATGCATTGATGGAAGAATGCAGAAATCTTAGAGAAGCGTTGGCAACCCTCGCACACAATGTAGCCCGAATGGCAATCCCCCAGAATGCAACGGAAGGGCAAAAAAATTAGCCCGACATTCTTCCACCACAGGGGGCAGGGTCACTAGGGTCCACTCCGGCAGCAAGAACTGTGACACAGGAAGAGGTGAGGCAAGTGGTTGAAGAGGCAATCAGAGCTGAAAGAGAACGTGAAAATACCGGGCGCTTTAGATATCGAACGCCGTATCCAAGGGAAGTAGAAGATATCCCTTTTCCGGTCAATTTCAAGCATCCGAATTTTTAAAAGTTCAATGGGGAAGGATCTCCGGAGGAGCATTTGATGCACTTTATCACTAGCATGGGAAATTTTTCCACGATACCACAGTACTGCTTGCGGTTGTTTGGTTCGTCGCTAACGCACAAAGCATTCCGATGGTATTCTAGTTTGGCACCTGGATCGATACGCACATGGAAACAAATGCAGGAGGTTTTCATGTCAAACTTCTTCTCCTCGGAACATGACGTCAGTATTACGGAACTGGCCTCTATTCGGCAAAGAGAAGGAGAGCTGGTAGAGAAATTTATAGACAGGTGGAAAACATTAGGTGCTTCGTGTAGACAACTACCAGAGTAAAAAGAACAGGTTAAGATGTGTCTAAATTCTATGGGCATGGGGATTGCGTTCGGACTGACTAGCGCCGACATCAGGACCTTTCGTGACTTAGCCACCAAAGCCCACGCATTGGAACTGATGACTCATAAAATCCTAGCATTTCACCATGATACAACTAGGAGAGCGTCCAGCAGAACAGATGTAAACACTGTCGATCACGACAGAAAAGGAAAAGATATAAAGGATTCGAGAGAAAGAAGGCCGGACCGACGCGAAGAGGGTGATAGGTCAAGAAATAGGTACGATGGGAAGCGACCTAGAATGCTGAACTCTCATGAAGGGTTCGCATTTGAAAAAGAGATGTCGCCTCTATGATGGAGCAGTTATTAAAAGTTGGCACGATAGTACTGCCGGAGCTTAAGCGCCCAAAAGATATAACAAGGACGAGAGAAAAGAATTTCTGTCGTTATCATCACCTAGTGGGACACCCCACAGAAAACTGCTATACGCTGAAATGTATAATACAGCGACTAATCAATAGAGGCGAGATAGTATTGGGGAAAGAAAGAGAAAGAGGCTCCATGGCAACCGTAAACACGCTTACGGTCCGAGAAGAGGAAAAAGAAGCAATAATGCAGGAAGCAGTAAAGCTGTAAAGAAGGTTGCAGTAATAACACTACGGTCGGGCAAGAAGATAGTAAGCCCTACAAAACAGAAAACAGGAGAAGCGAGAGCAAAAGAAAATAACAGCGGCAAGATGAAGGGAAATAATGAAATGACGAAGGTAAATTATGACGTGGTAAATCATCTAAAGGGAAAACCAGCCCGATTAAGCGTTTATGACGCGCTGAAGCTATCGGAAGAATTCTGGCAAAGTTTGATTCAGGCCCTATCTGATCATGACATCAGGGAAACCTTACTGGCAGAGGTAGAACATGAAGGACCCAATGAGCATGAGGACTGCTTCCCAGTCATTTCTTTTTCTGATGATGATATGATCTGTTAGGCCACTAATGATAGAAGGCCATATTCGTGGGAAGAAAGTCAAGAGGATTATGATAGACAATGGGTTTGCAGTAAATCTTTTGCCACTCTCCATGTTAAACAAATTAAACTACCGTCGCTCGGAATTATGCCCCAGCGGGATGATGATACAAGGTTTTAATCAGGATGGGCAGCGCGCACTTGGCAAAATTATGGTAACGTTGGAAAAAGGGGAACTGACTACTGACGTTGTTTGTCATGTCATAAATGCAGTGACGACATACAACCTTCTCCTAGGAAAGCCATGGATACACCAGTACAATGTCATACCCTCCACTCTCCATCAGTGTTTCAAATACTGTAAAGATGGGGTACAACATAAAGTAATGGCCGATGCGAGACTGTATACAGAAGCTAAGTCTTTCTTTGCAAATGCAAGTTATTACAAAGAATTTGCCACCAGAAAAATAGATAAGAATGAAAGTGAAGTCCTGAAGAATGATCAAGAGGGCGCAATCACAGAAATGACAGAAAAAGTAGTGTCGTCCACAACAGCAGAGATCAGCAAGAAGTTCTATTTTGTGCCGAAACATTTAAGACAACCGGGACAACCGCCGTTAACTTTGCTATCATCTGAACAATTGAAGATTTTACAGTCAAATTATATGGTGCCTCTACCGTATGCTGAAAGAAATAAGCCATTTTCGGCCGCTCCGACAAGATTCCAAGTTAAAGCCAATGAAAAATATTCTGAGCCAATCGAATTCTACGCTTCAGAAGCAGTAAGGACGAGAGAAGTGGCCTAAAATAATGAATACCAGGGTAGGTTGACGCCGCAAGACCTTCAAAAGTATAGTCCGGTGAATAAGAAAATTATGAAAAACATGGGCTTTGATTATGAAGAACCCGTTGGCCTAAATCATGGGAAGGGAATTCAGGTCCCCATTGGGGTCAATCAAGAGAAGCGTAGAAAATTTTAAGGGTTGGGGGCAAGCTAGTCGATGAATACAATTACAATCTTATAGCATCCCACAGAAATATGCTTCCTCCATATCTCCAAGAATATTAAAAAAGATATGTATCTCCACTGACGGTCAAGATCATATCCAGGGGGCAAATTCAAAGCTAAATGAGATAAAGCGTGCCCAATAAGGGCACAACCCTTTAAGGAAGTAAATGGAAGACTATATTGGCCTATACTCGTGCTAGCAGAAAGGAAACTACTTCCAAAGGCGATACTAATTTTGATACAGAACATTATCAAGATAATAATTCTGTATCAAAAGGGGGCAGACAAAGGCATGAGAAATTCGTTATCCTTGAAGATAGATTGCAATTTTGATGCTTCTAAGTCATCGCCAAATACAAAGCGTCAATGACAATCGCTGAATAAAAGCATCGATGATTGTTGTCAGAATAAGCAAGTGCCAATGATCGTCGCTAGGATAAGCAACTATCACTGTCGTCATCAATGGCTCACGCAAGCTTATCTTATCAAAATTGCTATCATCACCAAGCTAATAAGCTATTTCAAATACAACATGGATATTCTCAGAATATATCGGCAACGGCAAAATATCAACTATGGATTCACCGTTCAACAATGACAAAATATCAATTAAGGCAGCCTAGCCAAGTCTATACAGCCAGCTATGCTTAAGACCTATAATCAATTGAGACAGGTGAGTAAAAGTTGTGAAATATATTTCTCACCATAGAATGCATTTCTTTTGTATATTTGAACGAAAGACAGGCCTTCAAGCATAACAAGTCATCGCCTAACGTGAAATACCAAGGACAATTACCAAAAGTAAAGCCAAATGAAAAGCTGATCGCTAAAATTAGCAACGATCGCTATCAAGTGACTAGAAGATTAAGCGATTAGAAGAATCACAATCAAGCGATTAAACGATCGCTATCAAGCAAGCAGTGACATAAAAGGTGCCGATGATCGCTATCAAGCATTGATGCTCATTGTCGATAGGAATTATCAGGTATCAATAATCATTAAAAAAAAGGGGGGGGGGAAAGAGAAGAGCTATCGCTATTGCCGATCAATCGTTCATCAAAGTTGCCATCATCGCTAAGCTGATACATAAATTGACATAAACGTAATACGAAGGTCTTTGTGACATTGTCAGTAGCGGCAAAATGTTAACCATATGATCATAGTAGAATGAATCATACAGTCAACTGTATATATGAATTGGCAATAGCGATGACTGCTTATCATAAAAAAAGGTAGCCTAGTCAAGTCCCGAAAAAGAAAAAGGAAGAAAAGCCAAAGTCCTAAAAGGACCAAAGCTCAAAAGGGACCAACTACGCGTAAGACCTATGAAGATCGCCATTCGGGCAGCGGTGAGAAGCCAGTGGCCTTAAAAAGCTCATGAAGGCCATCGTGCGCATACCCATGCAGGCAGCTGACGGAGTCAATGACCAAAAGCAAAAAGGCCAAAAGTTGACTAAAAGCCAAAAGCTCAAAATCTTTAAATGACCAAAGGCCGAAAGAGCTCAAAGTCTTCAAAGACCAAAAGCCAAGAGCCAAAAGTCAGTCAAAAAATCAAAAGAAAAGGGCTAAAAAGTCGACTCAAAGCCAAGTGCCGCCAATAAAATATAAATGGATGAGGTCATATAGGAAACTCCATACTAACAAAGCATAAAATATTACTGTTTTACGATTAGTTTCACAGAATGTCATGATAAACTATGTGCCATGTTCAAAATGCAGCAAATTCATGTTGAAATCATGACAAGGATGATATGCCTGAAACAACGCATAATATAGAAATGCATGAAAAGTTAAATTTACTGATGAAAACCAAAAGAGAACATACATTCAAACATGAAAAAGAGAGGGAAAGATTACATGTTTATAATTCCTCAATGATGCCTATTACATTCATAAACTGTCGCAGGTCTTCTTTTAACTGAAGCTGAGCTGCGTCATGCTTTGATTTTTCTTCAAGAATAATCTTTGTCTGATCAGGGAGGTCAGCTAATTTTTCTTCTAGAGATGTGATCGTTTCGTTGCTCCTGAGTAATTCCAACTTCTCAGTATCGGCAGACCGAATACTGACCTCGAGCTTCTCCTTAACCTCCTGTATAGATAGCTCCTTCTCATAACCTTGTAGTTCCATCTGCGAAATCTCTTCTCTTAAAGCTGCTATACGATCTTGAATAAGCTCTTTGTCACCAGTAAGGGTCTTCAAGTGTTCTTGTAACAATAATTGCTCCTGATCTAATTCAGATATCTTGGAAGCAATGAGTGAAGCCCTCTCCTTAGACAAAGTTAACTGCTTCCCATATTCAAGGACTTCTGGAGCAATTGTAATAGTCTCCGCTAATGCTAGAGAAGCTATTGAATCACGAAATCTAAGGAGGGAACTGCGCAAAACAGAAATATTAATCCTTGACATCTTTGCAGAGTTTTCCAGAATTTCGATGGCAATGTCTAGATCTGACCATTGTTCAGGGTCCTTGAAGATATGAATTACTGTTGACAAAGAGTTCTTCATTAAAAGCATTTTGTGATCAGGAATCTTCGAAGGAAATGGTAACTCAGAGACAGTGGCCACAGATTCAGAACTGGCCATCCCACTACAGGGGAGAATTCCTGCAAAATAAGTAAGAGATCAAGCCGAAGTGAGAAATGCAAAATGAAGAATTCGCAGCTCTTCAAATTAATATATATATACCTGTTATAGAAGTGTGACCAGCAAGAAAGTGAACTTCTGGGGCTGTAGAAGTACCAGCTTTCAACATATCGGCAAGAGAGGGCGCTCTCACTTCTGTGCTGGAATCTCTGGTAGTAGGAGTTGGTACGTCAGTAGCCTCGATAGGAAATATAATTTCATGGGCCACGCTCTTCGGCGCCACCAGAGGGGCCAAAGAAACCTGTGAGGAGACCATTAGTGTAGCTGGATGAAATTCTGCAGAGGGGGCAGCGCTCGTTTCAATGCAAGCCACATGAGTACCTAAAAAGGGAGAATGATAGTGGTGCTAAGATAGTAATCACTTGACAAGCACATAAATGTTTAAAGAATTCGAGCTCCCTTACCAGGTGAATACCCATATTCCCTGTAGTCCAAGAGTTCTTCATCCTCTTCGGTTACCGCATGTGGCTTGCTAGGAATGGTAGTGGCAGGGAAAGTTTCAGGGGTTGTGGGGAGATGTTCTTCTGCTATATTTTCGGCAGCCATATCTTCCTCGTCATCAATATTGACCTCCCCTTCTTCATAATCACCGTCTTGAACTCCGTCATTTTCATCATCGTCATTGTCAGACCCCAGGGGAGTGGAATTTCCTTATGTAGAAGCTGAATCTTCGCTAGAAGATGAACTTTCACTTGCCATATCTTCCTCATCCACTTCTGCAACCGTAACTTGTTTCCCTTTATAGGAAATAAGCTGGTTGCTTTCCTTTGGAAATCTCCTACCAACTGGAATCGAGGAAGATGAAGAGACCTGTCTTGCTTCTTCTTGAGGAGTGGGTGACAACGTTTGCTGACGTGCTCGTGATCTACTCATCGGGGACGATGAGCTAGGGGGAAGAGTTTGTGGAGAAGGGGCAAGTTTGTCTTGAGCTGTATTTTCTTCCGCTGTAGCAGTCTCTTCAGGAATAGGGGAGGATGCTCCTGCAACATCTTCTGGAGCTCGGCCACCAAGGTCGTGAGGAATATGTTCAAATTCTGCCAGGACTCCATGGGCAAACCAACCGTTTAAAGTGTTAATTGGTTTTCTCTCACGGATTGGCTCTTCCGTCGAAATCTTTCTACAAATTTTACCATGATGAGGAGCGCGACTTTTCTCTGGAATGAAGCCGATTCCGTTATCAATTTTTCTGCCCCTAAGCCGAGGTGGATGGAGAAAGAGAAGAGAGTCCACCGGAAGGCGTTTGTTGATCAGAAATGATTGGTGGTCCCACCACCTCATCCAGTTGTAAGAAGTATGGACTATCCGATCGCAGCTAGGAATGATGAAGGAAGAGTTGACACGGTCACCTAATAGTTGTTTCCATATCATGGCCCAGTTCAAGGGACTTGTTCCATAGCAGCGCATTCTCTTAGTGACCAGCCCACAATCTTCTGGCAGGGCTTGGTCATAACTGAATTGGCGAGCAAAATGGCTAGGATAGTAGGGTTCTCTCCAGAATTCTGTTCCTTCCCTGAGTGGCAAACTGCAAGAACAAATGGAAAGAAAAAAGGCCCTTTCTGCTACAGTTAGCGCCCCTTGATCTACCATATCTGTATCTTGAATGTAGTGATGAAGCCGGAACTGGAAGAAGTTCACTTGATCAAAGTCCTAAATCTTATTGATCACCCACTCGTTCGATCTTTTGGCCATGGCCCTTTGTTGAAAGAACCAAAGAGGAAGATGAGAAGGACTGACGTAAGCTTTTTCCGGTGTTTCAAAAGTCCAAAGGAAATAGACTCCTAGCCATCCGGTGAAGTAATGCCACGTGGTATACGCTGATGAAGATCCCAGGGTGGGATTTTTGACGTGTGTAGAGATCTCTCCAAAAGCCCGATAAATGGAGCATAGCACAAGGGGTGCAATAGAATACTTCTGACCTTCTGCAAGAGCTCCGACAACCACAAAAGTGGTAGGGCGAATAGCATCCCCCCACTTGGAACTAGGAAGAACAACTAGGCTCAACCAGTAAGCAAGGAAGGCTGCCAGTTCCTTAAATGAGCTATAAGCTGGTCGGTCTTTCATGTTGTCACGAAGGGTCGTCAGTTCCTTACAGTGACTTTCGTGAAATTTGCAGAACAAGAAAGGAATTAATATGTAAGAATACGTGGTGAAGAGGAATACACTAGTCTCTGTGGGTATGGGATACCTGAGCATTCTAGAAAAATGGGCCAGCCATTGCAGAGGAGATAGCTTGTGAATATTCAAAAAATTTCCCATCTCTCTGAAAAGTTTGATGGTGGTTTCTGAGATGGAGGGTCTGCGATCGGGAGAGGATATAAATGTCAATTCTGCATTCGTCGGTATGAACTCATCATAAAATCTTCCTGTAAGTGGGAGACCTGCTATGCGGTATAGATCCCATAATGATATGCTCATTTCTCCGATCGGCAGGTGAAGGGAATTGGTGGTGGGAGACCAATATTCGAGAAATCCTTTCAGTATGCAGGGTTCCTTATAAAAATATTGGGATGTGACCTCTATCGCATCGTAAAGGCCTACTTTAGCAAGAGTACTTGCGTATTTCTTCAAAATTGCCTCTACCCAATCAGAGTAATAGTGACGAGAAGTCAGTAGGCCTCTTGTGCGAAAATCTTCTGATCCCCAGAGAGGATCACAACCCTTGTAGCGTTGTCTGACAGTCTCGTAAAATAGGATGGGAAGAGATTGTACGGACTGTGAAAGGGAGCAAGGAAGATCATGGGATGAGCCTCTCCAATAATCTGTCGGGGTTTCTGCATTTGAATTATCCCTTCAAGAATCTGGAGTTCTCGTGTCGCCCACGATTCAGTATACATCAGCTTTTCTCCGTCCACATAGTCTGTGGGTTCGCATTTCTTGGATGGATTGGTGACGATGCACGCTAATGGGAATTACCGTCATGCCTTCTGAATGAGGATTGTCAAATTTCATGACACCCTCAATTACTTGAACAGATTCCCAAGAGTTCTGAAGCTTCTTTTTATTGTGCTCTTTGATCTTTTCTTCAAACTCCCGCGCTTTATTCCGATGAGTTTTCTTAGAGTAAGAAGCAGGCGGGGTACCTTCTCTGACAGGGGGTCTATCGCTATCCGTGCGAATGTGGGCAGTTGTCTTCAACCATTCTTCCCAATCATATTCACGACCGTGCTTGGGAGGCCGTTCTATATTTCCCATGATTATAGCATGATGAATGGGTGAGGAAAGTGCTTCGATGCGGCCAGTGAAATCAAAAGTTGGGAGCACTGGCTCTTTAAAGTATGATGGGGTCTGAATGGTGGTTTTGGTACGCTTGGTTGGTGGTTGGTCAGGGAAGGAGATGGGCGATGAGAAGTATCAGGACCGTCAGAATGAGGAGAATGCTCCACTTGAGGGTCTACAGGACGGAGGGTCCTCTTGATGCGAGCCATAGAGTAAGGGGGGTTGAAGACCTAAGGAAGGTCATTGAGGAAAAGTTACAGAAAATGGTAAAGTCTTGGTTGCGCGGGTCCGCGCAATCAAAAGAAGTTGCGCGGCGTATTGCGGCACTTAGAAGAATTACGCGAATGAAAGATTCGTTGTGCGGCTCCGCGCAGACAATGTCCGTTGTGGGGAAAATTGCCAAGAGAAAAAAATCACCAGAGGAAGCAGAGACTGTAGAAAGTGACGAAGGGTGCAGTATTTATAGGTTACTGCGACCGAGTATATACGCGGCCAGTTGCGCGGGTCCGCGCAAACCAAATGGGATATTTGATCCTTTACTTATTCCTCCAAAAGAATAAATAAACGATCAAGGGGGCAATCTGTTGAGGCATAAAAATGGTGAAAGGAATCAAGCAAGTAAAGGTAAAAATGAAGAAAAGAAGAACTTTCAGGAAGAGGAAAAGGGAGTTACGCGGAACCGCGCAGCCAGTATATGTTGCGTGGGTGTGCGCAATTAATCTCTGTTGCGCGAGACCGCACAATTAAAGTATCAGTTGCGCAGGCCTTGGAATGAACTTCACAAAAAGCCTTCGTTCGAAATGATCCATGACACTAAAAAATAGTCCCACATCGCTAAGATTAGGATTTTCACACGTGCGAGGGTCTATAAATATCCCCTCCCCTCCATTAAGGGTAATTTGAAGATTTTCAAGAAGAGCAAAGTGGAGCGGAAGATAGAAGGTAGGAGTAAAATCTCCTGGGAGTTGCGCAGGACTGCGCAACTGATATCGGTTGCATGGGTCCGCGCAACCGGACTGCCCTGCAGTCTGTAAAGCCCAAGAGCCGTTATGCTGCTGAAGTTCGTGGCCCAGGCTTCCTTTCTCTAGGTTTTCTCCTCTTCATGGGTTCTAAGGAGAAAGATCAGTCGATTCAATCGACATTCCTCCTAAGTCCCAGAGGATGGTTGAAACAGGCGCTGTTATGCTGCCGAAATCTCTATTTCATTGAAGGCCTGTCGATCGGATCAGCATTCCTCCTAAGTCCTAGGAGATGATCGAATAAGGCGCCGGAAGGCTGTCGAAATGACTCGTCGATTGGATCGACATTCCTCCTAAGTCCTAGGAGATGATCAAACAAGGCGCCGGAAGGCTATCGAATTGAACTCTCAATGCTTAAAGCACAAATCCTTTACTTCTAAATGATTTATCTTAGAATCAAGGGATGTAAAGAGGATGTAAACGAACTCAGTATTAATAGAATGTGATGAATGTTCATAGTACTCTCTCTGTTATGTTTGAATAAGACAATTCTCCCAAATCAAAATGTATTTGTTTCTTTGTCGAAACAATGGCAATATCCAGGTCTGGCCATTGTTCAGGATCCTTGAAGATATGAACCACCGTTGACAAAGAGTTTTTCATCAAAAGCATTTTGTGAGCGGGAATCTTCGAAGGAAATGGTAGCTCAAAGACAGTGGCCACAGATTCGGAGCTGGTCGCCCCACTACAGGGAAGAATTCCTGCAATATGGATAGGAGATTGAGTTAGAACGAGAAATATAAAATGAAAAAATTTGCAATTCTTCAAATTAATATACATACCTGCCATAGAGGTGTGACCATCAAGTAAGGGAACTTTTGGGACTACAGAAGTACCAGCTTCCAACATGTCAGCAAGAGAGGGCGCTCTCACTTCTGTGCTGGAATCTCTAGTAGTAAGAGTTGGTAGATCAGTAGTCTCGACAGGAAATATAATTTCATGGGCCACACTCTTCGCCACCACCAGAGGGGCCAACGAAACCTGTGGGGAGACCATTAGTGTAGCTGGATGAAGATCTGCAGAGGGGGCAGCGCTCGTTTCAATGCAAGCCACATGGGTACCTAAAAAGGAAATGATAGTGGTGTTACGATAGTGATCACTGGACAAGCACATAAATGTTTAAAGAATTTGGGCTCCCTTACCAAGTGAATACCCATAGTCCCCATAGTCCAAGAGTTCTTCATCCTCTTCGGCTACCGCCTGTGGCTTGCCAGGAATGGGAGTGGCAAGGGAAGTTTCAGGAGCCGTGGGGAGATGTTCTTCCTCTATATTTTCGGTGGTTATGTTTTCCTCATCATCTATGTTGACCTCCCCTTCTTCGTAATCATCATCCTGAGCTTCAACATTGCCATCACCATCATTGTCATCTCCAGATACTAGGGAAGTGGAATTTCCTGATGTAGAAGATGAACTTTCACTTGCCAGATCTTCCTCATCTACTTCTGCAACCATGACTTATTTTCCTTTATAGGAAATAGGCTAGTTGCTTTCTCTTGGAGATCTCCTGCCAACTGGAATCGAGGGAGATGAAGAAACTTGTCTTGCCTCTTCCTGAGGAGTGGGTGATGACGTTTGCAGACATGCTCGTGATCTAGTCATCGGGGACGATGAGCTAGGAGGAAGAGTTTGTGGAGAAGGGGCAGGTTCGTTTCGAGCTGGACCTTCCTCAGTTGTAGCAGTCTCTTCAGGAATAGGGGAGGATGCTCCTGCAACATCCTCTGGAGGTCAGCCACCAAGGTCGTGGGGGACATGTTCAAATTCTGCCAGGACTCCATGGGCAAACCAACCATCTAAAGTATTAATTGGTTTTCTCTCACGGATTGGCTCTTCCGTCGAAATCTTTCTACAAATTTCACCATGATGAGGAGCGAGACTTTTCTCTAGAATGAAACCGATTTCGTTTTCAATTTTTCTGCCCCTAAGCCGAGGTGGATGGAGAAAGAGAAGAGAATCCACTGGTAGGCGTTTGTTAATCAGAAATGATTGGTGGTCCCACCATCTCATCCAGCTGTAAGAAGTACAGACTATCCGGTCGTAGATAGGGATGATGAAAGAAGAGTTGACACGGCCGCCTAATAGTCGTTTCCATATCATGGCCTAGTTCAAAGGACCTGTTCCGTAACAATGCATTCTCTTAGTAACTAGCCCACCATCTTCTGGTACGGCTTGGTCATAGCCGAATTGGCGAGCAAAACGGCTGGGATAGTAGGGTTCTCTCCAGAATTTCGTTCCTTCCCTAAGGGGCAAACTGCAAGAACGAATAGAAAGAAAAAAGGCCCTTTTCGCTACAATTAGTGCCCCCTGATCTACCATATCTGTATCTTGAATGTAATGATGAAGTCGGAACTGGAAGAAGTCCACTTGATCAAAATCCTGGATCTTATTGATTACCCATTCGTACGATCTTCTGGCCATGGCCCTTTATTGAAAAAACCAAAGAGGAAGATGAGAAGGGCTGATGTAAGCTTTTTCTGGTGCTTCAAAAGTCCAGGGGAAATAGACTCCTAACCATCCGGTGAAGTAGTGCCAGGCGGTATACACTGATGGGAATCCCAGGGTGGGATTTTTGACATGTGTAGAGATTTCTCCAAAGGCCCGATAAATGGAACATAGCACAGGGGGCGCAATTGAATACTTCTGACCTTCCGTTAGGGCTCCGGCGACAACGAAGGTGGTGGGACGAATAGCATCTGCCCACTTGGAACTAGGAAGGGCAACTATGCTTAGCCAATAAGATAGGAAGGTTGCAAGTTCCCCAAAGGCACTATAATCTGGTCATTCCTTCATGTTGTCACGAAGAGTCGTTAATTCCTTACAGCGACTATCGCGGAATCTGCAAAACAAAAAAAGGGAGATGTTAATATGCAGGAATATGTGGAGAAGAAGAAGATGCTAATCATTGGGTCTGGAATACCTGAGTATTCTAGAAAAATGGGCCAGCCATTGCAAAGACGATAGTTTGTGAATATTTGGAAAATTTCCCATTTCTCTGAAAAGTTCGATGGTGGTTTTGGAGATAGAAGGTCTGCGGTCAGGAGAGGATACAAAGGCCAGTTCTGCGTTTGTCGGGATGAACTCGTCATAAAGTCTTCCTATAAGTGGGAGACCTGCTATGCGATGCAGATCCCATAATGATGTTTCAAAAATAAAATAAATGTGTTTCATTTGGGGGATTTATTCAATGATAAAAAAGAACGAATAAGAGAACATTTATCACATTTATCTGAGTTCATTTACATCATTTGATTCCCTTGATTCTGAAAATAATGTACAATTAATACAATGTACTGAATGAAAGAAAAGATAGTTCGATGGAGATTTCAGCAGCATAACAGCGCTATTTCGGTCATCTCCTAGGTACTTAGGAGGAACGACGAATCTGATCAGCCAGTCTTCCAATGAGATAGAGCATCCTTCCAGTCATTCTTCCTTAAAATACAAAATAGCTTATTGCATTGTGGCCAAGCCTTGTAGAAATCAGCCCGATCATGCTAAACGGGCCTGAAAAGTCTCCCGGAATGAAAGATCAGGGGGTTTCCACTGTCCGTTCGGCTTCAAACTTGATGTGCAGTCTTACAACCACAAATCAGCCGTCCACGTCAAGTTTCAGCTTCTGGATCATTGTAGAAGTGGACGAATTGATGAATCAGTCCCTGAAATCATGATTTGGGGCCCACCTGATATCTGGACATGCTTCAAATTTGGTCCCATCGTGTTAAATAATCTGATACAGCAGATGGACAGAACAGATTTCTCACTAGCATCACATTGGGTCCTACATGTACGTCGCACGTATATGGTATGCATGTGCACTGGCCGTGCATGAAAATTCTCAAAATCGGTCAGCAAGCCGCTGACCGATTCCTTCTTCTTAAATGAAAATCCATGCACAGCGTCTTCATTAGTGGTTTAAAATTTTTTTAGTATAGCTTGATCATCACTCAAATCATCGATCTGGACCGTCTATTGTGTTCAGAAGGTAGATTTAACCGTTACCAAAGTGGCAATCTGAGACCATGCAGGCTTTTGCACCATCCTAGCCCTTAAACATGAGATGGACGGTGAAGTGGATAGTCTTGCACGCTGCGCTGATTTCACTTCAAAACCACTCTATTCTTGACGGTTTTTCGCTCTGAGACCAATAAACGGATTGGATTTTTCAGAAAACCTCAATAAGTGGGCCCCCAGACATCACAGAGCTGACGTACGTTGACTCTGTCTCAAAACGGAGCTTCCGCTCCTTCGTAGTGGGCCACCATCACGCAACTACAGGTGGATCTGAGCCGTCTGTCAGATAAAGGGATAAAATTCCATGAAAACTATGTTGAGTTTTTATGGTTACGTTCTTCCTAATGACCACTATGATGATCAAAAGAAGGCCGTTCGACCGCTTTTGTGGCTTGATTATCTAAGTGGGCCACGTCAACAAACAATCAAGACTCACTATTCATGGTCGGAATTACAAAAGGAAGATGGTGGACGTTATGGATTCTTGAAAAGCTGCTGTAATGGACCCCACCCGCGACGTAGTGGAAGGATAATGGCGTCCGTCCTCTGTTTGTGCACGACCACAAACCCAGGCGTTGCGCGGCTCTGCGCAAAGATATCTTCCTTCGGACGGCATTTCTAGGGCGTCTAGCTCATGGGAAAACTCCCATTCCCGTTGCGCGGGGTTGCATGAAGGATATTTTCCAAATCACGTTGAAAAGTGGCACAAAGGTCTTCTTTTCTTTCGTTGCGTGGCTGTGCACAAGCGACTTTAGTTGCATGGCTACGCGCAACCATCTTCAGTTGCGCGGTCCCGCACAAAGGCTCCCTTCTCTCTCTCTTGCCTTGCTTCTCTCTCTCATTTCCTAGCTTCCCAACTGATCTAATCCAATCCAACCTCTCAAATGAAGTGGAAGTGAGGTATTTATAGGCCTCACCACTCTTACAGAGTGGTGATCACCACCACCTATCGCTTCACACTTGAACTTCTTCTTTTCTTAAACTATGGTGACCACCAAGCTACCTCTTAAATGGTGGTGTATAACCTTTCTCTCTTAAAATGACACATGTGCACCCTTTTTACCAAACTACCCTTTTTAATCCCTTTTACCAGAATACCTAAACTACCCCTTGGATATGGAATGTTACCAAAATACCTAAACTACCCCTGGAACTGGATTTTTACCAAAATACCTTTGGAACTGAATTTTTACCAAAATACCCAAAAATACCTAAACTACCCTTTGAACTGGATTTTTATCAAAATACCCGAAATACCTAAACTACCCCTTGAACTAGATTTTTACCAAAATACCCGAAATACCTAAACTACCCTTTAAACTGGATTTTCACCAAAATACCCCCAGACATGGAATTTACCAAAATACCCCAGACATGGAATTTGCCAAAATACCCCAGACATGGAATATTTTTATGCCTCAACAGATGCCCCCTCGATCCTTCTTTGATTGATTCCTGAAATCAAATGGAGGATCGATCTTCCTCTTCTTGAAAAACTTGAATGAACTGCAAATGGCAGATTGGCTGATCATACTTGCATGGTAGACTAGCTGATCATACTTGTATGGTAGACTGGCTGATCATACTTACATGACAGACTGGCTAATCATACTTGACTAGAAGTTTGAATGATTGCATTCGATCAGAAGACTTGAATGCTAGCATTTGACTGAAGACTGGAATGCTCACTTTTGACCAAAACTCTTGAATGATAGCACTCGAACAGAAGACTTGAAGATAGCGCTCAAACAGAAGACTTGAAGATAACGCTCAAACAGAAGACCGGAATGCCCCCAGCCAGCAGTGTCGAGCAGATGTTTCACTAAAGAGGATAAGATTTTGAAGCACTCCTTTGCAACAGCTCTGACGATTTTGTCTTTAAGCGATTTGATCAGAAAACTTTCTTTCAACACTACCGCAGCTGCAATGGCCTCTTTGATCAACTCCAGCAACTCTTTTCTTCAATTTTGTATTTAGCGACGGTCTCTTTGGTCAATTCCAGCGACTCTTTTCTTCAATTTTGTATCTGGGGTTGCTCTTTAATGCTACTTCTGCCGCAACAACTTTTTTGATTATTTCCTTTACTCACAATCTGCATAACCCAAGCTTTTTGAATAATGGTCTCTCCTACCAAATTAATCAGAATTTGTATCTTAATTCATTATAAATTTTCAATGTAGCTTTATGAAGCATTGATAATTTTTTTGAAATAGATTGAGAGTTTCTTCTCTTTTTAGGCTGAGTGTGATATTCGCAATATGATTTAATCAATCTTTGCGCTTATTATCGTGCTTCGCATTGTATTCTTTATCTTTAACTCCAAAGGTTCAACCGCTAAGTCTTTTTACTGATTCTTCTCTAGTTTGTGCTCCTTAGCATTTCTTCATAAACTTTTCCTTGGATCTTTGCTGATTCTGAAAAATTGAAAAATACACAAAACTTCTTTTCAATTTTCATTTAATAATTTTCCAAAGGTCATAGAAGTTATGATGATGACTATTCTGTTTGTTCTTTGTCTCCATCCGATCCGATACATCGAGTCTTGCAATATTATTATTCATAATACTCGGCATATGAATTCCTTCGCCGCGTATAAGAGATTTCAGAAAGACCAAGGAATAGATTATTTTGAAGATATTAAATCCTACCCCCTTTTGAGAACCTTTGTGCAATAATATGGTTCTATTCATTAAGAAGGCGAGAGAGGAAAAGACCTCACAGCTCTTGTCAATATATTAATTGACCTTGTAGACTTGAGCTTTTGAGTAGATAATTGCCAATATCTTAAAGGCATTTACTGTTGATATAATTTGAACTTGATTCAAGAGAAATGTATTTTTGCATGTTGTCTAATCAATGTTTAAAATTTTCATCAGGCAATTTGCATATTTGAGTATATATAAATTGAAATATGTATTTGCAGCATTTTGAATGCTATACTTAGTTTATGCTTTTGAGCAGTGGAGATAGTGTACTTTTGAGGGTTTAAAGCCCTTTTATAGCCTAAAACCTTCCCAAATTAGACTTGGGAACAATGTTTACTTGAGGTGTAACCAAATCGGGGTTGTTCTGGTCCAAAAGAGTAGTTCAGAAGGTCCCCTGGTCGAACGCGATCGAACTTAAGCTCATGGTCACTGGATGTTGCTCAGACGAAGTTTTCAGACTAGCAGAGTTCGTAGATCGCACGTGGCGGTCCAGTTTCAGTTCAGCGGTCATCGCACCTAGATCAGGTCTACAAGTCTCGTGATATGAAAGAGAAATTTTTCCTGATCCGAGGGTGAAATTTGGCTGAATTCTGACGGTCAGAACGCTTAATAATAACGCGTTAAGTCATGTGCCGGATTTGAATTTCAAATCTCCAAATCTAACCCCTTTCTCACTCTCTTCACTCCAGGCTCAATGAAATAGCCTCTGCACATCGGTTGGGCTTAATTTTCGAAATGATTATCAAGTCCAGCTAAGCGGTCATAACGGTCAAGATTGTAGGCTTTACTCTACTCAAGGTAACTAGTAGACTAGTCTGTAATCTATAGCCTAAGCTTATACGCTAAATGGTTTCATACCATTACTAGTACAGGGAATTGCTCTATCACTTAGGGTCACGATTGTGTAAATGGAATTGGATTTTCTATATCGTCAGATCTTTCAAATCTAGGAGTGCTAACTCTAGGTCCAAACGCTAAGGGCCTATATGGCCAGTAGCATTAAGTTGCATTAAATGGAACTGCATTCCTAATCCCATGTCAGGATTGGAAGTGGCATGCTTGGTAGGAGGGTGGGTTGGGATAAAAATTAATTTTATAGGTTTAATACTGAAATTTACAACATGGTTGTGAAAACTATAGGATACACCCAATCTAGGGACGATGCCTTAAAGCGAACGAAACGGCATGCACTCCATTTAACAAAATTTGTCATGATATATGGGATAAAGTTCCACATGAATTATGATAGGAACACGTTCGGCTATATTAAGCCCAAACCCACTATACAAACATTCACATAACAATCCAAAAAAACTCCATGCATTTCATTAAATCAAAATTTGTTACAATACAGGAGACATATTCTTACATGTACCATGACAAGAAATGCATGGAAACTAAGCCAGTTAAAGCTACTACAACAACATAAGCAAACTACTAGCCTTATCAGGCTTACACACAGAAAGTAGGAAATAAACAAACTACAATCAACAAACATCTAGAATCTCATCGCTAATCCGAGTCGGGCGATGGAGGAGGAACACCCTTATCCTGCAGCAATACAAGATCGCCTTCAAGGTGCGAGTCACCTTGCCAAGTTTTCTCTTCATGACGGCCTTGGTATCCTCAACTTCGGCCCAAAGTTCCTGAACTTCCCGTCGCAAGGCAACCTGATTCTCCTTGAGTCGGGCAATGTGAGCATCTCTAGTAGCCCGAGTCGCTGGAGGAGGGCTCTCATCAGTATCCTGAACCTCCTCATCTTCTTCTTCCTGGGCTTCTTCCTCTATTTCTGCCCCAGCCTCTTCTTCACTTGCATCCTTTTCGCTATCATAATCGCCCTCGCTGTCAGCATCAAGCTGAGCCTCTCGCTGTCGAGGCCCGATCTTCATCCTGTTCATGGTAGTCTCGTCGATGAAGTGGATCGGTACAGGCATCTCTGGCCCAAGTCTATAGGCAAACTCAAGTGCAATCCTGCATATGAGCCGACCAAAAGGAAGAGACTCTGACGTTCTTCTCGACTTTGCTATAAGGACGATCTGTCACAATATAAACGTAGCCATGCACACATTTTCACCCTGGCCCACTTGATACAAGAAATTGACCATGAGGCATGTACATTCACAGCGGTTGGTCGACCTGGGATATAAATTGAACGTGCAAATGTGATGCAATAGGCAAAAATCATCTGACATATGGGACGCTAAGAGGCTCCTGTTAGGCTGCCACGGAACCAAACCACCACATAGGAACCTGGTACGGCGATCTCGCTCACGAGCGCTCTTCAGATTCTTAGCACTGGGATGAACTTCACCAAGAGGCACCTTCAGAATGCGAGCTATCAACCGAACATCGATCGTGGCCATCCGGTCTCTATCAAAGGGAATCCTGAATTGCAACGTAGGATCCCGGATACGAGCATAGAAGGCACGAACGGTGCTCACGTTCGCTCGAGACTGTGCTTCAAAGAGCGGACCCCAGTGTGCAGCCTCAATGCGCTCAAACAACAGATATTCACCAAAGAACCGCCCATCCACATGCACTTCAAATAGGACCCTGCGGTCAGTATAAGTGCCATGAGGCAACTCTGCTAACAGTACTCGCCCTATGTGAGCATGGGGATCCAAATCCCATTTTGTATGAAACTCAAGAGCTGTGCTTGGACTTGCGGCAGTGCTTGGGCTAGCAGCGCCACCTCTCGGACTTCTTGATTGTGAAGGGTGACTAGGCCCAGCTTCGTCTGTGGCAGTCTTCCTGTTTCCCATCAAAGAGAGAATGGTGGAGAAAGAGAAAAAACCAAAATGGCTTCAACAACGGCCATGAAAAATGTGGGAAATGGGGGGAAACGGCTGCCCAAACTGATTGAATTGAATCTAGGCATTGTAGAGGGATAAATCAAGCTTCCAAGGGCTAGATTTTCAAGGGAAAAAGAGAAAGCTAAATGGGAATGGAGCTCCACACGATTTCAGCCGTGATAGGAGGTCATGAGAGCTTCAAACGACGAGATTGGAGAGGGAGAGGGTTTCCAACAGCAATGAAGGGGTGGACAGGCGTCATTTTTAGTAGGAGAAGGGATTGGGAGTGGTTTGGGGATGAGTTTTGAAAGGGGGCAGCAAGAAAAATGAAAATGGAGGGCTTGGAGGCATTTTTTGTGAAGGAAGTATAGATTTCAGGGGGTTTTAAGGGACGGACCGTATATGGGAGGGGTGCCCTACCCCAAAAAGGGCGTGCGCCCGAGTTTTAGCGCACGTCGGGCCCATTATACGGCGATGCATTGCCGGATCGGCGATGCCATCGTTGTCCATCTTCAAAATTGGCTGGTCTGGCCATATTGGCCAGGTTCCCCCTGCCCTGGGGACTCCAGATATATGTGGGTCCCACCCTAGTTCATTGTAGTTTGGCCTAGAGAGGCCCAAAACTCCATTTATGGTGTTTCGGGGCCCGTCTATAAATCAAAATGAACCTATACATCATGTAGCATATGAATTTGGGGTAGGAGAAGCTAATCCATCCAATTAACCCATTGTTTTCAAGAAATTCCATAATTAGAATGACCAAAAGTCTGATTCTTACGTATTTTTAGTATTCATTGTAAACTTTTGTCTAAGTATGATATTATGTCATTTACACGTTAGGATTTATGCCTAATATGAAAATACTGAGAAAAATTTGAAGAATGGGGTGGTGAGAGGAAGGATTTTGAAGAAATTAGGTGAAACGGGGTTTTTAAGCCTTGAGATCGAGTGTAAGGGTCGTGGTTGCCCCACAACCTAAGGATTTTCATTTTAGGGTTTGGAATTCTCCTAGGATCATCTCAAATCCACCTACTAACAACCTACTGGCTACTTAGGTCGCCTCACACGACCAGAGATGCATTATGGACTCGATCGAAACGAACGGGTTGAATAGACTTCGCCTATTGGCGAAACTGAAGTCCTACGTGTGTTTCTAGATCCTTCTCGTACCCACCTAAGTTAAAGGAGTGACAGCGTAAGTCGCGTGACCATAACCCAGGCCCGGTTTAATCTCAATCATGCTCTGATACCAACTGTAACATCCTGAAAATCGGGGGCCAGGTAGAAACCCAACTCCCGAGTTCCAAAATGTTATTTATGCAACATAGATAATGTTAAATGCATGTTGTCTGTAAACAGGCGTTAGACAAGATTGGGATTAAGCCAAAACAGCATATCATACTCCAGAGACAATTAAATTAGCAAGCGGAAGACTGTGATAGTATGTATAACATATCTAACTGTTGTATGTCTCCAGAGTGTGAACATGTTACCAGGTTAAATACATATATGTATACTTCAAAAATGGAAAGAAAAGAATATACATGAGTGCTCTAAAAATAGGAAATGACAAGTGTCAAGGCATCTAACCAACCTCCCTGTAATCTCATCGATCAGAACACGCATAAAGGAGGGATCCTCCTCATCATCATACGAGTCCAGCTCCGCTTCACAAGCAGCACCATCATCTGTAACTAAAATAGGGACTGGTGGGTGTTGCAAACACCATCCCGTAACGTGGGAGTGAGTAGCTAACTCAGTGGAATAATAGAGCAAAGATTAGCATGTTCTCAAATCAATCAAGCGATAATAGTAAAGCAATCAATCAAACATTCCTAGATACTGTTGTTAATGTATGCATGAAATGATATGATGGATGCCCTCACCGACATACTCCCTCATACGGCACCATATGCGTCCGCGGTATTCTTTCTTCCCACAATGCTCCACATCTTCCAGGCACATGCAATGCGATATGGATAATGATTACCGAGTTGTTATTAGTCCTTTTCATACAGCAGGATTGGGAAACTAGGGTACCTTGCTTATATCAATCCCAACATAGATCCTGTCTAGGGTCGTCACTCCTAGTAATCTCATACAATGTTATATTTGTAGGTCGCTGCAAGGGCTGCCAAGGCTGTTGCTCGCACTCGTTGCACTGCTCCCCCATCACCTTATCAATACAGGCCTAATTATCCTTAAGACTGCATCAGGACTCGTCGCCCCCATGCGGTGTCAGGATAAACTCAAGGTCACTACAAAGGGCTCGTCACCTGATCAGTGTAGGCCGACAACAAGAATATAATGTCCGATACTACCATAATCTGCTCAGAGTAGGGTACTCACTGGTCACTACTAGGAGGTTTGTGGCCCCAGCGTAGGCCGACAGCTCGACCACGGTGTCCCATACCACCATGCCCGGCTCATGAGTCTTTATGGATCAAGGTACCATGGTTAACAGGGTTTCCAATGGTAAGTTCAATACCTTAGGTTCAAGCAGTTATGACTCATACAGGGTGAACATACAGTGGCCAGTCGGGTTACGTGACGGGCTCGACTAGCACGAGCGCATCTCAAGCTGAACGACATGAAGTCCATGAAACACCTCGTGTGGCCTAACCACTTCCGCCAACTCAAAACACAACTCACGTTCATCGACGCGTCCTTCGTAGCAAATAGAAGCCCACCACTAATTTAATCCATTACCGACTGCCTGGACTAAAGCATAGCCCCAAACAGGTGTAATCCATACCAGTGATCATGTGAGAGTAATAGAATTGAAGTTCAGCAACACAAGCATGTTAACACATGTTATAGCATATAAAGTAAGAAAATCAACCAACACATGTATTCCATACATATAAGGAAATCAATTTATATAGCAAACATGTAGGAAATCATATACCACATCAGGTGGATTGAGAATTCATTCTCAAAACTAATTTACAACACCATTTACTCAATACATACTAATACAAAGACTTAGTCTACACACTTTAGTCTACATAGCGTATGTCGACTCAAAGTACGTATTAGGGCGAATCTCTTCGCCAAACAGATCATGCACACATAACTAGTATCACAACACGACAAATAAATATGTCAATCATTTTTACAAAATACGAACATATACCGTATTTCCTATAAATACCTAAAATACCCTAAATCTCATATTTACCGTACGTATGCGAAATGGAAAACGGACAGCATGTTCTACATGCCAAAAAGTGTTCTCATCGATAATCTACTATCAAACGACATTGAAAGTTTTGAAATCAGTCAATCAAAGCGTCTAAAATCCACACCTTTTTACCCTAGATGTGTATCGTTCCGAACAGAGCATATACGCTTCGTCTACGGCGAACAGGTGACCTAATACATAAGATGTATAAGCTGCTTCGCTATTGGAATCGACGGAACCTTAAATCAGCAAGTGTTGAGGGTTTTTCTTACCTAGAAATGTGTTGGAATCACCGGCAAAGTGATGAGATACATTGCTTAAGCACGTGCAACAGCTGCAGCAAGTGGCGGGAAGATCTCTCCCACACTCTCTCACAATCTCTCACTTTTTTTTTCTCTCTAGCTAGGGTTTCTAGCAAATTCGGATGGGTGAGATATGTGAGGGTTTAAAGCCCTTTTATAGCCTAAAACATTCCCAAATTAGGCTTGGGAACAATGTTTACTTGAGGTGTAACCAAATTGGGGCTGTTCTGGTCTAAAAGAGTAGTTCAGGAGGTCCCCTGGTCGAACGTGATTGGACTTAAGCTCATGGTCACTGGATGTTGCTCACACGAAGTTTTCAGACTAGCAGAGTTCGTAGATCACACGTGGCGGTCTAGTTTCAGTTCAGCGGTCATCGCATCTAGATCAGGTCTACAAGTCTCGTGATATAAAAGAGAAATTTTTCCTGATCCGAGGGTGAAATTTAGCTGAATTCTGACGGTCAGAACGCTTAATAATAACGCGCCAAGTCGTGTGCCAGATTTGAATTTTAAATTTCCAAATCTAACCCCTTTCTCACTCTCTTCACTCCAGGCTCAATGAAATAGCCTCTGCATATCGATTGGGCTTGATTTTCGAAATGATTGTCAAGTCCAGCTAAGCAGTCATAACGGTCTAAGATTATAGGTATCGGACTTTCGACGCGCGGTCTAAATCCAATACGGAGTTTCAAAGGGTTCCTAAGAACAAACGGGTTCAGAGTTTGATCCAAGGTTTCAGGATATTATAGCGTCATTGATTCTTCAAGTTTTAGGTCTTGTAGAACGTATTTAAAGCGATTAGGGACAATTTTGCAGCTAATCTAGCATAGCGCTAGCTAACTTACGCTTAGTTTCTAAAGGAATTAATCCTAAGTGATTTCTTTGGCTTTGGAATTGGGTTCTGAGAGGTTACCAAGGTGTTATAGTTGACCCATTGCTTAAGGACGTGTAATTCTAGGTAGGCGAAAATCCGGGGTGTTACAATAGCACTCATCAATTGCTTTTACTCCAACTTTACCCTCATTTGGGATTTCATAAATGCTTGATGTCAATCATCAATGTATGCCTTTACCCCAACTTCAACCTGCAAAAATTACCATAGACAATTATTATAAACAATTATCATTTCGAGGAGTCAACAATTACCTCGTTTGGAATTCTGAGATTTTTTCATTTTGAGACTTTGCTTATAATACCCCCCCTTTTTTTTTTGATTTGGAAGCATCAAAACTGTATCTTTTTACTTATTTTGTATGCCTTTGTCTGCCCCCTACATAATTGTGTTGTAAATCTCCTAAATCAACACGCTGTCTTGCTTTCTTCTTGCTAGTTCTTCTTTTCTTCTTTGTTTTATTTCCTTTAATACTTTAACTATGGCAATATAATTGCCTCTGCAGCTAACGATTGATTCCTCATAAGCCATACATCGCCTTCTTCAGCTTTGACAGTCCTTTGTTTTCCTTTCTTTCTTCAGCTATATATGCTGCTATTCATAAGACTTTCAAGTAATTTTTATTCTGGGGAATTGTGACGATGCCCCCAGTGTTCTCCATTGACCGATGAATTCGTTAATTCATTAATTGATCTGTTTACTTGTTGGCGAGCAACGCTTGACTTAGTTGAACTAACTTTTCATCTGAAGGCTTTGTACATTCTTTGTGCACCGACACGCTATCATCCGTCCTTCATTGTCTCACAGCATTACTGATGAATTATGCACTGCTTTCGATGCAACCATGCTTCTTCTTCATTTAACTTCCCCTCCATGGAAGTGCTTCTGCATGCTACTTATTATTTGGTCAGCATGTGAGCATAGCTTTGCAAAAAATCAACTGAATCTGAATTGGCTCTAGAACTCTGAATACTTTCTATCAAGTATTTAAAATTGTCGAATTGACTTTCTTTTTCAGTGTGCTTTTGAGCAAATGATAATTCCCCATTTACCGTTGGGAATATAACTTCATCCGCAGCAAAGCCGTGAAAGATGCATACTTAGGCAATGAATCATAACCTTGGAAGATTCACAAGTGCTCCACCCTTTCTCTACTCGATCCATTAACTGGCCATGTGTGGGAGCCACACAACACTTTTGAAGAGGCCTTTCATCTGAGACAAATCAAGGCAGCCTGTTCCTCTTCCTTAGACATGTACGGACTAACTGATGTTTGAATCGCTTTCATACAAGAAGCTAGCTTTCTCCAGTAACTGTCATTGTTCAAGTATCATTTGTCTTTGATCGAAACTGATTTGATCATTCAGAACAAAACGTTAGTTAATTTATTAAATAAAACCGTGCCTTATTTTCAGGGATGAAGGGGAGGATGTTCCCACTGAGAGTCGCCATTTTGGCGTCTTTGCAGACGCTAAAAAGTGATCAATATTCTCGGAATATTTTCTAAGTTGCCATTGAATAAAAAAAGTCCCCAGCAGAGTCGCCATTTTGTTTCGACAAGAAAACAAATGCGTTTCATTTGGGGGATTTATTCAATGATAACAAAGAGCGAATAAGAGAACATTTATCACATTTATCTGAGTTCATTTACATCCTTTGATTCCCTTGATTCTGAAAATAAAGTACAATTAATACAATGTACTGAATGAAAGAAAAGATAGTTCGATGGAGATTTCAGCAGCATAACAGCGCTATTTCGATCATCTCCTAGGTACTTAGGAGGAATGACGAATCTGATCAGCCAGTATTCCAATGAGATAGAGCATCCTTCCGGTCATTCTTTCTTAAAATACAAAACAGCTTATTGCATTGTGGCCAAGCCTTGAAGAAATCAGCCCGATCATGCTAAACGGGCCTGAAAAGTCTCCCGGAATGAAAGATCAGGGGGTTTCCACCCTCCGTTTGGCTTCAAACTTGATGTGCAGCCTTAAAACCACAAATTAGCCATCCACATCAAGTTTCAGCTTCTGGATCATTGTAGAAGTGGCCGAACTGATGAATCAGCCCCTGAAATCATGATTTGGGGCCCACCTGATATCTGTACATGCTTCAAATTTGGTCCCATCGTGTTAAATAATCTGATACAACAGATGGACGGAACAGATTTCTCACTAGCATCACATTGGGTCCTACATGTACGTTGCACGTATATGGTATGCATGTGCACCGGCCGTGCATGAAAATTCTTAAAATCGGTCAGCAAGCTGCTGACCGATTCCTTCTTCTTAAATGAAAATCCATGCATAGCGTCTTCATTAGTGGTTTGAAATTTTTTTAGTATAGCTTGATCATCACTCAAATCATCGATCTGGACTATCTATTGTGTTCAGAAGGTAGATTTAACCGTTGCCAAAGTGGCAATCTGAGACCATGCAGGCTTTTGCACCATCCTAGCCCTTAAACATGAGATGGACGGCGAAGTGGATAGTCTTGCATGCTGCGCTGATTTCACTTCAAAACCACTCTATTCCTGACGGTTTTTCGCTCTGAGACCAATGAACGGATTGGATTTTTCAGAAAACCTCAATAAGTGGGCCACCAGACATCACAGAGCCGACGTACGTCGACTCTGTCTCAAAACAGAGCTTCCGCTCCTTCATAGTGGGCCACCATCACGCAACTACAGGTGGATCTGAGCCGTCTGTCAGATAAAGGGATAAAATTCCATGAAAACCATGTTGAGTTTTTATGGTTACGTTCTTCCTAATGACCGCTATGATGATCAAAAGAAGGTCGTTCGACCACTTTTGTGGCTTGATTATCTAAGTGGGCCACGTCAACAAACAATCAAGACTCACTATTCACAGTTGGAATTACAAAAGGAAGATGGTGGACGTTATGGATTCTTGAAAAGCTGCTGTAATGGACCCCACCAGCAAATGCATTTCTGTTCTCGGGATATCATCTTACTTAATCATGATAGAGGGAAAGTGCAAAGACGATCATCACATTTTATTAATTCCAAGTTCATTTACATCCTTTAATCTCCCTTGATTCTAAGATACATTCATTTAAATATGTATAAACATTAAAACATAAAGTTCAAATAGAAAAGTCGGAAGCATTTTCAACTCGGATCTCGATCTTCTCCAAGGACTTAGGAAGAATTACAGATTGAATCAATCCTTCTTTAGAGAAATAGGGATTTGGATAGCCTTCTGGCGCCATTTTAATCATCTCCTAAAACTTAGGAGGAATGTGAACTTCAGTGAATTATTCTCCTTTGTACTTGAACAAGAAGACTTGAATAGAGGATTCTTCCGGTAGCATGTCGACTCTTAAGCTTGATAGACTGCAGAGCAGTCTATTTGCGTGGACCCATGCAAAGGATATGCTTTGCGCGGTCGGGCACAAAGTCCCCTTGGACAGCTGCTCTCACCTTCAGTCTTCTCTTCTGGCTTCACTTGCGGTCTTCTTTCCTTGCTTCACTTGTTCTCTTAACTCTTCAAAAACCAACCCCTAACCAAAGAACTAACGGGGTATTTATAGGCGCTCACACGTGCGGAATCTTTCGATCGTAGCGATGTGGGACACAAACAGACTACACTCATCTTGTCAGTATCAATGTAGCGCAAAGTATATGTCTTGTGCGGTTCCGCGCAAAGAATATTGGTTGCGCCGTCCCTCGCAAAGTATATGTCTTGCGCAGTTCCACGTAAAGACTGTATCTCGCACAAACTTCTTTATGGCTTTTCTTCTTTCAACTCTCTTTCACAACCTCTCAATCTTCATTTGTTCCTTTCATCCTCATATTTTTACTCCTCAACAGATGCCCCCTTGATTCGTTCTTTGTTTTCTTCAAAATCAAAGGAAAGGATCATTCAAATTCTTGTTCCTTTTTTATCGACCCGTGTACCGTACTCGGCCAAAGACCCTATAAATAGTCAAAGCAATTCATTTGCTCTAACCTATTTCTTGCAGCTGTGAATTTTCGCCCAAGATATTTCCTTCCGTGCAACCGATATTCGTTGCGCGGTACCGCGCAACCTGTGTGGCTGCGAAGAAAATTTTCTCCAAGTCTTTTCCTGTCAGCGCAAAGAATATACTTTGCACGGTTCCGTGCAAAGCACTCTTTCCGTTACTTTAGTGATTTTCTTACCCTTTCTTCTTGCACCTTTCTCTGATCTTCTTCACTCTTCTTGGAATCATTATTTTCACAATGGCTCGCACCAAGCGAACCTTTTGCCTTGTCAATTCCCCTACTGCACAACCCTCTCATCCTGATTTACCTGATCCATCTGCTTTTCGCCCTTCTCCTTCTTCTGATCAACCTCCTGCTAAATGGTCAAAAACTACCCCCAAGACTCCTTCATACTTTAAGGAACCCGTTCTACCCACCTTCGACTTTACTGAGCGGATCGAATCTCTTCCATCCCCTATTCATCGTGCAATAGCACTGGGGAGTCTTAAATGTCCTCCTAGGCACGACAGAGACTATGATTGGGACGAGTAGTTAAAAACCACTGCCCACATCCGCACTAATAGCCAAAGGCCACCTCCTCGGGAAGACACTCCTCCTGCTTCCCACTCGAAGAAGGGTCACCGTAACAAGGTGAAAGAATTTGAAGAAAAAATTGCAGAACATAAGAAGAAGAGCCTCCAGAACTCATGGGACTTGGTACGAGTCATCGAGGGTATTATGAAGTTTGATAACCCCCACTCAAAAGGCATGACAATAATTCCCATTAATGTATACCGCCACCAATCTATGCTTGACTGTGAACCCAAGGACCACGTTCAAGGCGAAAGACTGATGTACACTGAGTCATGGGCGACGAGAGAACCACGTATCCTTGAAGGGATAATACGGACGGAAAAGCCATGACAAAATATTGAAAAAATCTATCCCATGATTTTTCTCACGCCTTTTCATAGTCCTCATGACCTTTTTCCTTCTCATTTTTATGAGACCATCCGACAACGTTTTCGAGATCGCGTCCAACTCTGGGGACCAGAAGACTTCCGCACCAGAGGTCTATTAACTGCTCGACGTTATTATTCTGACTGGGCAGAAGCAATTTTGCTGAAGCATGCGAGTACACTAGCCAAAATTGGTCTTTACGATGCTATAGAAGTCACGTCCAAGTATTTTTATAAGGAACCCAACGTGCTAAAAGGTTTCATCGAGTATTGGTTACCAACTACCAACTCTTTCCACCTTCCATATGGTGAAATGAGTGTAACACTCTGGGACCTTCATCGTATCGCCAGTCTTCCTATAACAGGAAAATTTTATGATGAATTCATCCTTTCCAACAGAGAACTTGCCTTCGTTTCTTCTCCTGATCGCAGACCTTCCATATCTGAAACCTCTATTGAGCTATTCAAGGAAATGGGGAAATTCTCCAATATTCACAAGCTTTCCCCTTTGTAATGGCTTGTGCATTTCTCCAGATCCCTCAAGTATCTATGAACCCATGACTGAACTCTTTTCTCTCTTCTTCATTTTTTTTTGGAAGTTTCATCATATACATATTCTCCTTTTTGTAGGTTTCATGATTGCCGCTCTAAAGAGTTAACACAGCTCCGTGATGCAATGAAAGTAAGACCAGAGTATAGTTCATTCGAGGAACTTGCAGCTTTCTTGGCTTATTGGATAAGCCTTGTTGTACTCCCTAGCTCCAAATGGGCAGACGCTGTTCGCCCCACGGTCTTTGTTGTAGCTGGTGCCTTGGCAGAAGGCCACAGATATTCTCTTGCTCCTCCAGTGTTATGTTCCATTTATAGAGCTCTTGGGGAGATAGCCACCCATATAAAGGATCCTACTCTTGGAACTTCATCAGCATACACTTCTTGGCATTATATTACAGGCTGGCTAGGAGTCTACTTTCCCTGGACTTTCGAAGCACCTGAAAAAGGATACGTTCATCAGGCACATCTCCCACTTTGGTTCTTTCAGCAAAGAACTATGGCCAAGAGGGCATATGATTGGGTTGCCAATAAAATTCAGGACAACGACCAGATAGATTTCTTTCAATTCCGTCTTCACCGCTGCATCGAGGATACAGATATGGTGGATCAAGGAACACTCACTCTAGCAGAAAGGATGTTCTTTCTTTCTCTTCATTCTTGTAGCCTTCCTTTTCGAGAGGGGATAAAATTCTGGCGAGAGCCCTATTATCCCAGCCGTTTTGCTCGCCAATATGGTTACGATCAGACTGTACCAAAAGATTGCGGACTGGTCACCCGAAAGATACGTTGTTATGGTACGGGTCCTCTCAACTGGGCCATGATATGGAAGCAACTTTTGAATGTCCTTGTCGATTCGTCTTTCATAATTCCTAGTTGCGAGCGCATAGTTCGTACCTCATACAACTGGATGTGATGGTGGGATCATCAATCATATCTAGTCACCAAATGTCTCCTGGTGGACTCTCCCATCTTTCTTCATCTACCTAGATTGAAAGGCAAGCTAGAGAGCGAGATTGGCTTTATCCCAGAGAAGAGTCATGCATCACATAGCGGTTGTGTACCTTCTTCTGTTCCAAGCTTAGAGATTTATACAATTTGCCAACCCTTATCCTCAGAGGATTCTTCTCCTGGGATCGCTCAAGATCCCGGGAATCTCGGGATCCGCTACCCATATCCCTAGATTTCTGTAGAGCAGCATCTGTCCTCGATCCGCCACTCTCTGTCTTGGCTGGATCTCGACCGACTCTGGGGGAGTCTCAGCCAGGTTGTGACTGACCCTGGAGGAGTCTCGGCCGACGCAGGAGGATGGGTTCCCGGCCCTTCCACGGGCAGAATAATCTCGATTTCTACCGGTCATTCCTTACTCCGTGACCGACAGAATCAACTCCTTGAATGGGTCTTACTCTGTCGGCTGAGTGGCTTTAACACGCTCGGCCTTTAGTGGGTTTATGCAGGCGAGGTTATCACTCTGACAGAGCGACTTTACTCATCCTTGCTTACGCCTCCCGGCTTATCCTCTGGTCTGTCGGTGTTGTCTCGGATTCTTCAGGCGGTGTAAGCAAAACTGACCCACTCTCATTTGAGTCTCAGAGCGTGACCCGAGCTTGACACATTTTTCCCCAACAGTGAGCCCCCCTTACTCCTTGTGTCGTCTATGGCAACAAGGAGTACGATTTCCTCGGTCGATTCGCATTAGCATCCGAGACAATGATGAGGCATTTAATGCTCTTTGAGTCGTCTCTAGAGGGCAACGTTGCGCCTCCCAAGGTCGCACGTGCGGCCAGCCGTCAATTCGTTCTGTCCGCGTATAAAAAGCGGATGCATGGCCACGATTTCACCGCAGTCAGTCAGCGGTTGCCATGCATCGAACGGGGGAGCCGAGGCGATCGTCGATTCGCTTTTGCCATAATGGCCCTGCCACGTGGCGCGGCTATAAAAGGCCCGGGCGGGAGAACGGTGCGAACTTTGTTTTCGCCCTTCTTCCTCCCTCCTGTGTCTGATCCCGAGTGCGTTTTCACTTTTTATTCTCCTCCTCCTCCACTGTCGCCTCTTTCTTCGTCAATCTTTCCTTGCAATCATCGTCGATTTCTTTAGTGAGTCCCTTCCTCCTTTTTTATCAGCTTTAATGGTCGCACACGGCTCTCAAAGCCCTCGGGAGGAAACGTCCGTAGATGAGGGTGTGTCCCAAAACCTTTGGGACGTTACAGAACCACCTTCCCTATTAACGGAGTTCGCCGTCGGAGCTGACGCCGCATTTCGACTTGTCAGAGAATCCAGCAACCCATCGGCTGAGCGTCCTGCCCAGACCGGTCCATCCAGCGGTGGGACGTCTCTGGTGACTCGTCCAGGGAGGCCTAACCCTTGGGTGGATCAGATGGAGGATGAGGATGGAGAGGATGACTTAATTACGGGCGAAGGAACGGCCGTTCCATACCCTGTGAACCGAACTGCGGAAGCTTCTGGGTCGTCCTCGAAAGGGGAAGGAGACGAGCCCAGCGGTCTCGTCGCCTCCATTCTAAATGAATCTGATTTAAACCGGATCAGGGCTGGATTCCATGTCCCTGACTCGGTCGTCCTTCATCTCCCTCGTCCGAGTGATTTGCCCGACCATCCCCCTGCAGGGATGGTAGCAATTTTCCAAGTCGCGATGCAGTGTGGCTTGTGCTTGCCACTCCAGCCCATTGCTCGTGACTTTCTCTCCCGAGTCAAAATAGCCCCCGGCCAAATTGTTCCAAATGCATGGAGGAATTTGTTCGGGTGTGCCGTGCTTTGGTCTGAGTTAGAATAACCTTCCCTCACGGTCGACGAGTTCCTCTATCTGTACCAAGTCCGACCAAACCCTAACTTCCCTGGCCTCTACTTTCTGAGCGCGTGGAGAGACAAGGGGGGATCTCTAATAACCGACCCACCTACTTCGAACAAGTTCTGGAAGGAAAGGTGGTTTTGGGCGTGCGATCGATGGGAGTAGGCCGACACGTGGCCGTACGAGCCTCAAGTATCCCGCACGTTCCGTAGAGCAGGTGACTCGGCGCCTTGGCCCACTGATCTTTCCTTTTCTTACTCTTCATTTTTATATCCTCTTCCGCTGATCCCGACTCCACAATGTCTTGCAGATATCTCGAAGAGGAGAGGGAAGCTCGAGTCTGGGGCTCTGACTCGGATAGAGAGCTAAGGAAGCTAAGCACAGCAGAGCGATCTTGGAAGTTGCTTCTGCAACCTGAGCGCCTTCACCTCGCAGGATTAGATTCGTTCGTCTCAGGTAGTTCGTCCTCCTTATCTGTGTCCTTTTGGTTTCCTGTTTGCTCCCTCATTCTTCTTACTCGTCTCTGCAGACCTCCCCGAAGCTTGCCCCATTCTGAGGCCCGCGCCTGAGAGCATGGCCGAGCCTCGCCCCGCCTTGAAGCCACTATCCAAAGTGAAGGCCCCCCCGAGATCGGCTCAGTTGTCCGGGTCTCGGCCCTCGAAGCAGCAGAAGACCACGGGCAAAGGGAAGGGAACAGTCGCTCCACCTGCTGCTCAAGTGGTCGTCCTTTCCGACCCTGATGAGAGGGCCGAGGAAACGGAGCCAACTCCTCCAGTGGCTCAGGTGATGCCCGAGTCGGGGCCCGTTACTGATGAGGTCTCAGGGCCGAGGGAGGCCCGGCGTGAAGAATCCCCGAGAAGGGAGATGACTCAACAGGAGTCCCCCTTCACGAAGATCGTTGCGGGGATGATTCCTTAGGCGCTTGCCCACGGGAGCGAGAGAGACTTCGCCAGTTATCACAACGCCCCGACGGCCCAGACCCTCGGGCATGCGGCGAGGTTGCTTTTTGAGGTAAACTTTTCTCCAATCTTGTGTCGCTCCTGGCTAAGTTTTACAGCACAGCTCACTGTCTCTGTATTGCAGCTGGCTCCTTGCCTCGTCAAAGCAAGCTCGGAGCTGACAGCCCCCCAGAAGTTCGCATCCGAGGCGGAGACTGCGAAGAGGGTCGCGGCCGAGGCTGAGGGCCGTAGAGAGATCGCTGAGAGCCGGATTGGCATCATGACCGGCGATCTTTCTATCGCTCAGAAGATGGCTCTCGAAGGAGTCAAGGCCGACAATGCTCGTCTGACTTCGCTCCTTCAGGAGGCCGAGGAGAGGGAGTGGAGCCTTCTTCAAGTTCATGGCGAGTGCGAGGGTGCTCTTGCTCGCGCGAAGGCTAAGGCTGCAGGCCTTGTTCAAGAAGCTCAAGAAGAAACGCGCCGAGCCAAAGAGGAGCGAGATCGAGCCGTGGACGCCTTCCTCGAATCTACCGAGTTTGAAGAGGAGAGGGACCATCTTTATCAAGGTGGTTACAAGGCGTGCGTCTTGGAGATGAGGGCGGCCTTCCCTGAACTCGATCTCTCCGCCTTCGAAGTCGACAGTCCGACCGCCGAGGCTGCTGAGGGCGAAGCCACTGAAGGAGATGCCGCCGCTGACGAGGCCGGTCCTTCGGGTGCCGCATAGGAGTTGAATCCCGACTGAACGGGACAGTCGGATAATGTACTTTTCTTTTTCTGATTTTTTTTTTTGTTACTGACCCGACATTGGGTACTTGTACAAAATAGAACTTATATTGAGTCGACTTCAATTACAACTCTTTTTATTCTATCTTCGGATAATAAGTCTTGAGATGCTCGGCATTCCAAGGATGAGGCAACAGCTGTCCCTTTAGGTCTTCCAGCCGGTAGGTTCCCAGTCGGATGGTGCCTGAGACGACGTAGGGGCCTTCCCAATTTGGCCCTAGTGTACCCGACCCAATTTCCTTAGTATTTGGGAAGGTCTTTCGGAGGACCATATCCTCGGCTCGGAATCGTCGGACTTTAACTCGACGATTGTAAAACTGAGACACCTGTCTCTGTCGGGCCATCATCCTCAATCGAGCACTTTCCCTTCTTTCTTCCAATGAATCAAGTGCGAACGAGAGGAGTTCACCATTCTCTCGTCCACTATATAAGTTGACTCGGGCTGAACCAATACCGATCTCAACCGGTGCGACCGCTTCCGCATCATAACATAGAGAAAAGGGGGTTTCTCCCGTGGCAGTCCGTACTGTGGTCCGATAGGCCCACAATATATTCGGAAGTTCTTCGGCCCACGCTCCCTTTGCTTCGTCGAGTCTCGTCCGGAGATGCTGCTTTATGATTTTGTTGACCGCCTCGACCTGTCCGTTCGTCTGAGGGTGATGAGGCGAGGTGTACATGTTTCGGATCCCGAGGTTACTGCACATCTCCCGGAATTGTTTGTTGTCGAACTGCCTTCCATTGTCGGTAACTATTGTCCGAGGTATCCCGAACCGACATATGATATTCTTCTAAACGAAACTCGTGATCCTTTGCTCGGTAATTTTTGCCAATGGTTCTGCTTCAGCCCACTTCGTGAAGTAGTCCACCGCAACCACGGCAAATTTAGTCTGACCCTTCCCCAATGGAAAGGGTCTGATTATGTCGATTCCCCACTACGCAAAGGGCCATGGTCCCGACATCGGAGTCAGCTCCTCGAGGGGTTGTCTCGGGATTACTGCGAACTGCTGACACTTGTCGCATATCTGGACGAATCGTTTGGAGTCATGCTGTATGGTCGGCCAGTAATATCCCTGCCGCAACACTTTGTTGGCGAGCGAACGTCCTCCTGAATGGTTTCCACATATCCCTTCGTGTATCTCCCGTTAGATATAGTCGGCTTCTTGGGAGTCGACGCACCTTAATAGAGGAGCATGAAAGCTTTTTTTATACAGAATCCCATTCAAGATGGTGTAGCGCGAGGCCCAAACTTTTAACCGCTGTGCCTCGGCGCGGTCTTCTGGCAGTTCACCATCGTTGAGGTAGCAGACGAGTGAGTCAAACCAAGCAGTCGCTGGATTGATGGGAAATAGGGCCGAGACAGTCGGCTCATTTATGCTTGGTTTAGGGACATATTCAATCGAAACCGACCGAGGTATGTCTTTCTCATCCGCTGAGGCAAGCTTTGCTAACAGGTCGGCTTTGGCGTTGTCGGTTCTGGGTATTCGAATTACCTCACATTTCTGGAATCCGCCGATCAATTCTTTACCCTTTTCCATATACGCCTTAAGCTGCTCTTTCTGAGTTTGATAAACACCGGAAACTTGGTTAACAACCAATTGTGAGTCGCTGAAAACGTTTAAATGGGTCACGCCCAGACTCGCGGTGAGTCCGAGGCCTAACAATAAGGCTTCGTATTCTGCTGTATTGTTGGACGCTTGAAAGCCGAGTCGCAAGGCATATTGCATACAAGTTTGGTCGGGAGTTTCTAACACTACCCCTGCCCCGCTTGCCTTCGAGTTGGATGATCCGTCAACAAATAGCTTCCAGGGTGTCGGCCCGAGAGAGGAAGAAGCCTCAGGTACATTAATGCCCTCTGATTCAGGCATATTGTCGGGATTAGGAACCACTTCGACAAGGAAGTCGGCGACGGCCTGTCCTTTTAAGGCTACCCTAGGCCTGTAATGTATATCAAATTTGCTTAATTCGACTGCCCACTTTGTAAGTCGGCCGGAAGCTTCCGACTTTTGGAGAATCTGGCGGAGTGGTAAGTCGGTCATAACGACAATCGTATGGGCCTGGAAGTATGGTCAAAGGCGTCGTAATGAAATCACAAGAGTAAAGGCTACTTTCTCGAGCTGAGGATACCTCGTTTCTGCTAGTAGCAAGGCTTTGCTGACGTAGTAGACCGGAAGCTGCTTCCCTTGACTCTCCCGTATTAAAGTCGAGCTTACCGCGGCCTCAGACACGGCCAAATATAACAACAACGCTTCACCAGGCTCGGGCTTAGATAGCAGCGGTGGGGATCCGAGGTAAACCTTCAGATCTTGAAATGCTTTCTCATATTCGTCCGTCCACTCCATCGTCTGTCGTCCCTTCAATTGCTTGAAGAACGGGAGACACTTGTCTGTGGCTCGGGAAAGGAAACGATTAAGCGCGGCCACTCTTCCTATCAACCTTTGAACATCTTTGATTGTTTTAGGAGATTTCATTTCGAGTAAGGCTTTGATTTTCTCAGGATTCGCTTCGATTCCTCGCTGACTAACGAGGAAATCGAGGAATTTTCCCGAGCTCACACCAAACGCGCACTTGCTGGGGTTCAGCTTCATTTTATATTTACGCAGAGTCAAGAACATTTCTTCCAAGTCCTTCTCATGGTCGGTTGCCCATTTACTTTTGACGAGCATATCGTCAATATAAACTTCCATCGTTCGACCTATTTGTCGAGCGAACATTTTGTTCACTAACCGCTGATATGTTGCTCCGGCATTCTTTAACCCAAACGGCATCACTCGGTAACAGTAAAGGCCTTTGTCAGTGACAAAGGCGGTTTTTGATTTATCATTCTCGTGCATTACAATTTGATTATAGCCTGCATAGGCATCCATAAAGCTTAGCTGTTCATGACCTGCGGTACTATCAACCAGCTGATCAATGCGAGGAAGAGGGAAGCTCTCTTTGGGGCAGGCTTTGTTTAGATCCGTATAGTCTATACAGACTCGCCACTTCCCATTGGCTTTCTTTACGAGTATGACATTGGCTATCCATTCTGGATAGTATATCTCTTCGATGAATTTGGCTTTAAGAAGCTTGCCGACTTCCTCTCCAATGATGGCGTACCTTTCCGGGCCGAGAGGACGACGCTTCTGTCGCATGGGCCTGTAGGTTGGGTCGATGTTGAGTCGGTGTGTTATGACCGATGAATCGATTCCAGGCATGTCTTCATGACTCCAGGCGAAGACATCGGCATACCGTCGAAACAAGGTGATCATCCGTTCTTTAAGAGGCGGGCTCAAAGATGAGCCGATTCGGACTACTTTTGAAACGTTCGTCTTGGTTAATGGCACTGAGACGAGTTCTTCCATCGGTTCTCCCTGCTCGTGAGATCCGATACGGGGGTTCAACGATTCAATCGTCGAAACCTCAGTCGGGGCCCTTACCGCGGTGGCATAGCACTTCCGAGAATCTTGCTGATCTCCTTTCACTATTCCTACTCCCGACTCGGTCAAAAATTTCATGGAAAGGTGGTAGGTAGACACCACGGTTTGAAGGAGGCTTAGAGACGGTCGGCCGAGTATGGCGTTATACACTGACGGTTGGTCCACGACCAGGAAGTCGACCATCACGGTCTTTTGATGGGGCGCAGTTCCGGCGGTGAGCGGCAGCGAGACGATTCCCTCTGGGAGTACCTGTCCGCCCAAGAATCCGATGAGCGGGGTTCGGACAGCGAGCGCATCATCGTGAGGATGATGAATGCCTCGAGCATCTTCTTCAGTGAACGAGATACAATATTTCTCTCATTTTTTCTCCTTGGGAGGCCGAGATAGCAGGAGAACTTCGGACTCGGGGCTATCGAGGCTTCTGGCATGGTTTCTTCGGGCGTTATTTGAGTCCCCGCCGCCTTGATGACCCCCGACGATCGTTCGAATCTCTTCTTGGGGCTGCTCTTCACTCGGTCCTGCAGCGACGCCGGTCCCTACTGTATGTTCTCTTAGCCGGCCCTCTTTAATCAGCCGCTCGATCTCGTCCTTCAAGTGATAACAGTCACTTGTGTTGTGACCATGGTCACGATGGTAGTGACAATATTTGTTCTTGTTCCGACGATCCGAATTTCCTCGCATTTTTCGAGGCCAGTTGACGAAGCCTTCGGTCTTGATTTTCATTAGCACTTGTTTGGGAGATTTGTTTAGGGGGGTATATGTAGAGAATCTTCTGTCTGGTCGCTTTCCTGGCCTACTGTCGTCTCGCCCCCTTTCGTCTTTTCACTTTTTTCCTCCGGCTGAGTCAGCTTCTTTTTTGGCCAACTCTTTTGCCGACGGTTTTGTGTTCTGAATCTTTTCTCTTAGGAGTCGCGTCTCTTCTGCATCGGCGTATTTGTCCGACCGAACCATGAACTCGCCCAGAGTATCGGGCGGATTTTTGTCCAGTGACGCCAAAAAAGGCTTGTCCCTAACCCCCTGCATGAGAGCGTTGAGAGCTGTCTCCTAAGAATGCTTTCGAACTTGCAGGGACTCAAAATTGAAGCGTTTAATGTAGTCTTTTAGTAGTTCTCCTTCCCTCTGAACTATGTTGTTCAGATGCGCGGGAGGCTTCAGTTTCTTTTTTTGGCCAATGAAATTGCTGAGGAAGGCGTCACTGAGTTCGGCGAACGACTTTATCGACCTGGGTTTCAATTGCTTAAACCAAAGTCGGGCTACGTCAGTCAAGGTCAGAAAAAACGCTCGGCACATAACAGCGTCCGAGGCATCGTGCAATTCCATGTAAGTCTTGAAGCATTCAAGATGCTCTGTCGGATCAATCTTTCTGAAAAAAGGAGTTATCTGGGGTAAGCGGAACCTTTTCAATAACTGGGCCCGCATTACCTCATCCACAAATGGAGAAGCTTTTTCTTCATGTTTGGTCGGATCTGAGTTCCGACCGTGCTTTATATCCGCCATCTCCTTTACCATCTTCTCTTGGACCTCGTTCTTGAAGTCCTGTATATCGGCCTTCCAGGGTTCGGCGCTATCTGCCATTTCTTCAGCGTCTGCGGGTAGCCAACTTCGCCTCCTCTGATCTATTCTATGCCTCAAATCAGAGGGAGGCAAAATGGTTGTTGCTGAGCGGGCAGGCGTTGGGTGACTTGGTTCTCGCGGTTGACTCGGTCATCTGGGCGACTGTGGCGCGGCAGGCTGCGCTACAGACGCTGGTGGATGAACTTGTACCGACTCCTGGCACTGCATCTGCTGATTGCATAGTTGTTCCAGCATGTGTTTCATGGCAGCCATCTCAGAACGCATTTCTTGAACCTCGCGATCCAGGTGTACATTCCCTTGATTGGGCTGGCTTGTAGTCGCAGGCGGTGCTGCCGGGGGAGCTCCCTGAGCTATGCTAGCAGCGGCCTCCCCAGCTTCATCTGGGTCCATCCTTCTTGTTCTTGCCATTCGAATAGTTGGAGAAAATGGCTTTTTGTCCGATTCCCACAGACGGCGCCAAACTGTTGCAGTGTTCTTATGGGATGGCTTCCTTGAGGTGGGCCCTCCTTCACCTGCACAGGCAACAATGTCAAGAGAACCCTGGCTAGAGCCGGGGAACCTCCGATGCTTAAGTCAATTATCGGGTCAATAGCCAAGAGCTTGTCTCGGTTAGTATTGCGTACCTTCTTCTGTTCCAAGATTAGAGATTTTACAATTTTCCAACCCTTATTCTCAGAGGATTCTTCTCCTGGGATCGCTCAGGATCCCGAGAATCTCGGGATCCGCTACCCATATCCTTGGATTTCTGTAGAGCAGCATCTGTCCTCGTTCCGCCACTCTCTGTCTTAGCTGGATCTCGACCGACTCTGGGGGAGTCTCGGCCAGGTCGTGACCGACCCTGGAGGAGTCTCGGCCGACGCAGGAGGACGGGTTCCCGGCCTTTTCACGGGCAGAATAATCTCGGTTTCTACCGGTCGTTCCTTACTCCGTGACCGACAGAATCAACTCCTTGAATGGGTCTTACTCTGTCGGCTGAGTGGCTTTAACACGCTCGGCCTTTAGTGGGTTTATGCAGGTGAAGTTATCACTCTGACAGAGCGACTTTACTCGTCCTTGCTTAGGCCTCCCGGCTTATCCTCTGGTCTGTCGGTGTTGTCTCGGATTCTTCAGGCGGTGTCAGCAAAACTGACCCACTCTCATCTGAGTCTCAGAGCGTGACCCGAGCTTGACACATTTTTCCCCAACAGATACCATGAGGGTTGAGGAATTAGTTGGTTCACTTCAAACCTATGAGTTATCCTTTAAGGCTCCTAAAGGAAAATCAATAGCTCTCAAATCATCTAAAAATATTTCTCAAGAGAGCACTTCGGATTCAGAAAATACCGAAGATGATATGGCACTTTTAGCAAAAAGATTTTACAAAATTTTCAAAAATAAGAAAAAGGTTGATTTTCAAAAATCAAATGATTAGAGACGATCTAAACCTAGAACTCGTAAATCCTTGAAAGATAGTCAATGTTACAACTGTCAAGAGTATGGGCACTTATCTAACAAATGTCCTAAAAAGGACAAATCAAAAAGGAAAAGCATGATGGCTACTTGGGATGAATCATCTGATTCTGGATCCTCTTCTAAATCAGAAGATTCTGAAACCGAGTCGGGCGATGGTGTTAAAGCCCTTATGACTCTAGCCAAGATCACCTATTCAGATCATGATGATACATCTAGTGAAGAAAATCTAACTAGTGATTGTGATAATGAAGATGATCTTCAAGATGCTTATAATGCCCTTTATAAAGAGAGTTGTAAAATTGCTGTCAAGCTTAAATTACAAAAGAAAAATTTTCTAAGCTTAAGGAAGATTATGAGTCTCTTGTCTTAGAAAAATCTCATATTTCTGATTCTTTTGAAAAAACTAAAAATGATTTAGATTTCAAAACCTCTCAAATTGAAGATTTGAAATCTGAAAAAGAGAAACTCAAAAATGAGGTAGCTTCTCTTCTAAGTTTGAAAGACACATGGAGATATGCCCAAGGAGATCCGAAATTGGAAAAATTATTGTTCAGATCAAGAAAATGTGGCGATCGATCCGGGTTGGGCTATGATAAAAATACATCTCCTAAACAAAAGAACATTGCTCCTATATTTGTTAAAGGAGAGTCTTCGACCTCAAAAGAAAAGAATACCTATCAAGGTTTTTCCAAAAATTCTAGGTCTTTCCAAAAACCTAAAAGTGGCCATGTCAACTTTAATTTTCAAAACTGAAATCAATTAGCTGAAAAAATTATTGATATTCTCAAGGAGTTATTAAAGTCGAACTCTATAGGTTGTTCCTACGACAATAGACAGAAAAAGATCATCTATACTCCTAAACCCAAAACAGTTATGAAATGGGTTCCTAAAGTTGCCAGCTTGGTTGCCCACATTGCTTTCAAAGTAACAAGCCATTCAAAGTGGTACCTAGATAGTGGTTGCTTCAGGCATATGACAGGTGACAAAGCTTTATTCACTGATCTTAAAGATATGACTGACGGGTCAGTCACATTTGGTGATGGAAGCAATTGCAAGATTATTGGCCAAAGTACGGTTCAACTTTATAACCTTCCCTTATTTAAGAATGTCTTATATGTTGATGGTTTAAAACACAACCTATTAAGAATTTCTCAGATATGTGATAATAACCATAGTGTAAAGTTTTCTAATCAAGGTTGTGAGATAGTTAATAAAAGGGGTTCTGTTATATTAACTAGTCGCAGAACTTCTGAAAACTTCTACATCATTAGTGATGCTAGCTCATCTACTCAATCATATTACATGGTCCATACCGATGAGACTGAATTATGGCATAAACGCCTTGGACATGTACAATATCGGAACTTATTTAGATTGAGAAAAAGAGAACTAATTAGAGGTCTACCAAAATTGTAAAAAGTAGACAAAATATGTGTTGAATGCCAGTTGGGCAAACAAATTAGGAGTTCTCACAAGAAAGTGAACTCTAACACCACATCTAGACCACTCGAGCTTCTCCATATGGATCTTATTGGACTAACCAGATCAGAGAGTCGAGGAGGCAAAAAATACATCTTGGTTATCGTAGATGACTATACTAGATTCACTTGGGTATCATTCTTAAAAGACAAAACTGAAACCTTAGATGAAGTAAAAAAGGTCATCAAACGAATCCAAAATGAGAAAAGTTCTCATGTTAGCAAGATCCGTAGTGATCATGGATCTGAATTCAAAAACAGTAGTTTTGAGAAATTCTGTAGCGATCAGGGAATATCACATGAATTCTTAGCGCCCAAAACACCGCAACAAAATGGTATAGTTGAAAGGAAAAATAGAGTGCTTTAGGAAATAGCTAATGTTATGTTAAATAGTATGAAGCTCTCTAAAAATCTTTGGGCTGAAGTAGTTAATACCGCATGCTATATTATTAATTGGGTTTATACTAGTAAATCTGATAATAAGACTTATGAATTGTGGTTTGAAAAGAAACCTATTGTCAAATACTTTCAGGTTTTTGGCAGCAAGTGTTATATTTTACGGGATCGTGAAAATTTGGGTAAGTTTGATACGAAGAGTGACGAAGGAATTTTTCTTAGTTATTCTTTGAACAGTCGAGCTTATAGGGTTCTAAATAAGAGAACTGGTGTGATTCAAGAGTCCATCAATGTGGTCATTGATGATCACTTGAATACACCAGCCCCAAGTTCAGATGATGATGAAGCTATTATTATTGACAATCTAGATATCTCATCAAGTCAAAAAGAATCTAAACCAAGGACTGTTAAAGATCATCCAACCAATCAAATTCTTGAAAATCCTCTCACTGGAGTTCGTACTCGCAAACAACTTGAGAACATATGTAATTATGTTTGTTTTACATCCCAAATAGAACCGGTCAACGTAAAAGAAGCACTTTCTAGTGAAAATTGGATAGTTGCTATGCAGGATGAACTTAATCAATTTGTTCGTAATGATGTCTGGTATCTTGTTCCTAGACCTAAAGATAAAAATATTATTGGAACAAAGTGGATCTTTAAAAATAAGTCTGATGAACTTGAAAATATTATACCAAACAAGGCTAGACTGGTTGTACAAGGGTACACTCATATTGAAGGCATTGATTATGATGAAACCTTTGCTCCAGTCGCTCACCTTGAATCAATCAGACTTATTATTTTCATCGCATGTTTTAGAAAATTTAAAATTTATCAGATGGATGTAAAGAGTGCCTTCTTGAATGGCGATTTACATGAAGAAGTGTATGTTGAACAACCTTCAGGGTTTGAAGACCCTAAGTTATCTGACCATGTATTTCATCTCCAAAAGGCTCTCTATAGTCTAAAACAAGCACCCAGGGCATGGTATGAAAAATTGACTAAATTCTTACTTAGTCATAGCTTTCAAGTAGGTAGTGTCGATAAGATGCTTTTTGTTAAAAAGATAACATTGATATTTTGATGGTTCAAATATATGTTGATGATATTATTTATGGATCTACTTGTTCTAACATGTCTACTGAGTTTGCAGAGTTAATGAAATCAAGGTTCGAAATGAGCATGGTTGGCGAACTTAACTATTTCCTAGGGTTGCAAGTAAAACAACAACCTGATGAAATTTTCATGTCTCAGACCAAATATGCTTCAAACTTGGTTAAAAGGTTTGGATTTGAGAATGGTAAGAACTTTGATACTCCTATGAGTACAACATGAAGACTCTCAAAAGACTCTACAGGTAAAGATATAGATCCTAAACTATATTGCAGTATGATTAGTAGTTTGTTATATCTTACTGCTAGTAGACCTGATATCGCATTCAGTGTTGGTATTTATGCGAGATATCAGTCTAATCCTAAGGAATCACATCTTACTACTGTTAAACGGATTATTAGGTATGTCGCAAGTTCTATAAATTTAGGACTTTGGTATCCTTTTGATACTAATGTTCAATTAGCCGGGTATTCAGATGCTGATTGGGCCGAAAATATTGATGATAGAAAATCAATCAGTGGTGGTTGTTTTTACATTGAAAATTGCTTAGTTTCTTGGTTTAGCAAGAAGAAAAGCTCAATATCGCTCTCTACTGTTGAGGCTGAATATATTGTAGCTGGATATGCATGTACTCAACTAGTTTGGATGAAACGCATGCTTAGCGATTATGGAATTAATCAAGATTCAATGATTTTACATTGTGATAATTCCAGTGCTATAAACATTTCTAAAAATCCAATCCAGCATTCACGTACTAAGCATATTGGCATTAGGTATCATTACATTCGTGAGTTGGTTGAAGAAAAAGTCATTTCATTGGAATATATAACAACCGAAACTCAACTTGCTGATATATTTACTAAACCGCTCAACAAAAGCAGGTTTAATAAATTAAAATTTGATCTTAGTATGTGCATTTTACATTAAATATTCTTACTTGCATGTATCATAGTGTATTATATTTCACATTATAATTGTTTAAATTTTAAATATTTTTCATTTAAAATGCATTTTTGGTCGATGCTCGACCGGTCGTGGTTGTACACGACCAGTCGTGGTTCGACCGGTCGTGAACCACATACGACCGGTCGTGGATCTCGTGAACATCATATAATTTGGAGAAAATCCCCTTCTTCTTCATTTCCACACCTACCTACGACGAGTCGTGGCTCGACCAGTCATAGGATTTCTAGTTTTTCTTCAAGGTAAGTCCTATTTCATCATTTTTCTTAAAGATTCATGATCTCTATGCTTTGATTTATTCATAGTATAGTTTATTTTCATCTCTTGTTAAGTTTTTCAAGGGTTTGCTCTCTATTTTCTGATCTAGAGAAAATCCATCTTTCATTTATGCATCTTGCTTGTTTTTTGTATATCTTTTTGAATATGGATGCTAGAGGGAAAAAGAAAACATCCCGTGGTCCATCTTCATCCAGATCTGGACCAATAACTAAACGGCATCTTCGGTAACCCGAAGATGATACTCAAAATGTACGAGATTTGTGTACCCGCAACATTATTGTTGAGCATACCGCTGATCTAAATCACATTGCTCTAGATGGTGTCATTCCCCTTCTTGAATCTGTAGTGTTTTAACAAGAAAACAAAAGCATTTCGATTCTCAGGGGATTATCGTACTTAAATATAACAAAGGAAAAGTGTAAAATAATCATCACATTCTTTTGATTCCAAGTTCATTTACATCCACTAATCTCCCTTGATTCTAAGATACATTCACTTAGATATATGTACAGAAATTAAAGCATTAAGTTCAAATAGCAAATTCAATAGCATTTCAGCTTGGATCTTGATCTTCTCCGAGGACTTAGAAGGAATTGTAGATCGAATCAATCCTTCTTTAGAGAAGTAAAGATTTCGACAGCCTTCCGGTGCTATCTCAGTCATCCTCTCAAACTTAAGAGGAGTATGCACTTCAGAGACTCATGTTTTATCGTCTTCGGGCCAAATAACTCGGAGATTTCTTCTATTCCAATAGCATAACCACCCTCCAACATGATAAACTGCAGAGCACGCTGTTTGTGCGGAACTGCGCAAACCACATGGTTTGCGTGGTCCGGCGCAAAGCCTTCTGGCAGCACTAGTGATGCGCAAAGCCTTCTGGGCTGTAATAGCCCTGCGCAATCCTGCGCAACATCTTCTAGGTTGTAATAACCCTGCGCTGCCTTCCGCAAAGTCTTCTGGGCCAATGCCCATACCTTCGGTCTCTTTGCTCCGCCTTGTCTTCTCTTCTTACTCTTCTTGCTCTCCGTAGTCTTTGATCGATCCATAATCAAGGAAGGAATGGGGTATTTATAGGCACTCACACATACGAAAACCCCCATCCTTAGCGATGTAGGATAAAAACAAACCTCAATCATCTTGGTAGTATCAGTGCAACATTCCGCGCAAAGTACTTTGTTTGCGCTGGCCTGCGCAAAGTGTATGCCTTGCGCGGATCCGTGCAAATTACTTTGTTTGCACTGGCCTGCGCAAAGTGTATGCCGTGCGCGGTTCTGCGCAAAGCCTACGTCTCGCGTAAACCCCCTTACAACTTTCTTTCCTCTTTCAATCTCTCTTTCTCCATCCCTTAATCTTTATTTGTTCCCTTTTTCTTCATATTTTTACTCCTCAATAGATGCCCCCTTGATCCGTCCTTTATTTTCTCAAAAATAAAGGAAAGGATTGATCATATTCTCCTTCCTTTTGAATCAGCCCGTGTACCGTACTCGGCCAATAACTCTATAAATAGCCCAAACACTCCATTTGCTCCGAATTCCCTGCTGTTGCCGCGAATTTTCACTGAAGACACTTCTCTCCGCACAATCCATATTCGTTGCACGGTACCGCGCAACCCTTGTGGCTATGAAAAAATTCTCCAAGTCTTTCCCTGTCTGCGCAAAGCATATACTTTGCGCGGTTCCGTGTAAAGTGCTCTTTCGGCACTTAGCGATTTTCCACCCCTTTTCCAACCCTTCTGACTTACCAACTCTCTCAATGGCTCGCACTAAGCGAACCTTTCGCCTCGTCACTTCTCCTACTGCACAACCCTCTCATCCTGACTTACCTGATTCATCTGCCTTTCACCCTTCCCCTTCTTCTGATCAACCTCCTGCTAAACAGACAAAAACTACTCCCAAGACTCCTTCATTCTTCAAAGAGCCCGTCCAGCCCACTTTTGACTTTACTGATCGTATCAAATCTTTACCATCCCCTATCCACCGTGCAATAGCGCTGGGGAGTCTTAAATGCCCTCCCAGGCATGGCAGAGACTATGATTGGGATGAATGGTTAAAAACCACTGTCCACATCCGTACCGATAGTCAGAAGCCACCTCTTCGAGAAGACACTCCTCCTGCTTCTCACTCGAAGAAGGCCCGTCGAAACAAGGCAAAAGAGTTCAAAGAGAAAATTACTGAGCATAAGAAGAAGAGACTCCAGAACTCATGGGACTCGGTGCGAGTCATCGAGGGTATCATGAAGTTTGATAACCCTCACTCGGAAGGCGTGACTATAATACCCATCAACGTCTACCGCCATCAATCTATGCTCGACTGTGAACCAAAAGACCACGTTCATGGTGAGAGGTTGATGTACATCGAGTCATGGGCGATGAGAGAACCACGCATCCTTGAAGGGATAATACGGACAGAAAAGCCGCGACAACAAATTGGAAATATCTACCCCATGATTTTCCTTGCGCCTTTTCATAGTCCTCATGACCTTTTTCCTTCTCATTTTTATGAGACCGTCTGTTAACGCTTCCGGGATCGCGTTCAACTTTGGGGATCAGAAGACTTCCACACTATAGGTCTATTAATTGTTCGACGTTATTATTCTGACTGGGCAGAGGCAATTTTGCTGAAGCACGCGACTACACTAGCCAAAGTTGGTCTTTATGACGCTATAAAAGTCACGTCCAAATACTTCTTCAAGGAACCCAACGTGTTAAAAGGTTTCATCGAATATTGGTCACCAACTACCAACTCTTTCCACCTTCCATATGGTGAAATGAGTGTAACACTCTGGGACCTCCATCGTATCGCCGGCCTTCCCATCATAGGAAAATTCTATGATGAATTCACCCCCTCCAACAGAGAACTTGCCTTCGTTTCTTCTCCTGATCGCAAGCCTTCCATATCTGAAACTACTGTTGAACTATTCAAGGAAATAGGGAAATTCTCCAATATTCACAAGATCTCCCCTTTACAATGGCTTACACACTTCTCCAAATCCCTCAGGTATTTATGAATCCATGACTCAACTCTCCTCCCCTTTCTTTCCCCTTCTTAGCAGTTTCAACATATACGGGTTCTCCTTTTTGTAGATTTTGCGATTTCCGTTCTAAGGAGTTAGCACGGCTCCATGATGCAATGAAGGCAAGACCAGAGTATAGTTCATTTGGGGAGCTTGCGGCTTTCTTGGCTTATTGGATAAGCATTGTTGTATTCCCTAGCTCCAAATGGGCAGACGCTGTTCGCCCTACAGTTTTTGTCGTAGCTGGTGCCTTGGCAGAGGGCCACAGATATTCTCTTGCTCCTCCAGTATTATGTTCCATTTATAGGGCTCTTGGGGAGACAGCCTCCCATATAAAGGATCCTACTCTCGGAACTTCATCGGCATACACTTCTTGGCATTATATTATAGGCTGGCTAGGAGTCTACTTTCCCTGGACTTTCGAAGCACCTGAAAAAGGATACGTTCATCTGGCACATCTCCCACTTTGGTTCTTTCAGCAAAGACCAATTGCCAAGAGGGCATACGATTGGGTAGCTAATAAGATTCGGGACAACGACTAGATAGATTTTTTCCAATTCCACCTTCATCGCTATATTGAGGACACATATGGTAGATCGAGGAACACTCACTTCAGCAGAAAGGATGTTCTTTCTTTCTCTTCGTTCTTGCAGCCTACCTTTCCAAGAGGGGACGAAATTCTGGCGAGAACCCTATTACCCTAGCCGTTTTGCTCGTCAATTTGGTTACGATCAGACCGTACTAAAAGATTACGGACTGGTCACCCGAAAGATGCGTTGTTACGGCACGGGTCCTCTCAAATGGGCCATGAAATGGAAGCAACTTTTGAATGTCCGCGTCGATTCATCCTTCATAATTCCTAGTTGCGAGCGCATAGTTCGAACTTCATACAGCTGGATGCGATGGTGGGATCATCAATCATATCTAGTTACCAAATGTCTCCCGGTGGACTCTCCCATCTTTCTTCATCCACCTAGATTGAAAGGAAAGCTAGAGAGCGGGATTGGCTTTATCCCAGAGAAGAGTCATGCATCACATAGCGGAGAAATTTGTATAAAAATACCGCTAGAAGAACCCATCCGTGAGATAAAACCCATTAATACTTTAGATGGATGGTTCGCTCATGGGGTCTTAAGAGAATTTGAACAAGCTCCTCATGATTCCACGCATCAGGCTGCAGATAACATTGTAAGTACATCTTCTCCTCCTCTAGCAGAGACTGTAATGGTTCAAGACGAACCAATTCATGATGCTCCGGTGCTTCCCACTCGTCCTAGTCCATATCTCTGATAACTAGATCAAGAGCCTGTTTGCAAGCTTCACCTTCTCCACACGTCTCTCCCATAGAGACGGGACAAGTGCCTGTCTCTCCTTTGATCGAAGATCCCTGCCAGAAATCGATCAAGCTGCTTCCTCAAAAGGAAAGAAAATTGTATGAAAGAGCGATTATTCAAGATCGCATTACTGCTTTGAAAGAAGAGATCTCTCGGCTAGAGTTGAAGAATCACGAGAAGGAATCATCCATCCAGGATATTGAGGAAAAGATGAGATGCAGAAAAGTCCGTGCTACCACATAGTAGAGAAATGATCACATCTCTAGAGAGTAAGCTGGCCGCCCTTGCTGATCATGCAAAAATTATTCTCGAAGAAAGATCAAAGCATGATGCAGCTCGAACACAACTAAAAGGAGATTTACGCAGACACATGGAGGCATTAGGAATAACAGAGGAACTTTAAACATATATTTTTATTCACATGTTTGTTTGTTTTTTTCTGAACAAGTAACTCATTTAACTTTCAAGAGATATATCTATGACAGCATTTTGAGATATTTCCCTTCCCTCTTTTTTTAAAAGCATTATCATATCTCATATTATCGTAATCATATTCACTTATTCATATTATCATACCGTGTATTGTTGCGATTATATTTATGATGGCAAATTTTTACCTTTTATGCATGTTAGTATGGGATTTACTATGTGGGTATTTAAGTTGGCGGTACTATATTTCAATTTAGTCAGTCACACACAGTTTAAGCTCATGAGTAGTTGGAGCAACTTAGACTCATGCAAGAGTCGGGTCTCACGTGATGGTCTCTGTAACTCTTATGAGTTCACTGGACTTCTCACTGCCTAGGGAGTTCACAAACTGCGATCCATCAGAGGGGCCCAATGAAGCTACCGGGGTGGTGAACTCAGTTGGTTTTATGCACAGGGTTGGCCACGGTAACTCTCCAGAGTTTACAGAGCTTGCAAGGCTACCTTTGGGGTACCAAATCCAAGGTTGCCAGTCCATCGATGAGTAGGTTTAAGCCCTTCCTCATGAGTTAGTACCGAAATCGAACCATAAATCTGGAGGGTCTTACGCATGGTTGGCATAGTTCTCACACTGCGGCCCTTATTTTCTTCGTCTGCAAGAGCGAGCCTATTCACGGGAGGGCATTTTCCTCCATTCTCCGTGACGCTGCCAGGCAACTATACAGACGGCATAGGAGTTATGCATGACTAGCCATTTACTTTTTAGCCTTTTAGGCATATTAGTCATAGGCTTCATCAGCTGCCCGCATGGGTGGGTACGATAGCCTTCATGGGCTTTTTAGGGCCACTGACTTATCGTCCGCTTGCCCAAATGGCGAAAATGGTAGGACTTACGCGTAGTTAGCCAGCTTTTTAGAGCTTGGTCCTTTTAGAGTTTTGATCCTCTCAGGGCCTGATCCTTTTAGAGCTTTTAGCCCTTCTTTTAGAGCATAATGAATTTTTTTTTTTAGGATTTTTGCCCTTTTAGGATTTTGACCCTTTAAGGATTTAGCTTGGCTAGGGTGCCTTCTCTATCATGCCTTGTGCCAAGCCAATAATAATTGCAAACATCGTTATCGCCAAGGTAACAAGTATGTCTGGCTGAAATCGATATCTTCAAGAAGATTCTTATGATGATACCCGCCAAACTTTGATGATACCTGCCAAACTGCCAAACTTTGCCAATTGTAGGACTCATTTGCCACTCACAGGACTCATTTGGTGATGATGATGATCGCTTTCATTCAAAATACTTGCTAAATATAGTTGATATGCTCATGAATTTCTTCTTTATAGATTCCCTTAACATGTAGACATGATTCCTTTCCTTCTTGCCCCCTTTTGATTTAGAATCATTATGTCGATAATATTCTAGATCAAAATTTGTTGCTTCTTTTAAGGGTAATATCTTTTGATGAAGCGAGCATTGATCAGTATGCTGATACCTTTCCCATCTTGATCGGCGATTCTATATGCTCCATTGGAATAAACTTCATTTACAACATACGGCCCATCCCATTTAGGCTCAAATTTGCCCCCTGTTCGACGAGTGACCACTATAGGTCTCTTCAACATTAACACCATATCGCCTTTTTTGAAAGAGCGGTGTTTAACTTGTTTATCGAAGGCAGCCGATATCCTAGCTTGATATGATTGCAGTCGCTGTTGAGTGGTCAAACGTCCCTCATCAAGCAGGTCCAACTCTTTCAGCCTTATTTTAGCATTTTCATCTGTTATGGACTGATGTACCGCTACTCTGAGCGATGTTACTTGTATTTCGATTGGGATGACTGCCTCGATGCCATAGATTAAGGAATATGGTGTTGCTCCTGTTGTTGTACGTTGAGTAGTCCTGTATGCCCATAATGCTTCTTGCAACTTTTCATCCCAATCTCGCCTGTTGCCAGTAACCGTCTTCTTCAGTATCTTGATGATTGTTTTATTAAATGCCTCCACTAACCCATTGGTCGGGGGATAATAAGGTGTAGAGAACGAGTGACGAATGCCAAATTTCTGGCACAATTTTTCCATGACTCTATTTTTGAAGGGACTGCCATTATCAGTAACAATCTTCTGCGGAATACCATGACGGTATATTATGGCGTGCCGGATGAAGTTAACCACATCCTTTTCTTTAACGTTACGTAAAGCGACTGCTTCAGTCCATTTGGAGAAATAATCCGTTGCCGCTAGAATATATTGCTTTCCTCTGGACGAAGGCGGGTTTATAGGACCAATTACATCGAGTCCCCAGGCGAAGAAAGGCCAAGAGGCAACAGACTGGTACAAGTCTTCTGGGGGGACGTGTATAATGTCTTCGTGAATCTGACATTCGTGGTACCGCTTTGCATAATCTATAGCATCTTTGAACATGGTGGGCCAATAATAACCCATCCGAAGTATTCTGTGGAATAAATTTTGGCCTGCCTGATGTGCTCCACATTCACCAGAGTGTGCCTCCTGCAATACTTTCCTAGCTTCTTGCTTGTCTAAACAGCGTAACAATATTCCATTGTAAGATTTTCTATATAATACTTCGCCGCATATGATGAATCTGACCGACCGCTGTTTAATTTGCTGCTTCGTTGCCTGGCCCTCTGGCAGGATATCGAATTTAAGATAATCAATAACAGGTTGACGCCAATCATCTCTCGTTACCTCTAGGCATGAGATAGGAAGTGTTTCAACTGTTTCTTCTATGATCTCTGGAGATGGCAAGAATCTTCTTTCTTTTATAGTTACTTGAAGAGGACTCCTGTTAGGACATGACAGGGCAGCTGCTAGGCTAGCCAAAGCGTCTGCTTTTGCATTCTCAGATCGCTGTATATACTTAATTTCTACATGGCAGAACCATTCTAATAATTACCGGGCTTTTTGATAATAGGGCAAGAGTTCTTGCTTCCTTACTTCGAACTCGGTTGTTAATTGATTTATAATTAATTTGGAGTCTCCGAAGATGTGCAGCCTTTTTATTTTTATCTGCTGAGCTATTTCCATCCCAATGATGAGGGCCTTATATTCAGCCTCATTGTTTGTGCATGCGGTACCGATTGTGCAGGAATATGGTAACAAGTCACCTTGAGGAGTAATGAAATCACCCCTACCCCCGCTCCTGATGCTCGCGCAGCGCCATCGAAGTACATCTGCCATGGGCTTTGTTCTTCAGCTAGCATAACGTGCTCATCTGGAAAGTCATCAGTAATGGCTTCGCAATCTGCCACGGGATGCGCTACAAGGAAGTCTGCCACTGCCTGTCCTTTTATCGCTTTAGCCGGTTTATAAGTAATGGTGTATTCTGAAAGCAACAGCATCCATTTAGCCAACCTCCCTGACAACATTGGCCTCGTCATTAAAAATTTGATCGGGTCTGCTCTTGAGACTAGAGTTATGTCATGAGAGAGACAGTAATGTCTCAACTTTTGGACCGTGAATATCAACGCTAAACACTCTTTCTCGATCTGAGAATAATTGCATTCAGCTCCCATTAATGTTCGGCTTAAGTAATAAAGGGCGGCTTCCTTCCCAGTTTCATTTATTTGAGCCAACAAAACACCTAAGGAATTTTCAGCCACTGATATGTATAAAATAAGTGGTTTCCCTTTTATCGGCGCTGCTAACACTAGCGGTTGCTTCAATAGCCTTTTTATCGAGTCGAATGCATTCTGACAAGCTTGATCCCATATGAAGTCGACGTCCTTTTTCATTAAATGTGAAAATGGCTGGAACTTCCCTGCCAGATTCGAAATAAAACAACGAATGTATGCTAGTCTTCCTTGCAACCTTTTCAATTCCTTCAAGGTCGTCGATGGCGGCATATTCTGAAATGGCTTTAATTTTCTCTGGATCGAGTTCGATACCTCTGTGCCGTACAATAAAACCAAGGAATTTTCCTGAAGATACCCCAAATGCACACTTGGCCAGATTCATCTTTAATTGTTTCCTTCGTAATCAACAGAAGACCGATTCTAAATATTTGCGATGCTCCTGATGATCTCCTGATCTAACCACCAAGTCGTCGATGTAGCACTCAACATGTTTATGCATCATGTCTTGAAATATATTTTGCATTGCTCTTTGGTATGTCGCCCCAGCATTTTTGAGGCTGAACGGCATGACCTTATAGCAATAAATTCCCAGCGGTGTTCTGAATGCTGTTGCTTCTTCATCTTTGGGTGCCATTCTAATCTGGTTGTATCCGGCATAGCCATCCATGAATGACATGACAGCATATTGAGTTGTACTATCGATCAATAACTTTGTTATTGGAAGAGAAAAATCATCCTTCGGACAGGCCTCATTCAAATCCCTGAAATCAATGTACACTCTGATTTGTCCATTTTTCTTCTTCACCGGGACAATGTTTGATATCCACTTGGGATACTTGACTTCTCGAATGAAACTGACCTTGATCAACTTGCTAACTTCCTCTTCAATTAGCGGTATTAGGTCTGGGTGAAACTGCCTTTGTTCCTGTTTAACTAGTTTTTTCTCTTTAGAGATATTTAATCGGTGCATTGCTACGGCAGGTTCTAAACCTGGCATTTCCGCATACGTCCAAGCAAACACATCTTTATTTTCTTGGAGTAGTTGAAGGTACTTCCCGGACTCTTGCTCAGAGAGGCTGTTACTAATAAATGTATTCTAAGGTTCTTCTTCTGTACCCAAGTTTATTTCCCACAGGCTATCTATCGTCGGCTGCCCCCCGTCCTCCATCTGTTTCGGAGCTGTCTCAGGATACTTGACCGTTTCAGGATCTTCTTCTAGTGTTTGTGTAACCATAATCATATTTACTGATGCCTCTGCTCCTAACCCTTGAAATTTTCTTCATTTTTTTGGTTCAACCCCAAGAGGGATTTGAATTCCCTTGCCATGATTTAGTCTAGTGGGTTTGTTACAATCAAAACCCATGTTTCTCATAATCTGCTTGCTAACTTAACTGTACCTCTCCAGATTCTACGATGTCAGCTTGTCGCGGTATGCATTGTTCGCGCTTTCCTTTCTTGCTTTTGTTTTTACTGCGGTTTTGAACTCTATCGGATCGGGATGTTTGGTATTGGCCTTAACTTGAAACCTCCCTGGAGCAGCTAAAAATGGCCTACACCTTTCAGCATTAGGTAATGGCATCGTATAATTAGATTGCAGAATTCTCAACTGCTCTAGTGACAATAATGTTAATGGTAGCTGCCCAGGTTGTCTCAAGTACTTTGGTACAAAATAAAACTTCTTTCTTACTTTCGCCATCCCTGAAGATTCTCCTCTTTCTTCTCGAGCCTTGTCTGTTTGAGTGTTTTTCGAGACTTTTCTCTTATTATCATGCCTCGTTTCCTTGGAGAACCCTTTGTAATAACTGGCATCTGCAAAGAAAGACTCGGCTTCTATATATGGCTTCGCATCAGCTATCACTTTATATTGTACCCCATCCTTGCAATACTTGAAGCATTGATGCAAAGTAGAAGGTATGATACCATATCGATGTATCCATGGTCTTCCCAAAAGGAGATTGTATGTCGTCACGGCATTTATGACATGACATACGACGTCAGTACTTAATTCTCCCACTTCTAGTGTCACCGTGATTTTACCCAGCACACGCTGCCCATCTTGATTGAAGCCCTGTATCATCATTCCACTAGGGCGCAGATCAGAACGGCAATAGCCCAATTTGCCTACCATTGAAAGCGGTAAGAGGTTTACTACAGACCCATTGTCTATCATGACCCTTTTTACCTTTGTCCCGCAAACATAACCCTCTATCATAAGGGGCCTGTTATGATCCGTTTCGCTAATCAAGTCATCATCGGAGAATGAAATGACTGGCAGACAATCTACTTGTTCACTATGTATTCCTTGCTTCATTTCTGTCAGGAGAGTTTCCCTGACATTGCGATTAGATAATGCCTGTATTAAACTCTGTCGAAACTCTTCTAATAATTTGAGCGCGTCATAGATGCTTAAATGTGTTGGTATCCCTTTCAAATGGCTAACTACATCGTAAGCCACTTTCACCGTTGCGCCCCCGTCTTCTTCCTTAGCATCGTTATTCTGTTCCCGGATCATTTCTTTCCTTGTGACCCCCGCTTTCTGCTTTGCAGGACTTATTATCTTCTTCCCCGAGCGCAACGTAAGCATTGCCATATTCTTTGCCGACTTCTGATTTTCTTTCTTTCCCCTCTCTCGAGTCTTTTCTTGGGCCGTGAACATGTTTACTGTTGCTCTTATATTCTTTCTCTTTCCTCCACCGGTTATTATTTCACCTTTTTTCTATCAATTGCTGTATGATGCATTTTAGCGTATAACAATTTTCTGTCGGGTGTCTGACAAGGCGATGATATCGACAAAAATCCCTTTCTGTGGTTTTTGTCATATCTTCTGGGCGTTTGTGTTCTGGAAATTCTATGGTCCCGGCCTTTAGCAATTCTTTCATCATAGGAACCACGTCTTCCTTGTCGAAGTCGAACCCTTCGTGAGAGTCGAGCATTTTGAACCTTTTTTTACTATAATTATACTTTGACTAATTCCATCTCTCCTTTTGTCCCGGCCTTCTATCTTTTGAACCCTTCGTATCCTTATCCTTATCCTTCTTATCACGATCAACAGTATTCACGGTTGTTCAGCCGGAGGCAATTTTGACAATTTCGTGATGAAAAGCTGGCATTTTGCGCGTCATTAATTCCAACGCGTGAGCTTTAGTGGCCAAGTCACAAAATGTTCGGATATCAGCGCTGGTGAGTCCAAATGCAATTCCCATTTCCATGGAGTTCAAACACATTTTTACCTGTTCTATTTCCTCTGGCAACTGTCTGCATGACGCTCCTAGTGTCTTCCATCTGTCGATGAACTTTTCTATTGGCTCTCCTTCTCGCTGTCGTATAGAGGCAAGCTCTGTAATGCTAACATCGCGTTCTGACGAGAAGAAATTTGACATAAAAGCATCTTTCATCTGTTCCTAAGTCCGTATCGATCCCGGAACCAGACTGGAATACCACCGGAATGCTTTGTGGGTTAGCGATGACCCGAACAATCTCAAGCAGTATTGTGGTACCGTGGAGAAATTCTCCATACTGGTAATGAAATGCATCAGGTGTTCTTTTAGTGATCGTTCCCCGTTAAATTTTTGAAAGTCCGGGTGCTTGAAATTGGCTGGAAACGGAACGTCTTCCACTTATCTTGGATACGGTGTTCGATATCTGAAGCGGCCAGTATTTTCCCGTTCCCTTTCTGTCCTTACAGTTTCTTCAACGACCTGCTTTATGTTATCATGTGTTATGGCTCTCGTAACTGGAATAGACTCTCGTGATCCAACTCCTTATGGACGAGGACCTTCCTGTTGGCTTCCTTGTCCATTCGTTGTCCCCATCATTGGTGGGGCTGCTGTTCGAGCTACATTATGTGCCAAAGTAGCTAAAGCCTCCCTGAGGTTCCGGCACTCCTCCATCAATGCTCTCTGTGCTTCGGCCATTTGGTTGACGCGATCTTCTGTCGTTGGCATGTTTTCTCGATTCGTCTCAGCCATATGCACCGTGGCCTCTTTACTGTTTACCGAAGCCGTTGCTCGGGTAAAATGAGAGTATTTCGATACAATGGGGCTTGGAAAGGAGGGAAAAATCGGCGTCTCATTCGATTTTTGCGTGCTCTCCATGTTGCTAACTAACCGGGGCGACATAGTCCTCAATATGCTTTCCCCAGCTGACACGGGATTTGGTGAACTAATTAATGGTGCCTTACCTTTCTGCTCTTTTGTCCACTTGCTCCTCGGAGCAACCAGTGCTGGGAAATCACGCGACGTAAACTGTGGGCCTACCTGCTCAGGGTATATCTCAGGAGGAGCAAGCTCGGGGTTCTTCCTGACTGTACTGCGCATTATCGGCCCCCTGATCTTTGGCAAAGATGGGTTTGCTTTATGGTCCTTTGTATTCCTTGCTCTTACCCTACGTGATAGGACCATGGTCCAGTCTCCGTCAATTTCTTGTGGCTGAGGTGAAACAGATATGACTCCCGCTGTCATTCGAGTCATTGTATCCTTGCCGGTGGGACATAAACTCCTACGCTATAGGGCGCCAGTTGGCGTGTATTCCACTACGAATCCCGTGGGAGTGAAGCGAAAATTTACTTTTCTTATAAAGCTAGCCATCAGTTGTATGTTTGCAGTTAAACTCGGGTACCTTCGATAACGAAACATACGTAAAGTTAGTATATAAAGGGCCACAGTGTGAGCAGTCTTAGAGATGAAGGGGAGGATGTTCCCACTGAGAGTCGCCATTTTGGCGCCTGGAAGATGCCAAAATGTGATGATCGTGTTCACACCTTTTCCAAAGGTTAATGTTTAAGTAAGATAAAAGAAAGTCCCCAGCAGAGTTGCCATTTTGTTTTAACAAGAAAACAAAAGCGTTTCGATTCTCAAGGGATTATCTTACTTAAATATAACAAAGGAAAAATGTAAAACAATCATCATATTCTTTTGATTCCAAGTTCATTTACATCCTCTAATCTCCCTTGATTCTAAGATACATTCACTTAGACATATGTACAGAAATTAAAGCATTAAGTTCAAATAGCAAATTCAATAGCATTTCAGCTTGGATCTTGATCTTCTCCGAGGACTTAGAAGGAATTGTAGATCGAATCAATCCTTCTTTAGAGAAGTAAAGATTTTGACAGCCTTCCAGTGCTATCTCAGTCATCCTCTCAAACTTAAGAGGAGTATGCACTTCAGAGACTCATGTTTTATCGTCTTCGGGCCAAATAACTCAGAGATTTCTTCTATTCCAACAGCATAACCACCCTCCAACATGATAAACTGCAGAGCACGCTGTTTGCGTGGAACTGCGCAAACCACATGGTTTGCGTGGTTTGGCGCAAAGCCTTCTGGCAGCACTAGTGATGCGCAAAGCCTTCTGGGCTGTAATAGCCCTGCGCAATCCTGCGCAACGTCTTCTGGGTTGTAATAACCCTGCACTGCCTTCCGCAAAGTCTTCTAGGCCAATGCCCATACCTTCGGTCTCTTTGCTCCGCCTTGTCTTCTCTTCTTACTCTTCTTGCTCTCCATAGTCTTCGATCGATCCATAATCAAGGAAGGAATGGGGTATTTATAGGCACTCACACATGCGAAAACCCCCATCCTTAGCGATGTGGGACAAAAATAAACCTCAATCATCTTGGTAGTATCAGTGCAACATTCTTTACGCGGTTCCACGCAAAGTACTTTGTTTGCGCTGGCCTGCGCAAAGTGTATGCCTTGCACGGTTCTACGCAAAGCCTGCGTCTCGCACAAACCCCCTTACAACTTTCTTTCCTCTTTCAATCTCTCTTTCTCCATCCCTTAATCTTCATTTGTTCCTTTTTTCTTCATATTTTTACTCCTCAACATGTAGGTTGGACTAACATTTTTCTTTGGGGTGGGTCTGCATACCAGTCCATTGCTCAATCAATGGTAGCATGCATTTTAGATTTTTCCCTTGATAATTTAATATTTTCAATTGATACAAGAGAAGGGAAATTTGAAGTTGACCGTTATTTAATATCAGGTAATATGGATATACCTGTTAATGATGAAGGAATACTGATTCATACTTTATACGACAAACCTTCAGAATCGGAAAAATGCATGTTAACCAGAGATTTATGCAAAATTGATGTGCATTGGACTCATAAAGGGAATGCGCTCCCTGAAAAGTATCTGTTACCCAAATACAGAATATTACATCGTTTCTTCATTTCAAATGTATATCCTCGGTCCGGTAATAAAACTGAGTTAACTTCTTTCATGGTTTGTGTGTTGCATTTTATTGCTTCTGGAATCAAGGTCTGTGGAATTCTTTGATTTGTCATTCCATTATACAATTTTGTTTCCATCCAGGTCATAGTGATATTCCACTCGGTTATCTTATGAATGTTAATGATGAAGGAATACTGATTCATACTTTATACGACAAACCTTCAGAATTGGAAAAACGCATGTTAACCAGAGATTTATGCAAAATTGATGTGCATTTGACTCATAAAGGGAATGCGCTCCCTGCAAAGTATCTGTTACCCAAATACAGAATATTACATCATTTTTTCATTTCAAATGTATATCCTCGGTCCGGTAATAAAACTGAGTTAACTTCTTTCATGGTTCGTGTGTTGCATTTTATTGCTTCTGGAATCAAGGTCTGTGGAATTCTTTGATTTGTCATTCCATTATACAATTTCGTTTCCATCCAGGTCATAGTGATATTTCATTCGGTTATCTTATGAATGTTAATGATGAAGGAATACCGATTAATACTTTATACGATAAACCTTCAGAATCGGAAAAACGCATGTTAACCAGAGATTTATGCAAAATTGATTTGCATTGGACTCATAAAGGGAATGCGTTCCCTGCAAAGTATCTGTTACCCAAATACAAAATATTACATCGTTTCTTCATTTCAAATGTATATCCTCGGTCCGGTAATAAAACCGAGTTAACTTCTTTCATGGTTCGTGTGTTGCATTTTATTGCTTCTAGAATCAAGGTCTGTGGAATTCTTTGATTTGTCATTCCATTATACAATTTCGTTTCCATCCAGGTCATAGTGATATTCCATTCGGTTATCTTATGAATGTTAATGATGAAGGAATACCGATTCATACTTTATACGACAAACCTTTAGAATCGGAAAAACGCATGTTAACCAGAGATTTATGCAAAATTGATATGCATTGGACTCATAAAGGGAATGCGCTCCCTGCAAAGTATCTGTTACCCAAATACAGAATATTACATCGTTTCTTCATTTCAAATGTATATCCTCGGTCCGGTAATAAAACCGAGTTAACTTCTTTCATGGTTCGTGTGTTGCATTCTATTGCTTCTAGAATCAAGGTCTGTCTTCCTTCTTTGATTTGTCATTCCATTATACAATTTCGTTTCCATCCAGGTCATAGTGATATTCCATTCGGTTATCTTATGAATGTTTTAGCCACTCACATGCTTGTCGATAAACCAGTTAATGAGACACCAATTCTTCATCTCATTTTCAACAATGCCAATCTTAATAAGATGAAATTAGAACTGCTCCCTGGCCAATTTGATGAAGCTGGTGTTAGTGGTGTTGGTGGTGATGGTGGTGATGCTGGAAACGAAGAGGAAGCTGGTGATCTTTCACAACAAGATGTTAATATGGATGACTATTTGATGATATAGAAACTGATTCACCTAATGATCTAGATTATGATCCTTCTGGTTTTGATGCACGCCTTCGTGTATTGGAGGAAAAACTTGATAATATGAATATAGCCCATGACATGAGATTCAAGTACATGCGAAAATATCTTCGTCGCATAAATAAGGGCTTACACTAGATTGATCCATCTATTCCTGCTCCCTCCTCTGGATCAGATTAAGTGAATTATCTTCTGAATAGTATAACATTTCTTTTACTCTGGATATGTATTATGGATTCTGGTTTCATAACATTTTGGATATTGTACTTTGTGGTATGGATTATGACTTGACACTTCAGGTTTAATTTATGTCCTTTCATATCACCTTCTCATTATTTGCTCTCTATATTCTCCTTTATATTATTCCTTTCCCTTGTCATTTTGTGACAAAAAGGGGGAGTAGTAACCATTGCTAAAAGGGGAGTAATACGGATAGGGGGAATAAATTTGTTTGTATTGATTAAGAAGGATATGTGGAATGTGTAATGATGGATATGTGGATTGAAGTTTTGAGGTTTTCATGTTATGTATTGATTATACGTGCAATACTCGTATTACTCAGGGGGAGTAGAGTATTTTGTGGTTTCATGATTTATCATTCCTTATTATCTTTGATGCTATGTGTTTTGTCACTATTTGACAAAGGGGGAGATTGTAAGTGCTATGATTTCATATCCCTTTAGTTGTCAAAATTTGTGGTGCCAAAACTTATATCTATGTCTTGTATATCTTGTGTTTTATGTTTGAAGACTAGTCATTGCAATCAACATCGCATTTCAAGTCAAGATCTTAAAAGAAGAAAGTTTTCAAGTCTTGGATGAAGAAATCAAGAATAGAAGTATTCAAGGTTGCATGTTCAAGGTTTGATCAAGTTCAAGTTTACTAGAAGATTTTGTCAAGTCAAGATCAAGCTTATGAAGGCCTACTACAAGTTTTGAATATTCACAAGCTTCTCTTAAGGGTCATCTGAGTGTACATGTCCATCTCACTTTTAAGGTTTGTTTGACCTTAGATTGACCTTAGGATGGGCTTTATTGTAGGTCATTTCGGATACATAACTCATATATCTTTATATGCTTGTTTGGAGTGTTCTAAGACCAGTCCTAGGGACTTCAAGACCAGTCCTAGCTTTGCTACAACCAGTCTTAGGTTTTTCAGGACCAGTCCTAGGTAGTTGAAGATTTTCGGATCTTTCTAGCTGTCTTCCGACCAGTCCTGGACATCCTACAACCAGTCCTGTGAGTTCTACGACTCATCCTTCGATTGGTCGTAGACCTACAACTCAAACTCCAGCAACCATTTTTGGGGTCCTACGACTGGTCGTATGTGTCTCACGACCAGTCGTAGGTGGCCCACGACCGGTCGTATACCACCCGCGACCGGTCGTGGAACTGAAAATCAAATCCCGCAGAAGTCTTTCAAAAATATTTGGAGCTACGACCAGTCCTAGGATCCTAAGACCAGTCGTAGACGGGATTTTTCAGTCTATAAATTGAGCACAAACTTCAGAGTTTTAGTACTTCAAATCAATTCTATTCAAGCATTCTTTAGGCTATTCTCTGAGATAAGTTTGTATTTATTTTAAGCTGCTTTGTGCTTATTTAATATTCATTTTTCTAGTTTATTCTTATTTGATTTTGATCTACATTCCAATCTTATTAGAAAAGGAGAATTTCTGTTATTCCTTCTTCTGGATTCAAAATCAAATAGATCTAGCCCGTTTGATCTAAAATCAATTAGAGTTAGAACCATTCTTAAAGTGAGTATTGGACTTTGAACGTCGAATCAAACTTCTACTCCGATTGGTTCTACAGGGCTTTAGGGTCGTTAGGGTCGTTAGGGTCTACCCCCACGACAAGAACTGTGACACAAGAAGAAGTAAGGCAAGTGGTCGAAGAGGCGGTTAGAGCAAAAAAAGAACATGAAAATACCAGATGTTTTAGGTATCAAACGCCGTATCCAAGGGAAGTAGAAGACATCCCTTTTCCGGCCAATTTCAAACATCCGAATTTTTAAAAGTTCAATAGAGAAGGATCCCCGGAGGAGCATCTAATGCACTTCATCATTAGCATGGGAAAATTTTCTACGATACCACAGTCCTGCTTGCGGTTGTTTGGTTCATCACTAATACATAAAGCATTTCGATGGTATTCTAGTTTGGCACCTGGATCGATACGTACCTGGGAGCAAATGTAGGAGGTTTTCATGTCAAACTTCTTCTCCTCGGAACGTGACGTCAGTATTACGGAACAGGCCTCTATTCGGTAAAGAGAAAGAGAGCTGGTAGAGAAGTTTAGAGACAGGTGGAAAACATTAGGGGCTTCATGTAGACAACTACCGGAGGAAAAAGAACAAGTTAAGATGTGTCTAAATTCTATGGGGACAGGAATTGCATTCGGACTGACTAGCGTCGATGTCAGAACCTTTCGTGATTTGGCCACTAAAGCCCATGCTGTTGAGGCACAAAAAATATCTCATTACATTGGTCAGAGAATCTCATGGTGATGATCTTCTCCAAAGGGTAGTTTAGGTATTTGGGTAAAGTTCCAGCTCCAAAGGGTAGTTTAGGTATTTTGGTAAAGTTCTAGCTCCAAGGGTAGTTTAGGTATTTTGGGTAAAGTTCCAGCTCCAGGGGGATCTGTTGAAGCATGAAAAAGTGATGAAAGGATTGAAGCAGAAGAAGAGAGGAAAAGAGATAGGAAGAACATCAGAAAAGAAGAACATGACAGTTTTTAGGGGGTTTGCGCGGGACCGCGCAACCAATACCGATTGCGCGGTATCACGCAATAAATGTTGGTTGCGCACGACCGCGCAACCGAGATTTCGGTTGCGCGGGATCTCGCAACGAGCTGTGGAAATCGTCCTTTGCAAAAAGGTCCAAAGTGTTGAATGAAAAGTCCCACATCGCTAAGATTAGGATTTTCACATGTGTGAGGGTCTATAAATACCCCCTCCCTTCCTTCATTAAGGAGAATTGAAGATTTTCAAGAGAAGCGGAGCAGAGCAGAAGACAGAAGGCAGAAGGAAGCATCCTACCAGTTGTGCAGGACCCCTGTAATCGCTAAAGTCCAAAGGCCGTCGTGCTGCCGAAATCCGTGGGCCAGGCTTCTTTTCTCCGGACATTCTCCTCTTCATGGGTTCAAAGGAGAAAGATCAGTCGATTTAATCGACATTCCTCTTAATTCCCAGAGGATGGTTGAAACAGGCGCTGTTATGCTGTTGAAATTTTTATTTCATTAAAGACCCATTGATCGAGTCGACATTCCTCCTAAGTCTTAGGAGAAGATCGAATGAGGCGCTGGAAGGCTTGTTGAAATGAACTTTTGATGCTTAAAGCACAAGTCCTTTATCTAAATGATCTATCTTAGAATCAAGGGATGTAAAGAAGATGTAAATGAACTCAGTATCAGTAAAATGCGATTAATGTTCCCGGTACTCTCTCTCTCTGTCATGTTTGAATAAGACAATCTCCCAAATCAAATGCATTTGTTTCTTTCCAGCTCCAAAGGGTAGTTTAGGTAATTTGGTAAAGTTCTAGCTCCAAGGGTAGTTTAGGTATTTTGGGTAAAGTTCCAACTCCAGGGGGATCTGTTGAAGCAGGAAAAAGGGATGAAAGGATTGAAGCAGAAGAAGAGAGGAAAAGAGATAGGAAGAACATCAGAAAAGAAGAAGAACAAGACATTTTTTAAGGGATTTACGCGGGACCACGCAACAAAATCGATTGCGCGTTATCACACAATAAATGTAGGTTGCGCACGACCGCGCAACAGAAATCTCGGTTGCGCGGGACCTCGCAATGAGGTGCGAAAATCGTCCTTTGCTAAAAGGTCCAAAGTGTTGAAATAATAATCCCATATCGCTAAGATCAGGATTTTTACACGTGCGAGGGTCTATAAATACCCCCTCCCTTCCTTCATTAAGGAGAATTGAAGATTTTCAAGAGAAGCGGAGCGGAGCAGAAGACAGAAGGTAGAAGGATGCATTCTCACAGTTGCGCAGGACCACGCAACCGGTATCGGTGGCACAGGTCCATGCAACCAGATTGCCTTGTAGTCCGTAAAGAACAAAGGCCGTCGTGCTGCCGAAATCCATGGGCCAGGCTTTCTTTCTCCGGGCATTCTCCTCTTCATGGGTTCAAAGGAGAAAGATCAGTCGATTTAATCGACATTCCTCCTAATTCACAGAGGATGGTTGAAACAGGCGCTGTTATACTGCTGAAATCTTTATTTCATTAAAGACCCGTTGATCGAGTCGGCATTCCTCCTAAGTCTTAGGAGAAGATCGAATCAGGCGTCGGAAGGCTGTTGAAATGAACTTTTGATGCTTAAAGCACAAGTCCTTTATTTTTAAATGATCTATCTTAGAATCAAGGGATGTAAAGAGGATGTAAATGAACTCAGTATCAGTAAAATGTGATGAATGTTCCCGGTACTCTCTCTCTCTCTGTTAAGTTTGAATAAGATAATCTCCCAAATCAAATGCATTTGTTTCTTTGCCGCTCCAAAGGGTAGTTTATGTATTTTGGTAAAGTTCTAGCTCCAAGGGTAGTTTAGGTATTTTGGGTAAAGTTTCAGCTCCAGGGGGATTTGTTGAAGCATGAAAATGGGATGAAAGGATTGAAGCAGAATAAGAGAGGAAAAGAGATAGGAAGAACATCAGAAAAGAAGAAGAACAAGATAGTTTTTAAGGGGTTTGCACGGGACCGCACAACAAATATCGATTGCGTGGTATTATGTAATAAATGTTGGTTACGCACGACCGCGCAACCGAAATCGGGATCTCGCAACCAGCTGCGGCAATCGTCTTTTGCAAAAAGGTCCAAAGTGTTGAAAGAATAGTCCCACATCGCTAAGATCAGGATTTTCACACGTGCGAGGGTCTATAAATACGCCCTCCCTTCCTTCACTAAGTAGAATTGAAGATTTTCAAGAGAAGTGGATCGGAGTAGAAGACAGAAGGTAAAAGGAAGGATCCTGGCAGTTGCACAGGACCGCGCAAACGGTATCGGTTGCGCCGGTCCGCGCAACCAGATTGCCATGTAGTTAGTAAAGTCCAAAGGCCGTCGTGCTGCCGAAATCCATGGGCCAGGCTTCCTTTCTCCGGTCATTCTCCTCTTCATGGGTTCAAAGGAGAAAGATCAGTTGATTTAATCGACATTCCTCCTAATTCTCACAGGATGGTTGAAACAGGGGCGCTGTTATGCTGCTGAAATCTTTATTTCATTAAAGACCCGTTGATCGAGTCGACATTCCTCCTAAGTCTTAGGAGAAGATCAAATCAGGCACCGAAAGGCTGTTGAAATGAACTTTTGATGCTTAAAGCACAAGTCCTTTATTTCGAAAGGATCTATCTTAGAATCAAGGGATGTAAAGAGGATGTAAATGAACTCAGTATCCGTAAAATGCGATGAATGTTCTTGGTACTCTCTCTCTCTGTCATGTTTGAATAAGACAATCTCCCAAATCAAATGCATTTGTTTCTTTCCAGCTCCAAAGGGTAGTTTAGGTAATTTGGTAAAGTTCTAGCTCCAAGGGTAGTTTAGGTATTTTGGGTAAAGTTCCAGCTCAAATGGGATCTGTTGAAGCATGAAAATGTGATGAAAGGATTGAAGCAGAAGAAGAGAGGAAAAGAGATAGGAAGAACATCAGAAAAGAAGAAGAACAAGACAGTTTTTTAGGGATTTGCGTGGGACCGCACAACAAATATCGATTGCGCTGCATCACGTAATAAATGTTGGTAGTGCATGACCGCGCAACCGAAATCTAAAATGACCGAGCAACCCGCAACCAGGATCTCGAAACGAGCTGCGAAAATCGTCCTTTGTAAAAAGGTCTAAAGTGTTGAAAGAATAGTCCCACATCGCTAAGATCAGGATTTTCACACATGCAAGGGTCTAATAATACCCCCTCCCTTCCTTTATTAAGGAGAATTGAAGATTTTCAAGAGAAGAGGAGCGGAGCAGAAGATAGAAGGTAGAAGGAAGCATGCTGACATTTGCGAAGGACCGCGCAACCGGTATCAGTGGCGCAGGTCCACGCAACCAGATTGCCCTGTTGTCCAAAGGCCGTCGTGCTGCCGAAATCCGTGGGCCAGGCCTCCTTTCTCCGGGCATTCTCCTCTTCATGGGTTCAAAGGAGAAAGATCAGTCGATTTAATCGACATTCCTCCTAATTCCTAGAGGATGGTTGAAACACGCACTGTTATGCTGCTGAAATCTTTATTTCATTAAAGACCCGTTGATCGATTCGGCATTCCTGCTAAGTCTTAGGAGAAGATCGAATCAGGCGCCGAAAGGCTGTTGAAATGAACTTTTGATGCTTAAAGCACAATTCCTTTATTTCTAAATGATCTATCTTAGAATCAAGGGATGTAAAGAGGATGTAAATGAACTCAGTAACAGTAAAATGTGATGAATGTTCCCGGTACTCTCTCTCTCTCTCTGTTATGTTTGAATAAGACAATCTCCCAAATCAAATACATTTGTTTCTTTCCAGCTCTAAAGGGTAGTTTAGGTACTTTGGTAAAGTTCTAGCTCCAAGGGTAGTTTAGGTATTTTGGGTAAAGTTCCAGCTCAGGGGGATCTGTTGAAGCATGAAAAAGTGATGAAAGGATTGAAGCAGAAGAAGAGACGAAAAGAGATAGGAAGAGCATCAGAAAAGAAGAAGAACAAGATGGTTTTTAAGGGGTTTGCGCGGAACCGAGCAACAAATATCGATTGCGCAGTATCGCGAAATAAATGTTGGTCACGCACGACCGCGCAACCGAAATCTCGGTTGCACGGGATCTCGTAACGAGCTGCGGAAATCGTCCTTTACAAAAACGTCCAAAGTGTTGAAAGAATAGTCCCACATTGCTAAGATCAGGATTTTCACACGTGCGAGGGTCTATAAATACCCCGTCCCTTCATTAAGGAGAATTGAAGATTTTCAAGAGAAGAGGAGGGAGCAGAAGACAGAAGGTAGAAGGAAGCATGCTGACAGTTGCGCAGGACCGCGCAACTGGTATCAGTGGCACAGGTCCACGCAACCAGATTGCCCTGCAGTCCGTAAAGTCCAAAGGCCGTCGTGCTGCCGAAATTCGTGGGCCAGGCTTCCTTTCTCCGGGCATTCTCCTCTTCATGGGTTCAAAGGAGAAAGATCAGTCGATTTAATAGACATTCTTCCTAATTCCCAGAGGATGGTTGAAACAAGCGCTGTTATGCTGCTGAAATCTTTATTTCATTAAAGACCCGTTGATCGAGTCGGCATTCCTCCTAAGCCTTAGGAGAAGATCGAATCAGGCACCGGAAGGCTGTTAAAATGAACTTTTGATGCTTAAAGCACAAGTCCTTTATTTCTAAATGATCTATCTTAGAATCAAGGGATGTAAATAGGATCTAAATGAACTCAGTATCAGTAAAATGTGATGAATGTTCCCGGTACTCTCTCTCTCTCTGTTATATTTGAATAAGACAATCTCTCAAATCAAATGCATTTGTTTCTTTCCAGCTCCAAAGGGTAGTTTAGGTATTTTGGTAAAGTTCTAGCTCCAAGGTTAGTTTAGGTATTTTGGATAAAGTTTCAGCTCAGGGGGATCTGTTGAAGCATGAAAAAGTGATGAAAGGATTGAAGCAGAAGAAGAGAGGAAAAGAGATAGGAAGAACATCAGAAAAGAAGAAGGACAAGGCAGTTTTTAAGGGGTTTGCTCGGGACCGCGCAATAAATATCGATTGTGTGGTATCGCGCAATAAGTGTTGGTTGCGCACGACCGCGCAACCGAAATCTCGGTTCCGCGGGATCTCGTAACGAGCTGCGGAAATCGTCCTTTGCAAAAAGGTCCAAAGTGTTGAAAGAATAGTCCCACATCGCTAAGATCAGGATTTTCACACGTGCGAGGGTATATAAATACCCCCTCCCTTCATTAAGGAGAATTGAAGATTTTCAAGAGAAGCGGAGCGGAGCAGAAGACAGAAGGTAGAAGGATGCATCCTCACAGTTGCGCAGGACCGCGCAACCGGTATCAGTGGCACAGGTCCATGTAACCAGATTGCCCTGTAGTCCGTAAAGACCAAAGGCCGTCGTGCTGTCGAAATCCGTGGGCCAGGCTTTCTTTCTCCGGGCATTCTCCTCTTCATGGGTTCAAAGGAGAAAGATCAGTCGATTTAATCGACATTCCTCCTAATTCACAGAGGATGGTTGAAACAGGCGCTGTTATACTGCTGAAATCTTTATTTCATTAAAGACCCGTTGATCGAGTCGGCATTCCTCCTAAGTCTTAGGAGAAGATCGAATCAGGCGGCGGAAGGCTGTTGAAATGAACTTTTGATGCTTAAAGCATAAGTCCTTTATTTATAAATGATCTATCTTAGAATCAAGGGATGTAAAGAGGATGTAAATGAACTCAGTATCAAAAAAATGTGACGAATGTTCCCGGTACTCTCTCTCTCTCTGTTATGTTTGAATAAGACAATCTTCCAAATCAAATGCATTTGTTTCTTTCTAGCTCCAAAGTGTAGTTTAGGTATTTTGGTAAAGTTCTAGCTCTAAGGGTAGTTTTGGTATTTTGGGTAAAGTTCCAGCTCAGGGGGATCTTTTGAAGCATGAAAAAGTGATGAAAGGATTGAAGCAGAAGAAGAGACGAAAAGAGATAGGAAGAACATCAGAAAAGAAGAAGAACAAGACAGTTTTTAAGGAGTTTGCGTGGGACCGCGCAACAAATATCGATTGCCCAGTATCGCGCAATAAATGTTGGTCACGCACGACCACGCAACCGAAATCTCGGTTGCATGGGATCTCGCAACGAGTTGCGGAAATCATCCTTTGCAAAAAGGTCCAAAGTGTTGAAAGAATAGTCCCACATCGCTAAGATCAGGATTTTCGCACGTGCTAGGGTCTATAAATACCCCGTCCCTTCCTTCATTAAGGAGAATTGAAGATTTTTAAAAGAAGTGGAGCGAAGCAGAAGACAGAAGGTAGAAGGAAGCATGTTGGCAGTTGCGCAGGACCGTGCAACCGGTATCAGTGGCGCGGGTCCGCGCAACCAGATTGCCCTGCAGTCCCTAAAGTCCATAGGCCGTCGTGCTGCCGAAATTCGTGGGCCAGGCTTCCTTTCTCCTGGCATTCTCCTCTTCATGGGTTCAAAGGTGAAAGATCAGTCGATTTAATCGACATTCTTCCTAATTCCTAGAGGATGGTTGAAACACGCGCTATTATGCTGCTGAAATCTTTATTTCATTAAAGACCCGTTGATCGAGTCGGCATTCCTCCTAAGCCTTAGGAGAAGATCGAATCAGGCGCTGGAAGGCTGTTGAAATGAATTTTTGATGCTTAAAGCATAAGTCCTTTATTTCTAAATGATCTATCTTAGAATCAAGGGATGTAAAGAGGATGTAAATGAACTCAGTATCGGTAAAATGTGATGAATGTTCCCAGTACTCTCTCTCTCTGTTAAGTTTGAATAAGATAATCTCCCAAATCAAATGCATTTGTTTCTTTGCCGCTCCAAAGGGTAGTTTATGTATTTTGGTAAAGTTCTAGCTCCAAGGGTAGTTTAGGTATTTTGGGTAAAGTTCCAGCTCAGGGGGATCTGTTGAAGCATGAAAAAGTGATGAAAGGATTGAAGCAGAAGAAGAGAGGAAAAGAGATAGGAAGAACATCAGAAAATAAGAAGAACAAGACAGTTTTTAATGAGTTTGCGCGGGACCGCGCAACAAATATCGATTGCACGGTATCACGCAATAAATGTTGGTTGTGCACGACCGCGCAACCGAAATCTCGGTTGCGCGGGATCTCGCAACGAGCTGCTGAAATCGTCCTTTACAAAAAGGTCCAAAGTGTTGAAAGAATAGTCCCACATCGCTAAGATCAGGATTTTCACACGTGTGAGGGTCTATAAATACCCCGTCCCTTCCTTCATTAAGGAGAATTGAAGATTTTCAAGAGAAGCGAAGCGGAGCAGAAGACAGAAGGTAGAAGGAAGCATGCTGGCAGTTGCGCAGGACCGCGCAACTGGTATCAGTGGCATAGGTCTGCGCAACCAGATTGTCCTGTAGTCCGTAAAGTCCAAAGGCCATCCTGCTGCCGAAATCCGTGGGCCAAGATTCCTTTCTCCGGGCATTCTCCTCTTCATGGGTTCAAAGGAGAAAGATCAGTCGATTTAATCGACATTCCTCCTAATTCCTAGAAGATGGTTGAAACACGCACTGTTATGCTGCTGAAATCTTTATTTCATTAAAGACCCGTTGATCGATAAGGCATTCCTCCTAAGTCTTAGGAGAAGATCGAATCAGGCGCCGAAAGGCTGTTGAAATGAACTTTTGATGCTTAAAGCACAATTCCTTTATTTCTAAATGATCTATCTTAGAATCAAGGGATGTAAAGAGGATGTAAATGAACTCAGTAACAGTAAAATGTGATGAATGTTCCCGGTACTCTCTCTCTCTCTCTCTGTTATGTTTGAATAAGACAATCTCCTAAATCAAATACATTTGTTTCTTTCCAGCTTCAAAGGGTAGTTTAGGTACTTTGGTAAAGTTATAGCTCCAAGGGTAGTTTAGGTATTTTGGGTAAAGTTCCAGCTCAGGGGGATCTGTTGAAGCATGAAAAAGTGATGAAAGGATTGAAGCAGAAGAAGAGACGAAAAGAGATAGGAAGAACATCAGAAAAGAAGAAGAACAAGATGGTTTTTAAGGGGTTTGCGCGGAACCGAGCAACAAATATCGATTGCGCAGTATCGCGAAATAAATGTTGGTCACGCACGACAGCGCAACCGAAATCTCGGTTGCACGGGATCTCGTAACGAGCTGCGGAAATCGTCCTTTACAAAAAGGTCCAAAGTGTTGAAAGAATAGTCCCACATCGCTAAGATCAGGATTTTCACACGTGCGAGGGTCTATAAATACCCCGTCCCTTCCTTCATTAAGGAGACTTGAAGATTTTCAAGAGAAGAGGAGGGAGCAGAAGACAGAAGGTAGAAGGAAGCATGCTGACAGTTGCGCAGGACCGCGCAACCGGTATCAGTGGCACAGGTCCACGCAGCCAGATTGCCCTGCAGTCCGTAAAGTCCAAAGGCCGTCGTGCTGCCGAAATTCGTAGGCCAGGCTTCCTTTCTCCGGGCATTCTCCTCTTCATGGGTTCAAAGGAGAAAGATCAGTCGATTTAATCGACATTCTTCCTAATTCCCAGAGGATGGTTGAAACAAGCGCTGTTATGCTGCTGAAATCTTTATTTCATTAAAGACCCGTTGATCGAGTCGGCATTCCTCCTAAGCCTTAGGAGAAGATCGAATCAGGCGCCGGAAGGCTGTTAAAATGAACTTTTGATGCTTAAAGCACAAGTCCTTTATTTCTAAATGATCTATCTTAGAATCAAGGGATGTAAATAGGATCTAAATGAACTCAGTATCAGTAAAATGTGATGAATGTTCCCGGTACTCTCTCTCTCTCTGTTATATTTGAATAAGACAATCTCCCAAATCAAATGCATTTGTTTCTTTCCAGCTCCAAAGGGTAGTTTAGGTATTTTGGTAAAGTTCTAGCTCCAAGGTTAGTTTAGGTATTTTGGGTAAAGTTTCATCTCAGGGGGATCTGTTGAAGCATGAAAAAGTGATGAAAGGATTGAAGCAGAAGAAGAGAGGAAAAGAGATAGGAAGAACATCAGAAAAGAAGAAGAACAAGGCAGTTTTTAAGGGGTTTGCTCGGGACCACGCAACACATATCGATTGTGTGGTATCGCGCAATAAGTGTTGGTTGTGCACGACCGCGCAACCGAAATCTCGGTTCCGCGGGATCTCGCAACGAGCTGCGGAAATCGTCCTTTGCAAAAAGGTCCAAAGTGTTGAAAGAATAGTCCCACATCGCTAAGATCAAGATTTTCACACGTGTGAGGGTTTATAAATACCCCCTCCCTTCATTAAGGAGAATTGAAGATTTTCAAGAGAAGCGGAGCGGAGCAGAAGACAGAAGGTAGAAGGATGCATCCTCACAGTTGCGCAGGACCGCGTAACCGGCATCAGTGGCACAGGTCCATGCAACCAGATTGCCCTGTAGTCCGTAAAGACCAAAGGCCGTCGTGCTGCCGAAATCCGTGGGCCAGGCTTTCTTTCTCCGGGCATTCTCCTCTTCATGGGTTCAAAGGAGAAAGATCAGTCGATTTAATCGACATTCCTCCTAATTCACAGAGGATGGTTGAAACAGGCGCTGTTATACTGCTGAAATCTTTATTTCATTAAAGACCCGTTGATCGAGTCGGCATTCCTCCTAAGTCTTAGGAGAAGATCGAATCAGGCGGCGGAAGGCTGTTGAAATGAACTTTTGATGCTTAAAGCATAAGTCCTTTATTTATAAATGATCTATCTTAGAATCAAGGGATGTAAAGAGGATGTAAATGAACTCAGTATCAAAAAAATGTAATGAATGTTCCAGGTACTCTCTCTCTCTGTTATGTTTGAATAAGACAATCTTCCAAATCAAATGCAATTGTTTCTTTCCAGCTCCAATGGGTAGTTTAGGTATTTTGGTAAAGTTCTAGCTCTAAGGGTAGTTTTGGTATTTTGGGTAAAGTTCCAGCTCAGGGGGATCTGTTGAAGCATGAAAAAGTGATGAAAGGATTGAAGCAGAAGAAGAGAGGAAAAGAGATAGGAAGAACATCAGAAAAGAAGAAGAACAAGACAGTTTTTAAGGAGTTTGCGCGGGACCGTGCAACAAATATCGATTGCGCGGTATTGCGCAATAAATGTTAGTTGCGCGCGGTGTTGAAAGAATAGTCCCACATCGCTAAGATCAGGATTTTCACACGTGCGAGGGTCTATAAATTCCCCGTCCCTTCCTTCATCAAGGAGAATTGAAGATTTTCAAGAGATGCAGAGCGGAGCAGAAGACAGAAGGTAGAAGGAAGCATCTTGGCAGTTGTGTAGGACCGCGCAACAGGTATCGGTGGCGCAGTCCGTAAAGTCCAAAGGCCGTCGTGCCGCCGAAATCCGTGGGCCAGGCCTCCTTTCTCCGGGCATTCTCCTCTTCATGGGTTCAAAGGAGAAAAATCAGTCGATTTAATCGACATTCCTCATAATTCCTAGAGGATGGTTGAAACACGCGCTGTTATGCTGCTGAAATCTTTATTTCATTAAAGACCCGTTGATCGATTCGGCATTCCTCCTAAGTCTTAGGAGAAGATCGAATCAGGCGGCGGAAGGCTGTTGAAATGAACTTTTGATGCTTAAAGCACAATTCGTTTATTTCTAAATGATCTATCTTAGAATCAAGGGATGTAAAGAGGATGTAAATGAACTCAGTATCAGTAAAATGTGATGAATGTTCCCGGTACTCTCTCTCTCTCTCTATTATGTTTGAATAAGACAATCTCCCAAATCAAATGCATTTGTTTCTTTCCAGCTCCAAAGGGTAGTTTAGGTACTTTGGTAAAGTTCTAGCTCCAAGGGTAGTTTAGGTATTTTGGGTATAATTCCAGCTCAGGGGGATCTGTTGAAGCATGAAAAAGTGATGAAAGGATTGAAGCAAAAGAAGAGAGGAAAAGAGATAGGAAGAACATCAGAAAATAAGAAGAACAAGACAGTTTTTAAGGGGTTTGCGCGGGACCGTGCAAAAAATATCGATTGCGTGGTATCGCGCAATAAATGTTGGTTGCGCAGGACCGCGCAACCGAAATCTCGGTTGCGTGGGATCTCGCAACGAGTTGCGAAAATCGTCCTTTGCAAAAAGGTCCAAAGTGTTGAAAGAATAGTCCCACATCGCTAAGATCAGGATTTTCGCACGTGCGAGGGTCTATTAATACCCCGTCCCTTCCTTCATTAAGGAGAATTGAAGATTTTCAAGAGAAGTGGAGCGGAGCAGAAGACAGAAGGTAGAAGGAAGCATGCTGGCAGTTGCGCAGGACCGTGCAACCGGTATCAGTGGCTCGGGTCCGCGCAACCAGATTGCCCTGCAGTCCGTAAAGTCCAAAGGCCGTCGTGCTGCTGAAATTCGTGGGCCAGGCTTCCTTTCTCCTGACATTCTCCTATTCATGGGTTCAAAGGAGAAAGATCAGTCGATTTAATCGACATTCTTCCTAATTCCCAGAGGATGGTTGAAACACGCGCTATTATGCTGCTGAAATCTTTATTTCATTAAAGACCCGTTGATCGAGTCGGCATTCCTCCTAAGTCTTAGGAGAAGATCGAATCAGGCGGCGGAAGGCTGTTGAAATGAACTTTTGATGCTTAAAGCACAATTCGTTTATTTCTAAATGATCTATCTTAGAATCAAGGGATGTAAAGAGGATGTAAATGAACTCAGTATCAGTAAAATGTGATGAATGTTCCCGGTACTCCCTCTCTCTCTCTATTATGTTTGAATAAGACAATCTCCCAAATCAAATGCATTTGTTTCTTTCCAGCTCCAAAGGGTAGTTTAGGTACTTTGGTAAAGTTCTAGCTCCAAGGGTAGTTTAGGTATTTTGGGTATAATTCCAGCTCAGGGGGATCTGTTGAAGCATGAAAAAGTGATGAAAGGATTGAAGCAAAAGAAGAGAGGAAAAGAGATAGGAAGAACATCAGAAAATAAGAAGAACAAGACAGTTTTTAATGAGTTTGCGCGGGACCGCGCAACAAATATCGATTGCGCGGTATCACGCAATAAATGTTGGTTGCGCATGACCGCGCAACCGAAATCTCGGTTGCGCGGGATCTCGCAACGAGCTGCTGAAATCGTCCTTTACAAAAAGGTCCAAAGTGTTGAAAGAATAGTCCCACATCGCTAAGATCAGGATTTTTACACGTGTGAGGGTCTATAAATACCCCGTCCCTTCCTTCATTAAGGAGAATTGAAGATTTTCAAGAGAAGCGAAGCGGAGCAGAAGACAGAAGGTAGAAGGAAGCATGCTGGCAGTTGCGCAGGACCGCGCAACTGGTATCAGTGGCATAGGTCCGCGCAACCAGATTGTCATGTAGTCCGTAAAGTCCAAAGGCCATCCTGCTGCCGAAATCCGTGGGCCAAGATTCCTTTCTCTGGGCATTCTCCTCTTCATGGGTTCAAAGGAGAAAGATCAGTCGATTTAATCGACATTCCTCCTAATTCCTAGAGGATGGTTGAAACACGCACTGTTATGCTGCTGAAATCTTTATTTCATTAAAGACCCGTTGATCGATTCGGCATTCCTCCTAAGTCTTAGGAGAAGATCGAATCAGGCGCCGAAAGGCTGTTGAAATGAACTTTTGATGCTTAAAGCACAATTCCTTTATTTCTAAATGATCTATCTTAGAATCAAGGGATGTAAAGAGGATGTAAATGAACTCAGTAACAGTAAAATGTGATGAATGTTCCCGGTACTCTCTCTCTCTCTGTTATGTTTGAATAAGACAATCTCCTAAATCAAATCCATTTGTTTCTTTCTAGCTCCAAAGGGTAGTTTAGGTACTTTGGTAAAGTTCTAGCTCCAAGGGTAGTTTAGGTATTTTGGGTAAAGTTCCAGCTCAGGGGGATCTGTTGAAGCATGAAAAAGTGATGAAAGGATTGAAGCAAAAGAAGAGACGAAAAGAGATAGGAAGAACATCAGAAAAGAAGAAGAACAAGATGGTTTTTAAGGGGTTTGCGCGGAACCGCGCAACAAATATCGATTGCGCAGTATCGCGAAATAAATGTTGGTCACGCACGACCGCGCAACCGAAATCTCGGTTGCACGGGATCTCGTAACGAGCTGCGGAAATCGTCCTTTACAAAAACGTCCAAAGTGTTGAAAGAATAGTCCCTCATCGCTAAGATCAGGATTTTCACACGTGCGAGGGTCTATAAATACCCCGTCCCTTCCTTCATTAAGGAGAATTGAAGATTTTCAAGAGAAGAGGAGGGAGCAGAAGACAGAAGGTAGAAGGAAGCATGCTGACAGTTGCGCAGGACCGCGCAACCGGTATCAGTGGCACAGGTCCACGCAACCAGATTGCCCTGCAGTCCGTAAAGTCCAAAGGCCGTCGTGCTGCAGAAATTCGTGGGCCAGGCTTCCTTTCTCCGGGCATTCTCCTCTTCATGGGTTCAAAGGAGAAAGATCAGTCGATTTAATCGACATTCTTCCTAATTCCCAGAGGATGGTTGAAACAAGCGCTGTTATGCTGCTGAAATCTTTATTTCATTAAAGACCCGTTGATCGAGTCGGCATTCCTCCTAAGCCTTAGGAGAAGATCGAATCAGGCGCCGGAAGGCTGTTAAAATGAACTTTTGATGCTTAAAGCACAAGTCCTTTATTTCTAAATGATCTATCTTAGAATCAAGGGATGTAAATAGGATCTAAATGAACTCAGTATCAGTAAAATGTGATGAATGTTCCCGGTACTCTCTCTCTCTCTGTTATATTTGAATAAGACAATCTCCCAAATCAAATGCATTTGTTTCTTTCCAGCTCCAAAGGGTAGTTTAGGTATTTTGGTAAAGTTCTAGCTCCAAGATTAGTTTAGGTATTTTGGGTAAAGTTTCAGCTCAGGGGGATCTGTTGAAGCATGAAAAAGTGATGAAAGGATTGAAGCAGAAGAAGAGACGAAAAGAGATAGGAAGAACATCAGAAAAGAAGAAGAACAAGACAGTTTTTAAGGAGTTTGCGCGGGACCGTGCAACAAATATCGATTGCGCGGTATTACGCAATAAATGTTAGTTGCGCACGACCGCGCAACCGAAATCTCAGTTGCGCGGGATCTCGCAACGAGCTGTGGAAATCGTCCTTTACAAAAAGGTCCAAAGTGTTGAAAGAATAGTCCCACATCGCTAAGATCAGGATTTTCACACGTGCGAGGGTCTATAAATTCCCCGTCCCTTCCTTCATCAAGGAGAATTGAAGATTTTCAAGAGATGCAGAGCGGAGCAGAAGACAGAAGGTAGAAGGAAGCATCTTGGCAGTTGTGTAGGACCGCGCAACAGGTATCGGTGGCGCAGTCCGTAAAGTCCAAAGGCCGTCGTGCTGCCGAAATCCGTGGGCCAGGCCTCCTTTCTCCGGGCATTCTCCTCTTCATGGGTTCAAAGGAGAAAAATCAGTCGATTTAATCGACATTCCTCATAATTCCTAGAGGATGGTTGAAACACGCGCTGTTATGCTGCTGAAATCTTTATTTCATTAAAGACCCGTTGATCGATTCGGCATTCCTCCTAAGTCTTAGGAGAAGATCGAATCAGGCGGCGGAAGGCTGTTGAAATGAACTTTTGATGCTTAAAGCACAATTCGTTTTTTTCTAAATGATCTATCTTAGAATCAAGGGATGTAAAGAGGATGTAAATGAACTCAGTATCAGTAAAATGTGATGAATGTTCCCGGTACTCTCTCTCTCTCTCTATTATGTTTGAATAAGACAATCTCCCAAATCAAATGCATTTGTTTCTTTCCAGCTCCAAAGGGTAGTTTAGGTACTTTGGTAAAGTTCTAGCTCCAAGGGTAGTTTAGGTATTTTGGGTATAATTCCAGCTCAGGGGGATCTGTTGAAGCATGAAAAAGTGATGAAAGGATTGAAGCAAAAGAAGAGAGGAAAAGAGATAGGAAGAACATCAGAAAAGAAGAACAAGACAGTTTTTAAGGGGTTTGCGTGGGACCGCGCAACAAATATCGATTGCCCAGTATCGCGCAATAAATGTTGGTCACGCACGACCACGCAACCGAAATCTCGGTTGCATGGGATCCCGCAACGAGTTGCGGAAATCGTCCTTTGCAAAAAGGTCCAAAGTGTTGAAAGAATAGTCCCACATCACTAAGATCAGGATTTTCGCACGTGCTAGGGTCTATAAATACCCCGTCCCTTCCTTCATTAAGGAGAATTGAAGATTTTTAAGAGAAGTGGAGCGAAGCAGAAGACAGAAGGTAGAAGGAAGCATGTTGGCAGTTGCGCAGGACCGTGCAACCGGTATCAGTGGCGCGGGTCCGCGCAACCAGATTGCCCTGCAGTCCCTAAAGTCCATAGGCCGTCGTGCTGCCGAAATTCGTGGGTCAGGCTTCCTTTCTCCTGGCATTCTCCTCTTCATGGGTTCAAAGGAGAAAGATCAGTCGATTTAATCGACATTCTTCCTAATTCCCAGAGGATGGTTGAAACACGCGCTATTATGCTGCTGAAATCTTTATTTCATTAAAGACCCATTGATCGAGTCGGCATTCCTCCTAAGCCTTAGGAGAAGATCGAATCAGGCGCCGGAAGGCTGTTGAAATGAATTTTTGATGCTTAAAGCATAAGTCCTTTATTTCTAAATGATCTATCTTAGAATCAAGGGATGTAAAGAGGATGTAAATGAACTCAGTATCGGTAAAATGTGATGAATGTTCCCGGTACTCTCTCTCTCTGTTAAGTTTGAATAAGATAATCTTCCAAATCAAATGCATTTGTTTCTTTGCCGCTCCAAAGGGTAGTTTATGTATTTTGGTAAAGTTCTAGCTCCAAGGGTAGTTTAGGTATTTTGGGTAAAGTTCCAGCTCAGGGGGATCTGTTGAAGCATGAAAAAGTGATGAAAGGATTGAAGCAGAAGAAGAGAGGAAAAGAGATAGGAAGAACATCAGAAAATAAGAAGAACAAGACAGTTTTTAATGAGTTTGCGCAGGACCGCGCAACAAATATCGATGCGCGGTATCACGCAATAAATGTTGGTTGCGCACGACCGCGCAACCGAAATCTCGGTTGCACGGGATCTCGCAACGAGCTGCTGAAATCGTCCTTTACAAAAAGGTCCAAAGTGTTGAAAGAATAGTCCCACATCGCTAAGATCAGGATTTTCACACGTGTGAGGGTCTATAAATACCCCGTCCCTTCCTTCATTAAGGAGAATTGAAGATTTTCAAGAGAAGCGAAGAGGAGCAGAAGACAGAAGGTAGAAGGAAGCATGCTGGCAGTTGCGCAAGACCGCGCAACTGGTATCAGTGGCATAGGTCCGCGCAACCAGATTGTCCTGTAGTCCGTAAAGTCCAAAGGCCATCCTGCTGCCGAAATCCGTGGGCCAAGATTCCTTTCTCCGGGCATTCTCCTCTTCATGGGTTCAAAGGAGAAAGATCAGTCGATTTATTCGACATTCTTCCTAATTCCCAGATGATGGTTGAAACATGCCCTGTTATGCTACTGAAATCTTTATTTCATTAAAGACCCGTTGATCGAGTCGGCATTCCTCCTAACTCTTAGGAGAAGATCGAATCAGGCGTCGGAAGGCTGTTGAAATGAACTTTTGATGCTTAAAGCACAAGTCCTTTATTTTTAAATGATCTATCTTAGAATCATGGGATGTAAAGATGATGTAAATGAACTCATATCGGTAAAATGTGATGAATGTTCCCGGTACTCTCTCTCTCTCTGTTATGTTTGAATAAGACAATCTCCCAAATCAAATGCATTTGTTTCTTTCCAGCTCCAAAGGGTAGTTTAGGTACTTTGGTAAAGTTCTAGCTCCAAGGGTAGTTTAGGTATTTTGGGTAAAGTTCCAGCTCAGGGGGATCTGTTGAAGCATGAAAAAGTGATGAAAGGATTGAAGCAGAAGAAGAGAGGAAAAGAGATAGGAAGAACATCAGAAAAGAAGAAGAACAAGACAGTTTTTAAGGGGTTTGCACGGGACCGCGCAACAAATATCGATTGCGTGGTATCGCGCAATAAATGTTGGTCACGCACGACTGCGCAACCGAAATCTCGGTTGCACGGGATCTCGTAACGAGCTGCGAAAATCGTCCTTTGCAAAAAGGTCCAAAGTGTTGAAAGAATAGTCCCACATCGCTAAGATCAGGATTTTCGCACATGCGAGGGTCTATAAATATCCCGTCCCGTCCTTCATTAAGGAGAATTGAAGATTTTCAAGAGAAGCGGAGCGGAGCAGAAGACAGAAGGTAGAAGGAAGCATGCTGGCAGTTGTGCAGGACCGTGCAACCGGTATCAGTGGCGCAGGTCCGCGCAACCAGATTGCCCTGCAGTCCGTAAAGTCCAAAGGCCGTCGTGCTGCCGAAATTCATGGGCCAGGCTTCCTTTCTCCGGGCACACTCCTCTTCATGGGTTCAAAGGAGAAAGATCAGTCGATTTAATCGACATTCTTCCTAATTCCCAGAGGATGCTTGAAATAAGCGTTGTTATGCTGATGAAATCTTTATTTCATTAAAGACCCGTTGATCGAGTCGGCATTCCTCCTAAGCCTTAGGAGAAGATCGAATCAGGCGCCGGAAGGATGTTGAAATGAACTTTTGATGCTTAAAGCACAAGTCCTTTATTTCTAAATGATCTATCTTAGAATCAAGGGATGTAAATAGGATGTAAATGAACTCAGTATCAGTAAAATGTGATGAATGTTCCTGGTACTCTCTCTCTCTCTATTATATTTGAATAAGACAATCTCCCAAATCAAATGCATTTGTTTCTTTCCAGCTCCAAAGGGTAGTTTAGGTATTTTGGTAAAGTTCTAGCTCCAAGGTTAGTTTAGGTATTTTGGGTAAAGTTCCAGCTCAGGGGGATCTGTTGAAGCATGAAAAAGTGATGAAAGGATTGAAGCAGAAGAAGAGAGGAAAAGAGATAGGAAGAACATCAGAAAAGAAGAAGAACAGGGCAGTTTTTAAGGGGTTTGCTCGGGACCGTGCAACAAATATTGATTGCGCGGTATCGCGCAATAAATGTTGGTTGCGCACGACCGCACAACCGAAATCTCGGTTCCGCAGGATCTCGCAACGAGCTGCGGAAATCGTCCTTTGCAAAAAGGTCCAAAGTGTTGAAAGAATAGTCCCACATCGCTAAGATCAGGATTTTCACACGTGCGAGGGTATATAAATACCCCCTCCCTTTCTTCATTAAGGAGAATTGAAGATTTTCAAGAGAAGCGGAGTGGAGCAGAAGACAGAAGGTAGAAGGATGCATCCTCACAGTTACGCAGGACCGCGCAACCGGTATCGGTGGCACAGGTCCATGCAACCAGATTGCCCTGTAGTCCGTAAAGACCAAAGGCCGTCGTGCTGCCGAAATCCGTGGGCCAGGCTTTCTTTCTCCGGGCATTCTCCTCTTCATGGGTTCAAAGGAGAAAGATCAGTCGATTTAATCGACATTCCTCCTAATTCACAGAGGATGGTTAAAACAGGCGTTGTTATACTGCTGAAATCTTTATTTCATTAAAGACCCGTTGATCGAGTCGGCATTCCTCCTAAGTCTTAGGGGAAGATCGAATCAGGCGCCGGAAGGCTGTTGAAATGAACTTTTGATGCTTAAAGCACAAGTCCTTTATTTATAAATGATCTATCTTAGAATCAAGGGATGTAAAGAGGATGTAAATGAACTCAGTATCAAAAAAATGTGATGAATGTTCCCGGTACTCTCTCACTCTCTGTTATGTTTGAATAAGACAATCTCCCAAATCAAATGCATTTGTTTCTTTCCAGCTCCAAAGGGTAGTTTAGGTATTTCGGTAAAGTTCTAGCTCCAAGGATAGTTTTGGTATTTTGGGTAAAGTTCCAACTCAGGGGGATCTGTTGAAGCATGAAAAAGTGATGAAAGGATTGAAGCAGAAGAAGGGAGGAAAAGAGATAGGAAGAACATCAGTAAAGAAGAAGAACAAGACAGTTTTTAAGGGGTTTGCGCGGGACCGTGTAACAAATATCGATTGCACGGTATTGCGTAATAAATGTTGGTTGCGCACGACCGCGCAACCGAAATCTCGGTTGCGCGGGATCTCGCAACGAGCTGCGGAAATCGTCCTTTACAAAAAGGTCCAAAGTGTTGAAAGAATAGTCCCACATCGTTAAGATCAGGATTTTCACACGTGCGAGGGTCTATAAATTCCCCGTCCCTTCCTTCATTAAGGAGAATTGAAGATTTTCAAGAAATGCGGAGCGGAGCAGAAGACAGAAGGTAGAAGGAAGTATCTTGGCAGTTGCGTACGATCGCGCAACAGGTATCGGTGGCACAGTCGGTAAAGTCCAAAGGCCATCGTGCTGTCGAAATCCGTGGGCCAGGCCTCCTTTCTCCGGACATTCTCCTCTTCATGGGTTCAAAGGAGAAAGATCAGTGGATTTAATCGACATTCCTCCTAATTCCTAGAGGATGGTTGAAACACGCGCTGTTATGCTGCTGAAATCTTTATTTCATTAAAGACCCGTTGATCGATTCGGCATTCCTCCTAAGTCTTAGGAGAAGATCGAATCAGGCGCCGAAAAGCTGTTGAAATGAACTTTTGATGCTTAAAGCACAATTCCTTTATTTCTAAATGATCTGTCTTAGAATCAAGGGATGTAAACGGATGTAAATGAACTCAGTATCAGTAAAATGTGATGAATGTTGCCAGTACTCTCTCTCTCTCTCTCTGTTATGTTTGAATAAGACAATCTCCCAAATCAAATGCATTTGTTTCTTTCCAGCTCCAAAGGGTAGTTTAGGTATTTTGGTAAAGTTCTAGCTCCAAGGGTAGTTTAGGTATTTTGGGTAAAGTTCCAGCTCCAGGGGGATCTGTTGAAGCATGAAAACGTGATGAAAGGATTGAAGCAGAAGAAGCGAGGAAAAGAGATAGGAAGAACATCAGAAAAGAAGAAGAACAAGACAGTTTTTAAGGGGTTTGCGCGGGACCGTGCAAAAAATATCGATTGCGTGGTATCGCGCAATAAATGTTGGTTGCGCAGGACCGCGCAACCGAAATCTCGGTTGCGTGGGATCTCGCAACGAGTTGCGAAAATCGTCCTTTGCAAAAAGGTCCAAAGTGTTGAAAGAATAGTCCCACATCGCTAAGATCAGGATTTTCGCACGTGCGAGGGTCTATTAATACCCCGTCCCTTCCTTCATTAAGGAGAATTGAAGATTTTCAAGAGAAGTGGAGCGGAGCAGAAGACAGAAGGTAGAAGGAAGCATGCTGGCAGTTGCGCAGGACCGTGCAACCGGTATCAGTGGCTCGGGTCCGCGCAACCAGATTGCCCTACAGTCCGTAAAGTCCAAAGGCCGTCGTGCTGCTGAAATTCGTGGGCCAGGCTTCCTTTCTCCTGACATTCTCCTATTCATGGGTTCAAAGGAGAAAGATCAGTCGATTTAATCGACATTCTTCCTAATTCCCAGAGGATGGTTGAAACACGCGCTATTATGCTGCTGAAATCTTTATTTCATTAAAGACCCGTTGATCGAGTCGGCATTCCTCCTAAGCCTTAGGAGAAGATCGAATCAGGCGCCGGAAGGCTGTTGAAATGAATTTTTGATGCTTAAAGCATAAGTCCTTTATTTCTAAATGATCTATCTTAGAATCAAGGGATGTAAAGAGGATGTAAATGAACTCAGTATCGGTAAAATGTGATGAATGTCCCGGTACTCTCTCTCTCTGTGTTAAGTTTGAATAAGATAATCTCCCAAATGAAATGCATTTGTTTCTTTGCCGCTCCAAAGGGTAGTCTGGGTATTTTGGTAAAGTTCTAGCTCCAAGGGTAGTTTAGGTATTTTGGGTAAAGTTCCAGCTCAAGGGGATCTGTTGAAGCATGAAAAAGTGATGAAAGGATTGAAGCAGAAGAAGAGAGGAAAAGAGATAGGAAGAACATCAGAAAATAAGAAGAATGAGACAGTTTTTAATGAGTTTGCGCGGGACCGTGCAACAAATATCGATTGCGCGGTATCACGCAATAAATGTTGGTTGCGCACCACCGTGCAACCGAAATCTCGGTTGCGCGGGATCTCGCAACGAGCTGCGAAAATCGTCCTTTACAAAAAGGTCCAAAGTGTTGAAAGAATAGTCCCACATCGCTAAGATCAGGATTTTCACACGTGCGAGGGTCTATAAATACCCCGTCCCTTCCTTCATTAAGGAGAATTGAAGATTTTCAAGAGAAGCGAAGCGGAGCAGAAGACAGAAGGTAGAAGGAAGCATGCTGGCAGTTGCGCAGGACCGCGCAACTGGTATCAGTGGCACAGGTCCGCGCAACCCGATTGCCCTGCAGTCCGTAAAGTCCAAAGGCTGTCGTGCTGCCAAAATCCGTGGGCCAGGCTTCCTTTCTCCGGGCATTCTCCTCTTCATGGGTTCAAAGGAGAAAGATCAATCGATTTAATCGACATTCTTCCTAATTCCCAGATGATGGTTGAAGCAGGCCCTGTTATGCTACTGAAATCTTTATTTCATTAAAGACCCGTTGATCGAGTCTGCATTCCGTCTTAGGAGAAGATCGAATCAGGCACCGGAAGGCTGTTGAAATGAACTTTTGATGCTTAAAGCACAAGTCCTTTATTTCTAAATGATCTATCTTAGAATCAAGGGATGTAAAGAGGATAACTCAGTATCGGTAAAATGTGATGAATGTTCCCGGTACTCTCTCTCTCTGTGTTAAGTTTGAATAAGTCAATCTCCCAAATCAAATGCATTTGTTTCTTTCCAGCTCCAAAGGGTAGTTTAGGTACTTTGGTAAAGTTCTAGCTCCAAGGGTAGTTTAGGTATTTTGGGTAAAGTTCCAGCTCAGGGGGATCTGTTGAAGCATGAAAAAGTGATGAAAGGATTGAAGCGGAAGAAGAGAGGAAAAGAGATAGGAAGAACATCAGAAAAGAAGAAGAACAAGACAGTTTTTAAGGGGTTTGCGCGGGACCGCGCAACAAATATCGATTGCGCGGTATCGCGCAATAAATGTTGGTCACGCACGACCGCACAACCGAAATCTCGGTTGCACGGGATCTCGTAACGAGCTGCGGAAATCGTCCTTTACAAAAATGTCCAAAGTGTTGAAAGAATAGTCCCACATCGCTAAGATCAGGATTTTCACACGTGCGAGGGTATATAAATACCCCGTCCCTTCCTTCATTAAGGAGAATTGAAGATTTTCAAGAGAAGCGGAGTGGAGCAGAAGACAGAAGGTAGAAGGAAGTATGCTGATAGTTGCACAGGACCACGCAACCGGTATCAGTGGCGCAGGTCCACGCAACCAGATTGCCCTGCAGCCCGTAAAGTCCAAAGGCCGTTGTGCTGCCGAAATCCATGGGTCAGGCTTCCTTTCTCCGGGCATTCTCCTCTTCATGGGTTCAAAGGAGAAAGATCAGTCGATTTAATCGACATTCTTCCTAATTCCCAGAGGATGGTTGAAACAAGCGCTGTTATGCTGCTGAAATCTTTATTTCATTAAAGACCCGTTCATCGAGTCGGCATTCCTCCTAAGCCTTAGGAGAAGATCGAATCAGGCGCCGGAAGGTTGTTGAAATGAACTTTTGATGCTTAAAGCACAAGTCCTTTATTTCGAAATGATCTATCTTAGAATCAAGTGTTGTAAATAGGATGTAAATGAACTCAGTATCAGTAAAATGTGATGAATGTTCCCGGTACTCTCTCTCTCTGTTATATTTGAATAAGACAATCTCCCAAATCAAATGCATTTGTTGCTTTCCAGCTCTAAGGGGTAGTTTAGGTATTTTGGTAAAGTTCTAGCTCCAAGGTTAGTTTAGGTATTTTGGGTAGAGTTCCAGCTCAGGGGGATCTGTTGAAGCATGAAAAAGTGATGAAAGGATTGAAGCAGAAGAAGAGAGGATAAGAGATAGGAAGAACATCAGAAAAGAAGAAGAACAAGGCAGTTTTTAAGGGGTTTGCTCACGACCGCACAACAAATATCGATTGCACGGTATCGCGCAATAAATGTTGGTTGCACACGACCGCGCAACCGAAATCTCAGTTTCACGGGATCTCGCAACGAGCTGCGGAAATCGTCCTTTGCAAAAAGGTCCAAAGTGTTCAAAGAATAGTCCCACATCGCTAAGATCAGGATTTTCATACGTGCGAGGGTCTATAAATACCCCATCACTTCCTTCATTAAGGAGAATTGAAGATTTTCAATAAAAGTGGAGCGGTGCAGAATACAGAAGGTAGAAGGAAGCATCCTGGCAGTTGTGCAGGACCCCGCAACCGGTATCGGTTGCGCAGGTCCACGTAACCAGATTGCCCTATAGTCCGTAAAGTCCAAAGGCCGTCCTGCTGGCGAAATCCGTGGGTCAGGCTTCCTTTCTCTGGGCATTCTCCTCTTCATGGGTTCAAAGGATAAAGATCAGTGGATTTAATCGACATTCCTCCTAATTCCCAGAGGATGGTTGAAACAGGCATTGTTATGCTGCTGAAATCTTTATTTCATTAAAGACCCATTGATCGAGTCGACATTCCTCCTAAGTCTTAGGAGAAGATAGAATCAGGCACCAAAAGGCTGTTGAAATGAACTTTTGATGCTTAAAGCACAAGTCCTTTATTTATAAATGATCTATCTTAGAATCAAGGGATGTAAAGAGGATGTAAATGAACTCAGTATCAAAAAAATGTGATGAATGTTCTCGGTACTCTCTCTCTCTCTGTTATGTTTGAATAAGACAATCTCCCAAATCAAATGCATTTGTTTCTTTCCAGCTCCAAAGGGTAGTTTAGGTATTTTGGTAAAGTTCTAGCTCAGGGGGATCTGTTGAAGCATGAAAATGTGATGAAAGGATTGAAGCAGAAGAAGAGAGGAAAAGAGATAGGAAGAACATCAGAAAAGAAGAAGAACAAGACAGTTTTTAAGGGGTTTGCGCGGGACCGTGCAATAAATATCGATTGCGCGGTATTGCGCAATAAATGTTGGTTGCGCACGACCGCGCAACCGAAATCTCGGTTGCGCGGGATCTCGCAACGAGCTGCGAAAATCGTCCTTTACAAAAAGGTCCAAAGTGTTGAAAGAATAGTCCCACATCGCTAAGATCAGAATTTTCACACGTGCGAGGGTCTATAAATTCCCCGTCCCTTCCTTCATTAAGGAGAATTGAAGATTTTCAAGAGATGCGGAGCGGAGCAGAAGACAGAAGGTAGAAGGAAGCATCTTGGCAGTTGCGTAGGACCGCGCAACAGGTATCGGTGGCGTAGTCCGTAAAGTCTAAAGGCCGTCGTGCTGCCGAAATCCGTGGGCCAGGCCTCCTTTCTCCGTGCATTCTCCTCTTCCTGGGTTCAAAGGAGAAAGATCAGTCGATTTAATCGACATTCCTCCTAATTCTCAGAGGATGGTTGAAACACGCGCTGTTATGCTGCTGAAATCTTTATTTCATTAAAGACCCGTTGATAGATTCGGCATTCCTCCTAAGTCTTAGGTGAAGATCGAATCTGGCACTGAAAGGCCGTTGAAATGAACTTTTGATGTTTAAGCATCAGTCCTTTATTTTTAAATGATCTATCTTAGAATCAAGGGAAGTAAAGAGGATGTAAATGAACTCAGTATCAGTAAAATGTGATAAATGTTCCCAGTTCTCTCTCTCTGTTATGTTTGAATAAGACAATCTCCCAAATCAAATGCATTTGTTTCTTTCCAGTTCCAAAGGGTAGTTTAGGTATTTTGGTAAAGTTCTAGCTCCAAGGGTAGTTTAGGTATTTTGGGGAAAGTTTCAGATCCAGGCGGATCTGTTGAAGCATGAAAAAGTGATGAAAGGATTGAAGAAGAAGAAGCGAGGAAAAGAGATAGGAAGAACATCAGAAAAGAAGAAGAACAAGACAATTTTTAAGGGGTTTGAGCAGGACCGTGCAACAAATATCCATTGCGCGGTATCACTCAATAAATGTTGGTTGCGCATGACAGCGCATCCGAAATCTTGGTTGCACAGGATCTCGCAACGAGCTGCAGAAATCATCCTTTACAAAAAGGTCCAAAGTGTTGAAAGAATAGTCCCACATCGCTAAGATCAGGATTTTCACACGTGCGAGGGTCTATAAATACCCCCTCCCTTCCAACATTTAGGAGAATTGAAGATTTTCATGAGAAGCGGAGCAGAGAAGACGTCAGTAGAAGATAGAAGGAAGCATCCTGGCAGTTGCGCAGGACCGCGCAACCGGTATCGGTTGCGCGGGTCCGCGCAACCAGATTGTCCTGCAGTCCGTAAAGTCTAAAGGCCGTCGTGCTGTCGAAATCCGTGGGACAGGTTTCCTTTCTCCAGGCATTCTCCTCTTCAAAGGTTCAAAGGAGAAAGATCAGTCGATTTAATCGACATTCCTCCTAATTTCCAGAGGATGGTTGAAACTGGCACTGTTATGCTGCTGAAATCTTTATTTCATTAAAGACCCGTTGATCGAGTCGGCATTCCTCCTAAGTCTTGGGAGATGATCGAATCAGGCGCCAGAAGGCTGTTGAAATGAACTTTTGATGCTTAAAGCACAAGTCATTTATTTCTAAATGATCTATCTTAAAATCAAGGGATGTAAAGAGGATGTAAATGAACTCAGTATCAGTAAAATGTCATCAGTGATAACAAATAAGGAAAGACGAAGGAGATGAGCGCCATCAAGAGAGTTCTACAAAATTTTTCCTAAAATTGATATCACCATCAAGCTGGTATATTACAAACAATACAGACAAACGATACCGATAAACAATTTCAGGTAAAAAAAAATACCTATCATCATCTTCCAAGACAGCAGGCTAGATCATCGTCAAAAAGTCTTCAGTCTTCCAAGACATCTGAAGATAGCATATGTAAGACCTGTATCCTAGACCGTATCGTTCAGTAGACTTCCGCGGTCTTTTTGGTCGAATCCCAGCAACCTCGACCCTTAACCGGCATTTACGCGCGACCTTGATTCATACGCCGTTAACTCGAGTCGACTCAACCCAAGACTTGTACCAGTGCGACCGCGCCATCGCCGCAGTTCCGATGCCGTGTCTTGCACGCCGAGGTGATAACCGGGCCAGGAGATGTGAGCCCGCGTTCAGTTCGAGGAAAACGCCGTGCGTTGCAATCCCAAGCGAATGTCTCATCAATCGCATCAAGTGTCAAGTACTCCATCCCATCAAGTCAAGTACATCACCCATACCCCATGCCACCTCACCTCCCTCACAAGTCAACTCTCCCTCTCCCCACCCATACCTCCTTTACACAAAATTCAACCCAACCCATCCTTTTTCTTACACACCCATTACTCTCTTCCTACATCACTCATCTCTCTCATTTCTCTCTCATTCCAAGCAATTTTAAGAGAGATCCAATGTCCCCACCTCCATGAGAAGAGCCATGTGTGGCCCACTCTCTACCACCCTATCTCCCATCTCCACCCTTGGATCGTCATCTCCACCATTGAAAGAGCACTTTTGGAGCATTGGAAGGCTAAAGAGGAAGAAGAAGGATAGGTGGGTGCTTCTCTCTCTTTCTCTCTCTCTCTCCTTCCTTTATTTTGTGGCCCATTCAATGAGTGGTGTCCAAACCGTCCATCACAAGGAGCCTATGGCCGTCCAAACATGGGGACCGACCCACTTTTCTACCTCTCTTAAAGGATTTGGATGGTGGGAATGGAAAAACATTAAATTGATCCAAACCAGGTGGGCCACGTTCATGTGGGACCCACCTTGATGTATTGACTACGTCCCATGTGGGACCCACTACGATGTATGTGTTTATCCATGTCGTCCAGCGTTCTTGGCGCTGGACGGGCGTGGCTAACATGGAGTGCGTGAACTGGAATGGGCGTTTACTAACAGCAAACAAAAAAAAAAAAGAAGAGAGAGTTGGGGTGGGCCGCTCATGCGGGCCCCACCTTGATGCATGTACTTAATCCAACCCATCCGTTCTCTTCCTTAGATCATTTTAGCCGTTGAACAAAAAAATGAGACTGATCTGATAATCAAGTGGGCCATACCAAGGGAAATAGTATTATTACCCTTAAAAACTCACCTTGTTTCTTCTTTTTGCCAAAAATACATTGTATATTGGTCTCATTAGGTAAGATGTGGTTGACCATTGCATGTGTCATTAGGCAGGTTGTTATGAGACTCCCTGATAGGCGGAGGTTATCTCATATGAGCATGCGGTATGCGCAGGATAGATGCATGACTGGATTGTATGACTCATGCATCTTATATTGTGTGCTTTGATTATTGTATGCCCTAGCGACATCAGGGTCATAGCCTCCACAGGCATATCGTGGATGGCTAGATGGGACACCGAAAATCTGTTCTACATGGGGTGCTATAGATATCCCTGGGTGAAAGTCCCTAAACCCTCTTGGTTCCAGAGGTTGGTCCAACGTCTAGACCGAGTGAGTAGATGAGCACCGAGTACCGATTCCAGATGGCTGCGCTCTCCACTGTGTCATGGTTGGTTGGAAGGGGGTGCGGCTTACCTGCCCGAGAGGAGGGGGCAATGCTAGGCTGAGTCTGACCAGCTCGAGGAATGGGTCCGCTATTGACGAGCCGAGCCCGATATTGGCAGGCGGATAGTGAGGTCTCTTCCACTCACCTTGTTGCGTGCGATGGGGTGGCAATCTGGTTTGGAGTGTAATAGACTCCGGTGATTTTTCAGAGAGGAACCGTACTAATATGTGGACTTATCGAGTAAGAGTTGCATGCTCGCTCATTCATTCATTCATTCACTATCCACTCGGGCTGGTGGTGCGCAACTAATTATTGTGTATCTTCGTTACGGCAAGGGTTTCGGTTGGGCGCGCGACTAACCTGAGATCAGGAGTTTACCACGTTGAGTCTAACTATCCAAAATTAGGTATGGGACTGGTTTGGATAGAAGTCCCTTGTGGTGGGCCCCATAGCCTGCGATACTACGTACTATCATCTCGAATTCACACTCCAAGCATGGCCATTTCATTCACATCGCATATTGCATCACATCCGCAGGCATATGACATTTTGAGTTGCTATGTTTCTGCACTTATATGGCTTAGATAGACTTAGCAGGATTTGTATATTGCATTGCATCATTGGTATCTGATATTTAGCTCTTTATAATTCTTTATTGCATAACTGTTATATATTGCGTATCCTGATATTTATTGACTTATGGACTTGTCAGTATTTCTGCTTATTCTAATGATGTACAAATTTGAATTACCAGTATTTTTGGTATTGTATGATCATGACATGGTATTGAATACTTGGCACTTACCTTGTGCACACACTTACACCACCCTCTAAGCTTTCTATAAGCTTATGCACGATAGATGCGTGCAGGTGATGTTAGGCTGCAGCAGTGTTGAGCTTGGAAGTGCGGTGGTCTTCTAGAGCTTGATTCTCTATTTATGTATTTCCCTTTCAGTATTGTATTCAAATGATTATATTAGTGGATATGTGATGACGATGTTGCTGTTGTGAATTGGGTAATTTTATGGTTATGCTTATTACTAGTTAAGTGTACAATGACAAAAAAAATCCTCCTTGTAGGATCCCAGGATCGGATTCTGGCATATGAATGCTAGGAGCTGAGAATGGGGTACTACGGAGGCTGTCGGCATCAAATTCGGCAATCAGGATTCTTATGAATCCAATTTCTGGATTTGGGGTGTGACAACATATTAAATTGTCACCGAACGAAAAGTGCCGATGATCGTTATCAAGCATTGACGCTCATCGCCGATAGAAAATCTCCATCGAAATCGAATTATCAGGTATCGATGATCAGAAAAAGAAAAAAGAGAACAGTTATCGCTATTGCCGATCAATCACTCATCAAAGTTACTATCATCGCTAAGCTGATACATAAATTGACATAAACATAATACGAAAGTCCTTGTGACATTGTCAGCAGTGGCGAAATGACAACCATATAATCATAGTAGAATTAATCATACAGTTAACTGTACATATGAATTGGCAATAGCGATGGCTTCTCATCATAAAAAGGTAGCCTAGTCAAGTCCCGAAAAAGAAAAGGAAAGAAAAGACAAAGTCCTAAAAGGACCAAAGCTCAAAAGGGACCAGCTACGCATAAGACCTATGAAGATCGCCATTCAGGCAGCGGTGAGAAGCTAGTGGCCCTAAAAAGCCCATGAAGGCCATCATATGCATACCCATGCGGGCAGCTGACGGAGTCAATGACCAAAAGCTAGAAGGCCAAAAGTTGACTAAAACCCAAAAGCTCAAAATCTTCAAATGGCCAAAGGCCGAAAAAGCTCAAAGTCTTCAAAGACCAAAAGCCAAGAGCCAAAAGTCAACCGAAAGATCAAAAGCAAAGGGCCAAAAAGTTGACTCAAAGCCAAAGTGCTAAAAGTCCCCAAATGACCAGTCAAGCGTAACACCCATGCTGTCTGTATAGCTTCCGACAGCGTCACGGAGTATGGAGGACAATACCCCCCTGTGAATGGGTCCGACCTTGCAGACGAAGAAAAAGTGAGTCTCCGAATCAGGATGACTCCCCAGATCCTGGGCTTGTTTCTGGTAGTAACTCATGAGGAAGGGCTTAAACCTACTCATTGAAGGACTGGCAGCATCAGATTTGGTACCCGTCAAAACCCAGATCTAGGGCTTGTTTCTGGTAATAACTCATGAGGAAAGGTCTCTGAAGTAAGATGACCCCTCATTGAAGGACTGACAGCCTTAGATTTGGTCAAAGGTAGCCTGGCAAAGCCCCGTGAACTCTAGAGAGTTACTGTGGCCATCCCTGTGCGTAAATCCCATTGAGTGCACTCCAAATACTTAAGCGCTTTAAAGTGTATAACGTCAGTTTAGTGGTGTCCAGTCCAGTTCAGTCAAGTCTGGTCATGTCCAGTTCAGTCAAGTCTGGTCAAGTCCAGTTCAATCAAGTCAGGTCACGTCCGGTCAAGTCATGGTCAATCAAAAATACATTTTAGATATGCTTAAAAGCATAAATTAAGTGTAGCATTCAAAATGCTGCAGATACACATTTCATATTAGATATGCTTAAATAATGCAAATTGCCTGATGAAAATCTCAAATGATGATTAAACAAATATGCAAAAATGCATTTCTCTTGAATCAGGTTCAAATTACAGCAATAGCAAATGCCTTCAAGATCTTGGCAATTAACTACTCAAAAGTTCAAATTTTCAAGATCAATTATTAATCTTCAATTACAATATCTTTGTTCTGCTTACAAGAGCTGTACAGTATTTTTGTCTCTCGCCTTCTTAATATGGAGAAATATTATTGTGCAAGATTTTCAAAAGGAGGCAGAGAATAAATTAGTGAAGAATTATCATTCTCTTCTGGACAATATAAAGGTTCAGAAATCTTTACGCAATGATTGACCTGGAGAGGAGGCATCATATGTGTCTTCGAAATAAATCATACCTTGGTCTTTCTGATGATTTCTTATGCAAGATGGAGGAATTCATATACCAAGAATCATGAAGCGTGACCCAATGCGAACGTTCAAAAGTTACTTCTATAATAAAGTCCAGTTATATACCGATATTGTAACTTCTCGCTATCTTAATGATGATATTGCAAGATCCCATGTATCGAATTTGATGAAGACAAAGAGAAAACGGAATCATCATCAAATCAGCAAAGATCAAAGGAAAAGTTATGAAGAAATGCTAAGGAGCGCAAACTCGAGACGATTCAGCAAAAAGACCTCGCGATTGGACTTTTGGAGCTAAAGATAAAATCTTAAAGAGTGTAAAAGGATACAATACGAAGCACAATAACAAGTGTAAAAGATTGCTTAAATCATATTGCAAATACCACAATCGGCCTAAAAAGAGAAGAAACTCTCATTCTATTTCAAAATTATCAAATGCTTCATAAAGCTAAGTTAGAAAATTATAAATTGAGATACTAATTTTGATTAATTTGGCAGGAAAGACTATCATTCGAAAGCTTGGATTATGCAGATCATAAACAAAGGAGACAGTTGAAAAAGATTGTTGCGGTAGGAGCAGCATAAAATAAAAAAAATAAAAAAATAAAAAAACAATTCCTTAGCCACGGAGTTCAAAGAAAAAAAATCGCAGGAGTTGATCGAGAAGATTGTTGCAACAAGAGCATCATTAAAGAACGATTCTCCGATTGAGTTACTTAGAGAAGAAGTCGCTACAACTATTGTGATGACAAGTTTTGATGGTCAGGAACAATTCTCTGTTCAAGTTTCTCAAGGATGAAGTCGTCACAACTGCTACAGAAGCATGCTTCAATGAAATGAGAATCTTATCCTCTCTAATGAAACATCTGCTTGACACTGCTGACTGGGGGCATTCCAGTCTTCCGCTTGAGTGTTAGCATTCCAGTCTTCCACTTGAGCGCCAGTATTCAAGCCTTCTGTTCGAGCGCCATCATTCAAGTCTTTTGGTCGAATACAATCATGCAAGCTCCCCATTCAAAAGCGATCACCCAGTCTTCCGTTCGGACGTAATCATTCCAGTCTTACGTTCAGACGTAATCATTCCAGTCTTCCATTCGAACGTAATCATTCTAGTCTTCCGGTTAAACGTAATCATTCAAGTCTTCCATTCAAGCACAATCATTCAAGTCCTCTGTCCGAGCTCGATTAGTTAAATCTTCAGTTCGAATGTGAGCATTCAAGTCTCCGGTTAAAGCATGATTGACCAAGTCTTCTGTTCGAACGCAAGCTTTCCAGTCTCCCGTGCTAGCATGGTCATCCAGTCATTCTTCAGTTGCAGTTCATTCAAGTTCTTCAGGCAGAGGGAGATCGATCCTCCATTTGATTTCAATCATCAATCAAAGAAGGATCGAGGGGGCATCTGTTGAGGCACAAAAAATATCTCATTGTAGTGGTCAGAGAATCTCATGGTGATGATCTTCTCCAAAGGGTAGTTTAGGTATTTTGGTAAAGTTCCAGCTCCAAGGGGATCTGTTGAAGTATGAAAAAGTGATGAAAGGATTGAAGCAGAAGAAGAGAGGAAAAGAGATAGGAAGAACATCAGAAAAGAAGAAGAACAAGACAGTTTTTAAGGGGTTTGCGCAGGACCGCACAATAAATATTGGTTACGCGGTATCACGCAATAAATGTTGGTTGGGCACAACCTCGCAACTGAAATCTCGGTTACGCGGGATTTTGCAACGAGCCGTGAAAATCGTCCTTTGCAAAAAGGTCCAAAGTGTTGAAAGAATAGTCCCACATCGCTAAGATCAGGATTTTCACACATGCGAGGGTCTATAAATACCCCCTCCCTTCCTTCATTGAGGGGATTGAAGATTTTTAAGAGGAGCAAAGAGCAGCGGAAGACAGAAGGTAGGAGCGAAGTCTCCTGGGAGTTGCGCAGGAACGCGCAACTGATATCAGTTGTGCGGGTCCACGCAACCGGACAGCCCTGCAGTCTGTAAAGTCCAAGAGCTATTGTGCTACCGAAGTCCGTGGCCCAGGCTTCCTTTCTCCGGGTTTTCTCCTCTTCCTGGGTTCTAAGGAGAAAGATCAGTCGATTTAATCGACTTTCTTCCTAAGTCCCAGAGGATGGTTGAAACAGGCGTTGTTATGCTGCTGAAATCTTTATTTCATTGAAGGCCCATCGATCAGATCGGCATTCCTCCTAAGTCCTAGGAGATGATCAAATCAGGCGCTGAAAGGATGTCGAAATGACCCGTCGATCGAATCAGCATTCCTCCTAAGTCCTAGGAGATGATCAAATCAGGCGCCGGAAGGCTGTCGAAATAAACTCTTGATGCTTAAAGCACAAATCCTTTACTTCTAAATGATTTATCTTAGAATCAAGGGATGTAAAGAGGATGTAAACGAACTCAGTATTAATAGAATGTGATGAATGTGCATAGTACTCTCTCTCTGTTATGTTTGAATAAGAAAATCTCCCAAATCAAAATGCATTTGTTTCTTTGTCGAAACACAATCAAAGAGGCTTGTTCTTGAGATGTAGCCAATTGCTGCCCATATTCTAAAATTTCAAGCGCAATTGTAACATTTTCGCTGATGCCAAAGAGATTACTGAATCACGGAATCTGAGAAGAGAATCTCACAAAGAAGATATGTTGGTTCTAGCCATCCTTGCAGAACTCTCCAAAATTTCGATAGCAAGATCCAAGTCCGACCATTGTTCAGGGTCTTTGAAGATATGGATTATTGCTGCAGAGAATTCCTCATCAAGAGAATCTTGTGAGTAGGGATTTTTGTAAAGGATGAAAGCTCAGACGTAGTGGCTACTGAGTCAGAACTGGCTGCTCCACTACGAGGGGTTCCTATAATACAAAGGAAGAAAGCATGAAGAGACATCAATAGAAAGTTATATACAGTTTTGAATAGAATAGCTGATACATATACATCTGTATGTACCTGTCGTCGGGACACGATTAACAAAAAGAGAGACTCCTTGAATCATAGAAGGATCGGTTCCTGCTATATCTGCAAAAGAAGGCGCCCTGGTCTCTGTACTCGAGTCCCTGGTGGTCGGAGTCGGCAAGTTCGTGGTTTCAACTGGAAATATGATTTCATGGGCTACTATTTTAGGTGACACTAATGAACCTAAAGGAATTCTTGGTGAAATCGCTGATGCAGTCGTGGGAGGATTTGACATCTCACCTATCTCGATATTAGCAACATGAGCACCTAAAAAAAAGGGAGACACAACAATTCTAAATAAATGATCGTTATTCAATAAGCAGATATATATATATATATATATATATATATATATATATATATATATATATATATATATATGTGAAAGTTAAATTTCCTTTACCTGGTGAGTATCCATATTCACCGTAATCTAAAGTTCCTCTTCCTCTTCTACAACTATAGGAGACTTGGTAGGAATTTTAGCATTAAGAAGAGCTTCAGAGGTTGCGGGAGGATGTTCCGTTTCAACGCCTTCCACAACTACTTCCTCTTCTCCGTCAATATCAACCTCTCCTTCCTCAAAATCATCATCCTTATCTTCGCTGCTTTCGCCGTCTTCATCATGTTCATGCTGCAAAGAGGTAGTATTCTCTGATGACGAGGCTGAGCTTTCATCCTCCAAAATTTCTTCATTGATTTCTTCAATAGCAATTTGCTTTCCTTTGGAGGAAGCAGCCCGACTACTCTCTGGTACGGGTTCTTTGATTAGAGGAGAGGTAGGCATTTGTCTCGTTCCTTCTGGAGGAACGTGTAGTGATGCTTGTGAACGCGCTCTCGATCTAGTCATTAAAGATGATGAGCTCTGGCAAGTGGGTTGTGAAGGAAGCGCTGGAGCATCATGAGTTGGTTCTTCTTGAATCATCATAGTCTCTGCCGGAAAGGGAGAAGATGCACTTACAACATCATTCGTAGCCTGACCCATAGAGTCGTGAGGAGCTTGCTCAAATTCCCTCAAGACCCTGTGAACAAACCAGCCGTCCAAAGTATTAATGAGTTTTATTTCACGGATGAGGTCTTCTAGCGGTATTTTACTACAAATTTTCCCATGATGGGACGTGTGACTCTTCTCAGGAATAAAGCTGATTCCACTCTCTAGTTTGCTGATTTTCAACCTAGGCGGATGAAGAAAGATGGAAGAATCCACGGGCAAGCATTTGGTGACCAAATATGACTGGTGATCCCACCACCGCATCCAATTGTATGAGGTACGAACTACGCGCTCGCAACTAGGAATTATGAAAGAAGAATCAACACAGCTGTTCAGAAGTTTCTTCCATATCATGGCCCAGTTGAGAGGACCCGTGCCGTAACAATGTATCTTTCTGGTGACCAGTCCGTAATCTTTTGGTACGGTTTGATCGTAACTGAATTGGCGAGTGAAGCGGTTGGGGTAATAAGGCTCTCGCCAAAATTCTGTCCCTTCTCAGAGTGGTAGACTACAAGAACGAAGAGAAAGAAAGAAAGCCCTTTCTGCTGTGGTGAGTGTTCCATGGTCAGTGTCCCGGATCTTATTGACGACCCAGTCATACGCCCTCTTGGCCATGGCCCTTTGCTGGAAGAACCAAAGCGGAAGATGTGCAGAATGAACATATGCTTTCTCAGGCGCTTCGAAGGTCCAGGGGAAGTAAACTCCTAGCCAACCTGTTGTTAAGGAATAAAAAAGTCATTACATTGGTTAGAGAATTCTATGGTGCGGATCTTTTCAGGGGTATTTTAGGTATTTTGGTAAAATTTCAGCTCCAAGGGTATTTTAGGTATTTTGGTAAAAATCTAGCTCCAGGGGATAGTTTAGGTATTTGTTTTAACAAGAAAACAAATGCGTTTCCGTTCTTGGGATATCATCTTACTTAATCATGATAGAGGGAAAGTGCAAAGACGATCATCACATTTTATTAATTCCAAGTTCATTTACATCCTTTAATCTCCCTTGATTCTAAGATATATTCATTTAAATATGTATAAACATTAAAACATAAAGTTCAAATAGCAAAGTCGGCAGCATTTCAGCTTAGATCTCGATCTTCTCCAAAGACTTAGGAGGAATTGTAGAATGAATCTATCCTTCTTTAGAGAAATAAGGATTTGGACAGCCTTCCGGCGCCATTTTAATCATCTCCTTAAACTTAGGAGAAATGTGAACTTCAGTGAATTATTCTCCTTTGTACTTGAACAAGAAGACTTGAATAGAGGAACAAGAAGACTTGAATAAAAGATTCTTCTGGCAGCATGTCGACTCTTAAGCTTGATAGACTGTAGAGCAGTCTATTTGCGAGGACCCGCGTAAAGGATATGCTTTGCGTGGTCGGGCGCAAAGTCCCCTTGGAGAGCTGTTCTCACCTTCAGTCTTCTCTTCTGGCTTTACTTGCGGTCTTCTTTCCTTGCTCCACTTGTTCTCTGAACTCTTCAAAAACTAACCCCTAACCAAAGAACTAACGGGGTATTTATAGGCGCTCACACGTGCGAAATCTTTCGATCTTAGAGATGTGGGACACAAACAGACTACACTCATCTTGTCAGCATCAATGTAGCGTAAAGTATATGTCTTGCGCAGTTCCGCGCAAAGACTGCGTCTCGCGCAAACTTCTTTTACGGCTTTTCTTCTTTCAACTCTCTTTTACAACCTCTCAACCTTCATTTGTTCCTTTCTTCCTCATATTTTTACTCCTCAATAGATGCCCCCTTGATCCGTTCTTTATTTTCTTCAAAATCAAAGGAAAGGATCAATCAAATTCTTATTCCTTTTTTATCGACCCGTGTACCGTACTTGGCCAAAGACCCTATAAATAGCCAAAGCAATCCATTTGCTCCAACCTGCTTCCTGCAGCCGTGAATTTTTGCCCAAGATATTTCATTTCGCGCAACCAATATTCGTTGCGCGGTACCGCGCAACCTGCGTGGTTGCGAAGAAATTTTCTCTAAGTCTTTTCCTGTCCGCGCAAAGAATATACTTTGTGCGGTTCCACGCAAAGCACTCTTTCCGTTACTTTAGCGATTTTCTGACCCTTTCTTCTTGCACCCTTCTCTGATCTTCTTCACTCTTCTTGGAATCATTATTTTCACAATGGCTCACACCAAGTGAACCTTTCGCCTTGTCAATTCCCCTACTGCACAACCCTCTCATCCTGATTTACCTGATCCATTTGCTTTTTGCCCTTCTCCTTCTTCTGATCAACCTCCTGCTAAACGGTCAAAAACTACCCCCAAGACTCCTTCATACTTTAAGGAGCCCGTTTTGCCCACCTTCGACTTTACTGAGTGGATCGAATCTCTTCCATCCCCTCTTCCATCCCCTATTCATCGTGCAATAGCGCTGGGGAGTCTTAAATGTCCTCCTAGGCACGGCAGAGACTATGATTGGGACGAGTGGTTAAAAATCACTGCCCACATCCGCACTGATAGCCAAAGGCCACCTCCTCGGGAAGACACTCCTCCTTCTTCCCACTCAAAGAAGGCTCGCCATAACAAAGCGAAAGAATTTGAAGAAAAAATTGCTGAACACAAGAAGAAGAGGCTCTAGAACTCATGGGACTCGGTACGAGTCATCGAGGGTATCATGAAGTTTGATAACCCCCACTCAGAAGGCATGACGATAATTCCCATCAATGTCTACGGCCACCAATCTATGCTTGACTGTGAACCCAAGGACCACATTCAAGGCGAAAGACTGATGTACATTGAGTCATGGGCGACGAGAGAACAACGTATCCTTGAAGGGATAATACGGTCGGAAAAGCCGCGACAAAAGATCGAAAAAATCTACCCCATGATTTTCCTCACGCCTTTCCATAGTCCTCATGACCTTTTTCCTTCTCATTTTTATGAGATCATCCGCCAACATTTTCGAGATCACGTCCAACTCTAGGGACCAGAAGACTTCCGCACCAGAGGTCTATTAACTGCTCGACGATATTATTCTGACTGGGCAGAAGCAATTTTACTGAAGCATGCGAGTACACTAGCCAAAATTGGTCTTTACGATGCTATAGAAGTCACATTCAAGTATTTCTATAAGGAACCCAACGTGCTAAAAGGTTTCATTGAGTATTGGTCACCAACTACCAACTCTTTCCACCTTTCATATGGTGAAATGAGTGTCACACTCTGAGACCTACATCGTATCACCGGTCTTACTATAACAGGCAAATTTTATGATGAATTCATCCCTTCCAATAGAGAACTTGCCTTCGTTTCTTCTCCTGATCGTAGACCTTCCATATCTGAAACCTCCATTGAGCTATTCAGGGAAATGGGGAAATTCTCCAATATTCACAAGCTTTCCCCTTTGCAATGGCTTGCGCATTTCTCCAGATCCCTCAGGTATCCATGAACCCATGACTGAACTCTTTTCTCTCTTCTTTGTTTTCTCTTCTTTTTTTTTTTTGGAAGTTTCATCATATACATATTCTCCTTTTTGTAGGTTTCGCGATTGCCGCTCTAAGGAGTTAACACGGCTCCATGATGCAATGAAAGCAAGACCAGAGTATAGTTCATTCGAGGAACTTGCGGCCTTCTTGGCTTATTAGATAAGCCTTGTTGTACTCCCTAGCTCCAAATGGGTAGACGCTGTTCGCCCCACTGTCTTTGTTGTAGCTGGTGCCTTGACAGAAGGCCACAGATATTCTCTTGCTCCTCCAATGTTATTTTCCATTTATAGAGCTCTTGGGGAGATAGCCACCCATATAAAGGATCCTACTCTTAGAACTTCATCAGCATACACTTCTTGGCATTATATTACAGGCTGGCTAGGAGTCTACTTTTCCTGGACTTTCGAAGCACCTGAAAAAGGATACGTTCATCCGGCACATATCCCGCTTTGATTCTTTCAACAAAGAACTATGCCCAAGAGGGCATATGACTGGGTTGCCAATAAAATTCGGGACAACGACCAGATAGATTTCTTGCAATTCCGTCTTCACCACGGCATCGAGGATACAGATATGGTGGATCAAGGAACACTCACTCCAGCAGAAAGGATGTTCTTTCTTTCTCTTCATTCTTGTAGCCTTCCTTTTCGAGAGGGGACAGAATTCTGGCGAGAGCCCTATTATCCCAGCCTTTATGCTCACCAATTTGGTTATGATCAGACTGTACCAAAAGATTGCGTACTGGTCACCCGAAAGATGCGTTGTTACTGTACGGGTCCTCTCAACTGGGCCATGATATGGAAGCAACTTTTGAATGTTCGTGTCAATTCGTCTTTCATAATTCCTAGTTGCGAGCGCATAGTTCGTACCTCATACAGCTGGATGCGATGGTGGGATCATCAATCATATCTGGTCACCAAATGTCTCCCGGTGGACTCTCCCATCTTTCTTCATCCACCTAGATTGAAAGGAAAGCTAGAGAGCGGGATTGGCTTTATCCCAGAGAAGAGTCACGTATCACATAGCGGAGAAATTTGTAGAAAAATACCGCTAGAGGAACCCATCCGTGAGATAAAACCCATTAATACTTTGGATGGGTGGTTCACTCATGGGGTCTTAAGAGAATTTGAGTAAGCTCCTCATGACTCTACCCATCGAGCTATGGATAGTACTGTAGGTACATCTTCTCCTCTTCCAGCGGAGACCGTAGTGGTTCAAGATGAACCAACTCATGATGCTCTGGTGCCTCCTTTACAACCCACTCGCCCTAGTTCATCATCTCCAATGACCAGATCAAGGACGCGTTTACAAGCTTCACCTTCCCCTCATGTCTCTCCCGTAGGAACAGGACAAGCGCATGTCTCTTCTTTAGCTGAAGATCTCGTGCCAGAGATCGGTCAAGCTGCTTCCTCGAAAGGAAAACAAATTGCTACTGTAGAAATTGATGAGGAACTCCTGGTGGATGAAAGTTTGGCTTCATCATCAGAGAAAACTGCTTCTTCTCAGCATGAAGATGATGAAAATGGTGAAAGCAGTGAAGGCACGGATGATGATTTTGAAGAAGGCGAAGTTGATATTGACGGGGAAGAGGAAGCGACTAGAGAGGATATTGAAACGGATCACCTCGCAACTTCTGAACCTGAAGCTCTCCCCAGCACTAGAATTCCTGCCAAATCTCCTATAGCTGTAGCAAAAGAAGAGGAACTTTTAGATTATGGTGAATATGGATACTCACCAGGTGAAAGGAATTTAACATTCACATATCTATCTATCTGCTTATTTAATATCAATTATTTATCTAGAGCTATTGTATCTCTCCCCTTTTTTTAGGTGCTCATGTTGCTATTATTGAGGTAAGCGAGATTTCCCCCTCAGATCCCCTTGCGATTGTATCAGCTATTTCACCGAGAATCCCTTTAAGTCCATTAGCTGCGTCTAAAACAGTGGCTCGTGAGATTGTATTTCCAACCGAAACCACAGATTTGCCGACTCCGACCACCAGGGACTCGAGTACGGAGGCCAGGGCGCCTTCCCTTGCAGAAATGGTGGGGACTAGTCCTCCTGTGATTCAAGGAGCCTCTCTTTCCGCTAATCGTGTTCCGATGATAGGTACGGGCAGAGATGTATACATATTAACTTGTTTTGTTCAAAATAATATACATCCTTCTATTGATATCTCTTTGTACTTTTTTTTTCTTGTGTGTTATAGGAACTCCTCCTCATAGTGGGGCAGCCAGTTCTGACTCGATAGCCACTACATCTGAACTCTCATCTTTTGCAAAGATCCCTACTCACAAAATGCTCTTCATGAGGAATTCTTTGTCAGCAATAGTCCATATCTTTAAAGATCCTGAACAATGGTCTGACTTGGATCTCGCTATTGAAATCTTGGAGAGTTCTGCAAGGATGGCCAGAATCGATATATCCTCTTTGCGAGCTTTGCTTCTCGGATTCCGCGATTCAGTAATTTCTTTAGCATCGGCGGAAAGTGTTACAATCCCTCCTGAAATCTTAGAGTATGGGCAGCAATTAGCTTCCTCACGAGAGCAAGCTTCCTTGATTACTTCCTCCATTTCTAAGCTCGAGCAAGAATACTCAATTCTTCAAGGTCAATTAAAGATTTATACTGATGAAAGGGTGATCATTCAAGATCGTATTACTGCTCTGAAAGAAGAAATCTCTCAGCTGGAGTCGAAGAATCATGAGAAGGAATCATCCATCCAGGATATTGAAGAGAAGATGCGAACTAATATTCAATCCGTTGATGCAGAAAAGTCAGTGCTGCTGCAAAATAGAGAAGTGATCACATCTTTGGAGAGTAAGCTAGCCGACCTTCCTGATCAGGCAAAGATTATTCTTGAAGAAAAATCAAAGCATGATGCATCTTGAACGCAACTAAAAGGAAATTTTTGAAGACATATGGAGGCATTCGGAATGGCAGGGGAACTTTAAACATGTATTTTCCGTTCATATGTGTTTTTTTTTTTAAGCAAGTAACTTATTTGTCTTTCAAAAGATGTATTGATGACAGCATTTTGAGATATTTTCCCTTTTTGCTGAAGCATTATCATATCTCATATTATCGCAATCATATTTATTTATTCATACTATCATACCGCATATCGTTGCGATTGTTTTTATGATGGCCAATTTTAACCTTTTATGCATGTTAGTGCGGGATTTTCTATGTGGGTATTTAAGTTGGCGGTACTATATTTCAATTTAGTCAGTCACACACAGTTTAAGCTCATGAGTAGTGGAGCACACACACAGTTTAAGCTCTTGAGTAGTTGGAGCAACTTAGACTCGTGCAAGAGTCGGGTCTCACATGATGGTCTCTGTAACTCTCATGAGTTCACTAGACTTCTCACCGCCTAGGGAGTTCACAAACCGCGATCCATCAGAGGGGCCTAGTGAAGCTACTGGGGCTGTGAACTCGGTTGGTTTTAATCACAGGGTTGGCCGCGGTAACTTTCTAAAGTTCACAGAGCTCGCAAGGCTACCTTTGGGGTACCAAATCCATGGTTGCCAGTCCATCGATGAGTAGGTTTAAGCCCTTCCTCATGAGTTAGTACTAGAATCGAACCACAAATTTGGAGGGTCTTATGCATGGTTGGCATAGTGCTCACACTGCGGCCCTTATTTCCTTCGTCTGCAAGAGCAAGCCCATTCACGGGAGGGCATTTTCCTCCGTTCCTCGTGACGCTGCCAGGAAACTATACAGACGGCATGGGAGTTACGCGTGACTAGCCATTTACTTTTTAGCCGTTTTAGGCATATTAGTCGTAGGCTTCATCAGCTGCCCGCATGGGTGGGTACGATAGCCTTCACGGGCCTTTTAGGTCCACTGACTTCTCGTCCGCTTGCTCGAATGGCACAAATGATAAGACTTATGTGTAGTTAGCTGACTTTTTAGAGCTTGGTCCTTTTAGAGTTTTGATCCTTTCAGGGCCTGATCCTTTTAGAGCCTTTAGCCCTTCTTTTAGAGCATGATGAATCTTGATTTGGCTCTTCTGTGATTTTTCCTTCTCTCCCTTTTTTAGGATCTTGGCTTTTAGGATTTTGGCCCTTTTAGGATTTTGACCCTAAGAGGATTTAGCTTGGCTAGGCTGCCTTGGATGATTGTAGTTAACCGTATGTTATCCTGTCATGCCTTGTAAGGCGATAATAATTGTAATCATCGTTATCACCAATATGATAAACGCGTTTGGCAGAGATCATCGTTACTTCTGATAATATCTTGAAGACAATTTTCATGATGATACTTGCCAAACTTTGTCATTTGCAGGACTCATTTGGTGATGAAGATGATTGCCTTCATTCAAGATACTTGCTGAATGTAGTCAATATGCTCGTGAATTTCTTCTTTATAGATTTTCTGAACATGTGGACATGTAAACATGATCCCGTTCTTTCTTGCCTCCTTTTGATATAGAATCATTATGTCGATAATATTCTGGATCAAAATCAGTAGTTTCTTCTTAGGGGTAATATCTCTTGATGAAGCGAGCATTGATCGGTATACTGACACCTTTCCCGTCTGGATCAGTAATTCTATACGCTCCATTGGAATAGACTTCATTTACTACATACGGCCCATCCCATTTAGGCTCAAATTTGCCCCCTGTTAGGCGAGTGATCACTATAGGTCTTTTCAACATTAACACCATATCGCCTCTTTTGAAAGAGCGGTGTTTAACTTGTTTATCGAAGGCAGCCGATATCCTAGCTAGATACGATTGCAGTCGCTGTTGAGCGGCCAGGCGTCCCTCATCAAGAAGATCCAACTCTTTCAGCCTTATTTTAGCAATTTCATCATCTGTTATGGACTGATGTACCGCTACTCTGAGTGATGCCACTTGTATTTCGATCGGGGTGATTGCCTCCACGCCATAGATTAAGGAGTATGGTGTTGCCCCTTTTGCTGTGTGTTGAGTAGCCCTGTATGCCCATAACGCTTCTTGCAACTTTTCATCCCAATCCCGCCTGTTGCCAGTAACCGTCTTCTTCAGTATTTCGATGATTGTTTTATTAAACGCCTCTGCTAACCGCGCAAAGAATATTGGTTGTGAGACATCTGCTCCGTCCATTTTCTTTGGAAGCTTATTTAACATGTAGGGACCAAATCTGAAGCGTATCCAGATTATAGGCGGGCCCCAAATCATGATTTCAGGGGTTGATTTGTTAGTTCAACCATTTCTACAAGGATTTAGGAGCTGAAACTTAACGTGTACAGCTAATTTGTGGTTCTAAGGCTGCATATAAAGTTTCAAGCCGAACGAACGGTGGAAACCCCATGATCTTACATTCTGGGGGACTTTTTAGGCTCGTCTGATGTGATCGGTTTGATTTCCTCAGGGCCTGGCCACACTTCAACGAGCTGCTGTATATTCCAAGGAAGAATGACTGGAAGGATGCTCCATTTCATTGAAGACTGGTTGATCAGTGTTTCGACAAAGAAACAAATGCATTTGTTTTGAGAAATTGTCTTATTCAAACATCACAGAGAAAGAGTATTAGGAACATTCATCACATTTCATTAATATTGGGTTCATTTACATCCTCTTTACATCCCTTGATTCTAAGATAGATCATTTTGACAATGACTTATGCTTTAAGTATCAGAAGTTCATTTCGACAGCCTTTTGGCGCCTATTTCAACCATCTCTTAAGACTTTAGGAGGAATGTCGATTAGATCGACTAATCTTCGATGAAACAGTGATTTCAGCAGCATAACGGCGTCTGTTTCAGTCATCCCTGATACTTAGGAGAAATGTCGATTCGATCGACTAATCTTCTTCCTCTGCACATGACAATAGGAGAAGGGAGAGTGCTAGAAGGATAAAAGCCTTGCACGAGCATTTTGGTAGTATGGTGGCCCTTGAGCTTCACAAACTGCAGGGCAGTTTGGTTGTACGAACCAGTGCAACCGATACCGGTTGCGCGGTCCGGCATAACTGCCAAGAGACTTCTCTCCTACCTTCTGTCTTCTGCTCCACTCTACTCCGCTCTGCTCCTCTTGAAAATCTTCAAAAATTACTCTTAATGAAAGAGGGGAAGGGGTATTTATAGACCCTCGCACGTGTGAAAATCCTGATCTTAGCAATGTGAGACTAATTTCCAGTGCTTTGGATCAATCAGAAAAGGACCATTTCCACAGCACAATCCGTGAGCCGTGCAACTGATATTTCGATTGCGCGGACCTGCGCAGAGGAGATTGATTGCGTGCTCCCGCTCAACTAACATTGTTTGCGCGGACCTGCGCACCTTCTTGAAAACTATCTCGATCTTCTTCTTTTAGTAGCTCTTTTTATCTTACCATCCCTCCTTGCTTGATTCTGTTCATCATTTTTTATGCCTCAACAGATGCCCCTTTGATCCTTTCTTTGTTTCTTCAAAAAATGGAAAAGGATCAAAATTCCTCCTTTTTCATTTGACTTGTGCGAACCTGCACAACCTACCATGTTCATACTCGACTGTGACAGCCTATAAATACCGCACTTCTTTCATAGTCTGCAGTTTCCTCACTCTCTAGCAAATTTTTTTTTCTTTTGGCAATTTTCCCATGCAACTAACATCGTCTGCGCGGACCCGCGCAACGGATCTCCTGTTTGGGCAAGTTTACTAAGTGCTATGACACTTCGCGCAACTGTTTTCGATTGCGCCGACCCGCACAACCAAGACTTTGCTTCGTTTCAAACTTTCCCTTCAATCTTCCTTAGGTCTTTAATTTTCTTCTCTTCATGGCCCGCATCAAGAGGACCCTTCATCCCGTAGACCCTCCAACTGACCATCCTTCTCATCCCGATGCACTCGACACATCTTTTCATCGCTCGTCTCCTTTCGCTGATCAGCCACCGACCAAACGTACCAAAACTACCACTCAAACTCCTGTGTATTTGAAAGAGCCAGTACTCCCAACTTTTGATTTTACCGATCGCATTGAATCGCTTCCCTCCAAAACATGGTCGTGAATATGATTGGGAAGAGTGGCTAAAGACAACCGCCCATATTCACACGGATAGTGACAGACCCCCTGCCAAAGAAGATACCCCGCCTGCTTCTTTCTCCAAGAAAATTCGTCGAAATAAGGCAAAGGAATTTGAAGAGAAAATAAAGGAGCATAATAAGAAAAAGCTCTAAAACTCTTGGAAATCCGTTTGAGTAATCGAGGGCATCATAAAATTCAGCAACCCTCATTCAGAAGGCATGACAATAATTCCCATCAACGTCCATCGTCACCAGTCCATCCTTGAATGTGAACCCACAGATTACGTGGATGGAGAGAAATTGATGTACACTGAATCGTGGGCGACCCGAGAACCTCGGATTCTCAAAGGGAAAATGTAGGTGCAGAAACCGTGACAAATCATCGGAGAAGCCCATCCCATGATCTTCCTTACTCCCTTTCAAGGTCCACAAAATCTCTTTCCATCATATTTCTATGAGACTATCAGACAGCGGTACAAGGACTGTGACCCTCTTTGGGGATCGGAAGATTTTTGAACAAGGGGCCTGCTGACTTCCCGTCGCTATTATTCTAATTGGACAGAGGCAATCCTGAAGAAACACACGAGTACTCTCGCCAAAGCGGGCCTTTATGATGCGATAGAAGTCACATCCAAGTACTTCTACAAGGAACCCTCCGTGCTGAAAGGTTTCCTTAAATATTGGTCCCCCAATACCAACTCTCTTCACTTGCCATTTGGGGAAATGAGCATAACGCTATGGGATCTGCACCGCATAGCAGGCCTTCCGCTTATAGGAAGATTTTACGATGAGTTCAACCCGACGAATGCAGAGTTGGCATTTGTATCTTCTCCCGACTATATACCTTCCATCTCTGAAACCACTGTCAAACTTTTCAGAGAAATGGGAAAGTTTTTGAATTTTCACAAACTATCCCCCTTGCAATGGCTGGCTCATTTTTCTAGAATGCTTAGGTATTCCAGGTTTAGAGATTAGCATTTTCCTACTCATCACATACTCTTGCATATAACTCCCTTTTCATTTTGCAAATTTCGCGATAGTCACTGTAAGGAGCTAACGATTCTTCGTGACAATATGAAGGAATGACCGGATTATAGTTCCTTTGGAGAACTTGCAGCCTTTCTAGCTTATTGGCTAAGCATGGTTGCTCTTCCTAGTTCTAAGTGGGTAGATGTTATTTTCCCTACCACCTTCGTTGTCGCCGAAGCTCTAGCGGAAGGCCAGAAATATTCCATTGCACCCCCTGTGCTATGTTCCATCTATCGAGCCTTTGGAGAAATCTTTACACACATCAAGAATCCCACCCTGAGATCTTCTTCTGCATACACTGCCTGACACTACTTTACGGGATGGTTGGGAGTTTATTTTCCTTGGACTTTCGAGGCGCCAGAGAAGGCGTACATCAACCCTTCCCATCTTCCTCTCTGGTTTTTTCAACAAAGGGCCATGGCCAAAAGGTCGTATGAATGGGTGATCAACAAGATCCAGGACTTTGATCAAGTGGACTTCTTCCAGTTCTGCCTCCATCACTACATTCAAGACACAGATATGGTGGATCAGGGGGCACTGATTGTAGCAGAAAGGGCCTTTTTTCTTTCTATTCATTCTTACAATTTTCCTCTTAGGGAAGGAACAAAATTTTGGAGATAACCCTACTATCCCTGCCATTCTTCTCGCCAATTCGGCTATGACCAAGCCGTACCAGAAGATTGTGGGCTGGTTACTTAGAGAATACGTTGTTGTTTCGTCAAAGAAACAAATGCATTTTGATTTGGGAGAATTGTCTTATTCAAACATAACAGAGAGAGAGTATTATGAACATTCATCACATTCTATTAATACTGAGTTCGTTTACATCCTCTTTACATCCCTTGATTCTAAGATAAATCATTTAGAAGTAAAGGATTTCTGCTTTAAGCATCAAAAGTTTATTTCAACAGCCTTCCGGTGCCTGATTTGATCATCTCCTAGGACTTAGGAGGAATGCCGATTCAATCGACGGGTCATTTCGACAGCCTTCTGGCGCCTGATTTGATCATCTCCTAGGACTTAGGAGGAATGCCGATCCAATCGACGGGCCTTCAATGAAATAGAGATTTCAGCAGAATAACAGCACCTATTTCAACCATCCTCTGGGACTTAAGAGGAATGTCGATTAAATCGACTGATCTTTCTCCTCATAACCCACAAAGAGGAGAAAACCCAGAGAAAGGAAGCCTGGGCTACGGACTTTAGTAGCACAACAGCTCTTGGGCTTTACAGACTACAGGGTAGTCCGGTTGTGCGGACCCGCGCAACCGATATCGGCTGCGCAATCCTGCGCAACTCCCAGGAGACTTCGTTCCTACCCTCTGTCTTCCGCTCTGCTTTGCTTCTCTGGAAAATCTTCAATCCTCCCCAATGAAAGAAGGGAGTGGGTATTTATAGACCCTCGCACATGTGAAAATCATGATCTTAGCGATGTGGGACTATTTTTTAGTGCTTCGAGTTATCTTGAACGAAGCCTCTAGTACAATTCATTTCGAGATCTCGGGAAACTACTATTCTTGTTGCGCGGTCACGCGTAAAAGAGATTGATTGCGCTGAACCGCGCAACCTATAATGGCTTCGCGGTCCTGCGCACTGTCATGAAAACTACCTCTCCCTTCTTTTCGAAAGTTCCTTCAAACTTCTTATCTCTTCTTGCTTTATTCCTTTGCCATTTTTTGTGCTCAACAGCTGCTATGGAACAGGTCCTTTGAACTGGGCCATGATATGGAAGCAACTATTAGGCGGTCGTGTCAACTCTTCTTTCATCATCCCTAGTTGCAACCGGATAGTCCGCACTTCCTATAGCTGGATGAGATGGTGGGACCATCAATCATTTCTGATCAACAAACGCCTACCAGTGGACTCCCTTCTCTTTCTCCATCCTCCTCGACTCAGGGGCAGAAAAATTGAGAACGGAATTGGCTTCATTCCAGAGAAGAGTCGCACTCCTCATCATGGTGAAATTTGTAGAAAGATATCGACGGAAGAGTCGATCCGTGAGAGAAAACCAATTAATACTTTAGATGGTTGGTTTGCTCATGGAGTTCTGGGGAAATTTGAACATGTCCCCCACAACCTTGGCGGCCGAGCTTCAAAAAATGTTGCAGGGACATCCTCCCCTATTCGTGAAGAAATTGCTACAGCTAAGGAGAGTCCAGCTCGAAACGAACCTGCCCCTTCTTCACAACCTCTTCCCCTTAGCTCATCGTCTCCAATGACTAGATCACGAGCACATCTGCAAACATCATCACCCATTCCTCAGGAAGAGACAAGACAGGTCTCCTCATCTCCCTCAGTTCCAGTTGGCAGGAGATCTCCAAGAGAAAGCAACCAACCCATCTCATACAAAGGAAAATAAGTCATGGTTGTGGAAGTAGATGAGGAGGATCTGGGAAGCGAAAGTTCATCTTCTGTATCAGGAGATTCCACTCCCCTGGGGTCTGGAGACGATGATAACGATGATGATGGTGGAAATGATGGAGCTCAGGATGACGACTATGAAGAAGGGGAGGTCAACATAGATGACGAGGAAAATATGGCCACCGAAAATGTAGAGGAAGAACATCTCCCCACGGCTCTTATTTTTATAATCATAGGTCTTATGCGTAGCCAGTCCCTTTCAAGATTTAATCCTTTTAGGATTTGGCTTCTTTTTTTTCGGGACTTGTGGCTAGACCGCCTTTTTATGATAAGCAACCATCGCTGTCATCAATTTTATATGCAATTGGCTATATGGTTTATCACTGCCAGCAAATGGTTGATCGATAATTGACATTTCGTTGCTGCTGATAATATTATAAGGATTTTTTTATAATATTTTAATAATGTATCAGCCTAGCGATGATGGCAACTTTGATAAGCGATTCATTGGCAACAGCGATAGTTGCTCTCTTTTTATTTTAAAAACATTGATACCTGGTGATTCTGATTCTGATGGAGATTTTATCGACGATGATCATCAATGCTGATAGCAATCGTTATCGCTTGACGGCGGTCATCGGGACTTTTCATTTAAAATGTCTTGAAAGACTTTTGGCGATGATTTAGAATGCTGTCTTGGAAGACAATGATGAGTATTTTTGCCTAAAATTGTTTATCTGTATAGTTTGTTTGTATTGTTTGCAATATACCAGCTTGATGGTGATATCAATTTCAGGCAAACTTTTGTAAAGCTCACTTGATGGCTCTCATCTTCTTTGTCTTTCTTTATTTGCTATCATATGATCTTGATACGCTCGTCATATGATTTTGATATACTTATAAACTTCTTCCTTATTCATTCTATTCATCTTGTCCCCTTTTGATACAGAATTATTATCCTAATAAGGTTTTGTATCAAAATCAGTAGTGCCTTCAGAAGCAATCCCTTTTTGTCAACGCGAGTATAGGCCAATCATAGGCTTCCATTTACTCCTTTAAAGAACTTTACTTTTATTGAGTACATCTTATCTAATTTGGTCTTGAATTTGTCCCCTTGAATATGATTGTGATAGTTGTTAGAGATATATTCTGTCCCCCTTTTTTTTTTTTGAAGCTTTTGAGGCGATATATTTCTGTAGCAGGTTGCACGCTTGTGATCATATTTATCAACTAGCTTGCCCCCAACCCTTGAAACTTTCTATGCTTATCCTGATCAATCCCAATGGGGATTTGAATTCCTTTCCCACTGTTTAAGCCAACGGGTTCCTCATAATCAAAACCCATGCTTTTCATAATCTTTTTACTTGCAGGGCTATACTTTTGGAGGTCTTGTGGTGTCAACTTACCATGGTATACATTGTTTTGAGTCTCTTTTCCTGTCTTTACTGCTTCGGGAACATAGAACTCTATTGGCTCAGGGTATTTTTCACTCACCTTTACTTGAAATCTTCCTGGAGCGGTCAGAAACGGCTTATTTCTTTCAGCATACGGCAGTGGCATCGTGTAATTTGACTGTAAAATTTTTAGCTGCTCAGACGACATCAAAGTTAGTGGTGGTTGTCCCGGCTGCCTTAAATGTTTTGGCAAAAAATAAAACCTCTTGCTTATTTCCACGGTCTCGAATGGCCCTGCTTTTTCTACTCCTTTTGTGATTGCATTTTCCTGATCATCCTTCAGGATGCTACTTTCATCCTTACTCATCTTTTCAATGGAAAATTGTTTATAGTAGCTAGCGTCTGCAAAGAAGGACTCGACTTCTGTATACGATTTTACATCGGTCATTACTTTATGTAATACTCCGTCTTTACAGTATTTGAAACACTGATGCAGAGTAGAGGGTATGATATTGTACTGATGTATCCATGGCCTCCCTAGAAGAAGGTTGTATGTCGTCACTGCATTTATAACGTGACCCACAACATCAGTAGTTAACTCTCCTATTTCCAACGTTACCGTAATCTTGCCAAGCGCGCGCTGCCCATCTTGATTAAAACCCTGTATCATCATTCCGCTAGGGTGTAGTTCTGAGCGACGGTAATTCAATTTACCTAACATTGAAAGTGGCAAAAGATTCACTGCAGACCCATATCTATCATAATCCGTTTGACTTTCTTCCCACGGATATGTCCTTCTATCATCAGTGGCCTGTTGTGTTCTTCCTCGCAGCTCATATCATCATCAGAAAAGGAAATGACCGGGAGACAGTCTTCTTGTTCATCGAGTTCGTCGTGCTCTAACTCTGCCAGTAAAGTTTCTCTAATGTCATGATCGGACAATGCCTGGATCAGACTCTGTTAAAATTCTTCTGAAAGCTTAAGTGCGTCATAAACACTTAGTCGGGCTAGTATCCCTTTTAGATGACTTACCACATCATAAGTCACGCTCGTCATCTTGTTCTTCTCTTTTATTTTGTCGCTATTACTCTGTCTTTCAATAGTTTCTTTCCTGATGACTTCTGATTTTTGCTTTATAGGACTTACCACCTTCTTACCTGACCGTAACGTGATTACCACAACCTTCTTTGGTTTTACCTCCTTCTTCATCTTTCTTTCGGATTGTAAGCACGTTTACGGTTGTCATGACACCCCTTTCTTTTTCTTTCCCCAGTACTATCTCGCCCCTGTCAATTAGTCACTGTATTATACATTTTAATGTATAGTAGTTCTCTGTTGGATGTCTCACTGGACGATGATAACGACAGAAATCCCTTTCTTTGGTTCTCGTTACGTCTTCTGGGCGTTTAGACTCCGGTAATACTATCATGCCAACTTTTAATAACTGTTTCATCATAGAGGTGACATCTTCCTTATCAAACCGAACCTCTCATGAGAATTCAGCATTCTAGGCCTCTTCCCATTGTATCTGTTTCTTGACTGACTCCCTTCTTCACATCGGTCTGGTCTTCTTTCCCTTTAGTCCCTTGCATCTTTACCTCTTCTGTCATGATCAACAACGTTCACGGCTGTCCTGCCGGATACTCTCCTAGTTGTATCATGGTGAAATGCTAGGATTTTGCTAGTCATCAACTCCAACGCGTGGGCTTTAGTGGCTAAGTCACAAAAAGTTCTGATGTCGACGCTAGTGAGTCCGAACGCAATTCCTGTCCCCATAGAATTTAGACATATTTTAACTTGTTCTTTTTCTTCCAGTAGTTGTCTACATGAAGCCCTAAACATTTTCCATCTGTCTATAAATTTCTCTACCGGCTCTCCTTCTCTTTGCCGAATAGAGGCCAGCTCCGTAATACTGACATCACGTTATGAAGAGAAGAAGTTTGACATGAAAACTTCTTGCGTTTGTTCCCAGGTGCATATCGATCTTGGTGCCATACTAGAATACCATCGAAATGCTTTGTGTGTTAGCGATGAACCGAACAGCCACAAGCAGTATTGTGGTATCGTAGAGAAATTTCCCATACTGGTGATGAAATGCATCAAATGCTCCTCTGGAGATCCTTCTCCGTTGAACTTTTGAAAATTCGGGTGCTTGAAATTGGCCGGAAAGGGGATATCTTCGACTTCCCTTGGATACGGTGTTCGATACCTAAAATGCCCGGTATTTTCACATTCTCTTTCTGCTCTAACCGCCTCTTCGGCCACTTGCCTCACCTCATATTGTTTCACAATTCTCGTCGCCAGAATGGACCCCAGTGACCCTGCCCCTTGCGGTGGGATGACATCAGGCTGATTTTCTTGCCCCTCCGTTGCATTCTGGGGAATCGCCATTCGATCTACGTTATGTGCGAGAATTGCCAGTGCTTCTCTGAGATTTCTGCATTCTTCCATTAATGCATTCTGGGCTTCTGCCATTGCATTGAAATGATCCTCTGTAGTTGCTCTGTAATTTGGATTTGTTCCAGCCATGAATACTGCATCTTCTCCACTTTTCGACGAAGCGAGCAAGAGTATGCTGATGTAACAGGGCTTGTAGAAAAAGGAGGGGACAGAGTTTCATTGGGCCTTTTGGTGTCTCCTGTGGCATTAATTGACTGAGATGATGCCGATACTGGTGAATCTTTCTGAGATGGCATTAGCGATCTGATCACCAATGCTTTTCCTTTCTATTCTCTTGTTCGTTCAGCCATTGAAGCATTTAAAGCCAGGAAGTCATGTTCTGTCAACTGGGGAACTGTTTGTGCAAGATAAATCGCCGGAGGAGCAAGCTCAGGATTTCTTTTAACTGTGCTTCGTGCTATAGGCCCTCTGATTCTTAATGAAGGCTGATTCATTCTAGAATTTCTGACGTTTCATGTTCTTGCCTTACGAGAGGTTACGACGGTCCAACCTGCATTGTCTTCTGATGACTGGGGCAAAGCAGAAACAACCCCAACTGTTACTTGAACCTTGCCACTTTTACTTGCACGGCTTGGTGAGTATTCTATTACGAACCCTGTCTGGGTGAATCGGAAGCTCACTTTGCTCACGGGAGGCCCCATGAGTAATAAGTCGTAGTCGAATTTTAAAACCTTCCAATCATGAAACATAGTTATAATTAGTAATTGAACGATCAGAGTGATCTATCTTAGAGATGAAGGGGAGGACTTCCCACTGAGAGTCACCATTTTGGCATCCATAGGATGCCAAACTGTAATGAAAGTTCATAACAACTTCACTGTTAACATTTAAATAAGACAATAAGATAACATTCCCCAGCAGAGTCGCCATTTTGTTTCGACAAAGAAACAAATGCATTTGTTTTGGAAAATTGTCTTATTCAAACATCACAGAGAAAAAGTATTAGGAACATTCATCACATTTCATTAATACTGAATTCATTTACATCCTCTTTACGTCCTTTGATTCTAAGATAGATCATTTTGACAATAAATGACTTATTCTTTAAGTATCGGAGGTTCATTTCGACAGCCTTTTGGCGCCTATTTCAACCATCTCCTAGGACTTAGGAGGAATGTCGATTAGATCGACTAATCTTCGTTGAAACAGAGATTTCAGCAGCATAACGACGTCTGTTTCAGTCATCCCTGATACTTAGGGGAAATGTCGATTCGATCGACTAATCTTCTTCCTCTACACATGACAATAGGAGAAGGGAGTGTGCTAGAAGGATAAAAGCCTTGCACGAGCATTTCAGCAGCATGGTGGCCCTTGAGCTTCACAGACTGTAGGGCAGTTTGGTTGCGCAGACCCGCGCAACCGATACCAATTGCGCGGTCCTGCGAAACTGTTAGGAGACTTCTCTCCTACCTTCTGTCTTCTTCTCCGCTCTGCTCCTCTTAAAAATCTTCAAAAAGTACCCTTAATGAAGGAGGGGAAGGGGTATTATAGACCCTCGCACGTGTGAAAATCCTGATCTTAGCGATGTGGGACTAATTTCCAGTGCTTTGGATGAATCAGAAAAGGACCATTTCCGCAGCACAATCCGTGAGCCGCGCAACTGATATTTCATTTGTGCAGACCTGCGTAGAGGAGATTGATTGTGCGGTCCCGCGTAACTGACATTGTTTGCGCGGACCTGCACACCTTCTTGAAAACTATCTCAATCTTCTTCTTTTAGTAGCTCTTTTTATCTTTCCATCCATCCTTGCTTGATTCCTTTCATCATTTTTTATGTCTCAACAATCAGATCAGTAATTCCTCCTAAGTACCTAGGAGATGATCGAAATAGCGCCGGAATGCTGGCGAAATTTCCATCGAGCTATCTTCTCTTTCTTTCAGTATATTGCATTAATTGTACTTTATTTTCAGAATCAAGGGAATCAGAGGATGTAAATGAACTCAGATAAATGTGATCAATGTTCTCTCATTAAATTCTTTGTTATCATTGAATAAATCCCCCAAGTTAAATGCATTTATTTCTTTGTCGAAACAAAATGGCGACTCCACTGGGGAACTTTATTATTCGATGATAACTTGAAAAATATTAAGAGAACATTTATCACTTTTTGGCTTCTGTATAGACGCCAAAATGGCGACTCTCAACGGGAACATCCTCTCCTTCATCTCTGAAAATATGGTACGATTTTATTTAATAAATTAACTAACACTATTATGAATGATAGATATATCGCAGCGACTTTCTCCCGATTAATATAATGGTTTACTTCACATCCAATAGACTTCCACCAAAAAAATGTCAAAAAAATCAAACCAGTTTCAATCAAAGAAAAATCATGCCAGAACAATGACAGCTTTTAAAGAGAGTTAGCTTCTTGTACGGGAGCGATTCAAACATCAGTTAGTCAGCACGTGTCTAAGCAAAGAGTTCCTTCCATGGCTTTCTGCTTCTATTTTACTTAATGAGCATCAAGACATGCTGAATCACTTGTGCGAGATAGTCCCATATGAAAAGCTTATCCAAAAAGGTCGTATTCACCTGGACGGAAAGGAAATGTACTGCCAAGGTCATTAAAAGTTCTGAAAGATGATCCTCAATGCTTTGCTGTGTGACTCTCACACATGGATATTTAACAAATCGAGCAGAGAAAGGGTGGAGCACTTGTAAATCTTCCAAGACTGGAAAAAGGAAACATCCGGAGTCAGCTATCGATTTAATTATAGCACATCCAATCGATGAAATATTGGCACAAAGCTATCAAAAGAGAATTGAATGATTTCACTGATGGAACAAGGAAGATGCAACTTTTTAGAGATTTCTTTGATTTGTCAGCTTTCAATGATAGGTTACAATTCATTGCCGGAGTATGCATCTTCCATAGCGAGAAAGTACGAAGAGATGTTGGAAGATCAATTCGCGTTCTTGCTACAGAAATACCTTGGAAACTACGTGACAGGCCTTAACAAGGAAGCTCTCAAGATTAGCGTCTGGCAAGGTGATGTGGAGCTCACAAATATGCAGCTGGAGCCAGAGGTGCTTAATGCCTTGAAGTTGCCTGTGAAAGTTAAGGCATGATTTCTTGGATCTGTGAAGTTCAAGGTTCCACAGAGCAAGCTAGGTCAAGAACCAGTCTTAGTCTATTTGGATTGGATTTTCATAATTAGTTGAGCCTGCAACACAAGTTGAAGGATGTAGTGAGGACACTGTCCAGGAAGCAAAAAAAAGAAAAAAGAAAAAATAAAAGAAAAGAGAGAGAGACTAGAATAAGGGAAATGGAAATGAAGCTGTTGGAGAGTAGGCAACAACTAAAATATGAAGTGAATACATCGTGGCTGGTGTTTTAAATAGAAAACAAAAGCGTTTCATTTGGGGGATTTATTCAATGATAACAAAGAATGAATGAGAGAACATTTATCACATTTATCTGAGCTCATTTACATCCTCTGATTCCCTTGATTCTGAAAATAAAATACAATTAATATAATGTACTGAATGAAAGACAAGATAGCTTGATGGAAATTTTGGCAGCATTCCGGCTCTATTTCCGTCATCTCCTAGGTACTTAGGAGGAATTACTGATTTGATCCACCAGTCTTCAATGAGATGGAGTAACTTTCTGGTCATTCTTTCTTAAAATATGAAGCAGCTTATTGCAGTGTGGCTACGCCCTGAAGAAATCAACCCAATCATGCTAAACGGGCCTGAAAAGTCTCCCAGAATGAAAGATCAGGGGGGTTTCCACCGTCCATTTGGCTTCAAACTTGATGTGCAGGCTTAAAACCACAAATTAACCATCCACGTCAAGTTTCAGCTTCTAGATCCTTGTAGAAGTGGCCGAACTGACAAATCAGCCCCTGAGATCGTGATTTGGGGCCCGCCTGATATCTGGACATGCTTCAGATTTTGTCCCAACGCGTTAAATGAGATACTAAAGCGGATGGATGGAATCGATTTCTAGTGAACATCAAGATGGAGCGTACATGTACATCGCATGTAAATGGTGCGTGTGAGCACCGGCCATGCACGTGTTTCACCAAAGTCGTTCAGCGCCGCTGACCTGACTTCTTCTTCTTCATTTTCAAAAGATGTACAACATCCTTCAAACGCTGCCGGTTTTATGTAGTGCGGCCCATTTGTTGCTCCATTGAACGATCTGACCCGTCCATTCTCTTTATAAAGTGGGAATTACCATTTCCTAGTTGTCCTTTTGTCGCCATGCAGACCATTACAAGATCTTAACCGTTAATGAGAAGGCGAACGGTTAAGTAGATAATCTGGTGGACCGCACTATTTTAACTTCAAAACCAGTCCGTCCTTAGTGATTTTTCATCGTGAGTCCTATGAAGGGAGTGGATTTTCAGAAAACCTTCAGTAAACGGGCCATCAAAAATCACAGAGTCGACATACGTCGACTCTGTTCAAAACAGAGCATCGGTTCTTGCCTAGTGGGCCACCATCACGCAGGGAGGGGCTGATCCAAGTCTTCCATTAGATGGAGGAGGCAAAAATAATTGGAGTGATGCTGAGATTTGGTGACCATGCTCATTCCCATGACCGCGACAGTGATCGCAAAAGGATCGTTCAACTGCTTTGAAGGCTTCATTATCCAGGTGGGCCATGTCAACAAACAATGAAAACTCCACTTTCACGGTTGAAATCTTGAGAGGAAGACATTGGGCGGGGTGGATTTCTCAAAAGGACATTGTATTGGGCCCCACCAGCGACACAGCGGAAAGAAAGAAGCTTTCTTCTTCTGCTTTCGCACGACCGTAAATTCGGTTGATTGCGCGGTTCCACGCAATGAAACCCTCCTTCGGACGACATTTTTGGGATGTGTGACCCACGAGAAATCTCTCATTCCCTTTGCGCAGTCCTGCGCAAGGAGTTTTCTCCAAAACTTCCTTGAAAAGTGGCATGAAAGCCATGTTTTCTTCTGTTGTGCGTGCGCGCCAGCGCACAAACAACTTTGGTTTGCGCGGTCCAATGCAAGCAACTTCAGTTACGCAGTCCCACACAAGGACGGACTTCTCTTCCTCTCCTCTCTTATTTCTTTGGCCCAGCAACTGATCTCATCCGATCCAACCTCTGAAATGAAGTGGGAGTGGGGTATTTATAGGCCCCAACACTCTTACTGAGTGGTGATCACCACCACCTATCGCTTCACACTTGAACTTCTTCTTTTCTTAAACTATGGTGACCACCAAGCTACCTCTTAAATGGTGGTGTATAACCTTTCTCTCTTGAAATGACACACGTGCATCCCTTTTTACCAAACTACCCTTTTTAATCCCTTTTACCAGAATACCTAAACTACCCCTTGGAACTGGATTTTTACCAGAATACCTGAAATACCTAAACTACCCTTGGAACTAGATTTTTACCAGAATACCCGAAATACCTAAACTACCCTTGGAACTAGATTTTTACCAGAATACCTGAAATACCTAAACTACCCTTGGAACTAGATTTTTACCAAAATACCCGAAATACCTAAACTACCCTTTGAACTAGATTTCTACCAAAATATCCCCAGACGTGGAATTTACCAAAATACCCCAGACATGGAATTTACCAAAATACCCCAGACATGGAATTTATCAAAATACCCCAGACATGGAATATTTTTATGCCCCAACAGATGCCCCCTCGATCCTTCTTTAATTGATTCCTGAAATCAAATGGAGGATCGATCTTCCTTTGCCTGAAAAACTTGAATGAACTGCAACTGAAGGATGACCGGATGATCATACTTGCATGGCAGACTGGCTGATCATACTTGCATGGCAGACTGACTGACCATACTTAACCAGAAGATTGAATGATTGCGTTCGATTGGAAGATTGAAATGCTCGCATTCAAACAAAAGACTGGGTGATCGCATTTGAATGGAAGGCTTGCATGATTGTGTTCGACCAGAAGACTTGAATGATTGCACTCGAACAGAAGACTTAAATGATGGCACTCGAACAGAAGGCTTGAATGCTGGCGCTCAAGCGGAAGACTGGAATGCTGATGCTCAAGCGGAGGACTGGAATGCTGACATTTGAGTGGAAGAATGGAATGCCCCCAGTCAGTAATGTCGAGCAGATGTTTCACTAGAGAGGATAAGATTCTCTTTTCATTGAAGCACGCTTCTGCAGCAGCTGTGATGACTTCATCTTTGAGTGATTTGATCAGAGTACTTTCTTTCAACACCGTTGTTGCTGTAATGATCTCTTTGATCAACTCCAGCAATTCTTTCCTTTTGATCAACTCCAGCGATTCTTTCCTTTTGATCAACTCCAGCGATTCTTTCCTTTTGATCAGCTCTAGTGATTCTTTCCTTTTAATCAGCTCCAGCGATTCTTTCCTTTTGATCAGCTCTAGCGATTCTTTCCTTTTGATCAGCTCCATCGATTCTTTCCTTTTGATCTATATCTGGGGCTGTTCATTAATGTTGCTCCTGCCGCAACAACTTTTTCAATTATTTCCTTTACTCACGATCTGCATAACTCAAGCTTTTGAATAATGGTCTCTCCTGCCAAATTAATTGGAATTAGTATCTTAATTCATTATAATAATTTTTTTAATGTAGCTTTATGAAGCATTGATAATTTTTGAAATAGATTGAGAGTTTCTTCTCTTTTTTAGGCCAATTTGATATTCGCCATATGATTTAAGCAATCTTTGTGCTTGTCATCGTGCTTCGCATTGTATTCTTTATATTGCATTCTTGAAGATTTCATCTTTAGCTCCAAAGGTTCGACCGCTGAGTATTTTTACTGAGTCTTCTCAAGTTTATGCTTCTTAGCATTTCTTCATAGACTTTTTCTTGGATCTTTGTTGATTTGATGATGATGCTTCCATCTATTCTTTCTAGGTCAATCTCGCATAAAGATTTCTTCAGAAGATAATATTTTCAAATTGACGTTTTCTGATACTCCTGAAGAATGGATAATCTTTACTGCTCTTTTCATGACTCCAAAGAATATATCAGAGTCCTTATACTGTCTAATAGAGAATGATAATTCTTCACTAATTTATTCTCTGCCCCCCTTTTGAGAACCTTACACAATATATTAATTGGCCTTGGAGACTTGAGCTTTTGAGTAGATAATCGCCAATATCTTGAAGGATTTACTATTGATGTAATTTGAACCTGATTCAAGAGAAATACATTTTTGCATGTTGTCTAATCAATGTTTAAAATTTTCATTAGACAATTTGCATATTTGAGTATATATAAATTGAAATATGTATTTGCAGCATTTTGAATGCTATACTTAGTTTATGCTTTTGAGCAGTGGAGATAGTGTACTTTTGATTGACCATACTTTGACTGGACAAAACTGACCTTGACCTGACTTGACTGGACTAGTCTAGATTGAACTAGACTGACTTGACTGGACTAGTCTAGATTGAACTAGACTGACTTGACTTTACTAGTATAGATTGAACAAGACAAACTTGACTTGACTAGTCTAGCTTGAACTAGACTGACTTGACTTGACTGACACTACTAGACCGACACACTAGACCGACACTACTGGCCAGACACATACACATAGTTTAGGCTCTTGAGTAGTGGAGCAACACAGTTTAAGCTCTTGAGTAGTTGGAGCAGCTTAGACTCATGCAAGAGTCGGGTCTCACGTGATGGTCTCTATAACTCTCTAGAGTTCGCTGGACTTCTCACTGCCTAGGGAGTTCACAAACCGTGATCCATCAGAGGGGCCCAGTGAAGCTACCGGGGCCGTGAACTCAGTTGGTTTTACGCATAGGGTTGGCCACGGTAACTCTCTAGAGTTCACAGAGCTCACAAGGCTACCTTTGGGGTACCAAATCCATGGTTGCCAGTCCATCGATGAGTAGGTTTAAGCCTTTCCTCATGAGTTAGTACCGGAATCGAACCACAAATCTGGAGGGTCTTATGCATGGTTGACATGATGCTCACACAGCGGCCCTTATTTCCTTCGTCTGCAAGAGCGAGCCCATTCACGGGAGGGCTTTTTACTCCGTTCCCCATGACGCTGCCAGGCAACTATACAGACGGCATGGGAGTTACGCATGACTAGCCATTTACTTTTTAGCCTTTTAGGCATATTAGTCGTAGGCTTCATCAGCTGCCAGCATGGGTGGGTACGATAGCCTTCACGAGCTTTTTAGGGCCACTGACTTCTCGTCCGCTTACCCGAATGATAAAAATGGTAGGACTTATGCGTAGTTAGCTTACTTTTTTAGAGCTTGGTCCTTTTTAGAGTTTTGATCCTTTCAGGGCTTGATCCTTTTTAGAGCTTTTAGCTTTTCTTTTAGAGCATAATGAATTTTGATTTGGCTCTTCTGTGATTTTAGGATTTTGGCCCTTTTAGGATTTTGACCCTTTGAGGATTTAGCTTGGCTAGGCTGCCTTATCGTATCATGCCTTGTAATACAGTAATAATCGTGATCATCGTCGTTGCCTCTGATCGTCATCTCTGAATAAGATAGAGGCAATAATAATCGGGCCTTGCAAGGCAATAATAATCGTGATCATCGTCATTGCCTCTGATAATATCTTCAAGAGAATCTTCAAGATGATATAATTCAAAGAATCTTCAAGACGATATAATTTAGAGAATCTTCAAGACAATATAACCTTTGTCAGAGAATCTTCAAGACAATATGATTCTTGCTAGACTTTTCTAAACTCATTTAATAATAGGCTTTAATAATAGGCATCTTGTTAGAATGGTGATGATCATTTTCTTTGCAGAATAACTATAATTTGGTGATGACGATGATCACGTTCTTTTCAGAATGTTTGTTAACATAGTCGATATGCTCGTAAATTTCTTCTTTATATATCCTTTATCCTTTTGCTGATGAGTAGATATGATCTTATCCTTGTTTGCCCCCTTTTGATCTGGAATCGTTATGCTGATAATATTCTGGATCAAAATTAACAGCTTCTTCATGGGTAATATATTTTGATGAAGCGAGTATTGACTGGTATTTTAATACCCTGCCTATCTTAGGCTCAAACTTGCCCCCTGTTCGGCGGATGACTACTATAGGTCTTTTGCAACATTGGCATCATATCTCCCCCCTTGTCTTTCTCAATCCTTTTGCTCTTTGAATTGTCGGTGACCATCATCAATGCTTGATAGCACTCATCAATTGCTATTGCTCCAACTTTACCCTCATTTGGGATTTCATAAATGCTTAATGTCAATCATCAATGTATGCCTTTGCAACAACTTTAACCTGCAAAAATTACTATAGACAATTATTATAAACAATTATCATTTCGAGGAGTCAACAATTACCTCATTTGGAATTCTGAGATTTTGTCATTCTGAGACTTTGCTTATAATGCCCCCCTTTTTTTATTTGGAAGCATCAAAACTGTAGCTCTTTACTTATTTTGTATGCCTTTGTCTGTCCCCTAAATAATTGTGCTGTGAATCTCCTGAGTCAACACGCTGTCTTGCTTTCTTCTTGCTAGTTCTTCTTTTCTTCTTTGTTTTATTTCCTTTAACACTTTAACTATGGTAATTTGATTACCTATGCAACTAGCGATTGATTCCTCATAAGCAATACATCGCCTTCTTCAGCTGTATGTTCCATGTAGTATTTAAATTGTCTGAACCCTTTCTTTATATTCTTGTTTCTAAAATCATCACTGTTCTCTTTAGCAGAAAATTCAATCCTTTACTTTCTTGACAATCCTTCTCTTTACCTTCTTTCTTCGGCAGTCTGTTGTTGTTACCATAGGACTCTTGAAATAGCTAATTCATATGAGAATGGAGCAGCTTTACTTTGATCGCTGCTCTTCTAATCTGGAAAGTTGTGACAATGCCCCCAGGGCTCTCTATTGACTAATGAATTCGTTAATTCATTAATTGATCCGTTTACTTGTTGGCGAGCAACGCTTGACTTAGTTGAAATAACTTTTCATCTGAAGGCTTTGTACATTCTTTGTGCACCGACACGCTATCATCCGTCCTTCATTATCTCACAGCGCTACTGATGAAGCAGACACTGCTTTTGATGCTACCATGCTTCTTCTTCATTTAACTTCCCCACCATGGAAGTGCTTCATACGGATTTCCAAAAGGGTATGAAGCATGTTTTCCTTGTCCTGAATTTCCACCAAATATGCTCATCCGCACCTTCCCTGTAGCCAATGATCTTATTTAATTGTTCCCAGTCTTCCTTACTGAAACGCACTGGTTCACTTCCATCCTTTGATAAACACAATGTGATATCATCCAAGTTAACTGCTGCTTTTTGTAGTGGTTGTCCCACACTCTGAGATACATCAGGCCGAAGCTTTGAATACTTGGCATTTCCTGTTACTGGTTGAAGAATGTAACTGTGCTTTTTCGGAAGAACAAGATCAGGTTTACCATCTTGACTCACAATTTCAAATACCTGACTCCATTCTGAAGGAAGCAAGCCTTTCCATGATTTGTCAACATTCCCATTGTCAACTGTTATTGCGAAAAGCTTTACTAGTGTTACGCCTGCTTCAAATGGATGACCAGGATTGCCTTCAAGATCCATATATCCAATGGATGTGCTATAATTGAATTGATAGCCGATTCCAAATGTTTTGTACAGGAAGCTTTGGAAAATTCCAAATGTTTCCTTTTTCCAGTTTTGGAAGATTCACAAGTGCTCCACCCTTTCCCTACTTTATCTATTAACTGGGCATGTGTGGGAGTCACACAACACTTTTGAAGAAGCCTTTCATCTAAGACAAATCAAGGCAGCCTGTTCCTCTTCCTTAGACATGCACTGACTAGCTGATGTTCGTATCACTTTTGTACAGGAAGCTAGCTTTCTCCGGTAATTGCCATCGTTCTGGCATTATTTGTCTTTGACCAAAACTGATTTGATCATTCAGAACAGAGCGTTAGTTAATTTATTAAATAAAACTGTACCTTATTTTCAAAGATGAAGGGGAGGATGTTCCCGCTGAGAGTCGCCATTTTGACATCTTTGCAGATGCCAAAAGGTGATAAATGTTCTCTAAATATTTTTCAAGTTACCATCGAATAATAAATTCCCCAGCAGAGTCGCCATTTTGTTTTAACAAGAAAACAAAAGCGTTTCATTTGGGGGATTTATTCAATGATAACAAAGAATGAATGAGAGAACATTTATCACATTTATCTGAGTTCATTTACATCCTCTGATTCCCTTGATTCTGAAAATAAAATACAATTAATATAATGTACTGAACGAAAGTGAAGATAGCTCGATGGAAATTTCGACAGCTTTCAGGCGCTATTTCGGTCATCTCCTAGGTATTTAGGAGGGATTGCTGATTTGATCCGCCAGTCTTCAATGAGATGGAGCATATTTCTGATCATTCTTTCTTAAAATATGAAGCAGCTTATTGCAGTGTGGCCAGGCCCTGAAGAAATCAGCCCAATCATGCTAAACGGGCCTGAAAAGTCTCCCAGAATGAAAGATCAAGGGGTTTCCATCGTCCATTTGGCTTCAAACTTGATGTGCAGCCTTAAAACCACAAATTAGCCGTCCACGTCAAGTTTCAGCTTCTGGATCCTTGTAGAAGTGGCCGAACTGACAAATCATCCCCTGAGATCGTGATTTGGGGCCCGCCTGATATCTGGACATGCTTCAGATTTTGTCCCAACACGTTAAATGAGATACTAAAGCGGATGGATGGAAACGATTTCCAGTGAACATCAAGATGGAGCGTACATGTACATCGCATGTACATGGTGCGTGTGAGCACCGGCCATGCACGTGTTTCACAAAAGTCAGTCAATGCCGCTGACCCGACTTCTTCTTCTTCATTTTCAAAAGACGCACGCGTCCTTCAAAAGCTGCCGGTTTTATGTAGTGCGGCCCATTTGTTGCTCCATTGAACGATCTGAGCCGTCCATTCTCTTCATAAAGTGGGAATTACCATTGCCTAGTTGTCCTTTAGTCGCCATGCAGACCATTACAAGATCTTAACCGTTAATGAGAAGGCGAACGGTTAAGTAGATAATCTGGTGGACCGCACTGCTTTCACTTCAAAACCAGTCCGTCCTTAATGATTTTTCATCGTGAGTCCTATGAAGGGAGTGGATTTTCTGAAAACCTTCAGTAAACGGGCCATCAAAAATCACAGAGTCGACGTACGTCGACTCTGTTCAAAAAAGAGCATCGATTCTTGCCTAGTGGGCCACCATCACGCAAGGAGGGGCTGATCCAAGTCATCCATCAGATGGAGGAGGCAAAAATAATCAGATTGATGCTGAGATTTGGTGACCATGCTCATTCCCATGACCGCGACAGTGATTGCAAAAGGACCGTTCAACTGCTTTGAAGGCTTGATTATTCAGGTGGGCCATGTCAACAAACAATGAAAACTCCACTTTCACGGTCAAAATCTTGAGAGGAAGATATTAGGCGGTGTGGATTTCTCAAAAGGACACTGTATTGGGCCCCACCAGTGACACAATGGAAAGAAAGAAGCTTTCTTCTTCTACTTTCGCACGACCGTAAATCCGTTTGATTGCGCGGTTTCGCATAATGAAACCCTCCTTCGGACGACATTTCTAGGACGTGTGACCCATGGGAAATCTCTCATTCCCTTTGCGCAGTCCTGCGCAAGGAGTTTTCTCCAAAACTTCCTTGAAAAGTGGCGTGAAAGCCATGTTTTCTTCTGCTGTACGTGCACGCCAGCGCGCAACCAACTTTAGTTTGCGCGGTCCCATGCAAGCAACTTCAGTTGCGCGGTCCTACGCAAGGACGGACTTCTCTTCCTCTCCTCTCTCATTTCTTTGGCCCACCAACTGATCTCATCCGATCCAACCTCTGAAATGAAGTGGGAGTGGGGTATTTATAGGCCCCAGCACTCTTACAGAGTGGTGATCACCACCACCTATCGCTTCACACTTGAACTTCTTCTTTTCTCAAACTATGGTGACCACCAAGCTACCTCTTAAATGGTGGTGTATAACCTTTCTCTCTTAAAATGACACATGTGCATCCCTTTTTACCAAACTACCCTTTTTAATCCCTTTTACCAGAATACCTAAACTACCCCTTGAAACTGGATTTTTACCAGAATACCTGAAATACCTAAACTACCCTTGGAACTAGATTTTTACCAGAATACCCGAAATACCTAAACTACCCTTGGAACTAGATTTTTACCAAAATACCCGAAATACCTAAACTACCCTTGGAACTAGATTTTTACCAAAATACCTGAAATACCTAAACTACCCTTTGAACTAGATTTCTACCAAAATAGCCCCAGACGTGGAATTTACCAAAATACCCCAGACATGGAATTTACCAAAATACCCCAGACATGGAATATTTTTTATGCCCCAACAGCTGGGCTCTCTAATCAACACGATAATTGGGAACCTGAAGCTCTCTATTACCAATATCCACATTAGATATGAGGATCTTGAAAGCAATCCTGATAATCCATTTGCGGTAGGCATAACACTGGAAAAGCTTTTTGTAGTAACAGTTGACGACGGTGGAAATGAAACTTTTATTACAGGGGGTACTTTAGAGCAAATTCAGAACTCTGTGAAACTTGAACGCCTGGGTCTTTATTTCGATTCTGATATTCAGCCGTGGAATGTTGACAAACCATGGGAGGACTTGCTTCCTTCAGAATGGAGTCAAGTAATTGAAATTATGAGTCAAGATGGTAAACTTGATATTGTTCTTCCCAAAGAGCACAGTTACATTCTTCGACCAGTAACAGGAAATGCCAAGTATTCAAAGCTTAGGCCTGATGTATCTCAGAGTGTGGGACAGCCACTACAAAAAGCAACAGTTTACTTGGATGATGTTACATTGTGCTTATCAAAGGATGGAAGTGAACCAGTGCATTTCAGTGAGGAAGACTGGGAGCAATTAAATAAGATCATCGGCTACATGGAAGGTGAGGGTGAGCATTTGGTGGAAACTTAGGACAAGGAAAACATGCCTCATACCCTTTTGGAAATCCGTATGAAGCACTTCCATGGCGAAGAAGTTGAGGTTCTTTCTCTTGCTCGTGAACATTTTAGTCCTACAAAATAGCGAGAGCTTGTGTGTGATATCACTAAAATTGATATAACACATCTTGCCATGGCTGGTCGGATCACTTAGTGAAGAAGAAGTGAGGTAATGTCGAAAGTAATAAAAATAAAACCAATGCCAAAAAATATCAGGGAAGATCAAATCAGTTGCGATCAAGAAACAGATAATGTCAAGTAGTGTCGAAAGTAGTTTTTGCTTCATCAGTAGCATGGCGAAATAATGAAGGACGGATGATAATGTGTTAACACCCAAAAGTATACGAAGTTTCCATCATACATTGCCTTTGAGAAATAAGAAGGTATTAGAGACAAGAAAGAAGGAAGAAAGAAGATTAGCAAGAAAGGATATGTAAAGAAGAATCAGATCTGCGTAAAAGTTATAGGGTACTGCGCGTACAAGGACAATGGTGTTTAGATTAAGTCGACAGAGATGACTGAGACTTGGTGAAAGAAACATCATCCTGCCAAGTATGGATAATAGTACATTTGAAGTGTGCAGAAAATAGAAAATTCTCCAGCAGATATTGATCATCCTTCACCAAATGAAGGTGTTACTGAAGACTTTTCTCTTCCAACAGTGACTACTGTGAACAACAGTAAAGCGTGAAGGAAAACCCTCAGAGGAGAAGTCAGTTCAACTGAATTAGGCATTACTTGCCAACAAGTAAATGGATCAATTAATGAATTAACGAATTCATCGGTCAATGGAGAACCCTGGGGGCATCGTCACAACTTGCCAGAGTAAAAAAAAAAATTACTCGAAAGTCTTAAAAGAATAGCAGCAGATATTGCCTAAGAAAGAATGCAAAACAAAGGATTGTCAGAAAGTAAAGGATTGAATTTTCCACTAAAGAGAACATCGACGATTTTACAAACAAGAAAGTAAAGAAAGGGTTCAGACAATTCAAAGACTACATGAAATATACAGCTGAAGAAGGCGATATACTACTTATGAGCAATCAATCGCTAGCTGCAAAGGCAATTAAATTGCCATAGTTAAAGTATTAAAGGAAATAAAACAAAGAAAAAAGAAGGACAGGAAAGTAGAAAGCGAGACAGCGTGTTGACTCAAAAGATTCACGGCACAATTTTTCAGGGGGCAGACAAAGGCGTACAGGATACGTTATCCTTTAAGATAAGCTACAGTTCTGATGCTTCCAAATTAAAATTAAAAAAAAAAAAAAAGAAGAGGGAAAGATACGCAAAGTCTCAGAATGAAAAAATCTTAGAATCCCAAATGAGGTAATTTTTGACTCCCTAAAATGATAATTGTTTATAATAATTGTCTATATCAATTTTCATAGGGTAAAGTTGGGGCAAAAGTAATTGATGAGTGCTATCAAGCATTGACGATGGTCACCGACAATTCAAAGTGCAAAAGGATTACAAAAGACAAGGTCATGTACTTTCCCTTATGCGAATGAATTAAAGCATAAATTTTCAATTAACTTCAAATTTCAGGAGAAATTCAGAAGATACAATTGAAGAAGAAAGAAAAGCGAATGGCTTAAAGAACAAGTTATAGCAGATGGTTGATAAAGGTGAAATTGTTAAGAAGTGCGACATAAAAGAAGAAATAAGGGTACACAGGCTTGATTAGTTCGAGACCGGGGGCAAAGCTATGCTTGAAAAAAAAAAGAGTATGAGATGATGTGACATCAGTATATATGTTAAACGTCGTAACGTCATGATTTTGATTACGAAGATTACTAGAGCAATACTTCCTAATCAAAAGGGGGCAAGATGAATAGAATAAATAAGGAAGAAGTTTGCAAGCATATCGAGATCATATGATAGCAAATATTATATATAAAAAAAAGAGATCATATGATAGCAAATATTATAAAAATAAAATAAAATGAGGAAGATGAGCACCATCAAGCGAGCTCTACAAAATTTGTCTGAAATTGATATCACCATCAAGCTGGTATATTGTGAACAATACGGACAAACGATACAGATAAAAGATAGGTATATTTGAAGACATTGGCAGAAGCGATGGTGTGTCAATCTCAGTCGGAAATACCTATCACCGTCTTCCAAGGCATTTTAAGACAGCATATTAAGTCATCGTCAAATGAAAAGTGTTGATGATCGCTGTCAAGCGATAACGATTGCTATCAAGCATTGATGATTATCGCCGACGCCAAAGATTTCCATCAGAATCACCAGGTATTGATGACTAAAAAAAAAAGAGAGAGAGCAACTATCGCTGTCGCCGATCAATTGCTTGTCAAAATTGCCATCATCGCTAAGCTGATACATTATTTTAAACATGATACAAAAATCCTTATGACATTATCAGTAGTAGCGAAATGTCAATTATTGATCAACCATCTGCTGACAGTAGAATAAATCATATAGCCAACTGCATATAAGATTGGTGACAACTATGGTTGCTTATCATAAAAAGGTAGTCTAGCCAAGTCCCAAAATAAAAGAAAAAGAAGAAGAAAAAAGAGGGCCAAGTCCTAAAAGGACCAAACCTTAAAAGGGACCAGCTACGCATAAGACCTATGATTATAAAAAGGCAGCCCAGTCAAGCCCATTCTAGCTGCGCGTGAGACCTGTCAAGATCACCATTCGGGCAGCGGTGAGAAGCCAGTGGCCCTAAAAAGCCTGCGAAGGCCATCATACGCATACCCATGCGGGCAGCTGACGCAGTCAATGACTAAAAGCCAAAGGGCCAAAAGTTGACTAAAAGCTAAAAAAGCCCAAAGTCTTCAAATGACCAAAAGTCAAAGGGCTAAATGTCCTCAAATGGCCAGTCAGCGTAACCCCCATGCCGTCTGTATAGCTTTCTGACAGCGTCATAGGGAATGGAGAACAATGCCCTCCATTGAATGGGCCCAACCTTGCAAACAAAGAAAATGAGGGCTGCAGTGCGAGCTTTAGATAGGCCAACCATGCATAAGACCCCCCAGATTTGTAGTTCGATTCCGGTACTAACTCATGAGGAAGGGTTAAACCTACTCATCGATGGACTGAAAACCATGGATTTGGTACCCTTAAGGTAGCCTTGCGAGCTCTGTGAACTCTAGAGAGTTACCGTGGCCAAACCCGTGCGTAAAACCAACCGAGTTCACCGCCCCGGTAACTTTACTGGGCCCCTCTGATGGATTACGGTTTGTGAACTCCCTAGGCAGTGAGAAGTCCAGTGAACTCCTAAGAGTTACAGAGGACTGTTGAGGAGTAAAAATAAGAGAAGAATGGAAATAAATGAAGATCGAAAGATTGTGAAGGAAATAAGAGAAGAATGGAAACAAATGAAGATCGAAAGATTGTGAAGGAAGGGCTTTGCGCAGGACCATGCAAGACGTATTCTTTACGCGGAACAATGCAAACGATATCATCTGCGCGGTTCTGCACAATCAACATCACACTGCGTTGATAAGGGCAAGATAAGAGTGGCTTTTTTTGTCCCACATCGCTAAGGTTAAGGTTTTCGCACGTGTGAGTGCCTATAAATACCCCTTTCCTTCCTTGATTAGGGTGGGGTTAATCAAAGATTTCGAAGAACAAGTGGAGCGAGGAGAAGTATCGAAGGTGAGGGCGATGGCCAAAGGGCTTTGCGCCGGACCGTGCAAAGCATGTCCCAAGCGCCGGACCGTGCAAAGCAAGTCCTTTGCGCGGGTCCGCGTAAACCGATTGCTCTGCAGTCGATAGACTTGAGGAGTCGATATGTTGCTGGAACAATTGAGATCTTCAGGTTCTTCTATTCAAGTACGAAGGGAGATAATCCATTGAAGCGTATATTCCTCCTAAGTCCTAGGAGATGATCAAAATAGGCACCGAAAGGCTGAAGAAATTTCTATCTCCTTGAAGACTGGTTGATCGATTCGTCAATTCCTCCTAAGTACTTGGGGGATGATTGAAATAGCGCCGAAATGCTGCTGAAATTTTCATCCAGCTATCTTTTCTTTCACTCAGTACATTGTATTAATTGTACTTTATTTTTAGAATCAAGGGAATCAGAGGATGTAAATGAACTCAGATAAATGTGATGAATGTTCTCTCATTCATTCTTTGTTATCATTGAATAAATTCCCCAAATGAAATGCATTTTTTTTCTTGTCGACACAAAATGGCGACTCCACTAGGGACTTTATTATTCGATGGTAACTTGAAAAGTATTTAGAGAATATTTATCACCTTTTGGCGTCTGCAAAGACGCCAAAATGATGACTCTTAGCGGGAACATCCTCCCCTTCATCTCTGAAAATAAGGTACGGTTTTATTTAATAAATTAACTAACGTTCTGTTCTGAATGATCAAATCAGTTTCGATCAAAGACAAATGATGCTAGAACAATGACAGTTACCGGAGAAAGCTAGCTTCTTGTACGAAAGTGATTCAAACATCAGCTAGTCTGTACATGTCTAAGGAAGAGGAACAGGCTGCCTTGATTTGTCTCAGATGAAAGGCCTCTTCAAAAGTGCTGTGTGGCTCCCACACATGGCCAGTTAATGGATCGAGTAGAGAAAGGGTGGAGCACTTGTGAATCTTCCAAGGCAAGGAAAAGGAAACATCTGGAATCAACTATCGATTCAATTATAGCACGTCCAATCAATGAAATATTGGTACAATGCTATCAAAAGAGAATTGAATGATATCGCCGAACGAATAAGGCAGATGCAATTTTCAGGAGATTTCTCTTATTGTCAGCTTTCGATGATAGGTTACAGTTCATTGCCTAAGTATGCATCTTTCACGGCATTGCTGAGGATGAAGTTATATTCCCAGCGGTAGATGGGGAATTATCGTTTGCTCAGAAGCACACTGAAGAAGAAAGTCAATTCGATAATTTTAAATGCTTGATAGAAAGCATTCAGAGTTCTAGAGCCAATTCAAATTCAGCTGATTTTTATGTAAAGCTATGCTCACATGCTGACCAAATAATAAGTAGCATGCAGAAGCACTTCCATGGCGGGGAAGATAAATGAAGAAGAAGCATGGTAGCATCGAAAGCAGTGTCTGCTTGGGACATGCTTTGCACGGTGCACAAAGAAGGACGGATGATAGCGTGTCGGTGCACAAAGAATATACAAAGCCTTCAGATGAAAAGTTAGTTCAACTAAGTCAAGCGTTGCTCGCCAACAAGTAAACGGATCAATTAATGAATTAACGAATTCATTAGTCAATAGAGAGCCCTGGGGTCAAAGTAAAGCTGCTCCATTCTCATATGAATTGGCTTTTTCAAGAGTTCTAGGGGAACAACAACAGACTACCGAAGAAAGAAGGTAAAGAGAAGGATTGTCAAGAAAGTAAAGGATTGAATTTTTTGCTAAAGAGAATAGTGATGATTTTATAAACAAGAATATAAAGAAAGGGTTCAGACAATTCAAATACTACATGAAACATACAGCTGAAGAAGGCGATGTATTGCTTATGAGGAATCAATCGCTAGCTACATAGGTAATCAAATTACCATAGTTAAAGTGTTAAAGGAAATAAAACAAAGAAGAAAAGAAGAACAAGCAAGAAGAAAGCAAGACAGCGTGTTGATTCAGGAGATTCACGGCACAATTATTTAAGGGGCAGACAAAGGCATACAAAATAAGTAAAGAGCTACAGTTTTGATGCTTCCAAAAAAAAAAAGAAAGGGGGGGGGGTCATTATAAGTAAAGTCTCAGAATGACAAAATCTCAGAATTCCAAATGAGGTAATTGTTGACTCCTCGAAATGATACTTCTTTATAATAATTGTCTATAGTAATTTTTGCAGGTTAAAGTTGGGGCAAAGGCATACATTGATGATTGATATCAAGCATTTATGAAATCCCAAATGAGGGTAAAGTTGGAGCAAAAGCAATTGATAAGTGCTATCAAGCATTGATGATGGTCACCGACAATTCAAAGAGCAAAAGGATTGCGAAAGACAAGGTCATGCACTCTCCCTTATACGAATGAATAAAAGCATTCAAATTTCAGGAGAAATTCAGAAGATACAATTGAAGTAGAAAGAAAAGTGAATGACTTGAAGAATAAGTTACGGAAGACAAGTGATAAAAGAAAAATTATTAAAGTATAAGACATAAAAGAAGAAATAAGAGTACACAGGCTTGACTAGTTTAAGACTGAGGGCAAAGACGATCTAGAGGAAAAGTATGAAATGATGCGGCGACAATACATTTATTAAAGGCTGCCACATTGAGATTTTAATTACGAAGATTCCCAGAACAATACTTCCTAATCAGAAAGGGGCAAGACAGGTGAGTAAAAACCGTGAAATATATTTCTCACCATAGAATGTATTTTGTATTTGAATAAAGTGCAGGCTTTCAAGCATATCAAGTCATTGCCAAATGAAAGTCAATGGCTTTCAAGCATAACAAGACATCGTTAAAATACGAAGTGACAAGCATTAATGAAAAGTCAAATGAAAAGCTGATTGCAAAAAAAAAAAAAAAAAAATCTTAAGAATCGCTACCAAGCGTTAAGGATCACTATCAGGTGTTAATGATCACTGCCAAGTGCTAATGATCACTACCAAGCATCGTTGTCAAACAGCCAAACCGTGACGATCACCAATGATGCCAAAAATTTTCGTTGGCAAACTACGCATAAAGACTTATCGTCATTTAAGGCAGTCATCCCAGAGTGACAGCTCATCAGACCATGACAAACACTCAGAGTGATAACCCATCAGTCCATAACAGATGACGAAAGTTCAAAATAAGGCTGAAAGAAGAATATCAGCCGCTTTTGATAAACAAGTCGAATATTGCTCTTTCGGGGGGGGGGGGGGGGGGGGAGGGGGGGATATGATGCCAATGTTGCAAAAGACCTATAAGTCATCCCCCGAACAGGGGGCAAGTTTGAGCCTAAGATAGGCAGGGTATTAAAATACCAGTCAATACTTGCTTCATCAAAAGATATTACCCATGAAGAAGCTACTGATTTTGATCCAGAATATTATCAGCATAATGATTCCAGATCAAAAGGGGGTAAATAAGGATAAGATCATATCTACTCGTCAGCAAAAGGATAAAGGATATATAAAGAAGAAATTTGTGAGCATATCGACTACGTTAATAAATATTCTGAAAAGGAAAGTGAAATATAGCCATTCTGAAAAGAAAGTGATCATCGTCATCACCAAATTATAGCCATTCTGAAAAGAAAGTGATCATCGTCATCACCAAATTATAGTCATTCTGAAAAGAAAGTGATTAACACCGTTCTAAAAAATGATCATCACCATTCTAACAAGACGCCTATTATCAAAGCCTATTATCAAATGAGTTTAGCAAAGTCTGGCAAGAATCATATTGTCTTGAAGATTCTCTAAATTATATTGTCTTGAAGATTCTCTTGAAGATATTATCAGAGGGAACGACGATGATCACGATTATCTGATGATCACGATTATATGATTATCATGATTATCTGATGATCACGATTATTACTGCCATGTAAGGCCCGATTATTATTGCCTCTATCTTATTCAGAGATGACGATCAGAGACAACGACGATGATCACGATTATTACTGTATTATAAGGCACGATACGATAAGGCAACCTAGCCAAGCTAAATCCTCAAAGGGTCAAAATCCTAAAAGGGCCAAAATCCTAAAAAAGAAAGGAAAAATCATAGAAGAGCCAAATCAAAAATTCATTATGCTCTAAAAGAAGGGCTAAAAGCTCTAAAAGGATCAAGCCCTGAAAGGATCAAAACTTTAAAAAGGACCAAGCTCTAAAAAGCCGACTAACTACGCATAAGTCCTACCATTTTTGCCATTCGGGCAAGTAGATGAGAAGTCAGTGGCCCTAAAAAGCCCGTGAAGGCTATCGTACCCTCCCATGCGGGCAGCTGATGAAGCCTATGACTAATATGCCTAAAAGGCTAAAAAGTAAATGGCTAGTCATGCATAACTCCCATGCTGTATGTATAGTTGCCTGACAGCGTCACGGGAAACGGAGAAAAAATTCCTCCCGTGAATGGGCTCGCTCTTGCAGACGAAGGAAATAAGGGCCGCAGTGTGAGCACCATGCCAACCATGCATAAGACCTCCCAGATTTGTGGTTCGATTTTGGTACTAACTCATGAGGAAGGGCTTAAACCTACTCATCGATGGACTGGCAACCATGGATTTGGTACCCCAAAGGTAGCCTTGCGAGCCCTGTGAACTCTAGAGAGTTACCGCGGCCAACCCTGTGCATAAAACCAACCTAGTTCACTGCCCCGGTAGCTTCACTGGGCCCCTGTGATAGATTGCGGTTTATGAACTCCCTAGGCAGTGAGAAGTCCAGTGAACTCCTAAGAGTTACAGAGACCATCACGTGAGACCCGACTCTTGCATGAGTCTAAGTTGCTCCAACTACTCAAGAGCTTAAATTTTGTGTGCAAGTGTCAGTCCAGTCCAGTCTAGTTCAATCTAGACTAGTCAAGTCAAGTCAGTCTAGTTCAATCTAGACTAGTCAAGTCAAGTAAGTCTAGTTCAATCTAGACTAGTCAAGTCAAGTCAGTCTAGTTCAATCTAGACTAGTCCAGTCAAGTCATGTCAAGGTCAGTTTTGTCCAGTCAAAGTATGATCAGTCAAAACTACACTAGTACCACTGCGCAAAAAAGCATAAATTAAATGTCGCATTCAAAATGTTGCAAATACATATTAGATATGTTCAAATGTATAATTGCCTGATGAAAATTTTAAACATTGATTAGACCACATGCAAAAATGCGTTTCTCTTGAATCAGGTTCAAATTATATCAACAGTAAATGCCTTCAAGATATTGGCAATTATCTACTCAAAAGCTCAAGTCTCCAAGGTCAATTAATATATTGACAAGAGCTGCAAGGTCTTTTCATCTCTCGCCTTCTTTATGAATAAAGACATATTATCGCACAAGGTTCTCAAAAGGGGACAAAGGATAAACTAGTAAATAATTATCATTCTCTACCGGACAATATAAGGAATTATATATATTCTTTGGATTCATTAAAACAGCACTAAAGATGATCTATTCTTCAGGAGTATCAGAAGATGTCACTTCAAAAATATTATCTTCTGAAGAAATCTTTATGCGAGATTGACCTAGAAAGAACAGATGGAAGCGTCATCATCAAATCAACAAAGATCCAAGAAAAAAAAGTCTATGAAGAAATGCTAAGGAGTATAAACTCGAGAAGACTCGGTAAAAATACTCAGCGGTCGAACCTTTGGAGCTAAAGATGAAATCTCCAAGAGCACAATATAAAGAATACAATGCGAAGCACGATGACAAGCACAAAGATTGCTTAAATCATATGGCGAATATCACACTCAGCCTAAAAAGAGAAGAAACTCTCAATCTATTTCAAAAATTATCAATGCTTCATAAATCTACATTGAATTTTTTTTTAATAAATTAAGATACTAATTTCAATTACGACCATTATTCAAAAGCTTGAGTTATGTAGATTGTGAGTAAAGGAAACAATCAAAAAAGTTGTTGCGGCAGGAGCAGCATTAAAGAACAGCCCCAGATATAGATCAAAAGGAAAGAATCGTTGGAGCTGATCAAAAGGAAAGAATTGGTGGAGCTGATCAAAAGGAAAGAATCGCTGGAACTAATCAAAAGGAAAGAATTGCTGGAGCTGATCAAAAGGAAAGAATTGCTGGAGCTGATCAAAAGGAAAGAATTGCTGGAGTTGATCAAAGAGATCGTTACAGCAGCAACGGTGTTGAAAGAAAGTACTCTGATCAAATCACTCAAAGATGAAGTTGTCACAGCTGCTGCAGAAGCGTGCTTCAATGAAAAGAGAATCTTATCCTCTCTAGTGAAACATCTGCTCGACACTACTGACTGGGGGCATTCCAGTCTTCCACTCGAATGCCAACATTCTAGTCTTCCACTTGAGCCTCAGTATTCCAGTCCTTCGCTTGAGCGTCAGCATTCCAGTCTTCCGCTTAAGCGCCAGTATTCAAGCCTTCTGTTCAAACGCCATCATTCAAGTCTCTGATCGAATGCAATCATGCAAGCCTTCCATTCAAATGCGAGCATCCCAGTCTTTCGTTTGAATGCGAGCATCCCAGTCTTCCATTTGAACGCGATCTTTCAATCCTTTGGTCAAGCATGATCAACCAGTTTGCTATACAAGAATGATCATCCAGTCTTCCATGCAAGCATAATCATCTGGTCATCCTTCAGTTACAGTTCATTCAAGTTTTTTTGGCAGAGGAAGATCGATCCTCTATTTGATTTCAAGAATCAATCAAAGAAGGATCGAGGGGGCATCTGTTGAGGAGTAAAAATAAGAGAAGAATGGAAACAAATGAAGATCGAAAGATTGTGAAGGAAGGGCTTTGCGCAAGACCGCGCAAGACGTATTCTTTGTACGGAACCGCGCAAACGATATCATCTGCGTGGTTCCACACAATCGACATCACACTGCGTTGATAAAGGCAAGATAAGTGTGGCTTGTTTTATCCCACATCGCTAAGGTTGAGGTTTTCGCACGTGTGAGTGCCTATAAATACCCCTTTCCTTCCTTGATTAGGGTGGGATTAATCAAAGATTTCGAAGAACAAGTGGAGTGAGGAGAAGCATCGAAGGTGAGGACGATGTCCCAAGGGCTTTGCGCCGGACCGCGCAAAGCATGTCCCAAGCGCCGGACTGCGCAAAGCAAGTCCTTTGCGCGGGTCCGTGCAAACCGACTGCTCTGCAGTCGATATGCTGCTGGAACAATTGAGATCTTCAAGTTCTTCTGTTCAAGTATAAAGGGAGATAATCCACTGAAGCGTATATTCCTCCTAAGTCCTAGGAGATGATCAAAATAGGCACCGAAAGGCTGACAAAAATTCTCTCCTTGAAGACTGGTTGATCGATTCGTTAATTCCTCCTACGTACTTAGAGGATGATTGAAATAGGGCTGGAATGCTGCCGAAATTTCCATCCAGCTATCTTTTCTTTCACTCAGTACATTGTATTAATTGTACTTTGTTTTCAGAATCAAGGGAATCAGAGGATGTAAATGAACTCAAATAAATGTGATGAATGTTCTCTTATTCATTCTTTGTTATCATTGAATAAATTCTCCAAATGAAATGCATATGTTTTCTTGTCGAAACAAGGACATCACGTGAGACCCGGCTCCACTACTCATGAGCTTAAACTGTGTATGAAATTGGCTCCACTACTCATGAGCTTAAACTATGTGTGAAATTGACTGAATTGAAACTTACACCGCTAATGATAAAATTTATAAATAAAGTCATATAGGAAATCCCATACTAACAAGCATAAAATGTTGATGTTTTATAATTAGTTCTTTATTGAATATCATGTTAAACTATGTGCAACATTCAAAATGCTGCAGATACATATTTCGCTTTACATATGCTCAAATATGCAAAGCATAAACTGTGCAATATTCAAATGCAGCAAATACATATTTCACTCTAGATATGTACTTGTTGAGGCATAAAAAATGCCCAAAGAATTGAACAAGGAAAGGAAGAAAGATAGGAAGAACATCAGAAAAGAAGAGGAACAAGACAGTTTTTAAAGTGTTTGCGCGGGTCCGCGCAATCAATATCGATTGCGCGGTATCGCGCAATTGATGTTCCTTGCGCGCGACTGCGCAACCGAAATGTTGGATGTGCAGGATTCACAATAAGCAACAGAAATCGTCCTTTGCAAAAGGTCTAAAGTGTTGAAAGAATAGTCCCACATTGGTAAGATCGGGATTTTCATGAGCTCGAGGGCCTATAAATACCCTCTCCCCTCCTTCGTTGAGAGGGGATTGAAGATTTTCAAGAGGAGCAAAGAGGAGCGGAAGACAAAAGGTAGGAGCGAAGTCTCCTGGGAGTTGAACAGGACCTCGCAACCGATATCGATTGCGCGAGTCGGCGCAACCGGACTGCCCTGTAGTCTGTGAAGTCTAAGAGCCGTTGTGCTGCTGAAGTCCGTGGCCCAGACTTCCTTTCTCCGGATTTTCTCCTCTTTATGGGTTCTAAGGAGAAAGATCAGTCGATTTAATTGACATTCCTCCTAAGCCCTAGAGGATGGTTGAAACAGGCACTATTATGCTGCTGAAATCTCTATTTCATTGAAGGCCCGTCGATCGGATCGGCATTCCTCCTAAGTCCTAGGAGAAGATCAAATCAGGAGCCGGAAGGCTGTCGAAATGGCCCATCCATCGAATCGGCATTCCTCCTAAGTCCTAGGAGATGATCGAATCAAGCGCCGGAAGGCTGTCGAAATGAACTTTTGATGTTTAAAAGCACAAATCCTTTGTTTCTAAATGATTTATCTTAAAATCAAGGGATGTAAAGAGGATGTAAATGAACTCAGTAACTAATCAAATACGATGAATGTTCCTAGTACTCTCTCTGTTTTGTTTGAATAAGACAATCCCCCAAATCAAATGCATTTGTTTCTTTGTTGAAACAAAATGGCGACTCTGCTGGGGATCTTGAATGAATATTGTCTTATTTAAAATACTAACAGTGAAGTTGTTATGAACATTCGTCATGGTTTGGCGTCCTATGGACGCCAAAATGGTGACTCTCAGTGGGAAGTCCTCCCCTTCATCTCTAAGATAGATCACTCTAATTGTTCAATTACTAATTACAACTATGTTTCATGACAGACGAAGGTTTTAAAATCTGATTACGAATTGTTACTCATGGCGACCCCCGTAACAAAAGTGAACTTCCGATTCACCTCTACAGGGTTCGTAATAGAATACGCACCGAGTCGTGCAAGTGAAGGTGGCATGGTTCAAGCAACAGTTGGAGTCATTTCTGCTTCGCCCCAGTCATCAGAAGACAATGCAGACTGGACTATAGTGACCTCTCATAGGGCAAGAACACAAAACTTACGAAATTCAGGAATGAATCAGCCTTCATTAAGAATCAGAGGGCCCATAACGCGAAGTGCAGTCAAAAGAAATCCTGAACTTGCCCCTCCAGGAATTTATCCAGTACAAACAGCGCAAACAGTTCCTCAGTTGACAACACATGACTTCCCAGCTTTAAACGCTTCAATAGATGAACAGGCAAGAGAACGAAAGGGAAAAGCATTGGTCATTAGATCGCCAATGCCATCCCGTGAAGCTTCACCGGTATTGGCGTTTTCTCAATCAATTGATGCCACAGGGAACACGAAAAGGCCCAATGAAACTCTGTCCCCGCCCTTTTCTATAAGCCCTGTCACGTCAGCATTCTCTTATTCTCCTTCGACTGCTGCTTCAGCAAAAAGTGGAGAAGCTGCAGTATTCATGGCTAGAACAAATCCAGACTATAGAACAACTACAGAGGATCATTTTAATGTAATGACAGAAGCCCAGAATGCATTAATGGAAGAATGCAGAAATCTCAGGGAAGCACTGACAACCCTTGCACATAACGTAGCCCGAATGGCGATTCCCCAGAATGTAACGGAAGGGTAAGAAAATCAACCTGATGTCCTCCCACCACAAGGGGCAGGGTCACTAGGGTCTATCCCCGCAGTGAGAACTGTGACACAAGAAGAAGTAAGGCAAGTAGTCGAAGAGGTGGTTAGAGCAGAAAGAGAACGTGAAAATACCGGAAGTTTTCGGTACCAGACGCCGTATCCAAGGGAAGTAGAAGACATCTCTTTTCCGGCCAATTTCAAGCACCCAGATTTTCAAAAGTTCAATGGAGAGGGATCCCCGGAGGAGCATTTAATGCACCTTCATCACCAGTATGGAAAATTTCTTGACGATACCACAGTACTGCTTGCGGTTGTTTAGTTCATCCCTAACACACAAAGCATTTCGATGGTATTCTAGTTTGGCACCTGGGTCAATACGTACCTGGGAACAAATGTAGGAAGTTTTCATGTCAAACTTCTTCTCCTCAGAACGTGATGTCAGTATTATGGAGCTGGCCTCTATTCGGAATAAAGAAGGAGAGCCAGTAGAAAAATTTATAGACAGATGGAAAACATTAGGGGCTTCATGTAGACAGCTACCGGAGGAAAAAGAACAAGTTAAAATGTGCCTAAATTCCATGGGGACAGGAATTGCGATTGGACTAACTAGCGCCGACATCAGAACTTTTCGTGATCTGGCTAATAAAGCCCACGCATTATTCCCCAGTAGAGTCGCCATTTTGTTTCAACAAAGAAATAAATGCATTTTGATTTGGGAGAATTGTCTTATTCAAACATAACAGAGAGAGAGTACTATGAACATTCATCACATTCTATTAATACTGAGTTCGTTTACATCCTCTTTACATCCCTTGATTATAAGATAAATCATTTAGAAGTAAAGGGTTTGTGCTTTAAGCATCAAGAGTTTATTTCGACAGCCTTCCGGCGCCTGATTTGATCATCTCCTAGGACTTAGGAGGAATGCTGATCCGATCGACGAGTCATTTTGACAGCCTCCCGGTGATTGATTTGATCATCTCCTAGGACTTAGGAGGAATGCCGATTCGATCGACGGGCCTTCAATGAAATAGAGATTTCGGCAGCATAACAGTGCCTATTTCAACCATCCTCTAGGACTTAGGAGGAATGTCGATTAATTCGACTGATCTTTCTCCTTAGAACCCATGAAGAGGAGAAAACTCAGAGAAAGGAAGCCTGGGCCACGGACTTCAGCAGCACAACAGCACTTGGGCTTTACAGACTGCAAGGCAGTCCGGTTGCACGGATCCACGCAATCCATATCGGTTGCGCGGTCTTGCGCAACTCCCAGGAGACTTCACTCCTACCTTCTGTCTTCCGCTCCGCTTTGCTCTTCTTGAAAATCTTCAATCTCCTCCAATGAAGGGAGGGGGTATTTATAGACCCTCGCACGTGTGAAAATCATGATCTTAGCAATGTGGGACAATTTTTTAGTGCTTCGAGTTGTCTTGAACGAAGCGTCTTGTACAATTCATTCCGAGGTCCCGCGCAACTGCTATTCTAGTTGCACGGTCACGCGCAACAGATATTTATTACTGGAACCGCGCTATAATGGCTGCGCGGTCCTGCGCACTATCATGAAAACTACCTCTCCCTTCTTCTTTCCAAAAGTTCCTTTAAACTTCTTATCTCTTCTTGCTTTAATCTTTTGCCATTTTTTGTGCCTCAACACATTGGAACTGATGACTCGTAAAATCCCAGCGTTCCACCATGATACATCTAGGAGAGCGTCTGGTAGAACAGCCATGAATGTTGTCGATCATGATAGAAAAAGAAAAGATGCAAAAAACCTGAGAGAAAGACGACCGGAACGACGCGAAGAAGGCGATCAGTCAAAAAACAGGTATGATAGAAAGAGACTTAGAAGGCTGAATGCTCATGATGGGTTCGCATTTGAAAAAGAAGATGTCGCCCCTATGATGGAACAGTTACTAAAAGCTGGCACGAAAGTATTGCCAGAGCCTAAGCGCCCAGAAGATGTGATAACAACCAGAGAAAGGAATTTTTGTTATTATCATCGTCTGGTGGGGCATCCAAAAGAAAACTGTTATACATTGAAATGTATAATACAACGCCTGATCAATAGAAGCGAGATAGTATTGGGAAAAGAAAGAGAGAGAGGCTCCGTGGCAACTGTAAATGTGACTACAGTCCAAAAGAAAGACCAAGATGTGAATAACGTAGGAAGCAGTAACGTTGCAAAGAAGGTCGCAGTAATTACGTTGCGATCAGGGAGAAGGGTAGTAAGCCCTGTAAAGCAAAGATCAGAAGTTACTAAGAAAGAAACGATTAAAAGGCCGAGTAATGACAATAGAAAAATAGAGAAAAATGAGGCGACGAGAGTAACTTATGATGTGGTAAGTCATCTAAAGGGGATACCAGCCCGATTGAGCATTTATGACGCACTAAAATTGTCAGAAGAATTTCGGCAGAGCCTGATCCAGGCATTGTCCGATCAGGATATTAGAGAAACCTTGCTGGCAGAGTTAAAGCGCGATGAACTTGATGAACGAGAAGACTGTCTCCCAGTCATTTCTTTTTCTGATGACGATCTGATCTGCGAAGGAGACCATAACAGACCATTAATGATAGAAGGCCATATCCGTGGGAAGAAAGTCAAACGGATTATGATAGATAATGGGTCTGCAGTGAATCTTCTACCACTCTCAATGCTAAATGACTTAAACTACCGTCGCTCAGAACTACGCCCCAGCGGAATGATGATACAAGGTTTTAATCAGGACGGACAGCGCGCACTTGGCAAGATTACGGTAACGTTTGAAATAGAAGGACTGACTACTGACGTTGTTTGTCACGTCATAAGTGCAATGACGACATACAACCTTCTCCTGGGAAGGCCATGGATACATCAGTACAGTATCATACCCTCTACTCTGCATCAGTGTTTCAAATACTGCAAAGATGGGGTACAACATAAAGTGATAGCCGATGCAAGACCGTATACAGAAGCTAAGTCCTTCTTTGCGGATGCTAGCTATTACAAAGAATTCGCTATTGATAAGACAAATAAGGATGAAAGTGGCATCCTAAAGAATGATCAGGCAGGTGCAATTAAGGAAATAGCAGAAAAGGCAGTGCCCCCTGAAACCGCAGAAGTAAGCAAGAAGTTCTATTTTGTGCCAAAACACTTAAGGCAACCGGGACAACCGCCGTTGACTCTGCTATCATCCGAACAGCTGAAAATTTTACAGTCAAATTGTTGAGGAGTAAAAATATGAGGAAGAAAGGAACGAATGAAGATTGAGAGGTTGTAAAAGAGAGTTGAAAGAAGAAAAGCCGTAAAAGAAGTTCGCGCGAGACGCAGTCTTTGCGCGGAACCGCGCAAGACATATACTTTGCACTACATTGATGCTGACAAGATGAGTGTAGTCTGTTTTTGTCCCACATCGCTAAGATCGGAAGATTCCGCACGTGTGAGCGCCTATAAATACCCCGTTAGTTCTTTGGTTAGGGATTGGTTTTTGAAGAGTTCAAAGAACAAGTGGAGCAAGGAAAGAAGACCGCAAGTAAAGCCAGAAGAGAAGACTGAAGGTGAGAGCAGCTGTCCAAGGGGACTTTGCGCCCTACCGTGCAAAGCATATCCTTTGCACGGGTCCGCACAAATAGACTGCTCTGCAGTCTATCAAGCTTAAGAGTCGACATGTTGCCGGAAGAATCTTCTATTCAAGTCTTCTTGTTCCTCTATTCAAGTTTTCTTGTTCAAGTACAAAGGAGAATAATTCACTAAAGTTCACATTTCTCCTAAGTTTAAGGAGATGATTAAAATGGCGTCGGAAGGCTGTCCAAATCCTTATTTCTCTAAAGAAGGATAGATTCATTCTAAAATTCCTCCTAAGTCTTTGGAGAAGATCGAGATCTAAGCTGAAATGCTGCCGACTTTGCTATTTGAACTTTATGTTTTAATGTTTATACATATTTAAATGAATGTATCTTAGAATCAAGGGAGATTAAAGGATGTAAATGAACTTAGAATTAATAAAATGTGATGATCGTCTTTGCACTTTCCCTCTATCATGATTAAGTAAGATGATATCCCGAGAACGGAAACGCATTTTTTTTCTTGTTAAAACAAAATGGCGACTCTGCTAGGGACATATCTCTTTATTATCTTACTTAGCATATGGAAAAAGGTGTAGACGCGATCATCACCTTTTGGCGTCTTCTAGGTGCCAAAATGGTGACTCTCAGTGGGAACATCCTCCCCTTCATCTCTAAGATCGTTCACAATTATCTCTTTATTTACTAATTTCACGAATGCTTTATTACTGAAGGTACCTGAGTTCGACTGCAACATACAACTGATGGCTAGCTTTACCAGGAAAGTGAATTTTCGCTTCACTCCCACGGGGTTTATAGTGGAATACGCGCCAAATGGCGCCCCAAAGTGTAGGAGTCCGCATCCTACCAGCAAGAGTATAGTGACTCGAATGACAGCCGAAGTCATATCCGCTTCACCTCAACCGCAGGAAAGTGAAGGAGATTGGACCATGGTCTTGTCACGCAAGGCAAGAGCAGGGAATGCGAGGAATCATAAAGTGAACTCATCTTTGCCAAAGACCAGGGGACCGATAACGCGCAGTACAGTCAGGAAGAACCCTGAGCTTGCTCCTCCTGCGATATACCCTGGGCAGACAGGCCCACAGTTTGCGTCGCGCGATTTTTCGGTACTGGTCGCTCCAAGGAACGAGTGTGCTTTAACAAGAAAACAAAATACGTTTCATTTGGGGGATTTATTCAATGATAACAAAGAATGAATGAGAGAACATTTATCACATTTATCTGAGTTCATTTACATCCTCTAATTCCCTTGATTCTGAAAATAAAGTACAATTAATACAATGAAAGAAAAGATAGTTCAATGGAGATTTCGACAGCATTTCGGCGCTATTTCGGTCATCTCCTAGGTACTTAGGAGGAATTGCTGATTTGATCAGCCAGTCTTCAATGAGATTAGAGATTTCGTCAGCCTTTCGGTGCCTATTTTGATCATCTCCTAGGATTTAGGAGGAATTACTGATTTGATCAGCCAGTCTTCAATGAGATGGAAGATCTTTCCGGTCATTCTTCTTTAAAATATGAAGCAGCTTATTGTAGTGTGGCCAGACCCTGAAGAAATCAACCTGATCATGCTAAACGGGCCTGAAAAGTCTCCCAGAATGAAAGATTAGGGGGTTTCCACCGTCCGTTTGGTTTCAAACTTGACGTGCAGCCTTAAAACCACAAATTAACCGTCCATGTCAAATTTCAGCTTTTGGATCATTGCGGAAGTGGCTGAACTGGTAAATCAGCCCTCGAGATCGTGATTTGCGGCCCGCCAGATATCTGGATATGCTTCAAACTCGGTCTCAACGCTTCAAATACAATGAGCAAGTGAATGGACGGAGCAAATTTTACACAAACATCGAGGTGAAGCCTGCATGCGCAACGCATGTACATGGAGTGCGTGTACACCGGCCGTGCACGAGCTATAGCCAAAGTCGGTCAGCGTCGCTGACCCGTCTCTCCTTCTCAAATCCACAAAAATGGGCAGCATCGTCACCGCGACCGCTAATTTCATGTAGTGTGGTCCGCTAGATGATCCGTTGAATGATCTGATCCGTCCATTCTCTTCAGAAGAGGGAATTAGCCTCGCCAAGCTCTCCTTTTGTCACCATGCAAATCGTTGAAGGATCTCAACCGTTAAGCACGGGATGGACGGTGAGGTGGATGATCTGGTGGACCGCACTATTTTTGCTTCAAAAGTAGTCGTTCCTTGCTGATTTTTCATCGTGAGTACAATGAACTGAGTGGATTCTTAGAAAACTTTCAGTAAACCGGCCATTAAAAATCACAAAGTCGACGTACGTCGACTCTGTTGAAAACAGAGTATTGGTTCTTGTTTAGTGGGCCACCATCACACATTTAGGGAATGATCCGAGTCATCCATCAGATGGAGGAGGCAAAAATAATCAAAGTGATGCTGAGCTTTGGTAACCATGCTCATTCCCATGACTGCAATAGTGATCGCAAAAGGACCGTTCGGTTGCTTTGAAAGCTTGATTATTCAGGTGAGCCACGTCTTTAGTTGATCAAAACCGGCCTTTCATGGTCGAAATTCCGAGAGGAAGACATTGGACGGCGTGGATTTCTCAAAAGGACACTGTATTGGGCCCCACCAGCGAGGCAGCGGAAGCAAAAAGCTTTCTTCCTCTGTTGCGCATGATTGGAGCTTTGGATGATTGCGCAGATGCAGCAAGGACACTTTCCCTTTGTGCGGACGCCATTGCCGTTCCTTCCTTTGTGCAGACGCCATTATAGTCTCTTCCTTTACCCAGACGCAACTTTCATTGCGCGGACGCTATAGTCTCTTCCTTTACACGGCGCTGGAGCTTCCTCGTTTGCACAGTTGTGTGCAAGCGATGTCGGTTGTGCAGCCCAGCGCAAGGACTTCCTTCCCTTCCTCTCCTCTCTCACTTCTTTGGCCCGCCAGCTACTCTCGTCCATTTTCATCTTCTCAAATGAAGCGGAAGTGGGGGTATTTATAGGCCTCACCACTCTTAGAGAGTGTTGATCACCACCACCTATTGCTTCATACTTGAATTCCTTCTTTTCTTAAGCTATGGTGACCACCAAGCCACCTCTGAAACGGTGTTGTATGACCTTTCTCTCTTAAAATGACACATATGCTCCTCTTTTTACCAAATTACCCTTTTCAATTCCTTTTTCCAGAATACCTAAACTATCCCTTTGATATGGAATGTTACCAAAATACCTAAACTACCCCTGGAACTGGATTTTTACCAAAACACCCAAAATACCTAAACTACCCTTTGAACTGGATTTTCACCAAAATACCCCCAGACATGGAATTTACCAAAATACCCCAGACATGAAATATTTTTATGCCTCAACAGATGCCCCCTCGATCCTTCTTTGATTGATTCCTGAAATCAAATGGAGGATCGATCTTCCTCTGCCTGATGAACTTGAATGAACTGCAACTGAAGGATGACCAGATGATTATGCTTGCATAGGAGACTGGATGACTACACTTGCATGGCAGACTGGCTGATCATACTTGACTAGAAGATTGAATGATAGCATTCGAACGGAAGACTGGAATGCTTGCATTCAAACGGAAGACTAGGTGATCACATTTGAATGGAAGGCTTGCATGATTGTATTCAACCAAAAGACTTAAATGATGGCGCTCGAACAGAAGGCTTGAATATTGGCGCTCAAGCGGAAGACTGGCATGCTGACATTCAAGCGGAGGACTGGAATGCTGGCGCTCAAGCGGAGGACTGGAATGCCCCCAGTCAATAGTGTCAAGCAGATGTTTCACTAGAGAGGATAAGATTCTCTTTTCATTGAAGCATGCTTTTGCAGCAGTTGTGATGATTTCATCTTTGAGCGATTTGATCAGAGAACTTTCTTTCAACACCGTTACTGCTGTAACGGTCTCTTTGATCAACTCCAGCAATTCTTTCCTTTTGATCAGCTCCAGTGATTCTTTCCTTTTTTATCAGCTCCAGCGATTCTTTCCTTTTGATTTATATCTGGGGCTGTTCTTTAATGTTGCTCCTGCCGCAACAACTTTTTCGATTGTTTCCTTTACTCACGATCTGCATAACTCAAGCTTTTAAATAATGATTCTCCTGCCAAATTTATCCGAATTAGTATCTTAATTCATTATAATTTTCAATATAGCTTTATGAAGCATTGATAATTTTTTTGAAATAGATTGAGAGTTTCTTCTCTTCTTAGGCCGATTGTGATATTCGCAATATGATTTAATCAATCTTTGCACTTGTCATCGTGTGTAGCATTGTATTCTTTATATCGCACTCTTGGGGTTTCATCTTTAGCTTCAAAGGTTCAACCGCTGAGTCTTTTTACTGAGCCTTCTCTTAATTTGTGCTCCTTAGCATTTCTTCATAAACTTTTTCTTGGATCTTTGCTGAAAATAGAAAAGTAGACAAAACTTCTTTTCAATTTTCATTTAATAATTTTCAAAGGTCATAGAAGTTACTGATGATGACGATTCTATTTGTTCTGTCTCCATCCGATCTGATACTTGGGGTCTTTCAATGTTATTATCCATAATACTCGGCATATGAATTCTTTCGCCATATATAAGAGATTATCAGAAAGACCAAGGCATAAATTATTTTGAAGACATTAAATCCTGCCCCCTTTCCAGGTCAATGTCGCATAAAGATTTTTTAGAAGATAATATTTCTGAAGTGAAGCTTGATGATATATTTGAAGGATAGATAATCTTCGCGGCTCAGCTCTTGTTAATATAGTAATTGACCTTGAAGCTTGAGCTTTTAAGTAGATAATCACCAATATCTTGAAGGCATTTACTGTTGATGTAATTTGAACCTGATTCAAGAGAAATAATTTTTTGCATGTTTGTCTAATCAATGTTTAAAATTTTCATCAGGCAATTGCTTGTTTGAGCATATATAAATTGAAATATGCATTTGCAGCATTTTGAATGCTAAACTTTAATTTGTGCTTTTGGGCACTGGTGCCAGTGTACTTTGACTGGACTAGTGTCATGCCCCAAACTCAGAAACTGGGCTCACAAAATTCCCGATCGCTGAATCCTGCGCCGACAGCCTCCGTAGAACCCCATTCTCGACTCCTAGCTCCCATTCGCTAGGTTCCAATCCTGGGATGCTACGAGGAGGATTTTCAACATCAGTTTGATTCGTAATAAGCATAACCAAAGGCATAACCCACAAACAACAACCAAGCACTCCATTACATTTCACCTATGATAAAAAACTTTACAAGTACAATGAGCATAAAGGGAAATACAATGGTAAAGTACAAAAACTCCAAAACGCTCTGCAACGTGCTCCTGCCTCAGCGCTGCTGCGATCTAACGTCACCTGCACGCAACGATCGTGCATAAGCTTATAGAAAGCTTAGAGAGTGGTGAAAGTGTGTGCACAAGGTAGTAATATGAACATGCAATGATAGAGTAATGCGGAATATGCAGATGGAACCATAATATCATGAGCCGTACCAAGGCTTATGCGATGCAAGACATGAATGGTATCGGCCACCCTAAGTCCATGCGATGTGCAAAGCAACTCAAGCATACAGATCCTCATCTATGTCCATACATCAATACAGCTTAAAATATGGGATATCACCGGGGTCTAGTACACTCTAAACCAGATTGCCGCCACATCACGCGCAATAAGGTAAGTGGAAGAGACCTCACTATCCGTCTGCCAATATCGGGCGTGACTCGTCGATAGCGGACCCATTCCTCGAGCTGGTCAAACTCAGCCTAGCATTGCCCCCTACTCTCAGGCGGATAAGGCCGCACCCCCTTCTAACCGACCATGACACAGTGGAGAGCGTAACCATCAGGTAATCGGCACTCAACGCTCATCTACCCACTTGGTCTAGACGTTGGAGCAACCTCTTAGTACCATAAGGGTTTAGGGACTTTCACCCAGGGATATCTATAGTACCCCATGTAGAATAAGATTTTCGGTATCCAATCCTGCCAACCATGATGCGTCTGTGGAGGCTACGGCCCTGATGTCGCTAGGGCGTACAATAACCATGTCACACAAATACGAAATGCATGATTCACACTATCCAATCATGCAACAAATCCTGTGCATATCGTGCGCTCATGTAGGGCAACACCGCCTAACCGGGAGCCCATAAACAACCTGCCCGAAGGCAAATGCTATGATCAGACAATTCTCACGTCAAGCATACATATGATGTGTATGATCATGAGTCATGAAACTGTACTAAACATGTTATAATAAAATGAACTATCTTACAATGCAGATGGACCTGGACGGCCTATAGCAATAAGTACAGCCCAGTAATGGGCTCTAAGGAGAGTCGTAATGTGGACATCCAACCAAAATTACACTCGCAATGTGGACGTCAAACCAACATTGCTCCCAAGGCACGATCTTCTTAAACATCGCTACGTAATCGTTATGGGATTACACATTGTAATGGACCTTAGGTTCACCCCATTGGGCTTTTCATATATATATCAAATGGCCATATCCTATGGGCCTTTTATTCATCAGATGGGCCTCATAAATGGGCCACACCAATGGGTCTTATGTGCATTGCAATGGGTCAAACCCGTGGGCCTTAGATTGCATCAAATGAGCTTAGTCTCATCAGTCTAATATATGACCAATGGGTCACACCAATTGGGTCCCACATGTAGATTAAGTGGGCCTCAACCCATAGACCTAACATGAGTCAAATGGGCCTAAACCCCTAGGCCTATCATGAGTCAAATGGGCCTAAACCCCTAGGCCTATCATGAGTCAAATGGGCCTAAACCCCTAGGCCTTAAGCAAATAAAATGGGCCTAACTCATGGGTCTCAAATAAATCCAATGGGCCTAATCCCATGGGCCCTTTTTATAATCAAATGGGTTTAGTCCCATAGGCCTTACAATATATCAAATGGGTTCACTTCCATGGGCTTTAAGAATGCAACAATGGGTCTAATTACATGGGCCTTGAAGTGCATCAAATGGGCCTAGTCTTATGGACTTACAACACATCGAATGGGCCTAAGTTCTTAGGCCTTAAATGAATCCAATGGGCCTAGCCCATAAGCACTTCATAAACCAAATGGGCCTAGCCCATAGCCCTTTTGAAATTCAAATGGGCCTAGCCCATAGGCCTGTTACAAATTAAATAGCCTAACCCATTTGAGTGGCCCACCCATCCAATAGCCTCAGGCCTTAAAATAATCCCACCAAGTGGATGGATGGTCTGGATGCATTACACGCATCATGGTGGGTCCCACTGTCTAGTGGACTGCGGGTAAGGCACATACATCACCTAGGGCCCCACCGTCCGTTGGACGGTGGAGGCAGCGCGTATGCAAAGGGGGGGTGCCACCGTCCGCCTGGACGGTGGCCTTGGAAATACATATATCATTGTGGGTCCCGTGTGGGGCCCACTGTAATGTTTAAGTGCCATCCGACCCGTTCATAAGGTCGCTCGGACCTGGATGAAGGGAAAACATAAATTTCAGCTTGATCCAATACTTCTGTGGGCCCCAAAAACTTTTCAATGGTAAAATTTAATTCACACTGTTTCACATAGTGTGGGCCACCTGAGTTTTGGATCTGTTTCATTTTTGGAGGGGGGCCCACCACTGGGGTGGCCCACCTCATGAGCAAGTTGGATGACAAATAAACATTATGGTGGGGCCCACGGCTGGAGGCCGTGGGTCGGTCGCTCGCCCACGCCCGGACGCTGCACAAGCCAGCGTGCTGGCCTGTACGTCAGAGGCTCTGCCTCTTTGAATGTTAAAAAAAAAATCCTTTAAAACTCTTATTTTGGGGTTTTTTGCATGTGGGGCCCGCTGCACCAAAATCCGTCCCGGCCATTGCGATCAGCGGCTCGAGGCCGTCCAAATGAGTCCAGAGTTTGAATTTTTTTTTATGCTTGGAAGTGAAATAAAATAAGAAAATAGAGTTTGAATGGTGAGGGTGCGATCTTTGACGCTATGGCCCACAAGGTGCTCCGTTCAATCTCATTTTCTGGCTCAACGCCTAAAATGAGATGGTGAAAGGAATGGACGGCTTGGATTAGAGCAATACATCAGGGTGGGGCCTATGCAAGTGGGCCACCAAAAAACCCTCTTTTTCTTTCTTCCTTTTTCTTCTTTCCTCTGAAACGTCCAACGTCCCAGACGCTGGACGGTTTATTATATATTTTTTTTTTTGAAAATGGTGGGCCCTGATGAAGTGGGCCACCACATGATGGGTGACATGGGTTTAACGTTTAAGGTGGGCCCCACTTGAATAAAAATAATTACATTAAGGTGGGATCCATTCAAGTGGGCCACAATCCTATAGCATAAAAAATAAAATAAAATAAAAGCAATAAAAGAGAGAGAGAGACATGGAGAGTGGGACACAGCTTGTGATGGAGGGACCCCGTCATTATGGGCCCTCCCTTACATGAAATCATACATCAAGTGGGTCATTTTGCACACGTGACCTTCAAAATAAACATCATGATGGGGTCCATGGAGAATGGCCCCATCATGGAATGATCATGATGATCCGAGCAGGCCATCGGCCTTATCTTAGGGCCCCAAGTGAGATCCACACCATTGATTGGTGGGCCTCACTTGGTCCACCATAAAAATAAGAAAAACTAGAATGATCTAGCACCCACCGTCCGATCTTCTTGCTCCTAGGGGTTCCTTGGCACCTTAGCTTCAACTTCAATGGATGAGATGAAGAATGGAGGGTTAGGATGAGAGATTTTGGGATGAAGAGGTGGGCCACTAGGAGCTTAGGAGAGTTGAAAAATTTCCATATGTGGGGGCTCTTGTTGCTTGGGATTTTTGAAATGAGAAAGAGAGAAAGAGAGAGAGAGTGATGTAGAGAGAGATGGATGGATGGATGCATGATGTTTGTGTAAGGAAAGGCTTGACTTTTGAGGCTTTTGTGTAAGAGAGGTATGGGTGGTATAAGAAAAGCTTGACTTTTGTGGCTTTTTGTATAAGAAAGGTATGGTTTTGGGAGACTTTTGTGGTTGCTTAGGAAAATGGAATAAAGTGATGTGTACTTGACATGTGATGGCTTGATGGGTTGATTGATTGATGGGATTGATGTGATTGATATGACACATCGTAGAGATTCCCTTGGGTTTCGCAACGCGCGGCGTTTTCTCTCACCGAATGTTGGCCCATATCTCTTGACCAGGGTATCGCCTCGGCGCGCGAGTTACGGCATCGGAACCGCAATGACGATGCGGTCGTTATGGCATTGGTCTTGGGTTGAATCGACTCGGGTTGTCGGCATATGAATTAGGGTCGCGCGTCGATATCGGTTAAGGGTCAAAAGTTGCTGAAATTCGACCGGTAAGACCGTGGAAGTGTACAGAAAGGTACGGACCAAGATACGGGTCTTATAACTAGTCTAGATTGAACTAGACTGACTTGACTTGACTAGTCTAGATTGAACTAGACTTAGATTGAACTAGACTGACTTGACTGACACTACTAGACCGACACACTAGACCGACACTACTGGCCAGACACTTACACACACAGTTTAGGCTCATGAGTAGTGGAGCAACACAGTTTAAGCTCTTGAGTAGTTGGAGCAGCTTAGACTCATGCAAGAGTAGGGTCTCACGTGATGGTCTCTGTAACTCTCTAGAGTTCGCTGGACTTCTCACTTCCTGGGGAGTTCACAAACCACGATCCATCAGAGGGGCCCAGTGAAGCTACCGAGGCTGTGAATTCGGTTGGTTTTATGCACAGGGTTGGCTGCGGTAACTCTCTAGAGTTCACAGAGCTCGCAAGGCTACCTTTGGAGTACCAAATCCATGGTTGTCAGTCTATTGATGAGTAGGTTTAAGCCCTTCCTCATGAGTACGTACTGGAATCAAACCACAAATTTGGAGGGTCTTATGCATGGTTGGCGCAGTGCTTGCACTGCGGCTCTTATTTCCTTCGTCTGCAAGAGCGAGCCCATTCATGGGAGGGCTTTTTCCTTCGTTCCCCGTGACGCTGCCAGGCAACTATACAGACGGCATGAGAATTACGCATGACTAGCCATTTACTTTTTAGCCTTTTAGGCATATTAGTCGTAGGCTTCATCAGCTACCCGCATGGGTGGGTACGATAGCCTTTACAGGCTTTTTAGGGCCACTGACTTCTCGTCCGCTTGCCCGTATGGCGAAAATGGTAGGACTTATGTGTAGCTGGTTGAATTTTTAGAGCTTGGTCCTTTTTAGAGTTTTAATCCTTCCAGGGCTTGATCCTTTTAGAGCTTTTAGCCCTTCTTTTAGAACATAATGAATTTTGATTTGGCTCTTCTGTGATTTTAGGATTTTGGCCCTTTTAGGATTTTGACCCTTTGAGGATTTAGCTTGGCTAGGCTGCCTTATCGTATCGTGCCTTGTAATACAATAATAATCATGATCATCGTCATTGCCTCTGATCGTCATCTCTGAATAAGATAGAGGCAATAATAATCGGGCCTTGCAAGGCAGTAATAATCGTGATCATCGTCGTTGCCTCTAATAATATCTTCAAGAGAATCTTCAAGATGATATAACCTTTGCCAGAGAATCTTCAAGACAGTATGATTCTTACCAGACTTTGCTAAACTCATTTGATAATAGGCTTTGATAATAGGCGTCTTGTTAGAATGGTGATGATCATTTTTCAGAACGACGATAATCACTTTCTTTTCAGAATGACGATAATTTGGTGATGACGATGATCACTTTCTTTTCAGAATGTTTGTTAACGTAGTCAATATGCTCATAAATTTCTTCTTTATATATCCTTTGTCCTTTTGCTGACGAGTAGATATGATCTTATCCTTGTTTGCCCCCTTTTGATTTAGAATCATTATGCTGATAATATTCTGGATCAAAATCAATAGCTTCTTCATGGGTAATATCTTTTGATGAAGCGAGTATCCCTCATTTGGGATTCTGATATTTTTAACTGTAGCTTATCGTAAAGGATTACGTATTCTTTGCATCTTTATCTGCCCTCTGAATAATTGTGTCGTGAATCTTTTTAAATCAACACACTGTGAACCCTTTGGATATTCAGGGATAATAGATTTTGCTGAACTGGCTGATATATTGATGAAAATTTGCCCCCATGATGAATATACTTGTCTTGGTTTCTTCTTGCCTGTTCTCATTTTCTTCTTTGTTGTATTTCCTCTAATACTCTAACTATGGCAATATAATTGCCTCTGCAGCTAACGACTGATTCCTCATAAGTCATACATCGCCTTCTTCAGCTTTGACAATCCTTTGTTTTCCTTTCTTTCTTCGACTATATATGCTGCTATTCTTTTAAGACTTTCAAGTAATTTTTATCCTGGCGAATTGTGACGATGCCCCCAGTGTTCTCCATTGACCAATGAATTCGTTAATTCATTAGTTGATCCGTTTACTTGTTAGCGAGCAATGCTTGACTTAGTCGAACTGACTTCTCCTCTGAGGGTTTTCTTTCAAGCTTTACAGTTGTTCGCAGCAATCACTATTGGAAGGGTAAAGTCTTCAATAACACCTTCATTTGGTGAAGAATGATTAATATCTGCTGGCTAAGTTTCTACTTTCTGCATAGTCCGAATGTACTATTATCTGTACTTGGCAAGATGATATTCCTTTCACCAAAGCTCGGTTGTCTCTGTCAACTTAATCTAAACACCATTGTCCTTATATGCGCAGGCCACATTCTTCTTTCCATATCCTTTCTTTCTAATCTTCTCTCTTCTCTCTTTCTCGTCTCCAATACCCTCTCATTTCTCAAAAGCAATGTATAGTAAAAACTTCGTATACTTTTGTGTGTTAACACATTATCATCCGTCTTTCCTTATTTCGCCACGCTACTGATGAAGTAAAAACTACTTTCGACACTACCTGGCATTATCTGTTTCTTAACCGCAACCGATTTGATCTTCCCTGATAATTTTCGGCATTGATTTTATTTTTTAATACTGTTGACATTATCTCGCTTCTTCTTTACTAAGTGATTTCCTCGCCATAGAAGTGCTTCATACAAATTTCCAAAAGAGTATGGAGCATGTCCTCCCTGTCCTGGGTTTCCACCAAATGCTCATCTGCACCTTCCCTGTAGCCAATAAACTTATTTAATTGTTCCCAGTTTTCTTCATTGAAACACACTGGTTCACTCCCATCCTTACTGGACCGCCCAATCCAAACCACTACGATCTCTTTGTCTTTTGAGATTCTGGTTCACGATCTAGTTCCTTAATGTCTTTGTCGTCATCCAACACTATTCGAATGACATCAAATTTCAAGAGGGAAGCATAAAGAGAGACATATCCCTTGCGAAGCCTAGCATACCTCAGAACACGCTCTCATGATATTTTCTTACTTGCCTTCTTCATCTGGTCATAGATTTGTAAGCATACTTCCACCAAAGACGAGGCTCAAATTACTGAACACATAAACATATCGGATGTCTGGTTACCTGTGATGACACAAAATTGTAGCCAATCCGAACCCATGAATTGCCATCCACAATAGATTTCAAAATCATGAATTCATCAATATTGACAAATTCTTGCAATTTTGAGTAAAGGGATGGGATTTCTCTTTTGTAGGTACTGCGAGTAGCATTCATCATCAAGTATCTTCACCGTTGATGACACCATCCACAGTTGTGACTTGGGTCTCACAATGCTTGGAGATGCTACTTGGTGTTTGGAAACAACCCATGGAGGTCCATTAATGGTGACTCGACACAAACAGGGCACCAACTAATGATTCTCATTTCTGACCAACATTCTTCATCTGGTTCATCATGCGTCACATTGCCTAAGCACAATTGCAACTACTGATCCTAGTGGCAGTAGTTCTCTTTATCTGTCTTTTAGAGTATATAAATTCTGCATCTTCACTTGAATTACCATTCTTGGAATATAAAATAGAATCACTGAGCCCATTGAAATTTTCTTCTCCATCTCTTCTAGAAAGCTGAGACCCTAGAGCATGTAAGCAAGCAAGTATCCTCTTCCCATAATCAAAATCTTCTTGAATCATGTAACATTGGAACTGACCGGGCATCATTAAGTAAACTAGCAAAGACCAAGGTTTGTCTAAGTCCCAAGCTGACTAAAGTTTCAAGACTTTCAGTATTTAAGAACTTTTCACAAGGAAAGAAAGCTTCTCTGTGCAACAATTTCTGTAAACCAAGAACACGACGATCGTAAAGCCTGGAAGGATGTTACCCCATTTCATCAGTGACTGTAAAAGGAACTGATGTTTGAATCGTTCCCATTCAAGAAACTAGCTCTGTCCGAAAACTGCCATGGTTCAGGCATTATTCGTCTTGGAATGGAACTGGTTTGATCTCGTCTGACTTATTCTATTGGATGTAGTATATCTGTCATTCAGAACAAAGCGTTAGCTAATTTATTAAATAAATTGTACTTTATTTTCAGAGATGAAGGGGAGGATGTTCCCGCTGAGAGTCACCATTTTGGCGTCCTTACAGACGCCAAAAAGCGTTAGCTAATTTATTAAATAAATTGTCCTCAAAATGCTTTCCTAAGTCATCATTGAATAATAAGTCCCCAGCAGAGTCACCATTTTGTTTTAACAAGAAAACAAAATGCGTTTCATTTGGGGGATTTATTCAATGATAACAAAGAATGAATGAGAGAACATTTATCACATTTATCTGAGTTCATTTACATCCTCTGATTCCCTTGATTCTGAAAATAAAGTACAATTAATATAATGAAAGAAAAGATAGTTCAATGGAGATTTCGACAGCATTCCGGTGCTATTTCGGTCATGTCCTAGGTACTTAGGAGGAATTGCTGATTTGATCAGCCAGTCTTCAATGAGATTAGAGATTTCGTCAGCCTTTCGGCGCCTATTTTGATCATCTCCTAGGACTTAAGAGGAATTGCTGATTTGATCAGCCAGTCTTCAATGAGATGGAAGATCTTTCCGGTCATTCTTCTTTAAAATATGAAGCAGCTTATTGCAGTGTGGCCAGACCCTAAAGAAATCAGCCTGATCATGCTAAACGGGCCTGAAAAGTCTTCCAGAATGAAAGATTAGGGGGTTTCCACTGTCCGTTTGGTTTCGAACTTGACGTGCAGCCTTAAAACCACAAATTAACCGTCCACGTCAAATTTCAGCTTCTGGATCATTGCATAAGTGGCCGAACTAGCAAATCAGCCCTCGAGATCATGATTTGCGGCCCACCAGATATCTGGATATGCTTCAAACTCGGCCTCAACGCTTCAAATACAATGAGCAAGTGAATGGACGGAGCAGATTTTACGCAAACATCGAGCTGAAGCCTGCATGCGCAACGCATGTACATGGAGTGCGTGTACACCGGCCATGCACGCGCTATAGCCAAAGTCGGTCAGCATCGCTGACCCGACTCTCCTTCTCAAATCCACAAAAATGGGCAGCGTCGTCACCGCGATCGCTGATTTCATGTAGTGTGGTCCGCTAGATGATCCGTTGAATGATCTGATCCATCCATTCTCTTCAGAAGATGGGAATTAGCCTCTCCAAGCTCTCCTTTTGTCACCATGCAAACCGTTGAAGGATCTCAACCGTTAAGCACGGGATGGACGGTGAGGTGGATGATCTGGTGGATAGCACTGTTTTTGCTTCAAAAGCAGTCTTCCCTTGCTGATTTTTCGTTGTGAGTACAATGAACGGAGTGGATTCTTCGAAAACTTTTAGTAAATCGGCCATCAAAAATCACAGAGTCAACTCTGTTGAAAACAGAGTATCGGTTCTTGTTTAGTGGGCCACCATCACACATTTAGGGAATGATTCGAGTTTTCCATCAGATGGAGGAGGCAAAAACAATCAAAGTGATGCTGAGCTTTGGTAACCATGCTCATTCCCATGACCGCAACAGTGATCGCAAAAGGACCATTCAGTTGCTTTGAAAGCTTGATTATTCAGGTGAGCCACGTCTTTAGTTGATTAAAACCGGCCTTTCACGGTCAAAATTCCGAGAGGAAGACATTGGACGGCATGGATTTCTCAAAAGGACACTGTATTGGGCCCCACCAGTGAGGCAGCGGAAGGAAAAAGCTTTCTTCCTCTGTTGCGCATGATCGGAGCTTTGGACGATTGCGTAGATGCAGCAACGACACTCTCCCTTTGCGCGGACGCCATTGTCGTTCCTTCCTTTGCGCAGACGCCATTGCAGTCTCTTCCTTTGCCCGGACGCAACTTCCATTGCGCGGACGCTATAGTCTCTTCCTTTACACGGCTCTGGAGCTTCCTCGTTTGCACAGTTGTGCGCAAGCGATGTCGGTTGCGCAGCCCAGTGCAAGGACTTCCTTCCCTTCCTCTCCTCTCTCACTTCTTTGGCCCGCCAGCTGCTCTCGTCCAATTCCATCTTCTCAAATGAAGCGGAAGTGGGGGTATTTATAGGCCTCACCACTCTTAGAGAGTGGTGATCACCACCACCTATTGCTTCATACTTGAATTCCTTCTTTTCTTAAGCTATGGTGACCACCAAGCCACCTCTTAAACGGTGGTGTATGACCTTTCTCTCTTAAAATGACACATATGCTCCTCTTTTTACCAAATTACCCTTTTCAATCCCTTTTTCCAGAATGCCTAAACTACCCCTTTGATATGGAATGTTACCAAAATACCTAAACTACCCCTGGAACTGGATTTTTACCAAAACACCCAAAATACCTAAACTACCCTTTGAACTGGATTTTCACCAAAATACCCCCAGACATGGAATTTACCAAAATAACCCAGACATGGAATATTTTTATGCCTCAACAAAGTGGACAAAAGAGCAGAAAGGCAAGGCACCGTTAATTGGTCCACCAACTCCCGTGTCAGCCAAGGAAAGCTTACCAAAGACTGTATCACCCTGGTCAGTTAGCAACACAGCAAGCATGTAGAAATTGAATGAGACTCTGATCTTTCCCCTCTTTACAAGCCCTGCCACATCGACATACTCTCATTTTACCCAAGCAACGGCTTCGGCAAGCAGTAAAGAGGCTACGGTGCATATGGCCGAGACGAATAGAGAGAATATTCCGACGACGGAAGATCGCGTCAACCAAATGGCCGAAGCACAAAGAACGTTAATGGAGGAGTGTCATCGCTAACCCATAAGGCATTCCGGTGGTATTCCATCCTGGCTCCCTGAACGATTCAGACTTGGGAACAAATGCAAGATGCTTTTATGTCAAATTTCTTCTCGTCAGAACACGATGTAAGCATTATGGAACTGGCCTCTATACGACAACGAGAAGGAGAGCCGGAAGAAAAGTTCATCGACAGATGGAAAACACTAGGAGCATCATGCAGACAGTTGCCAGAAGAAATAGAATAGGTAAAAATGTATTTGAACTCCATGGAAATGGGAATTGCCTTTGGACTCACCAGCGCCAACATCCGAACATTCCGTGACCTGGCCACCAAAGCTCACGCGTTGGAATTAATGACGCGCAAAATGCCGGCCTTTCATCACGAAACTGTCAGAAAGGCCTCCGGTCAAACGACTGTAATGCCGTCGATCGTGATAGAAAAGACAAGGATACGAAGGGTCCAAAAGATAGAAGACTGGGACAAAAAGAAAGATGGAATCAGTCAAAGTACAATTATAATAGGAAGAGGTTCAGGATGCTCGACTCTCACGAAGGGTTCGACTTCGATAAGGAAGATGTGGTTCCTATGATGAAAGAATTGCTAAAAGCTGGCACCATAGAATTTCCAGAACCCAAACGCCCCGAAGATGTGACAAAAACCATGGAAAGGGATTTTTGTCGATATCATCGCCTAGTCGGACACCCGACAGAGAATTGCTATACGCTAAAGTGCATCATACAGCAGATGATAGAGAATGGTGAAATAATAACGGGTGAAGGGAAGAAAAGGAATACAAGAGCGACAGTAAACATGTTCATGGCCCGAGAAAAGGCTCGAGAGGTGCGAAGGAAAGAAAGTCAGAAATCGGCAAAAAATATGGCAATGCTTACATTACGCTCAGGGAAGAAGATGGCAAGTCCCGTAAAGCAGAAAATGGGGATTGTAAGGAAAGAAGTCACCAGTGAACAGAGTAATGACGATAGGAAAGAGAATGAGGGCGAAATGACAAAAGTGGTCTACGACGTAGTTAGCCATTTGAAAGGAATACCGGCATGTTTAAGCATCTACGATGCACTCAAATTATCAGAGGATTTTCGACAGAGTTTAATACAGGCATTATCTAACCGTGATGTCAGAGAAACTCTGCTGATAGAAATGAAGCAAGAAATACATGGTAAGCAAGCAAATTGTCTGCCAATCATCTCGTTCTCCGATGATGATTTGATCAGCAAAACGGAACATAATAGGCCCCTTATGATAGAAGGTCACGTCTGCGGGACAAGGGTGAAACAGATTATGATAGATAATGGGTCTGCAGTGAACCTTTTACCGCTTTCAATGGTGGGTAAATTGGGCTATCGCCGTTCTGATCTGCGTCCCAGTGGAATGATGATACAGGGCTTCAATCAAGATGGGCAGCGTGCGCTGGGTAAAATTACAGTGACGCTGGAAGTGGGAGAATTAAGTACTGATGTCGTATGTCACGTTATAAACGCCGTAACGACATATAATCTCCTTTTGGGAAGACCCTGGATACATCAGTATGGTATTATACCTTCTACTTTGCATCAATGCTTCAAGTATTGCAAGGACGGAGTACAATGTAAAGTGATAGCTAATGCGAAGCCATATACCGAAGCCGAATCTTTCTTTGCAGATGCCAGTTATTACAAAGGGTTCTCCGAGGAAGAGGGATGTAGTAATGAAAATAGAGCCGCGAAAGACGCTCGAACAGATAGGACACGAGAAGGAAGAGGAGAATCTTCGGGGACGGCGAAAGTAAGAAAGAAGTTCTATTTTGTACCAAAGCACCTGAGATAACCGGGGCTGCTGCCATTAACAGTATTGTCACCAGAGCAGTTAAGAATTTTGCAATCTAATTATACGATGCCATTACCTAATGCTGAAAGGTGTAGGCCATTTTTAGCTGCTCCAGGGAGGTTTCAAGTTAAGGCTAATACCAAACATCCCGAGCCGATAGAGTTCAAAACTGCAATCAAAACAAAAGCAAGAAAGGAAAGCGCGAACAATGCATACCGCGGTAAGCTGACATCACAGAATCTGGAGAGGTACAGTTCAGCTAGTAAGCAAATTATGAGGAACATGGGTTTTGATTGTGACAAGCCCACTGGATTAAATCATGGCAAGGGAATTCAAATCCCTCTTGGGGTTGAACCGAAGAAGCGAAGAAAATTTCAAGGGTTAGGAGCAAAGGTGTCAGTGAATATGATTATGGTTACGCATACATCGGAAGAAGATCCCGAAACGGTCAAGTATCCCGAGACAGCCCCGATACAAATGGAGGACGGGGGGCAGCCAACGATAGACAGCTTGCGGGAAATAAACTTGGGTACAGAAAAAGAACCTCCAAATACATTTATTAGTAGTAGCCTCTTTGAGCAAGAGTCCAGGAAGTATTGCCAACTACTCCAAGAAAATAAAGATTTGTTCGCTTGGACGTACGCGAAAATGCCAGGTTTAGAACCCACCGTAGCAATGCACCGATTAAATATCTCTAAAGAGAAAAAACCAGTTAAGCAGGAACAAAGGCGGTTTCATCCAGACCTGATACCGTTAATTGAAGAAGAAGTTAGCAAGTTGATCAAGGTTGGTTTCATTCGAGAAGTCAAGTATCCAAAGTGGAAATCAAACATTGTCCCGGTGAAGAAGAAAAATGGACAAATCAGAGTGTGCATTGATTTCAGGGATTTGAATGAGGCCTGTCCGAAGGATGATTTCCCTCTTCCAATAATAGAATTGTTGATTGATAGTAAAACTCAATATACTGTCATGTCTTTCATGGATGGCTATGCTGGATACAACCAGATTAGAATGGCACCTGAAGATGAGGAAGCAACAACGTTCAGAATGCCGCTGGGAATCTATTGCTATAAGGTCATGCCTTTCGGTCTCAAAAATATTGGAGCAACGTACCAAAGAGCAATGCAAAATATATTTCAAGACATGATGCATAAACATGTCGAGTGTTACGTCGACGACATGGTGGTTAGATCAGGAGATCATCAGGAGCACCGCAAACACTTAGAATCCATTTTCTGTCGATTACGAAAGAAACAGTTAAAGATGAATCCAGCCAAATGTGCATTTGGGGTATCTTCGAGAAAATTCCTTGGTTTCATCGTACGACACAGGGGAATCGAAATCGATCCGAAGAAAGTCAAAGCTATTCAAAATATGCCGCCACCAACGACCTTGAAGGAATTAAAAAGTTTACAGGGAAAACTAGCGTACATTCGCCGTTTTATTTCAAATCTGGCAGGAAGGTGCCAACCATTCTCACATCTGATGAAAAAGGACGCAGACTTCATATGGGATCAAGCTTGTCAGAATGCATTCGATTCGATAAAGAGATTATTAAAGCAACCACCGGTGTTAACGGCCCCAATGAAAGGGAAACCACTTATTTTATACATATCCATGGCCGAAAATTCCTTAGGTGTTTTGCTGGCTCAAGTAAATGAAACTGGGAAGGAAGCCGCTCTTTATTACTTAAGCCGAACATTGATGGGAGCCAAATGCAATTATTCTCCGATCGAGAAGGAATGTCTGGCGTTGATATTTACCGTCCAAAAGATGAGGCATTATTGTCTCTCTCATGACATAACTCTAATCTCAAGAGCAGACCCGATCAAGTTTTTAATGACAAGGCCGATGTTGTCAGGAAGATTGGCTAAATGGATGTTATTGCTTTCAGAATACACCATTACTTATAAACCGGCGAAAGCAGTGAAAGGGCAGGCAGTGGCGGATTTCCTTGCAGCACACCCCGTGGAAGATTGCGAAGCTATCACTGATGACTTTCCAGATGAGCACGTTATGCTAACCGAAGAACAGAGCCCATGGCAGATGTATTTCGACGGCGTTGCGCGGGCATTAGGAGTAGGGGCAGGGGTGATATTCATTACCCCTCAAGGTGACTTGTTACCATACTCCTTCACGATCGGTACTGCATGCACAAACAATGAGGCTGAATACAAGGCCCTCATCATTGGGATGGAAATAGCTCAGCAGATGAAAATAAAAAGGCTGCATATCTTCGGAGACTCCAAATTAATTATAAATCAATTGACGACCGAGTTCGAAGTAAGGAAGCAAGAACTCTTGCCCTATTGTCAAAAAGCCCGGCAATTATTAGAATGGTTTTGCCATGTAGAAATTAAGCGTATACCGCGATCTGAGAATGCAAAAGCAGACTCTTTGGCTAGCCTAGCAGTCGCCTTGTCATGTCCTAACAGGAGTCCTCTTCAAGTAACTATAGAAGAAAGAAGATTCTTTCCATCTCTAGAGATCATAGAAGAAACAGTTGAAACATTTCCTATCTCATGCCTGGAGATAACGACAGATGATTGGCGTCAACCTGTTATTGATTATCTTAAATTCGATATCCTGCCAGAGGATTAGGCAACGAGGCAGCAAATCAAACAGCGGTTGGTTAGATTCATCATATGCGGCGAAGTATTATATAGAAAATCCTACAATGGAATATTGTTACGCTGTTTAGACAAGCAAGAAGCCAGGCAAGTATTGCAGGAGGCACACTCTGGCGAATGTGGAGCACATCAGGCAGGCCGAAATTTGTTCCACAGAATACATCGAATGGGTTATTATTGGCCCACCATGTTCAAAGATGCTGTCGATTACGCAAAGCAGTGCCACGAATGCCAGATTCACGGAGACATCATACACGTTTCCCCAGAAGACTTGCACCAGTCTATTGCCTCTTGGCCTTTCTTTGCCTGGGGACTCGATGTAATTGGTCCTATAAACCCGCCTTCATCCAGAGGAAAGCAATATATTCTGGCGGCAATGGATTATTTCTCCAAATGGACTAAGACAGTTGCTTTACGTAACGTTAAAGAAAAGGACGTGGTCAATTTCATCCGGCACGCCATAATATATCGTCACGGTATTTTGCAAAAGATTGTTACTGATAATGACACTCCCTTAAAAAATAGAGGCATGGAGAAACTATGCCAGAAATTTGGCATTCATCACTCGTTCTCTACACCTTATTATCCCCCGGCCAATGGGTTAGCAGAGGCGTTTAATAAAACAATCATCGAAATACTGAAGAAGACGGTTACTAGCAACAGGCGGGATTGGGATGAAAAGTTGTAAGAAGCATTATGGGCATACAGGACTACTCAACGCACAGCAACAGGGGCAACACCATACTCCTTAATCTATGGCGTGGAGGCAATCACCCTGATTGAAATACAAGTGGCATCGCTCAGAGTAGCGGTACATCAGTCCATAACAGATGATGAAAATGCTAAAATAAGGCTGAAAGAGTTGGATCTTCTTGATGAGGGACGCCTGGCCGCTCAACAGCGACTGCAATCGTATCAAGCTAGGATATCGGCTGCCTTCGATAAACAAGTTAAACACCGCTCTTTCAAAAGAGTCGATATGGTGTTAATGTTGAAAAGACCTATAGTGATCACTCACCGAACAGGGAGAAAATTTGAGCCTAAATGGGACGGGCCGTATGTAGTAAATGAAGTCTATTCCAATGGAGCGTATAGAATTGTCGATCAAGACGGGAAAGGTGTCAGTATACCGATCAATGCTCGCTTCATCAAGAGATATTACCCCTAAGAAGAAACTACTGATTTTGATCTAGAATATTATCGACATAATGATTCTATATCAAAAGGGGGCAAGAAAGAACGGGATCAAGTTTACATGTCCACATGTTCAGAAAATCTATAAAGAAGAAATTCACGAGCATATTGACTACATTCAGCAAGTATCTTGAATGAAGGCAATCATCGTCATCACCAAATGAGTCCTGCAAATGACAAAGTTTGGCGAGTATCATCATGAAAATCTTCTTGAAGATATTAACAGAAGTAACGATGATCTCTGTCAGACGCGTTTATCATATTGGCGATAATGATGATTACAATTATTATCGCCTTACAAGGCATGACAGGATAGCATACGGTTAACTACAATCATCCAAGGAAGCCTAGCCAAGCTAAATCCTCTAAGGGTCAAAATCCTAAAAGGGCCAAAATCCTAAAAGCCAAGATCCTAAAAAAGGGAGAGAAGGAAAAATCACAGAAGAGCCAAATCAAGATTCATCATGCTCTAAAAGAAGGGCCAAAGGCTCTAAAAGGATCAGGCCCTGAAAGGATCAAAACTCTAAAAGGACCAAGCTCTAAAAATCTAATTAACTACGCATAAGTCCTATCATTTGCGCCATTCGGGCAAGAGGACGAGAAGTCAGTGGCCCTAAAAAGCCCGTGAAGGCTATCGTACCTACCCATGCGGGCAGCTGATGAAGCCTACGACTAATATGCCTAAAACGGCTAAAAAGTAAATGGTTAGTCATACGTAACTCCCATACCGTCTGTATAGTTGCTTGGCAGTGTCATGGGGAACGAAGGAAAATGCCCTCCCGTGAATGGGCTCGCTCTTACAGACGAAGGAAATAAGGGCCGCAGTGTGAGCACTATGCCAACCATGCATAAGACCCTCCAGATTTGTGGTTCGATTCCAGTACTAACTCATGAGGAAGGGCTTAAACCTACTCATTGATGGACTGACAACCATGGATTTGGTACCCCAAAGGTAGCCTTGCGAGCTCTGTGAACTCTAGAGAGTTACCGCGGCCAACCCTGTGCATAAAACCAACCGAGTTCATGGCCCCGGTAGCTTCACTGAGCCCCTCTGATGGATCGCGGTTTGTGAACTCCCTAGGAGGTGAGAAGTCTAGTGAACTCACGAGAGTTACAGAGACCATCACGTGAGACCCGACTCTTGCACGAGTCTAAGTTGCTCCAACTACTCAAGAGCTTAAACTGTGTGTGTGCTCCACTACTCATGAGCTTAAACTGTGTGTGACTGACTAAATTGAAGTATAGTACTGCCAACTTAAATACCCACATAGGAAATCCCGCACTAACATGTATAAAAGGTTAAAATTGGCCATCATAAATACAATCGCAATGATATGCGGTATGATGGTATGAATAAATAAATATGATTGTGATAATATGAGATTTGATAATGCTTCAGCAACAAGGGAAAATATCTCAAAATGCTATCATAAATACATCTTTTGAAAGCCAAATAAGTTACTTGCTAAAAAAAAAAAACACATATGAACGGAAAATACATGTTTAAAGTTCCCCTGTCATTCCGAATGCCTCCATATGTCTTCGCAAATTTCCTTTTAGTTGCGTTCGAGATGCATCATGCTTTGATTTTTCTTCAAGAATAATCTTTGCCTGATCGGGAAGGTCGGCTAGCTTACTCTCCAAAGATGTGATCACTTCTCTATTTTGTAGCAGCACTGACTTTTCTGCATCAACGGATTGAATATTAGTTCGCATCTTCTCTTCAATATCCTGGATGGATGATTCCTTCTCATGATTCTTCGACTCCAGCTGAGAGATTTCTTCTTTCAGAGCAGTAATACGATCTTGAATGATCACCCTTTCATCAATATAAATCTTTAATTGACCTTGAAGAATTGAGTATTCTTGCTCGAGCTTAGAAATGGAGGAAGTAATCAAGGAAGCTTGCTCTCGTGAGGAAGCAAATTGCTGCCCATACTCTAAGATTCCAAGAGGGATTGTAACACTTTCTGCCGATGCTAAAGAAATTACTGAATCGCGGAATTTGAGAAGCGAAGCTCGCAAAGAGGATATATCGATTCTGCCCATCCTTGTAGAACTCCCCAAGATTTCAATAGCAAGATCCAAGTCAGACCATTGTTCAGGATCTTTAAAGATATGGACTATTGCTCACAAAGAATTCCTCATGAAGAGCATTTTGTGAGTAGGGATCTTTGCAAAAGATGAGAGTTCAGATGTAGTGGCTACCGAGTCAGAACTGGCTGCCCCACTACGAGGAGGAGTTCCTATAACACACAAGAAAAAAAAGTACAAAGAGATATCAATAGAAGGATGTATAATTTTTTGAACAAAACAAGTTAATATGTATACATCTCTGCCCGTACCTATCATCGGAACACGATTAGCGGAAAGAGAGGCTCCTTGAATCACAGGAGGACTAGTCCCCACCATGTCTGTAAGGGAAGGCGCCCTGGCCTCCGTACTCGAGTCCCTGGTGGTCGGAGTCGGCAGATCTGTGGTTTCGGTTGGAAATACGATCTCACGAGCCATTGTTTTAGGCGCAGCTAACGTACTTAAAGGGATTCTCGGTGAAATAGCTGATATAGTCGCAAGGGGATTTGAGGGGGAAATCTCGCCTACCTCGATAATAGCAACATGAGCACCTAAAAAAAGGGGAGAGATACAATAGCTCTAGATAAATAATTGATATTAAATAAGCAGATAGATAGATATGTGAAAGTTAAATTCCCTTTACCTGGTGAGTATCCATATTCGCCATAATCTAAAAGTTCCTCTTCTTTTTCTACATCTATAGGAGATTTGGCAGGAATTATAGTGATGGGGAGAGCTTCAGGTTCAGAAGTTGCGAGGTGTTCCGTTTCAATATCCTCTCCAGTCACTTCCTCTTCCCCGTCAATATCAACTTCGCCTTCTTCAAAATCATCATCCGTGCCTTCACTGCTTTCACCATTTTCATCATCTTCATGCTGAGAAGAAGTAGTTTTCTCTGATGATGAAGCCAAACTTTCATCCTCCAGGAATTCCTCATCAATTTCTGCAGTAGCAATTTATTTTCCTTTCGAGGAAGTAGCTTGACCGATCTCTGGCACGAGATCTTCAGCTAAAGAAGAGACAGGCGCTTGTCCTGTTCCTACGGGAGAGACATGAGGGGAAGGTGAAGCTTGTAAACGCGCCCTTGATCTGGTCATTGGAGATGATGAACTAGGGTGAGTGGGTTGTAAAGGAGGCACCAGAGCATCATGAGTTGGTTCGTCTTGAACCACTACGGTCTCCGCTGGAAGAGGAGAAGATGTACCTACAGTACTATCCGTAGCTCGATGGGTAGAGTCATGAGGAGCTTGCTCAAATTCTCTTAAGACCCCGTGAGCGAACCACCCATCCAAAGTATTAATGGGTTTTATCTCACGGATGGGTTCCTCTAGCGGTATTTTTCTACACATTTCTCCGCTATGTGATGCGTGACTCTTCTCTGGGATAAAGCCAATCCCGCTCTCTAGCTTGCCTTTCAATCTAGGTGGATGAAGAAAGATGGGAGAGTCCACTGGGAGACATTTGGTGACCAGATATGATTGATGATCCCACCATCGCATCCAGCTGTATGAGGTACGAACTATGCGCTCGCAACTAGGAATTATGAAAGATGAATCGACACGAACATTCAAAAGTTGCTTCCATATCATGGCCCAGTTGAGAGGACCCGTACCGTAACAATGCATCTTTCGGGTGACCAGTCCGTAATCTTTTGGTACAGTCTGATCGTAACCAAATTGGTGAGCAAAATGGCTGGGATAAAGGTATCTCGCCAGAATTCTGTCCCCTCTCGAAAAGGAAGGCTACAAGAACGAAGAGAAAGAAAGAACATCCTTTCTGCTGGAGTGAGTGTTCCTTGATCCACCATATCTGTATCCTCGATGCAGTGAAGACGGAATTGAAAGAAATCTATTTGTTGGTTGTCCCAAATTTTATTAGCAACCTAGTCATATGCCCTCTTGGCCATAGTTCTTTGCTGAAAGAACCAAAGCGGGAGATGTGCCGGATGAACGTATCCTTTTTCAGGTGCTTCGAAAGTCCAGGGAAAGTAAACTCCTAGCCAGCCTGTAATATAATGCCAAGAAGTGTATGCTGATGAAGTTCCAAGAGTAGGATGCTTTATATGGGTGGCTATCTCCCCAAGAGCTCTATAAATGGAACATAACACTGGAGGAGCAAGAGAATATCGGTGGCCTTCTGCCAAGGCACCAGCTACCACAAAGATCATGGGGCGAACAGTGTCTGTCCATTTGGAGCTAGGGAGTACAACAAAGCTTATCCAATAAGCCAAGAAAGCCGCAAGTTCCCCGAATGAACTATACTCTGGTCTTGCTTTCATTACATCATGGAGCCATGTTAACTCCTTAGAGCGGCAATCACGAAACCTACAAAAAGGAGAATATGTATATGATGAAACTTCCAAAAAAAAAAAAAAAGAAGAGAAAATGAAGAAGAGAGAAAAGAGTTGAGTCATGGGTTCATGGATACCTGAGGGATCTGGAGAAATGCGCAAGCCATTGCAAAGGGGAAAGCTTGTGAATATTGGAGAATTTCCCCATTTCCCTGAATAGCTCAATGGAGGTTTCAGATATGGAAGTTCTGCGATCAGGAGAAGAAACGAAGGCAAGTTCTCTATTGGAAGGGATGAATTCATCATAAAATTTGCCTGTTATAGGAAGACCGGCGATACAATGAAGGTCCGAGAGTGTGACACTCATTTCACCATATGGAAGGTGGAAAGAGTTGGTAGTTGGTGACCAATACTCGATGAAACCTTTTAGCACGTTGGGTTCCTTATAGAAATACTTGGACGTGACTTCTATAGCATCGTAAAGACCAATTTTGGCTAGTGAACTCGCATGCTTCAGCAAAATTGCTTCTGCCGAGTCAGAATAATATCGTCGAGCAGTTAATAGACCTCTGGTGCGGAAGTCTTCTGGTCCCCAGAGTTGGACGCGATCTCGAAAATGTTGGTGGATGGTCTCATAAAAATGAGAAGGAAAAAGGTCATGAGGACTGTGGAAAGGCGTGAGGAAAATCATGGGGTAGATTTTTCTGATCTTTTGTCGCGGATTTTCCGTCCATATTATCCCTTCAAGGATACGTGGTTCTCTCGTCACCCATTACTCAGTGTACATCAGTCTTTCGCCTTGAACGTGGTCCTTGGGTTCACAGTCAAGCATAGATTGGTGTCGGTAGACATTGATGGGAATTATCATCATGCCTTCTGAGTGGGGGTTATCAAACTTCATGATACCCACGATGACTCGTACCGAGTCCCATGAGTTCTGGAGCCTCTTCTTCTTGTGTTTAGCAATTTTTTCTTCAAATTCTTTCGCTTTGTTACGGCGAGCCTTCTTCGAGTGGGAAGCAAGAGGAGTGTCTTCCCGAGGAGGTGGCCTTTGGCTATCAATGCGGATGTGGGTAGTGGTTTTTAACCACTCATCCCAATCATAGTCTCTGCCGTGCCTAGGAGGACATTTAAGACTCCCCAGCGCTATTGCACGATGAATAGGGGATGGAAGAGATTTGATCCGCTCAGTAAAGTTGAAGGTGGGCAGAACGGGCTCCTTAAAGTATGAAGGAGTCTTGGGGGTAGTTTTTGACCGTTTAGCAGGAGGTTGATCAGAAGAAGGAGAAGGGCGAAAAGCAGATGGATCATGTAAATCAGGATGAGAGGGTTGTGCAGTAGGAGAATTGACAAGGGGAAAGGTTCGCTTGGTGTGAGCCATTGTGAAAATAATGATTCCAAGAAGAGTGAAGAAGATCAAAGAAGGGTGCAAGAAGAAAGGGTCAGAAAATCGCTAAAGTAACGGAAAGAGTGCTTTGCGCGGAACCGTGCAAAGTATATTCTTTGCGCGGACAGGAAAAGACTTGGAGAAAAGTCTTTGGAGAAGATCGAGATCTAAGCTGAAATGCTGCCGACTTTGCTATTTGAACTTTATGTTTTAATGTTTATACATATTTAAATGAATGTATCTTAGAATCAAGGGAGATTAAAGGATGTAAACGAACTTAGAATTAATAAAATGTGATGATCGTCTTTGCACTTTCCCTCTATCATGATTAAGTAAGATGATATCCTGAGAATGGAAATGCATTTGTTTTCTTGTTAAAACACAAATTATATGGTGCCACTGTTGTATGCTGAAAGAAATAAGCCATTTTCGGCCGCTTCGACAAGATTTTAAGTTAAAGCGAGTGAAAAATATCCTACTCCAATTGAGTTCTATGTTTCAGAAGCAGTAAGGACAAGCGAAGGAACTCAAAATACTGACTACCAAGGTAGGCTGACGCCGCAAGACCTCCAAAAGTATAGCCCGACAAGTAAGAAGATTATAAAAAATATGGGCTTTGATTATGACGAATCCGTTGGATTAAACCATGGGAAAGGAATTCAAGTCCCCATTGGGGTTGATCAGGAAAAGCGTAGAAAATTTCAAGGGTTGGGGGCAAGCTAGTCAATGAATACGATTGCAATTGTATAGCCGCCCGTTGAAAAAGCACATTCACTGCAGACATGCTTTACAATACCTGCCAGTTCAGGAACTGATCTCTATCTTGATTCTACTTCCAAAATCAAATGGGAACAAGAAAGGTAAGATGGGTGAGTAAAAGCTGTGAAATGAATTTCTCACCATAGCATGTATTTCTTTTGTGTATATGAATAAAATGCAGGCTTTCAAGCGTATCAAATCATCGCCAAATGCGAAGCCAAATGAAAAACCAAGTAGCCAAAATCGCCAAATGAAAAACCAAATCGCCAAACGCGAAGCACCAAATGAAAATCGCCAAATTTAGCAACTGTCGTTGTCATCATCAACGGCTATCAAGCGTAAATGATCACTATCAAGCGTAAATGACGGCTATCAAGCGTAAATGATCGCTATCAAGCATTAATGAATGCTGTCAAGCCACTAAATATTGATGATAGAAGTCAAGCATTAACTGTCAAAAATCTCCTTCAGAATCATCAGAGACCTGAATGAAGCCTCCCCAAAAGATGATTTTTCACCCTCGATAAATGAATTACTAATTGACAGTGCAACTCAGTGCACTGTCATGTCCTTTATGGATGCTTATGCGGGATATAATCAGATTCGGATAGCTCTTGAGGATGAAGAGGTGACAGCATTCAGAACTTTACTGGGAATCAGTATACCAGTTAACGCTCGCTTCCTTAAGAGATATCGTCCGGAAATATATTTGTTGATTTCGCTCCGAAAAATTATCAGAGTTATGATTCTACAATAAAAGGGGGCAACTTGGTCGATAAATATGACCGTCAATCGTGCAGTCTTCTACAGAAATATACTGCCTCAATATCTCCAAGAATGAAAGAATATGTCTCCAACAACAGTAACAATCATATCCAGGGGGCACGTTCAAAGCCAAATGAGAGAAAGTATGCTCAATGAAAGCAAAGTCCTAAATGAAAAGCCTACAATGGCCTATACTCGCATTGACAAAAAGGAAATTGCTTCCGAAGGCGCTACTGATTTTGATACAGAACATTACCAAGATAATAATTCTGTATCAAAAGGGGGCAAGACGAATATGATGAATAAAGAAGAAGTTTGAAAGCATATTAAAATCATATGACAAAGTGTATCAAGATCATATGACAAAGCATATCAAGATCATATGACAAAGCATATCAAGATCATATGATAGCAAATAAAGAAAGATGAAAAGGATGAGCGCCATCAAGAGAGTTCTACAAAATTCTGCCTGAAATCGATATCACCATCAAGCTGCCTGAAATTGATATCACCATCAAGCTGGTATATTATAAAAATACAGACAAAAAATACAGATAAATAATTTCAGGAAAAATTACCTATCTTCGTCTTCCAAGACAGCATGCTAGATCATTGCCAAAAAGTCTTCAGTCTTCCAAAACATTTGAAGATAGCATATTCAATCATTGCCCAAAGAAAAAAGCACCGATGATTGCTATCAAGCATATTCAATTATCGCCCAAAGAAAAAAGCGCCGATGATCGCTATCAAGCATATTCAATTATCGCCCAAAGAAAAAAGCGCCGATGATCTCTATCAAGCATTGACATTCATCACACATAGAAAAAAGCGCCGATGGTCACCATCAAGCATTGACGCTCATCGCCGATAGAATGCCGATGGTCGCCATCAAGCATTGACGCTCATCGCCAATAGAAAATCTCCATCAAAATTAAAATCATCAGCTATCGATGATCATAAAAAGAATCATGAAAAGAAAAGAGTAGCTATCACTGTTTGCCAATCAAATGCTCATCAAAATTGCTATCATCGCTGAGCTGACACATTACTATAAAAATGATGCAAAAAAAAAAAAGAAGAGTCTTTGTGAAATCGTCAACAACAGCGAGATGTCAATTATTGATTTAACCATATGATGAATCATATAGGCAACTATATAAAATTGGCAACAGTGATGACTTCCAACCATAAAAGGCAGCCTAGTCACAAGTCCCGAAAAAAAAAAAAAAAAAAATAAAAAAAAGAGAAAGAAAAAGAAGGCCAAATCCTGAAAGGATTAAATCTTGAAAGGAACCGGCTACGCATAAGACCTATGATCATAAAAAGGCAGCCCAGTCAAGCCAATAGTTCGAAGTCTTCAACGACCAAAAGCCAATGGCCCCACTGTGCATGAGACCTATAAAGATCGCCATTCGAGTAGCGGCGAGAAGCCAGTGGACCTAAAAAGCCTGTGAAAGTCCTCGTCCGCATACCTATGCGGGCAGCTGATGGAGTCAATGACCAGAAGCCAAAGTGCTTAAAGTCTTCAACGACCAAAAGCCAAAGTGCTCAAAGTCCCCAAATGACCAGTCAAGCGTAACACCCATGCCATATGTATAGCTTTCCGGCAGTGTCATGGGGAACGGAGGACAAACCCTCCCGTGAATGGGCCCGACCTTGCAGGCGAAGAAAATGAGGGCTACAGTGTGCACAAGACAGGCCAACCATGCATAAGACCCCCCAGATTTGTGGTTCGATTCCGATACTAACTCATGAGGCAGGGCTTAAACCTACTCATCGATGGATTGGCAACCATGGATTTGGTACCCCCAAAGGTAGCCTTGCGAGCTCTGTGAACTCTAGAGAGTTACCGTGGCCAACCCTGTGCTGTAAAACCTACCAAATTCACCACCCCGGTAGCGTCACTGGGCCCCTCTGATGGACCGCGGCTTGTGAACTCCCCAGGCAGTGAGGAGTCCTGCGAACTCTAGAGAGTTACGGAGACCATCACGTGAGACCTGACTCTGACGAGAGTCCAAGTAAATTCGCTCCACTACTCATGAGCTTAAACTGTGTGCACAAATGACTAAATTGAAACCTAGCACCGCCAATAAAATATAAGAAAATGAGGTCATATAGGAAATCCCATACTAATAAGCATAAAATATTGGTGCTTTATGATTAGTTTCGTAGAATGGCATGATAAACTATGTGCAATGTTCAAAATGCAGCAAATTCATGTTGAAATTATGGCATAGACAATATGCCTGGAATAATGCATAATGTAGAAGTGCATGAAAAAGTTACTGAAATTTACTATTGAAATTCAAAGGGAAAAATACATCCAAATAAAAAAAAAAAAAAAAAGATGAGAGAAGAAGAAAAGAAGAAAGGAAGAAGCAAAAGTGTGTACAAAAAGAAAAAGGAGAGGGATTACATGCTTATAATTCCTCTATAATGCCTAATATATTCATATATTGCCTCAAGTTTTCCTTTAATTGAATCTGAGCTGCCTCATGCTTTGATTTCTCCTCAAGAATAATCTTTGTTTGGTGAGGAAGGCCAGTTAACTTGTCTTCCAGGGATATGATCATTTCCTTACTCTTGAGCAGTTCAGACTTTTCAGCATCAGCGGACCGAATATTGACATTTAGTTTCCCGTTGATCTCCTGAATAGACAGTTCTTTCTCACGACCTCTCAATTCCAACTGCGAAATCTCTTCTCTCAAAGCCGCAACGCGGTCTTGAATAAGTATCTTGTCATCAGTGAAGGTCTTCAGTTGTTCTTGCAAAGTCGAACGCTCCTGGTTTAATTCAGAAATAGTAGAAGCAATAAGTGAAGCTCTCTCTTTAGAAAAAGTCAACTGCTTCCCGTATTCTAGGACTTCTGGAGCTATCATGGTATTTTCCGCTGATGTCAAAGAAACTATCGAGTCGCGAAATCTGAGGAGGGAATCACGCAAAACAGAAATATTGATCTTTGCCATCTTGGCAGAGCTCTCCAGAATCTCAATGGCGATATCCAAGTCTGACCATTGCTCAGGATCTTTGAAAATATGAATCATTATTGACAAAGAATTCTTCATCAGAAGCATTTTGTGAGCAAGAATCTTTGAAGGAAATGGTAGCTCAGAGACAGTGGCCACAGATTCCGAGCTGGCCACCCCACTACATAGAAGAATTCTTATAACATGGATGAGAGATAAAGTTAGGATAAAAAATGCAAGATAAAGCATTGGTGGCTCTTCAAATCAATGTATATACCTGCCGCAGAGGTGTGACCAGCAAGCGAGGGAACTGCTGAGGCTGCGGAAGTACCAGCTTCCAACATATCAGCAAGAGAGGGTGCCCTCACTTCTATGCTTGAGTCTGTAGTGGCGGGAGTAGGTAAATCAGTAGCTTCGACGGGGAAAATAATTTCACGGACTACCCTTTTTGGTGCCGCCAGAGGAACTAAAGGAACCTGTGGCGAAGCCATTGGTATAGCAGGATGAAGGTCCACTGAGGGGGCAATGCTTGTCTCGATACAAGCCACATGAGTACCTGAAAAAGGAAAATGACGGTGGTGATAAGATAGTGATCACTAGGCAAGTACATAAATATTTAAGGAATTCAGGCTCCCTTACCAGGAGAATACCCATATTCCCCGTAGTCCAAGGGTCCTTCGTCCTCTTCAATTGTCGCATGTGGCTTGCCAGGAGTAGAAGTGGCAGGGAAAATTTCAGGAGCCGTGGAAGACGCTCTTCCTCTACATCTTCGAGGGCCATAGTTTCCTCGTCGTCTATGTTGACCTCCCCTTCTTCATAGTCGTCATCCTGAGCTCCATTATTTCCATCATCATCATCGTTATCATCATCGCCAGATCCCAGGGAAGTGGAATCTCCTGATGTAGAAGATGAGCTCTCGCTTGACAAATCCTCCTCATCTGCTTCTGCAACCACGACTTGTTTTCCTTTGTAGGAGACAGGCTGGTTGCTTTCTCTTGGGGATCTCCTGCCAACTGGAATCGAGGGAGATGAAGAAACTTGTCTTGCCTCTTCCCAAGGAGTGGGTGATGGCGTTTGCAGACGTACTCGTGATCTAGTCATCGGGGACAATGAGCTAGGGGGAGAGGTTGTGAAGAAGGGGCAGGTGGTTCATTTCGAGCTGGACCCTCCTCGGTTGTAGCAATGTCTTCAGGGACAGGGGAGGATGCTCCTACAACATCCTCTGAAGCTCGGCCACCAAGGTCATGGGGGACATGTTCAAATTCTGCCAAAATTCCATGAGCAAACCAACCATCTAAGGTATTAATTGGTTTTCTCTCACGGATTGGCTCTTCCGTCGAAATCTTTCTGCAAATTTCACCGTGATGAGGAGCACGGCTTTTCTCTGGAATGAAGCCAATTCCGTTCTCAATTTTTCTACCCCTAAGCTGAGGTGGATGGAGAAAAAGAAGAGAGTCCACTGGTAGGCGTTTGTTGATCAGAAATGATTGGTGGTCCCACCACCTCATCCAGCTATAATAAGTACGGACTGTCCATTCGCAGCTAGGGATGATGAACGATGAGTTAATACGACCGCCCAATAGTTGCTTCCATATCATGGCCCAGTTCAGAGGGCATGTTCCATAGCAGCGCATTCTCTTGGTAACCAGCCCATAGTCTTCTGGTACGGCCTGGTCATAGCTGAATTGGCGAGCGAAACGGCTGGGATAGTAGGGTTCTCTTTAAAATTCTATCCCTTCTCTGAGGGGTAGACTGCAAGAACGGATAGAAAGAAAGAAGGCCCTTTCCGCTACAGTCAGTGCCCCCTGATCCACCATATCTGTGTCTTGAACATAGCGATGAAGGCGGAATTGGAAGAAGTCTACTTGATCGAAGTCCTGGATCTTATTGATTACCCATTCATGCGACCTTTTGGCCATGGCTCTCTGTTGAAAAAACCAAAGAGGAAGATGGGAAGGGTTGACGTACGCCTTCTCTGGCACCTCGAAAGTCCAAGGAAAATAGACTCCTAACCATCTGGTGAAGTAATGCCAGGTGATATATGCTGATGAAGATCCCAGAGTGGGAGTTTTGACATGTGTGGAGATTTTCCCAAAGGCTCGATAGATGGAACATAACACGGGGGGTGCAATGGAGAATTTCTGACCTTCCGCCAGAGCTCCGGCGACAACGAAGGTGGTAGAGTGAATAACATCTGCCCACTTGGAACTAGGAAGAGCAACTATGCTTAGCCAGTAAGCCAGGAAAGCTGCAAGTTCTCCAAAGGAACTGTAATCTGGTCGTTCCTTCATATTGTCGCGAAGAATCGTTAGTTCCTTGCAGCGACTGTCGCTGAATCTGCAGAACGAAAAAGGAATTAATATGCAGGAGTGTGATGAAAAGGAAAATGCTAATCTCTGAGTCTGGAATACCTGAGCGCTCTAGAAAAATGAGCCAGCCATTGCAGAGGGGATAGTTTGTGAAAATTCAGAAACTTTCCCATCTCTCTGAAAAGTTCGACGGTGGTTTCAGAGATGGAAGGTCTGCGGTCGGGAAAAGATACAAATTCCAACTCTGCATTCGTCGGGATAAACTCGTCGTAGAATCTTCCTGTAAGTGGGAGACCTGCTATGCGATAAAGATCCCATAATGATATGCTCATTTCCCCGAATGGCAAGTGGAAGGAATTGGTGGTGGAGACTAATATTCAAGGAAACCTTTCAGCACAGAGGGTTCCTTGTAAAAGTACTTGGATGTGACTTCTACTGCATCATAAAGGCCCACTTTGGCAAGAATACTTGCATGTTTCTTCAATATGGCCTCTACCCAGTCTGAATAATAGCGACGGGAAGTCAACAGGCCCCTTGTCCGAAAATCTTTCGATCCCCAAAGAGGATCACAGTCCTTGTACCGTTGTCAGACGGTCTCATAGAAGTATGTTGGAAAGAGATTATGTGGACTATGAAAAGGAGTGAGGAAGATCATGGGGTGGGCTTCTCCGATGATCTGTCGCGGTTTCTGCGCCTGCATTTTTCCTTTGAGAATTCAGGATTCTGGCGTCGTCCACGATTCAGTATACATGAATTTCTCTCCGTCCACATAATCTGTGGGTTTGCATTCAAGGATGGACTGATGACGATGAACGCTGATGGGAATTATTGTCATGCCTTCTGAATGAGGGTTGTCGAATTTCATGACTCCCTCTATTACTCGAACGGATTCCCAGGAGTTTTGGAGCTTCTTCTTATTATGCTCCTTTATCTTTTCTTCAAACTCCTTCGCCCTATTTCGACGAGTTTTCTTGGAACGAGAAGCAGGCGGGGTATCTTCTCTGGTAGGGGGTCTATCGCTATCCGTGCGAATATGGGCGGTTGTCTTCAACCATTCTTCTCAATCATATTCACGGCCGTGCTTTGGGGGCAGTTCTATATTCCCCATGATTATAGCCCGGTGAATGGGAGAGGAAAGCGATTCAATCCGGTCGGTGAAGTCAAAAGTTGGGAGCACCGGCTCTTTGAAATATGCGAGAGTTTGAATGGTGGTTTTGGTACGCTTGGTCGGTGGCTGATCAGCGGAAGGAGACGGGCGATGAGAAGATGTATCAGGTACATCGGGATGAGAAGGATGGTCAGTTGGAGGGTCTACGGAATGAAGGGTCCTCTTGATTCGGGCCATGAAAGAGAGAAAGTTCAAAAAACCTGAAGGAGATTGCAAGAAAGAAAAAAGTTTGAAGTCTGGCAAAAATGACCAAGTCTAGGTTACACGGGTCCGCGCAATCGAAATCAGTTGCATAGAGTGTCACTACACTTAGCTAAATTACGCAGACGGAAGATCCGTTGCACGGGTCAGCGCAGACAATGTCAGTTGCGCGAAAAATTGCTAGAGAAGAAAAGCTTCACCGCAGAATTAGAAGTCTAAAAAGAGAGAAGGGGGTGCAGTATTTATAGCCCACCGCGGTCGAGTACGTACACGGCCGGTTGCGAGAGTCCGCGCAAACAAGATGAAAAGTAGGATTATTGATCCTTTCTTGCTTCTTGAGAAAACAAAAAAGGATCAAGGGGGCATCTGTTGAGGCATAAAAAATGGCCAAAGAATCGAATAAGGAAAGGAAGAAAGACAGGAAGAACATCAGAAAAGAAGAAGAACAAGACAGTTTTTAAAGTGTTTGCGCGGGTCTGCGCAATCAATATCGATTGCGCGGTATCGCGCAATTGATGTTCCTTACGCGCGACCGCGCAACCGAAATGTTGGATGCACAGGATTCGTAATAAGCAGAGGAAATCATCCTTTGCAAAAGGTCCAAAGTGTTGAAAGAATAGTCCCACATCGATAAGATTGGGATTTCCATGAGCTCGAGGGCCTATAAATACCCCCTCCCCTCCTTCGTTGAGAGGGGATTGAAGATTTTCAAGAGGAGCAAAGCAGAGCGGAAGACAGAAGGTAGGAGCGAAGTCTCTTGGGAGTTGCGCAGGACCGCGCAACCGATATAGATTGCGCGGGTCAGCGCAACCAGACTGCCCTCCAGTCTGTGAAGTCCAAGAGCCATTGTGCTGCCGAAGTCCATGGCCCAGGCTTCCTTTCTCCGTGTTTTCTCCTCTTCATGGGTTCTAAGGAGAAAGATCAGTCAATTTAATCGACATTCCTCCTAAGCTCCAGAGAAAGGTTGAAACAGGCACTGTTATGCTGCTGAAATCTCTATTTCATTGAAGGCCCATCGATCTGATCGGCATTCCTCCTAAGTCCTAGGAGAAGATCAAATCAGGCACCGGAAGGCTATCAAAATGGCCCGTCGATCGAATCGGCATTCCTCCTAAGTCCTAGGAGATGATCGAATCAGGCGCCAGAAGGCTGTCGAAATGAACTTTTGATGTTTAAAAGCACAAATCCTTTATTTATAAATGATCTATCTTAGAATCAAGGGATGTAAAAAAGATGTAAATGAACTCAGTAACTAATCAAATACAATGAATGTTCCTAGTACTCTTTCTGTTTTGTTTGAATAAGACAATCCCCCAAATCAAATGCATTTGTTTCTTTGTCAAAACAGTACTCAAATGTGCAATTACCTGATGAACATTTTAAATATTAAATAGACAAGATGTAAAAATGTGTTTCTCTTGAATCAGGTTCAAATTAGCAAAGATTATTCATCCTTCAACGGTATCAGTAGGATTCATTGGGAAAATATTATCTTCTGAAGAAATCTTTCTGCAACATTGACTGGGAAAGGGGGCAAGATCTTTGTCTTAAAAAATCAGTGAAGATTAAAGGAAATGTCTATGAAGAAATGTTAAGGAGCACAAACTAGAGATGACATATCCAGGAACGTGATTTAACGAGCAAAGAGTACAATGCGAAGCGCGATGACAGAGTGAATATCACAATTAGCCTAAAAAAAAGAGAGAAAAGAGAGAAGTTTTCAATATATATTTCAAAAATTATCAATACTGCATGAAGCTACATTAAAAAAAAAATAAAATGAATTAAGATACTAATTCCGATTAATTTGGCAGGAGAGACCATTATTCAAAAGCTTGGGTTATGCAGATCGTGAGTAAAGGAAACAATCGAAAAGGGGGTTGCGGTAGGAGAGCATTAAAGAACAATCCCAGATACAGAGTTGAAAGAAGGAATTGCTGGAGTTGATCAAAAGGAAAGAATCGTTGGAGTTGATCAAAAAGACCGTTACATCAGCAATGGTGTTGAAAGAAAGTTCTCTGATCAAATCGCTCAGAGACGAAGTCGTCACAATTGTTGCAGAAGCGTGCTTCAACGAAAAGAGAATTTTATCCTCTCTAGTAAAACATCTGCTCACTGTTGGCTGGGAGCATTCCGGTCTTTCGTTCGAGCGTCATCATTCAAGTCTTCTGATCAAATGCAATCATTCAAGCCCTTCGTTCGAGCACAAGCATTCCGGTCTTCCGCTCGAGTGCTATCATTTAAGTCTTTTGGTCGAATGCAATCATGGAAGCCTTCCATTTAAATGCGAGCATTCCAGTCTTCCGATCAAATGCGAGCATTCCAGTCTTCTGATCGAATGCAATCATTCAATCTTCCGATCAAGCATGATCATCCAGTTTGCCATGCGAGCATCATCACTCAGTCATCCTTCTGTTGCAGTTCATTCAAGTTCTTCAGACGTAGGAAGATCGATCCTCCATTTGATTTCAAGAATCAATCAAAGAAGGATCGAGGGGGCATCTGTTGAGGCATAAAAAATATGTCATTACATTGGTTAGAGAATTCTATGGTGCGGATCTTTCCAGGGGTATTTTAGGTATTTTGGTAAAATTCCATCTCCAGGGATATTTTAGGTATTTTGGTAAAAATCCAGCTCCAGGGGATAGTTTAGGTATTTTGGTAAAAATCCACATCCAGGGGATAGTTTAGGTATTTTGGTAAAAATCCATGTTCAGGGGTATTTTGGTAAAAGTTAATGTTCAGGGGTAGTTTAGGTATTTTAGTAAAAGACATTGAAAAGGGTAGTTTGGTAAAAAAGGGTGCACAAGTGTCATTTTAAGGGAAAGAGGTTGTACACCACCATTTAAGAAGGGGCTTGGTGGACACGATGGTTTAAGAAAAGAGGATGTCCATATATGAAGAGATAAGTAGTGGTGATCACCACTCTTACAGAGTGGTGGGGCCTATAGAGACCCCACTCCTACTCCATTTGAGGGGTTGGATCGGATTTGATCAGCTTGTGGGTGAAAGAAGAAGAGTGGGAGAAGGAGAGAAGCAGGTGTTGCGCCAGTCCGTGCAAAGGAAATCGGGTGCGCGGACCCGCGTAGTAGAAGTTAAGGAATGGCTTTGCGCCACTTTGGAAAGAAAGCTGGAAGATTGTTGCACTAGTCCACGCAATGAAAGTGGGAAGATTCCCACAAGCTAGACGTTACGGAGTGCCGTCCGAGGGAAGGATTCCCTTGCGTAGAGCCGCACAACGTCCGGAGTTGTGATTGTGCACAAACAGAGTACAAACTCCATTGTCTTTCCACTGTGTTGTTGGTGGGGCCCAATACGGCCATATTTCGAGAAATCTACACCATCCACCGTCTTCCTCTCGAATTCCGATCGTGAATGTCCGGTTTTGGTCCTCCGATGACGTGGCCCATCAAGATAATTACGCTGCAACAGTAGACGAATGGTCCTCTTTCGATTGACGTAGCGATCATTTGAATGAGCATGGTCGCCAAAGCTCAACATGGTTCTGATGGGGTTTTATCCATCTACCTAATGGACGCTTCAGATCAGTCTTCTGCTGCATGATGGTGGCCCACAACGAACGTGTGGAACCTCTGTTTCGGACAGAGTCGACGTACGTTGACTCTGAGAGATGAGATGATCCACTTGCTAAAGTTTTCTGAAAAATCCAATCCATCCATTGGACTCAGGGCGAAAAACTATTAAGAATAGAGTACTTTTGGAGGAAAATCAGCGTGGCCCACTAGCCTATCCACTTCGCTGTCCATTTCATGTTTGAGGGCTAGGATGGTGCAACAGTCTGCATGGTTTCAAATTGCCACTTTGGAAATGGTTAAATCTCCCTTCTGAACACAATGGACGGTCCAATCGATGATTTGAGTGATGATCAAGCCATACTAAAAAAATTGCAAACAACCAGTGAAGATGCTGTGTATTTGTGAAGAAGAGGAAGAAGAAGTCAGTCAATGGGCTTTGACCGACTTAGGAAAATCCCATACACGGCAAGTGCATTCGTGCACTATATACATGCGATGTACACTTGATCTCAGTGTGATGCTCATGAGACATCTGCTCCATCCATTTTCTTTGGTAGCTTATTTAACACGTTGGGACTAAATCTGAAGCATATCTAGATTATATGCGGGCCCCAAATCATGATTTCAGGGGCTGATTTGTCAGTTCGGCCATTTCTACAAGGATTCAGGAACTGAAACTTGGCGTGTACAGCTAATTTGTGGTTCTGAGGTTGCATATAAAGTTTCAAGCCGAACGGATCGTGGAAACCCCATGATCTTACATTCTGGGGGACTTTTTAGGCCCGTCTGATGTGAACGGTCTGATTTCCTCAAGGCCTGGCTGTTGAGGCATAAAAAATGGTGAAGGAATTAAGCAAGGAAGGGAAAAGAGATAAAGAAGAACTTTCAGAAAGAAGAAGAAAGAGATAGCTTTCACAGGAGTGTGCAGGTCCGTGCAGCCATTATAGGTTGCACGGTACCGCGCAGACAATATCAGTTGCACGGGTTCACGCAATGAAAGTATCAGTTGTGCGGGACCTCGGAATGTACTACACAAAGGGCTTCTTTCAGAATGACCTAAAGCACTAAAAAATAGTCCTACATCGCTAAGATCAGGATTTTCACACGTGCGAGGGTCTATAAATACCCCCTCCCCTCCTTCATTAAAGAAAACTTGAAGATTTTCAAGAGAAGCAGAGCGGAGCAGAAGACAGAAGGTAGAAGAAAGCCTCCTGGTAGTTGCGCAGGACAGCGTAACCGGTATCAGTTGCGTGGGTCCCCGCAACCAGACTGCCCTGCAGTCTGTGAAGTCCAAGGGCCGTTATGCTGCTGAAGTTCATGAACTAAGCTTCCTTTCTCCGGTCTTTCTCCTCTTCATGGGTTCAAAGGAGAAAGATCAGTCGATCTAATCGACATTCCTCCTAAGTCCTAGAAGATGGTTGGAATAGGCGCTGTTATGCTGCTGAAATCTTTATTTCATTAAAGACCCACCGATCGGAACGACATTCCTCCTAAGTCTTAGGAGATGATCGAATCAGGCGCCAGAAGGCTGTCAAAATAAACTTTTGATATTTAAAGCACAAGTCCTTCATTTCTAAGTGATTTATCTTAGAATCAAGGGATGTAAAGAGGATGTAAATGAACTCAGTATCAATTAAATGTGATGAATGTTTATAGTACTCTTTCTCTGTTATGTTTAAATAAGACAATCTCCCTAAATCAAATGCCTTTGTTTCTTTGTCGAAACAAAATGGCGACTCTGCTGGAGAGTGTTTTTATCTTATTCAAAACATTAACAGTAAAGTTTTTACGAACATTTGTCATGGTTTGGCGTCCTATGGGCACCAAAATGGCAACTCTCAATGGGAAGTCCTCCCCTTCATCTCTAAGATAAATCACTCCAATCTTTCAACTACTAATTATAACTTTGTTTCATGATTGAAGGAAGAAGTTTGAAAATTCGACTACGACTTATTACTCATGGCGATCCCCATAAGAAAAGTGAACTTCCGATTCACCCCGACAAGGTTCGTGATACAATACGCATTAAGTCATGTGAGTACCGGCATGGTTCAAGCAATAGCTGGGGTCATTTCTGCCTCGCCCCAGTCATCAGAAGACAATGCAGGCTGGACCGTCGTGACCACTCGTAAGACAAGAACAAGAAACTTCAGAATTTCGGGAATGAATCAGCCTTCATTAAGAATCAGAGGGCCCGTAACGCGAAGCACAGTTAAAAGAAACCCTGAACTTGCGCCTTCGGTGATTTATCCGGTACAAACAGTTCCCCAGTTGACAGTGCGTGACTTCCCGGCTCTAAATGCTTCAGTGGCTAAACGAACAAGAGAACGAAAGGGAAAAGCATTGGTCATCAGATCGCCAATACCGTCTATAAGAGGATCACCAATATTGGCGTCATCTCAATCAATTGATGCCGCCAGGAGTATGAAAAGGCCCAATGAAACTCTATCCCCTCCCTTTTCTGCAAGCCCCGTCACATCTGCATTCTCTTACTCTCCTTCAATGACTGCTTCGTCAAAAAGTGGAAAAGCCACAGTATTCATGGCTAGAACGAATCCAGACTATAGAACAATTACGGAGGATCGTTTCAATGAGATTGCAGAAGCCCAAAATGCATTAATGGAAGAATGCAGAAGTCTCAAAGAAGCCTTGGCAACTTTCATGCATAATGTAGCTCAAATGACAGTCATTGAAAAGGATAGCCAAATGGAGAAGAAATAAGAAAATACTAGACATTTTAGATACTGTACACCATATCTAGGAGAAGTGGATGACATTCCCTTCCCAGCTAGTTTCAGGTGTCCAGATTTCTAAAAGTTTGATGGGAAAGGATCCCCTGAAGAACACTTGATGCGCTTCACTACTAGTATGGGAGATCTTTCTGCAGTGCCACAATATTGTTTGCAACTGTTCGGGACATCGCTGACAGGTAGTGCATTCCGATGGTATTTCAATTTGGCTCCGGGTTCTATCCGTACTTGGAAGCAGATGCAAGACGCTTTCACATCTCGTTTTTTCTCTATAAGTCGTGACGTTAATATTGCTGAGCTGGCTTCTGTACGACAAGGCAAAGATGAGTCGGTAAGGGATTACGTGGATAGATGGAGGGCATTGGAAATTTTGTGCAAACTGTTACTAAAAAAAATTGAGCAAGTCAAGATATGTCTGAACTCTATGAAAAAGGAATTCGTAATGGGACTGGCCAATTTCAATATCAACACTCTTCATGATTTGGCTGCACAGGCTCATGCTTTGGAATTAGTGTTGAAATCTCACCATGATGCGGCTCGGAAAGATCCTAGCAGGATAGCAGCAAATACCAGTGATTGCTGTCAGCGACGTAAAAGTATGAAAGGTTTCAAGGAAGAAAGTGCAAAGCGAAAAGAGGACTTGGCTCCATCAAAAAGAAATAAAAAGGGCCAAACGCTTAATTCCCATGAGGGATTTGCTTTCGATAGAGAAGATGTCATCCTAATGATGGAACAGTTGTTGAAAGTTGGCGCAATAGAATTGCCAGAGCCTAAACATCCCGAGGAGGCGACAAGGCACAGGGAGCGAAATTTTTGCCATTACCATCGTCTACTGGGACATCCAATAGAGAATTGTTACATGCTGAAGTGTATTATACAGAGGATGATATACAGGAATCCGATAATTATCGAAGATAGGACAAACAAGGAGGTCATGAAAGGTATGGGTCTCGATTGCGAAGACTCCAGTGGCTTAAATCATGAAAAATGAATTTCGATTGGGATCGGCCAGGAAAGGCGAAGAAAATTTGAAGACATGGGTGCAAGGTCGTCAGCAAACATGGTTACAGCAAAAGAAACAGTGAAGGAAAGTGCTGAAGTAGTCGAATGTCCTGAGATAGCTCTGAAGCAAATGGAGGACGGGGGGCAACCGACGACAAACAACCTATTAGAAATAAACTTGGGTACAGAAAATGAAATACGAAACACGTTCATTAGCGCCAACCTCTCTGAACAAGAGTCGGCAGAATACGTTCAACTTCTTAGAGAAAATAAAGATGTATTCGCCTGGACGTATGTAGAAATGCCCGGATTGGAGCCTTCCGTGGCGTTACACCATCTAAATATCTCTAAGGAGAAAAGGCCGGTTAAACAGGCCAAAGACGATTTCATCCAGATCTAATTCCTCTCATCGAGGAAGAAGTTAATAAATTAATAAAGGTCAGATTTATTAGGGAGGTCACGTATCCTAAATGGATATCGAATATCGTCCCGGTAAGAAAGAAGAATGGACAGGTCAGAGTGTGTGTCGATTTTAGAGACCTAAATGAAGCCTGCCCGAAGGATGATTTTTCGCTCCCAATAACTGAATTACTAATTGATAGTACGACTCAGTATGTTGTTATGTCCTTTATGGACGGCTATGCGGGATATAATCAAATTCGAATGGCTCCTGAGGACGAAGAGGCGACGACATTTAGAACTTCACTAGGAATTTTTTGTTATAAGGTGATGCCATTTGGGTTTAAAAATGCTGGGGCAACATATCAGAGGGCGATGCAAAGCATTTTTCAAGATATGATGCATAAGCACGTTGAGTGTTATGTTGACGACTTGGTGGTCTGGTCAGGAAGTCATCAGGAACATCGCAAACACTTGGTGTCGGTTTTCCAGCGACTTAGAAAGAAACAGTTAAAGATGAACCCCGCTAAGTGTGCATTCGGAGTATCCTCCGAAAAATTTTTGGGTTTTGTTGTTCAGCATAGGGGCATTGAGATTGACCCCGGGAAAGTCAAAGCTATTCAGGATATGCCGCCACCAAAAACAGTAAAGGAGCTAAAGAGTTTACAAGGAAAATTAGCATATATCCGGTGATTCATTTCAAATCTGGATGGGAGATGTCAGCCGTTCTCTCATTTAATGAAAAAAGATACAGAATTTGTGTGGAGTCAAGCCTGTCAGAATGCATTCAACTCGATAAAGGAGTTGCTGAAAAAGCCACCAGTACTGACAGCTCCAATAAAAGGGAAGCCGCTTATCTTGTACACGTCTGCAGCCGATCATTCCTTAGGAGCTCTGTTGACACAAAGGAATGAATTTGGAAAAGAAATAGCCCTCTATTACTTGAGTCGAACTTTGATAGGTGCAGAGTGCAATTATTCTCCGATTGAGAAGGAATGTTTAGCGTTGATATTTGCAGTACAGAAGTTGAGGCATTATTGTCTATCGCACGATATAACATTGGTTTCAAGGGCTGATCCGATAAAGTTTCTGATGACAAGGCCGATGTTGTCTGGAACGTTGGCTAAATGGATGTTGTTACTTTCAGAGTATGCTATTACATATGAATCGGCAAAAGCTGTGAAAGGACAGGCAGTGGCAGATTTCTTAGCGGCGCGCCCCGTGGCAGAATCTGAAGCCATCAATGATGATTTTCTAGATGAGCAAGTCATGCTAACTGAATCACATAATCCGTGGCAAATGTATTTTGATGGCACATCTCGAACATCAGGAGCAGGGGCAGGAGTGATATTCATTACTCCCCAAGGCGATTTATTACCTTACTCCTTTACTTTGGGAACTACATGTATGAACAATGAGGCCAAGTATAGAGCCTTGATTATTGGAATGGAGATGGCTAAAGAAATGGAGATAAGAGTATTACATATTTTCAGGGATTCTAAATTGATTATAAATCAATTGACGACTGAATTTGAAATAAGAAAGTAAGAACTTTTGCCATATTGCCAGAAGGCACGATAATTGTTGGAATATTTCTCCTATGTTGAAGTCAAGCATATTCCCTGGTCAGAGAATGCAAAAGTCGATGCCTTAGCCAGTTTGACAGCAGCTTTGTCTTGCCCTAATCGAAGCCCTCTACAAGTAACCATACAGGAAAGAAGATTTTTACCAACAACAGAGATTGTTGAAGAAGTTACTGAAGTCTTTCCTGTATCATGCTTGGAAATTACAATAGATGATTGACGTCAGCCTTTCATTGATTAACTCAAATTCAACATTCTCCCAGAAGAATCCGCGCAAAGGCAGCAAATCAGACAGCGGTCAAGTAGGTTCGTTATTTGCAGTGAAGTATTATATAAAAAATCTTACAACGGAGTGTTGCTACGTTGTTTAAATAAGTAAGAAGCGATCCAGGTGCTGCAGGAAGCACACTCTGGAGAGTGTGGGGCACATCAAGCTGGTCAAAATTTATTTCATCGAATACATAGAATGTGATATTATTGGCCTACTATGTTTAAAGCCGCGATAGATTATGCGAAGCGGTGCCATGAATGCCAGATTCATGGAGATGTTATACACATGCCTCCGGAAGATTTGCACCAGTCTATTGCTCTTGGCCCTTCTCTGCTTGGGGACTTGACGTAATTGGTCCTATAAACCTGCCTTCGTCCAAAGGAAAACAGTATATTCTGGCAGCAACCGATTATTTCTCCAAGTGGACTGAAGCAGTTGCCTTGCGAAATGTCAAAGAAAAAGATGTGGTTAATTTCATCCGCCACGCCATAATATACCGACATGGTATCCCAAAGAAAATTGTTACAGACAATGGCACTCCTTTCAAAAATAAAGGAATGAAAAAACTATGTCAGAAGTTCAAAATTCATCACTCGTTCTCAACGCCTTACTATCCACCGGCTAACGGATTAGCAGAGGCATTCAAAAAAACAATAGTCAAAATATTGAAGAAAACAGTGACAGGAAACAAACGTGATTGGGATGAAAGGTTACAGGAAGCGTTATGGGCGTACAGAACTGCTCATCGAACCGCCACAAGGGCAACACCGTATTCATTAGTCTATGGTGTGGAGGCAGTCATTCCAATAGAAATACAAGTAGCATCACTAAGAGTGGCAGTGCATCAGTCTATAACTGATGATGATAATGCAAAAATATGATTGAAGGAATTGGATTTACTTGATGAGAGACACCTGGCTGCACAACAGCGTTTGCAAGCATATCAAGCAAGAATATCAGCCGCATTTGATAAGCGAATTAAATATCGTTCTTTCAAAAAAGGGGATATGGTGCTAATGCTGAAACAACCAATCGTGGTCACCCGTCGAACAGGAGGCAAATTTGAGCCTAAATGGGATGGCCCTTACGTAATAAAAGAAGTATATTCTAATCGAGCATATCGAGTTATAGATCAAGACGGACAGGGAATCGGTATACCATTCAACGCTCGCTTCCTTAAGAGATATCGTCCGTAAGTGTATTTGTTGATTTTGCCCCAGAAGATTATCAGAGTTATGATTCTGCATCAAAAGGGGGCAAACTAGTCAATGAATACGTTTACAATCGTATAGCCTCCTGCAGAAATATATTGCCTCAATATCTTCAAGAAGAAAGAATGTATCTCTAATAACGGTCACGATCATATCCAGGGGGCAAATTTAAAGCCAAATGAGGTAAAGTATGCTCAATGAAAGTGAAATTCTTTAAGGATGTAAATGAAAGCCTATGTTGGCCTATACTCGCGTTGACAAAAAGAGAAATTGCTTCCGAAGGCACCACTAATTTTGATAGAGAACATTACCAAGATAATAATTCTATATCAAAAGGGGGCAAGATGAACAGGATGAATAAGGAAGAAGCTCGCAAGCATATCAAAATCATATGATAAAGCATATCAAGATCATGTGATAGCAAATAAAGAAAGATGAAGAAAGTGAGCGCCGTCAAGGGAGTTCTACAAAATTTTGCCTGAAATTGATATCACCATCAAGCTGGTATATTACAAACAATACAAACAAACGATACGGATAAACAATTTCAGGAAAATAAAAATAAAAATACCCATCATCGTATTTCAAGACAGCGTGCTAGATCATCGCTAAAAGTCTTCAGTCTTCCAAGACATTTGAAGATAGCATATTAAATTGTAACCGAACAAAAAGTGCCAATGATTGCTATCAAGCATGACGTTCATCGCCTGTTTCGACAAGAAAACAAATGCGTTTCGATTCGGGAGATTTATTCAATGATAACAAAGAATGAATGAGAGAACATTCATCACATTTTATCTGAGTTCATTCACATCTTCTAATTCCCTTGATTCTGAAAATAAAGTACAATTAATACAATGTACTGCATAAAAGAGGAGATAGCTCGATGAAAATTTTGGCAGCATTCCGACGCTATTTCGGTCATCTCCTAAGTACTTAGGAGGAATTGACGAATCGATCAACCAGTCTTCAAGGAGATTAGAGATTTCGTCAGCCTTTCGGCGCCTATTTTGATCATCTCCTAGGACTTAGGAGGAATGTCGATTCGATCGACTAATCTTCAATGAAATAGAGATTTCAGCAGCATAACAGCGCCTATTTCAACCATCGCCTGGGACTTAGGAGGAGTGTCGATTCAATCGACTAATCTTTCTCCTTTGAACCCATCAAATAGAAGAGAGCCTGGAGAAAGGAAGCCTGGCCCATGGATTTCTGCAGCATGACGGCTCTTTAACTTCACAGACTGCAAGGCAGCCTGGTTGCACGGACTCGCGCAACAGATATCGGTTGCGCGGTCCTGCGCAACTGCCAGGAGACTTCTCTCCTACCTTCTGTCTTCTGCTCTGCTCCGCTCCGCTTCTTTTGAAAATCTTCAATCCTCCTCAATGAAGGAGGTGAGGGGGTATTTATAGGCCCTCGAGCTCATGGAAATCCCGATCTTAGTGATGTGGGACTATTCTTTCAACACTATGGACCTTTTTGCAAAGGACGATTTTCGTAGCTTATTGCGAGATCCTGCGCAACCGAAATATCAGTTGCACAGCCGTACGCAGGGAACATCAATTGCCGACACCGCGCAATAGATATTATTTGCGTGAAACCGCGCAAACTCCTTAAAAATTGGCTTGTTCTTCTTCTCTTTTCCTTTCCTTAAAAACCCGTGCAAGGGATATTTGTTACGCGGTCCTGCGCAACTGACATCTATTGCGCGGTCCCGCACAACCAATCTCAAAAGGCACTTCTCTTCTTTCTTTTATTCTTCTTTCTTGCACCTTACTTTCCAATCTTCTTCTGCTTCAATCCCTTAAACCACCCTTGGAGCTAGATCTATACCAAAATACCTAAACTACCCTTGGAGCTGGATCTGTACCAAAATACCTAAACTACCCTTGGAGCATATCAACACCATGAGATTCCCTGAGCACTGCAATGAGATATTTTTTGTGCCTCAACATCGCTGATAGAAAATCTCCATCGAAATCGAATTATCAGGTATCAATGATCATAAAAAGAAAAAGAAAACAACTACCGATAGAAAATCTCTATCGAAATCGAATTATCAGGTATCAATGATCATAAAAAGAAAATGAAAACAACTATCGCTATTGCCGATCAATCGCTCATCAAAGTTGCCATCATCACCAAGCTGATACATTGTTTTGAACACGATACAAAAGTCCTTATGACATTATCAGCAGCAGCGAAATGTCAATTATTGATCGGCCATATGATAATAGAAGAATGAATCATACAGTCAACTGTATATACATAATTGGCAATAGCGATGGCTGTTTATCATAAAAAGGCAGCCTAGTCAAGTCCCGAAAAAAAAAAGAGAAGAGAGAGAAGAAAAGAAAAGAAAAGCTAAGTCCTAAAAGGACCAAATCTCAAAAGGGACCACCTGCGCATAAGACCTATGAAGATCGCCATTCGGGCAGCGGCGAGAAGCCAGTGGCCCTAAAAAGCCCGGGAAGGCCATCGCACGCATACCCATACGGGCAGCTGATGGAGTCAATGACCAAAAGCCAGAAGGCCAAGAGTTGACAAAAAGTCAAGAGCTCAAAGTCTTCAAATGACCAAAGGCCAAAAGAGCTAAAAGTCTTCAAAAGAGCCAAAAGTCAACCGAAAGACCAAAAGCAAAAGGCCAAAAAGTTGACTAAAAGCCAAAGTGCTAAAAGTCCGCAAATGACCAGTCAAGCGTAACACCCATGCCGTCTGTATAGCTTTCCGGCAGCGTCACAGGGAACGGAGGACAAGCCCTCCCATGAATGGGCCCGACCTTGCAGGCGAAGAAAATGAGGGCTGCAGTGTGCGCAGGACAGGCCAACCATGCATAAGACTCCCAAGATTTGTGGTTCGATTTCGGTACTAACTCATGAGGAAGGGCTCAAACCTACTCATCGATGGATCGACAACCATGGATTTGGTACCCCCAAAGGTAGCCTTACTAGCTTAGCGAACTCTAGAGAGTTACAGTTGCCAACCCTGTGCGTAAAACCAACCGAGTTCACAGCCCCAGTAGCTTCACTGGGCCCCTCTAATGGATCGCAGTTTGTGAACTCCCTAGGCAGTGAAAAGTCTAGTGAACTCTAGAGAGTTACAGAGACCATCACGTAAGACCCGACTCTAACTAGAGTCCAAGTAAATGCGCCAAGTAAATTCGCTCTACTACTAAAAGAGCCTAAACTGTGTGCAACTGACTGAATTAAAACTTAGCACCGCCAATGAAATATAAATGAATAAAGTCATGTAGGAAATTTCATATTAACAAGCATAAAATTTCTTTATTATCAGTGCTTTATAGAATATCATGATAAACTAGGTGCAACGTTATAAACATATATCTCGTTTTTATACATATATATGTTTGTTCAAATATGCAAAGCATAAACTATGCGATATTTAGAATATAGGAAAGACCATCACATGAAAGCTTGAGTTATGTAGATCGTGAATAAAGGAAACAATCGAAAAAAGATGTTGCAGCAGGAGTAGCATTAAAGGGCAATTCCAGAGTTGATCAAGAGAAAAGAGTCACTGGAGTTGATCAAGAGGAAGAATTGTTAGAGTTGATCAAAGAGACCGTTATAACAGCAACGATGTTGGAAGAAAGCTCTCTGATCAAATCGCTCGAAGATGAAGCTATCACAGCTGTTGAAGAAGAGTGCTTCAATAAAAGGAGAATTATCCTCTATAATTGAAGCATCTGCTTGATACTGCTGACTAAGGGCGTTCAAGTCTTTAGCTCGAGTACCATCATTCTAGTTTTCCGCTCGAGTGTTCTCCTTCAAGTCTGCCAGTCGGATGCAATCATTCAAGCCCTTCATTCGAGCGCGAGAATCCTCCGTTCAAGAACGAGCCTCCCAGTCTTCTGTTCGAGTATCATTATTCAGTTGCAGTTACTTCAAGATCTTCAGGCAGAGGAAGATCGATCCTCCATTTGATTTCAGGAATCAATCAAAGAAGGATCGAGGGGGCATCTGTTGAGGCATAAAAAATGGTGAAGGAATTAAGCAAGGAAGGGAAAAGAGATAAAAAGAACTTTTAGAAAGAAGAAGAAAGAGATAGCTTTCACAGGAGTGTGCAAGTCCGTGCAGCCATTATAGGTTGCGTGGTACCGCGCAGACAATATCAGTTGCGCGGGTTCACGCAATGAAAGTATCAGTTGTGCGGGACCTCAGAATGTACTACACAAAGGGCTTCGTTCAGAATGACCTAAAGCACTAAAAAATAGTCCTACATCGCTAAGATCAGGATTTTCACACGTGCGAAGGTATATAAATACCCCCTCCCCTCCTTCATTAAAGAAAACTTGAAGATTTTCAAGAGAAGCAGAGCGAAGCAGAAGACAGAAGGTAGAAGAAAGCCTCCTGGCAGTTGCGCAGGACCCGCAACCGGTATCAGTTGCGTGGGTCCCCGTAACCAGACTGCCCTGCAGTCTGTGAAGTCCAAGGGCCGTTATGCTGCTGAAGTTCATGAACTAAGCTTCCTTTCTCCGGTCTTTCTCCTCTTCATGGGTTCAAAGGAGAAAGATCAGTCGATCTAATCGACATTCCTTCAAAGTCCCAGAAGATGGTTGGAATAGGCGCTGTTATGCTGCTGAAATCTTTATTTCATTAAAGACCCACCGATCGGAACGGCATTCCTCCTAAGTCTTAGGAGATGATCGAATCAGGCACCGAAAGGCTTCAAAATGAACTTTTGATATTTAAAGCACAAGTCCTTCATTTCTAAGTGATTTATCTTAGAATCAAGGGATGTAAAGAGGATGTAAATGAACTCAATATCAATAAAACGTGATGAATGTTCATAGTAATCTTTCTCTGTTATGTTTAAATAAGACAATCTCCCTAAATCAAATGCCTTTGTTTCTTTGTCGAAACACTGGCCACACTTCAACGAGCTGCTGTATATTCCAAGGAAGAATGACCGGAAGGATGCTCCATTTCATTGAAGACTGGTTGATCAGATCATCAATTCCTCCTAAGTACCTAGGAGATGACCGAAATAGCGCCGGAATGCTGTCGAAATTTTTATCGAGCTATCTTCTCTTTCTTTCAGTACAAGTACATTGCATTAATTGTACTTTATTTTCAGAATCAAGGAAATTAGAGGATGTAAATGAACTCAGATAAATGTGATCAATGTTCTCTCATTAAATTCTTTGTTATCATTGAATAAATCCCCCAAGTTAAACGCATTTGCTCCTTTGTCGAAACACCTGTGATGTAATGCCAAGAGGTATATGCTGATGAAGTTCCAAGAGTAGGATCCTTGATGTGAGTGGCTATCTCCCCAAGGGCTCTGTAAATGGAGCATAACACCGGAGGAGCGAGGGAATATCTATGGCCTTCTGCTAAGGCACCAGCTACAACAAAGACTGTAGGGCGAATAACATCTGCCCATTTGGAGCTGGGAAGTATAACGAGGCTTAGCCAATAGGCCAAGAAAGCTGCAAGTTCCCTGAATGAACTGTAATCTTCTCTTTCCTTCATTGCATCCCGAAGCCGTGTTAGCTCCTTAGAACAACAGTCGCGAAATCTATAAGAGAAAGAAAAATATGAGTATGCAGAAATTTCTAAAAAAGAAAAAAAGGGGAAAAGAGAAAAGAGTTGAGTCATGGGTTCATAAATACCTGAGGGTTCTGGAGAAGTGTGCGAGCCATTGTAGAGGGGAAAGCTTGTGAATGTTGGGAAATTTCCCCATCTCCTTGAAAAGCTCGATAGTGGTTTCAGAAATGGAAGGTTTGCGATCAGGAAAGGACACGAAGGCTAGCTCCCTGTTGGAGGGGATGAATTCATCATAAAATTTGCCCATTATGGGAAGTTATACGATGAAGATCCCAGAGTGTTACACTCATTTTACCATATGGAAGGTGGAAAGAGTTGGTAGTGGGCAACCAGTATTAAATGAAAACTTTCAATACAGTGGGTTCTTTATAGAAGTGCTTGGATGTGACTTTTATAGCATCATAAAGGCCAATTTTGGCAAGCGTGCTTGCATGCTTCAGCAAGATAGCTTCTGCCCAGTCAGAATAATAATGTCGAGCAATTAATAGACCCCTAGTGCAGAAGTCTTCCGGTCCCCAAAGTTGAGCACGATCTCGGAACCGTTGCCGGATGGTCTCATAAAAATGAGAGGGGAAAAGGTCATGAGGACTATGAAAAGGCATAAGGAAGAGCATGGGATGGACTTCCCCAATCTTTTGCCGTGGCTTTTACGTCCGTATTATCCCTTCAAGAATGTGTGGTTCTCTCATTGCCCACGACTCAATATACATCAGTCTTTCACCGTGAACATGGTCCTTTGGTTCGCAGTCGAGCATGGACTGGTGACGATAGACATTGATGGGAATTACTGTCATGCCTTCTGAGTGGGGGTTATCAAACTTCATGATGCCCTCAATAACTCGCACCGAATCCCACAAGTTCTGGAGCCTCTTCTTTTTATGTTCAGCAATTTTGTCTTCGAATTCTTTTGCCTTATTTCGGCGAGTCTTCTTTGAATAAGAAGCAGGAGTGTCTTCCCGAGGAGGTGGTCTTTGACTATCTGTGCGGATGTGAGCAGTTATTTTCAACCATTCATCCCAATCATATTCTCTGTCGTGCCTAGGAGGGCATTTAAGACTTCCTAGCGCTATTGCCCGGTGAATGGGAGATGGTAGAGATTCAATGCGGTCAGTAAAGTTAAAAGTGAGAAGTACAGGCTCTTTAAAGCATGCAGGAGTGTTGGCAGTAGTTTTCGTTCGCTTGGCGGGAGGTTGATCAGAAGAAGGGGAAGGGCGAAAAGGACATGGATCGAGTAAGTTAGGATGAGAAGGTTGGTCAGTAGGCGTATCTACAGGATGAAAGGTTCGCTTAATACGAGCCATGATGAAATATGGTGTACAAGGTTTGAAGGAAATCAAAGAAGAGGTACAAAGGAAAGGTGAAAGAGGGAAGAAACAGTAGCTAAGTGTCTGAAAAGGGTTCAGGTGAAAGAAGGAAGAAACTGCTAAGTACCAGCGGAAAGGATACTTTACGCAGGACCACGCAAAGTATATCATTTGAGCGGAGTGAAAGGGACTTTTAGAAATCTTACGCGAACAACAGAGTGTTGCGCGGGACCACGAAACCATATCGATTGCACGGAGTAGAAATGTGGGGACAAAGTTTCGCTGGTGCACAAGTGATCTGATTAAATGACAAGTCGCTGGGCTATTTATAGGATTTGTGGCTGAGTACGATACGTGGGTTTTTGACTGCGTGGGTCTGCGTGGATCTTGAAGAAAGGAATTGGATTGATCCTTTCCTTTGATTTTGTGAAAACAAAGAACGGATCAAGGGGGCATCTGTTGAGGCATAAAAAATAAGAGAAGAATGGAAGCAAATGAAGATCAAAAGATTGTGAAGGGGAGTTGAAAGAAAAGGGGAATCAAATTACTAATAGACACTTTGCAAGGGACTATGCAAAGGATATACTTTGCACGGTTCTTCGCAATCGATATCACGTTGCGTTGATGTGTGCAGTTAGTTTTTTTCAAGTGATTATGTCCCACATTGCCAAAATCAGAGTTTTGCACGTGTGAGTGGCTATAAATACCCCTTTCCCTCCTTCATGGAGGAGGATCGAAGATTTCAGAGAGCAAGTGGAGCAAGAAGAGAGAATTGAAGGTAAAAACAATAGGCCAAGGGCTTTGCCCAGGATCCCGCAAACTATGTCCTTTGCACGGGTCCGTGCAATCAGGTTGTTTTGTAGTCTGTAGAGCTGAGGAATCGTTATGCTATTGAAATGGCTGAGACCTCTAAGTTCTTCTATTCAAGTGCAAAAGGAGATAGCCTGCTGAAGTGCATATTCCTCCTAAGTTTTAGGAGATGATCAGAATAGCACCGGAATGCTGTCAAAATTCTTATCTCCATGAAGATTGATTGGTCTAATCAACAATTCCTCCTAAGTCCTTGGAGATGACTAAAATTCATGCCCAATGCTGCCGAATTTGCTATTTGAATTTAATGTTCTAATGTTATTAATTCATACATATTCGAATAAATGCAGCTTAGAATCAAGGGAGATTAGAGGATGTAAATGAACTCAGAAGCAATAAAATGTGATGATCGTCTTTATGCTTTTCCTCTGTTATGTTTGAATAAGATAATCCCCCGAATCGAAACGCATTTGTTTTCTTGTCAAAACATGTCCCGTACTTTGAGATACATTAGGCTAAAGCTTTGAATACTTGGCATTTCCTGTTATTGGTCGAAGAATGTAACTGTGCTCTTTGGGAAGAACAATATCAAGTTTACCATCTTGACTCATAATTTTAAATACTTGACTCCATTCTGAAGGAAGCTAGTCCTCCCATGGTTTGTCAACATTCCACAGCTGAATATCAGAATCGAAATAAAGAGCCAAGCGTTCAAGTTCCACAGACTTCTGAATTTGCTCTAGTGTACCCCCTGTAATAAATGTTTCATTTTCACCATCGTCAACTGTTACTAATGAAAGCTTTTCCAGTGTTACGCCTGTCGCAAATGGATGACCAGGATTGCTTTGAAGATCCTCATATCTAATGTGGATATTGGTAATAGAGAGCTTCAGGTTCCCTATTATCGTGTTGATCAGAGAGCCCAACCACGATGTATTCACTAAATTTTAGTTGTTGCCTACTCTCCAACAGCTTTATTTCCATTTCCCTTATTCTAGTCTTTTTTGCTTCTTGGACAGTGTCCTCACTACATCCTTCAACCTGTGTTGCAGGCTCAACTAATTATGAAAATCCGATCCAAATAGACTAAGACTGGTTCTTGACCTAGCCTGCTCTGTGGAACCTTGAGCTTCACAGACCTAAGAAATCATGCCTTAACTTTCACAGGCAACTTCAAGGCATTAAGCTCCTCTGGCTTCAGCTGCATATTTGTGAGCTCCACATTACCTCGCCAGACGCTGATCTTGAGAGCTTCCTTGTTAAGGCCTCTCACGTAGTTTCCAAGGCATTTCTGAAGCAAGAACGTGAATTGATCTTCCAACATCTCTCCGTACTTTCTCGCCATGGAAGTGCTTCTATATGATACCCATTATTTGGTCAACATGTGAGCATAGCTTTGCATAAAAATTAGCTGAATTTGAATTGGCTCCAAAACTCTAAATGCTTTCTATCAAGCATCTAAAATCATCAAATTGGCTTTCTTCTTCAGCATGCTCCTGAGTAAATGATAATTCCCCATCTACCGCTGGGAATATAACTTCATCCTCAGTAATGCCATGGAAGATGCATACTTTGGCAATGAATTGTAACATGTCATTGAAATTTGACAAATCAGAGAAATCTCCTGAAAGTTGCATCTTCCTTATTCCATCAGCTAAATCATTCAATTCTCTTTTGATAGCATTGTGCTAATATTTCATTGATTGGATGTGCTATAATTGAATCGATAGCTGACTCCAGATGTTTCCTTTTTCCAGTCTTGGAAGATTCACAAGTGCTCCACCCTTTCTCTGCTCGATCTGTTAAATGGCCATGTGTGGGAGCCACACAACACTTTTGAAGAAGCCTTTCATTTTAGACAAATCAAGGCAGCCTGTTCCTCTTCCTTAAACATGTACTAACGAATGGCTGTTTAAATCACTCTCGTATAAGAAGCTAGCTCTCTTCGGAAACTGTCATCGTTCTGGCATTATTTGTCTTTGATTGAAACTAATTTGATCTTTTCTGACACTTTTTGGAAGCAGTCTATTGAATGTGAAGTAAACAATTATAGTAGTCGAGAGAAAGATCACTACGGTATATCTGTCATTCAGAACAGAATGTTAGTTAATTTATTAAATAAATTCGTACTTTATTTTCAGAGATGAAAGGGAGGATGTTCCCATTGAGAATCACCATTTTGGCATACAGACGCCAAAAAAAGGTGATAAATGTTCTCTGAATATTTTCTAAGATACCATCGAATAATAAAGTCCCCAGCAGAGTCATCATTTTGTTTCGACAAAGAAATAAATGCGTTCTATTTGGGGAATTTATTCAATGATAACAAAGAATTTGATGAGAGAACATTGATCACATGTAGAGCTGTACACGAGTCGAGTCGAGTCGAGTAGGGCGATACTCGTACTCAGCTCTTAACGCCTGAGTGCTGCTCGTACTTGGCTCTACTCGGCCAACGAGTAAGGACTCCCTGCTCGTACTCTACTCGCCTGAGTACGAGTAGTAAACGAGTTGAGTCGAGTCCGATTTTTCGAGGTGAGTTCGAGTACGAGCAGAAATCAAGTTGAGTAGAGTGTGAGTTTTCGAGGCGAGTTCGAGTCAATTGGAATTTGAAGTTAAACTAAATAATAAAATATATAAAATGCACATAATTTATGATTAAAAAAGTAAAAAACTTCGATAATTACATTAGCATATTTACATTACATTATTCACTTCAAAATGACAATTTATAACTAATAACCTATATAAGAGGAGTGTCTTCCTGTATTGTCATCTGATCCATCAGAACTGCTATCTATTTTTTCATATACAAATTGGTTCACTTTCTCTGAGTCAGAAGCCGAAGAGATTTTTTCTTCGTGCTCTTCTACACTTTGAACTAGATTTTTCAAACTTGCTTTATGTGAAGAATTGTATGTAGTACCCAATGCTCTATAAAATTCACCGAGACGAGTCAGGAATTTTAATTTGTTACTCTTTTTCTTCTTGTTTATCGTACTTTTTCTTCTTCTTGTTTGTCGTACACGAGTAACTCGACCCTGCTTCAACATCGTGTTGTCTTTGACTCGAATATCGCTGAAGTCTAGAAACATCTTTCATACTGTGTTTTAAGGCGAGTTGGAATTGTTCTTCCTCCAAAGCTTTTAATCTGGCCTCCTCCTCTGCATCTTCTGTGGATGTCATTCGTGTACTAGATCCAAAAGTAGAAGGTTTGGATGGAGTGAAAGGTTTTCTATTCGAATCTAACAGAGTTTAAAAAAGAATTTGGATATCCTTAGGGGCATTGAGGCACGGTTTTGCATCACCACCTCGACATGACAAGTGTAAGTGAAAGCGATTAGTCTTGTGCACAAACTTTGCACCACACAAACCACACTTAATCTTTATTTTTCCAGACCTTGGTGGTAATTCAATTAGGGAAGCATAGTCCCAAATGTTTGTCGATGGCTCAGATGACGACATATCTACATTCAATTTTTAATAAAAAAATCAGAATATTGATAAATAAACTGAACTTGATATAGGAACAAAAGAAAGCAATATAAATGTATCTAAATTCAAAAATAAAACTAAACGAACATGCATATGTAAATAAATATCAAAGATTCAAAGTCTTCCAAACCACATTCCAAAAAGACCAACACTTTCGTGTTTGTAGTTGCAGTGAAATAATATTACAGATTATTCAACATTCAGCCAAAAAAATTGAAAAACTGAAAATAATTATTGATCTGTAGGTAGAGACTCGTCACGAATCTCAATCTCCTCTTCTTCATCATCATCATTCATATCTCCTCCCCATATCGGGCGCAACCAATCTTGCGTACAAATCAACGCTTCAACTGTCTTTGGCGAAAGTGAGCTTCGATACTTACTCACAACCTTGCTCCCTATGCTGAATGCGGATTCTGATGCCACTGTTGAAACTGGTATTGATAATATGTCTCGTGCCATCACAGATAATGTAGGGTATTTTGATTCACTAACCCTCATCTTCCACCATTCCAACACATCAAATTCAGCTCGCACTACGATTGGCTCCTTGAGGTACATTTCTAACTCTGATTCCTTAGTATCAACTCCCATTCGTGCTTGTGCCAAATATGGTATGTATTCATTTAGCACATCCGGATTACCAGGTACAGAAATATTTTCATCTCTACTTTCTTCAACACCCGCTGCAAGTAAAGTATTAACATACGTTTTGTATGGATCTTCAAGGGCTTGACGAACCTTAGACGTCTCTGTTGCCGCTCTTTCAGTAGGATAAAGCTTCATGAAAATAAAGCTAACCAATTCCATATTACAATGGGGATCAAGAACAACTGCCAAGGACATCAACAGATGACATTCGTCCCAGTATTTATCGAACTTCGTCTTCATACCAACTGTCACCTGGCATATGAAATCCGGACCCACATTGGCGTTTTTCTGCAAAGCATCCTTAATCTTCCAAAGAGACGGAAGAAACAGATTCGCACAGTTGGATACTGATTCCCAGAAAAAATCTTCGTGCTATCGTAGAAAACTTGGAGAAATGTGTGAACTTGTTGTACTTTGGCCCAATCATCTGTGCTCGGCAACCAAGAATACGTTCTGTCACACGCCGCGTATTCAGAAAATGCAAGCTGTAATTCCATTGTTGCATCTAACATTTCATAGGTCGAGTTCAAACGTGTACAGTCATCCAACTTCAACATTTTTTTAGATGGTACATTCAAACGTTGGATGATGTCATTCCATACACTCAGTCTCCATGATGACCCCCTTATATATTTCACACTATCTCTTATGTTCTCTATAGTGTCGTCGATTGCTTTCAGCCCTTCTTGTACAATTAAATTTACAATATGAGCACAACATCTGACCTAAAATATTTTTCCTTCAAAAAGTAAATTTCCTATAGCCCTGAACTGGTTACGTAAGCATGAAATGACACTATCATTTGCTGAAGCATTGTCTAAAGTTATTGCTGAAATTTTTTTCTTAATGCCCCAGCCTTTTAGAAAACTATAGATGCAATCTGAAATAAGTAAACCAGTATGTGGAGGAGGAAGGTGTTTGAAGTTCAAAATTCTCTTGCATAGTTTCCAATCGTTATCGACATAGTGAGCGGTTAATGAAATGTATCCTTTTCTTTGATTGGACGTCATCCATAAATCAGAAGTCAAAGCTATTCTGGTCACTGAAGCTAAAACTTTTTTCAGTGTCATCTTCGTATTTGCATACATCTTCATGCTTTCTCTCTGCACTGTGACGCGGGAGACATTCTCAGCCCGAGGGTTAAGGAATTGACAGAAAGCCCTAAACCCTTTACTTTCAATCATTCTGAAAGGTTTTTCTTCCAAAATCACTAATTTAGCAAACCACTCATTCAGCTTCTCCTTGTCAAACTTATGAGTGGACACTATGCCTTGGGAGTCATCCCCTTCTGACTTCGTAAATGACAGTGTCTGTTGGCCGGGAGGAGGGAATCATGCTTTCTTAGGACACGTCTTCAAATGTCTAATTAGATGTGTCATAGATCCTCCTAAAATCTTGCTGAATAACCCTTTGCAGTGATTACACTTTATCTTCTGTACACCGTTAACTGTCACATCTTCGAAATCGTCCCACACTGCTGATCTCTTCTTCTTCCCTTTTCCTGCGATTGACGTGTCTGTGTCTCCCTCTACTATTAGAGGAGATGTGACCGATGCACCCATTCCAGGGGTATTTGGGCTTTCGTATTGACTAGCCATCTATAAAATAAAGTTCTCGATATATTATATGGCTATAACTAGGGTCCTAGATGGCTAGACCGCTAGACGGGCATAATTACTTAACTGTCTAAATCAGTCACCCATTCACAGTTAGATAGATTGTAATGCTTCATTTTTCAATTTAAATGCTACGCCAAAATTTCGGCAGCATCTCCCCTTATCTCTCCAGAATATATTAATCTTGTATTTGATTCCTATTTCAATCATCAACACAAAGTGTGGACATTTGACGATGGAAATAAATACATGAAATATATCCAGAGAGAAAAAGGAGAGACAAAACCGGAACAGGCATATGCATTTAAATTGGAATAAATGAAGACATTACAATTTATTTAACCCTGAACTATCCAAAAAGGGACAATTCGATCAATTTCTATGCATCCAAGAATACACTGAATCTATGTCTGGCAACATAGAAATCCTCAAATCGGCAACTAATTATCTTATACTACAACTAGAACAATAAAAATAATAATAAAACCTAACAATCAAACAATAAATGAATTGAAGGAATCGAAAGCACTAATATCAATTTAATCCAAAATTATTGTCATTTTAAGGATAGTTTGGATGGAAGTGAACAGAGGTAAATGGAGTAAATTGTGGATAAATAAAAGTAAATGTTATTTTAACTATTTTCAGGTATAAATAAATTCATGCAGATGGAAATAAAATGAAAGTAAATTAGCTTGTAAATGAAGTCTTTTAGCATAATTTAGAAGTAAATAAATTGAAATGACTTTTATGAGTTTCAACACCTGGTCAAGGGTTCGAGTACCCATAGGTGGTGAAATTCCACTATTATGTGAGTGTGTGAGGGTATGTGTGCATGTGTTAAAAAAATAAAATAAATGAAATGACTTTTTGAGATATCTTGGGATGTGGCCCAACTAAACTAAAGTATGTGCAACCTGGATGAAGGTATACCTAAACACAACCCATTCTAAAATTTAGGTGGGTCATAACAAGTGAATATATATAAGTTTTAAGCATTATTATATATTGCTCTTATGGTGCACCCCACCTAAGTTTTTTATGGATGATTCTTGGGATGTACGGTGATTATGAAGATGCCTACCAGATTCATGGTTTGGATTACACATACACAAAACAGCTTGGCCCCACATAGCGCATGTGATCATTTCCCTTCTAGTCATAAGCCCAATTTCTTATTGTGCGTATCTAGCATACACCGAACGACAGTTTATAAATCTGCCTCTAGCTTCTGATTCTACGCAATTGCGTTGATCCGAACCGTTCATTGGAATGTCCATCTCTTGGATTGGTTATATTATATCTAAAAAATATTCATGAAGATAAATCTTCCTACCCTTGGATGGTCAGCAAAAGGCTAATTGGACGTGGACTATTTGCATCTGCGACATGAGCATTCCCCCATATCATATCAATGCAATTTTGGGGGTGTGGCCCATCCAAGATATGGCCCACCATTTGTACCATTTAGATCAGTAAGCATGCGCAACAACTGAATAGGAACATATGGTTATACACCAAATCATTATCACCCTTTATTTCATTGAGAAACACCAAGGAACTTGCCTGCCATTAGCAGGCAAGCTGCCAACCTACGACAGAGAAATCATATCCACTCAAGATGTGTTTTGGGGGCACCCCACACTCAGTGTCCAGGTTGGACAGTCACAGCATACACACAAAATGGTGGGCCCAACACATAAATTATGTAATCATCAAAATCAACTTCGGAAAGTAATATATTCAAAACGAAATTCTTACCTGATGGACGGACAGGGGCATCGGGTAGGGGTGGGACGAGCTGTGGACAGGGCAGGGTAGGGACGAGCTGCGGACAGGGGCGTCGCCGCGTCGGGCAGGCCAGGGATGAGCTACAGCAGGGACAGGGGCACCGGGCAGGGTAAGGACGAGCTGCGGGCAGGGCAGGGCAGTGACGACTGACGAGCTGCGGACAGGGACGAGCTCCAAGGAGAGAGAGAGGAGAGAGAGAGAGAGAAGAAGAAGAAGAAGAAGATGGACGTGCCAGATAGGGGAATGAAAGGAGAGAGAGAGAGAGAGAGAGAGAGAGAGAGAGAGAGAGGGAAATGGGAATGGCCGAATGGGTAGGGTCGTAGATGGGCGCTGACCGATGGGAGGGAGGGAAGGAAAGGGGAGGGTTTTTTTTTTTTATTTGGGCGGGCGGGTGAAAGTTGAAAGCGACCGGGATTAGGGATTTAGAGTTATATATAATATGGCCCTGGTCGAGCAACGAGTCGAGTACTCCTTTGCTCGTACTCTACTCTAACTAAAAATGAGTAGGAAAAAATTGCTCGTACTCGGCTCTAACTCAGCGGAGTCGAGCATCGAGTTGAGCATTCCGAGTTGAGTCGATCGAGTACCCGAGCTTTGCCTGCTCGTGTACAGCTCTAATCACATGTATCTGAGTTCATTTATATCCTCTGAATCCCTTGATTCTGAAAATAAAGTACAATTAATGCAATGTACTGAATGAAAAGAAGACAGTCAGATAGAAATTTTGACAGCATTCTGACGTTATTTCGGTCATCTCCTAGGTACTTAGGAGGAATTACTGATCTGATCAGCCAGTCTTCAAGGAGATAGAAATTTCGGTAGCCTTCTGTCGCTATTTCGATCATCTCCGAGGTACTTAGGAGGAATTGCTGATCTGATCAGCCAGTCTTCACTGAGATGGAGCATCCTTCCAGTCATTCTTCCTTAAAATATACAGCAGCCCGTTGAAGTGTGGCTAGGCCCTGAGGAAATCAAGTCGAACATGCTAAACGGCCCTGAAAAGTCTCCCAGAATGTAAGATCATGGGGTTGTCACCGTCCGTTTAACTCAAAACTTTATGTGCAGCATTAGAACCACAAATTAGCTGTACACATCAAATTTTAGCTTCTGAATCCTTGTAGAAATGGCCAAACAGACAAATCAGCCCCTAAGATCATGATTTGGGGCCCACCTGATATCTGGATATGCTTCAGATTTGGTCCCAACATGTTAAATGTAATGGCAAAGCGTATGGACGGAGCAGATTTCTCACTAGCATTACGTTGGGACCACATGTACATCGCATGTACATGAAGTCCAAGTGCACGAGCCGTGCATGGGATCTCCCAAGGTCGGTCAGCGGCTGTTGACCGACTTCTTCTTCTTCAAATTTCAAATACACACAGCGTCTTTACTGCAACCGCCATTTTTGTGGTGGGGTCCACTCACTACTCCATTGAGTGATCTGAACCGTTCATTCTTTTCAGAGGATGAGAATTAGCCTCGCCTAGTTCTCCTTTTGTCTCCATGCCTGTGATTGTAAGATCTTAACTTTCGAATATGGAATTGACGGCGGAGTAGATAACCTTACAGGCCACGTTGATTTCTCTTCAAAAGCAGTCATTCCTCGATGATTTCGCCCTGAATCGAATGGACGGAGTGGATTTTCCAAAAAATTCAGTAAGAGGGCCACCAAACTTCACAGAGTCGACGTACATCGACTTTGTTAAAAACAGAGGCTCTGTCTTTTTACTGTGGGCCACCATCGTGCAGGGAATGATAGATCTGAGTCATCCATTAGGTAGAGGGAGAAAAACTAATCGAAACCATGCTAAGCTTTGGCGACCATGCTCATCCATATGATCGTTATGGCGATCATAAACGGACCATTGAGCTTCCATTGCAGCTTGATTTTCTTGGTGGGCCACATCATCGGTTGATCAAAACCGGCCTCTCACGGTTGAAATTCTGAGAGGAAGACATTGGACGACGTGGATCTCCCAAAAGGTGGCTGTACTGGGCTTCGCCAACAGCCCAGACTTCTTCATCTCATGTAGAAATTTCGCCTGGTTGCGCGACTAGCGCAACGGAAGACTTCCTTGCGCGGCTCGTGCAACAATCTTCATCCGTTGCATGGACAGCGCAACAAGGACTCTTCCTTGCACGGCTGGCGAACCAGCAACTCTCCCTTGCGCGGCTGGTGAACCAGCAACTCTCCCTTGTGCGGAGGGGACTCTTCCTTGCGTGGCTGGCGAACCAGCAACTCTCCCTTGAGCGGTCTGTGCAACTACATCGCTCTCTCCCTCTCTCTTCACTTCTTCCGCTCCATTTCTTAGCCCACCAGCTGATCTAACCGATCCAACCCCTCAAATAGAGTAGGAGTGAGGTATTTGTAGGCCCCACCACTCTTACAGAGTGGTGATCACCACCACCTATCTCTTCACATATGAACTTCTACTTTTCTTAAACTATGGTGACCACCAAGCTACCTCTTAAATGGTGGTGTATAACCTTTTTCCCTTAAAATGACACATGTGCACCCCTTTTTACCAAACTACGATTTTCAATGCTTTTTACCAGAATACCTAAACTACCCCTTGGACATGGAATGTTATCAAAATACCTAAACTACCCCTGGAACTGGATTTTTACCAAAATACCCCCAAACATGGAATTTACCAAAATACCCCGAACATGGAATTTACCAAAATACCCCGGATGTGGAAATTACTAAAATACCCCCGGACATGGAATTTACCTAAATACCCCCGGACATGGAATTTACCAAAATACCCGGACATGAAAATTACCAAAATACCCTCGAACATGGAAATTACCAAAATATCCCTGGACATTAAAATTACTGAAATACCCCCAGACATGGAAATTATCGAAATACCCCCGGACATGAAAATTACCGAACTACCCCGGACATTGAATTTACCGAAATACCCCCGGACATGGAATTTACCAAAATACCCCGAAAATGGAATATTTTTTTTATGCCTCAACACCAATTGTATCCCTTATAACTCTCTCTTTAGAAGTCGAATTTAGACTATTTCAGTTCATTGGAATTATAACTTGTTAAGCTTCCAAATGGGACCAAAATTGCCTAATTCAGAGACCGTTCACCATCCCAAAAGCACGTTGGAACTCTTCGATCATCATTTTTCAGTATGGATTGTTAATCTTTCCAAATTGTGTGATCCAACGGAGATGCCTATTTCTTCATTATTTGATGTCGGATTGGGTCAATTTTTGGTCATTTGAATGATACTTTCATGCTCTTTCATTCTTTACTAGTATCGTCGTCTTCCGAGTCCATTTGGGCATCCATAAGTTGGATCGTAGTCGTAGTTCCCGAATGTTTCCTTCATCTTCTTTGTCCAATAGTAACCCTCATAACTCTCTATTCAGAGGTCGAATTTAGACTATTTCAAGTCATTGGAATGGTAACTTTTCAAGCTTCCAAATGGGACCAAAATAGACTAATTCAGAGATCGTTCGATATCCCAAAAGCACGCTACAACTCTTAGATTATCATTTTTCAATACGGATTGTTAATCTTTCCAAATTGCATGATCCAACGGAGACACCAATAACTCCATCATTTAATGTCAGATTGGGTCAATTTTTGGTCAACTGAATGGTACTTTAATGCTCTTTCATTCCTGACTGTAATCGTCATATTCTGAGACTATTTGGGCATCTGTAAGGGGGGTCGCAGTCATCAGTCCTGAATATTTCCTTCATCTCTTTGTCCGATAGTAACCTTCATAACTCTCTCTTTAGAGTTTGAATTTAGACTATTTCAGGTCATTAGAATGGTAACTTGTCAAGCTTCCAAATGGGACCAGAATTGCCTAATTCAGAGACCGTTCTATAGCCTGAAAGCACGTTGGAACTCTTTGATTGTCATTTTTCAATATGGATTGTTAATCTTTCTAAATTGCACGATCCAATGGAGACGCCTATTACTTCATCATTAGATGTCAGATTGGGTCAATTTTTGGTCATCTGAATGCTACTTTAGTGCTCTTTTGTTCAACACTGGTATCATCGTATTTCGAGACAATTTGGGCATCTATAAGTTGGATCGCAGTCGTCAGTCCTAAATGTTTCCTTCATCTTCTTGTCCAATAGTAACTCTCATAACTCTCTCTTCAGAGGTCAAATTTACACTATTTCAGGCCATTGGAATGGTAACTTGTCAAGCTTCTAAATAGGACCAAAATTGCATTATTCAGACACCATTCGATATCCCAAAAGCTCGTTGGAACTCTTCGATCATTATTTTTCAATATGGATTGTGAATCTTTCCAAATTGTGCGATCAAACTGAGATACCTATAACTCCATCATTGGATGTCGGATTGGGTTGATTATTGGTCAACTGAATGGTACTTTAGTGCTCTTTCATTCTTGATCAGAATCGTCATATTCCGAGACCATTTCGGCATTCGTAAGTGGGATCGCAGCCATCGGTCCTGAATGTTACCTTCATCTCCTTGTCCAATAGTAATCTTCATAATTCTCTCTTCAGAGTTCAAATTTAGACTTTTTTTGGTCATTGGAATGGTAACTTGTCAAGCTTCCAAATAGGACCAGAATTGCCAAATTCTAAGACTGTTCAATATCCCAAAAGCACGTTGGAACTCTTCCATCGTCATTTTTCAATATGGATTGTTAATCTTTACAAATTACGTGATCCAACGGAGATGCCTATAACCCCATCATTTGATGTCAGATTGGGAGAATTTTTGGTCATCTAAATGGTACTTTAGTGCTCTTTCATTCCTGACTAGAATCATCGTATTCCGAGACCATTCGGGCATCCGTAAGTTGCATCACAGTCGTCGGTCCTGAATGTTTCCTTCATCTTCTTGTCCAATAGTAACCTTCATAACTCTCTCTTTAGAGTTCGAATTTAGACTATTTTAGGTCATTGGTATGGTAACTTGTCAAGCTTCCAAATGGGACTAGAATTGCCTAATTCAGAGACCATTCGATACCCCACAAGTACGTTGGTACTTTTGGAACGTCATTTTTCAATATGGATTGTTAATCTTTCCAAATTGCATGATCCAACAGAGACGCCTATAACTCCATCCTTTGATGTCGGATTGGGTCTATTTTTGGTCATCTGACTAGTATTTTAGTGATCATTCATTCCTGATTGGAATCGTCACATTCCGAGACCATTTGGGCATCCGTAAGTTGCATCGCAGTCATCAGTCTTGAATGTTTCCTTCATCTTCTTGTCCAATAATAACCCACATAACTCTCTCTTTAGAGGTCGAATTTAGACTATTTCTGGTCATTGCAATGGTAACTTGTCAAGCTTCCAAATGAGGTCAAATTTGCCTACATCAGAGAGCGTTCGATATCCCAAAAGCATGTTGCGACTCTTGGATCATCATTTTTTAATATGGATTGTTATTTTTTCCAAATTGCATGATCCAACGGAGACGCCTATTACTTCATCATTTGATGTCAAATTGGGTCAATTTTTGGTCATCCGAATGGTACTTTAGTGGTCTTTCATTCTTGACTGGTATCGTCGTATTCTCAATCCATTTGTGCATCCGTAAGTTGGATCACAATCATCGGTCCTGAATGTTTCCTATATCTTCTTGTCCAATAGTAACCCTCATAACTCTCTCTTCAGAGGTCGAATTTAGACTATTTCAGGTCATTGGAATGGTAACTTGTCAAGCTTCCAAATGGGACAAGAATTGCCTAATTCAGGGACCGTTCGATATCCCAAAAGCACGTTGGAACTCTTCGATCGTCATTTTTCAATATGGATTGTTAATCCTTCCAAATTGCGTGATCCAACGGAGACGCCTATTAATTTATCATTTGATGTCGGATTGGGTTGATTTTTGATCATCTGAATGGTACTTTAATGCTCTTTCATTCCTGACTAGAATTGTCGTATTCCGAGACCATTTGGGCTTCTGTAAGTGGGATTGCAGTCGTTAGTCCTGAATGTTTCCTTCATCTCCTTGTCCAATAGTAACCCTCTAACTCTCTCTTCAGAGGTCGAATTTTGACTATTTCAGGTCATTGGAATGGTAACTTGTCTATCTTACAAATGGGACCAGAATTGCCTAATTCAGAGACTGTTTGATATCCTAAAAGCACATTGGAACTCTTCGATTGTCATTTTTCAATATGGATTGCTAATCTTTCCAAATTACATTATCCAATGGAGACACTTATTACTTCATCATTTGACGTTGGATTGGTTCAATTTTTGGTCATCTGAATGCCACTTTAGTGCTCTTTCATTCTTGACTGGTATCATCATATTTTGAGACCATTTAGGCATTCGTAAGTGGGATATCAGTCGCCAGTCCTAAATGTCTCCTTCATCTCCTTGTCCAATAGTAACCTTCATAACTCTCTCTCTAGAGTTCAAATTTAGGCTATTTCAGGTCATTGGATTGACAACTTGTCAAGCTTCCAAATGAGACCGAAATTGCTTAATTCATCAACCGTTCGTTATCTCAAAAGCACGTTGGAACTCTTCGATCGTCATTTTTCAATATGGATTGTTAATGTTTCCAAATTGCACGATCCAACGACGACGCCCATTACTTCATCATTTGATGTCAGATTGGGTCGAGTTTTGGTCATCTAAATGGTAATTTAGTTCTCTTTCATTCTTAACTAGTATCATTGTATTCCGAGACCATTTGGGTATCTGTAAGTGGGATCATTGTCATCAGCCCTGAATGTTTCCTTCCTCTTTGTTTCGATAAGAAAACAAATGCGTTTCATTTGGGGGATTTATTCAATGATAACAAAGAATGAATGAGAAACATTCATCACATTTATCTGAGTTCATTTACATCCTCTGATTCCCTTGATTTTGAAAATAAAGTACAATTAATACAATGTACTGAATGAAAGAAAGATAGTTCGATGGAAATTTCGGCAGCATAACAGCGCTATTTCGGTCATCTCCTAGGTACTTAGGAGGAATTGCTGATTTGATCAGCCAATCTTCAATGAGATGGAGCATCTTTCCGGTCATTCTTCCTTAAAATATGAAGCAACCCATTGTAGTGTTGCCAGGCCCTGAAGAAATCAGCCCGATCATGCTAAACGGGCCTGAAAAGTCTCCCAGAATGAAAGATCAGGGGGTTTCCACCTTCCGTTCGGCTTCAAACTTGATGTGCAGCCTTAAAACCACAAATTAGCCGTCCATGTCAAATTTCAGCTTCTAGATCCTTGTAGAAGTGGCCAAACTGACGAATCAGCCCCTGAAATCATGATTTGGGGCCCGCCTGATATTTGGACATGCTTCCGATTTGGTCCCAATGCGCTAAATACAGTGATGAAGCAGATGGTCGGAACAGATTTCTCACTAGCATCACGTTGGGTCCTACATGTACATTGCATGTACATGGTACTCAAGTGCACAAGCCATGCACGGTATCTTCCCAAAGTTGGTCAACAGCGCTGACCGACTCTTCTTCTTCATTTTTAAAAAACCGCACAGCTTCTTTCCTTCGCTGGCCGATTTTGTGTAGTGCGGCCCACTTACCGCTCTACTAGATGATCTGAGCTGTCCATCCACTTTAGAAGGTGGGCATTACCGTTGCCTAGTTGTCCTTTTGTCGCCATGCAGACCATTGAAAGATCTCAACCGTTAATGAGCAGATGAACTGTTGAGTAGATAATCTGGTGGACCGCACTGCTTTCACCTCAAAACCAGTCCGTCCTTAGTGATTTTTCGTCATGAGTCCAATGAACGGAGTGGATTTTCTGAAAACCTTCAGTAATGGGCCATCAAAAATCACAGAGTCGACGTACGTCGACTCTGTTGAAAACAGAGCATCGGTTCTTGCTTAGTGGGCCACCATCACGCAGTTAGGGGATGATCCGAGTCGTCCATCAGATGGAGGAGGAAAAAAAATCAAAGTGATGCCGAGCTTTGGTGACCATGCTTATTCCCATGACCGCAACAATGATCGCAAAAGGACTGTTCAGCTGCTTTGAAGGCTTGATTAGTTAGGTGGGTCATGTCAAAAAATAATGGAAACTCCACTTTCACGGTCGAAATCTTGAGAGAAAGACATTGGGCGGTGTGGATTTCTCGAAAGGACACTGTATTGGGCCCCACCAGCGACATAACGGATCGATATGGAACTTTGGCCGATTGCGCAGATGCTGCAGCCTCTTCCTTTGCGCGGATGTCCTCCTTTGCACAGACGCTGCGGTCTCTTCCTTTGCATGGACGTCCTCCTTTGCACAGACGCTGCGGCCTCTTCCTTTGCGCGGACGCTACGGCCTCTCCCTTTGCACAGTTGGGCGCAAACAACTTTGATTGCGCAGTCCCGCGCGAGCAACTTCAGTTGCGCGGTCCTGCACAAGGACTTCCTTCTCTTCCTCTCCTCTCTCATTTCTTTGGCCCACCAATTGATCTCATCCGATTCAACCTCCCAAATGAAGTGGAAGTGGGGTATTTATAGGCCTCACCACTCTTACAGAGTGGTAATCACCACCACTTATTGCTTCACACTTGAACTTCTTCTTTTCTTAAACTATGGTGACCACCAAGCCACCTCTTAAATGGTGGTGTATGACCTTTCTCTCTTAAAATGACACATATGCACCCCTTTTTACCAAACTACCCCTTTCAATCCCTTTTACCAGAATACCTAAACTACCCTTTGGATATGGAATGTTACCAAAATACCTAAACTATTTTTACCAAAATACCCAAAATACCTTTGGAACTGGATTTTTACTAAATTATCCGAAATACCTAAACTACCCTTTGAACTGGACTTTTACCAAAATACCCGAAATACCTAAACTACCCTTTGAACTGGATTTCTACCAAATAGCCCCAGACGTGGAATTTACCAAAATACCCCAGACATGGAATTTACCAAAATACCCCAGCCATGGAATTTACCAAAATACCCCAGACATGGAATATTTTTTATGCCCCAACACTCTTCTTATCCAATAGTAACCCTTATAACTCTCTCTTCAGAGGTCAAATTTAGACTATTTGAGGACATTGGAATGGTAACTTATCAAGCTTCCAAATGGGACCAAAATTGCCTAATTAAGAGACCGTTCGATATCCCAAAAGCATGTTGGAACTCTTGGATCGTCATTTTTCAATATGGATTGTTAATCTTACCAAATTGTGTGATCCAATGGATATGCCTATTACTTCATCATTTGATGTCGTATTGGGTCAATTTTTGGTCATCTGAATGGTCCTTTAGTGCTCTTTCATTCTTGACTGGTATCATCATATTTTGAGCCCATTTGTGCATTCGTAAGTTGGATCGCAGTCGTTGGCCCTGAATGTTTCCTACATCTTCTAGTACAATAGTAACCCTCATAACTCTCTCTTCAGAGGTCGAATTTAGACTCTTTCAGGTCATTGGAATGGTATCTTGTCAAGCTTCCAATTGGGTTCAGAAATTCAGAGACTGTTCGATATCCTAAAAGCATGTTGGAACTCTTCGATCGTCATTTTTCAATATGGATTATTTATCTTTCCAAATTACGCGATCAAATGGCAACGCCCATTACTTCATCATTTGATGTTAGATTGGGTCAATTTTTGGTCATCTGAAAGGTACTTTAATGCTCTTTACATTCTTGACTGGTTTTGTCATATTCTAAGACCATTTGCGTATCCGTAAGTGGGATCGCTGTCATCGGTCCTGAATGTTTCCTTCATCTTCTTTGTCCAATAGTAACCCTCATAACTCTCTCTTCAGAGGTTGAATTTAGACTATTTCAGCTTCTAAATGGGACCAAAATTGCCTAATTCAGAGACCGTTCAATATCCCAAAAGCACGCTACAACTCTTGGATCTTCATTTTTAAATATGTATTGTTAATCTTTCCAAATTGCATGATCCAACGGAGACGCCACTTAATTCATAATTTGATGACAGATTGGGTCGATTTTTAGTCATCTGAATGGTGCTTTAGTGCTCTTTCATTCTTGACTGGTATCGTCGTATTCCAAGACCACTTGGGTATCCGTAAGTGGGATCGCAGTCATCGGTCCTGAATGTTTTCTTCTTCTTTATGTCCAATTGTATCCCTCATAACTCTCTCTTTAGAAGTCGAATTTAGACTATTTCAGTTCTTTGGAATTGTAACTTGTCAAGCTTCCAAATGGGACCAAAATTACCTAATTCAGAGACCGTTCACTATCCCAAAAGCACGTTGGAACTCTTCGATCATCAATTTTCAGTATGGATTGTTAATCTTCCAAATTGTGTGATCCAATGGAGATGCCTATTAACTTCATTATTTGACGTCGGATTGGGTCGATTTTTGGTCATTTGAATTGTACTTTCGTGCTCTTTCATTCTTGACTGGTATCGTCATCTTTCGAGTCCATTTGGGCATCCATAAGTTGGATCACAGTCGTAGGTCCTGAATGTTTCCTTCATCTTCTTTGTCCAATAGTAACCCTCATAATTCTCTCTTCAGAAGTCGAATTTAGACTATTTCAGGTCATTGGAATGGTAACTTTTCAAGCTTCCAAATGGGATAAAAATTTACTAATTCAGAGACCGTTCGATATCCCAAAAGAACTTGGAACTCTTCGATCATCATTTTTCAATATGGATTATTAATATTTCCAGTTTACATTATCCAACGAAGACGCCTATAACTCCATCATTTGATGTCAGATTGGTTTAATTTTTGATCATCTGAATGGTAATTTAGTGCTTGTTGAGGCATAAAAAAATGACGTAGGATTGAAACAAGAAGAGATAAGGAAAAAGAAAGGACACTCGAAGAGAAGAAGAAAGTGACAGTTTTAAAAAGGTTTGCGCAGGACTGCGCAACCAATGTCAGTTGCACGGTAGTGCGCAATCAATATCAGTTGCGTTGGTCCACGCAACGTAAAAGTTAGTTGCACGACACCCCAAAAGGCACTGTAGAAATGGTCCTTTACCGAGTGATCTGAAGCACTGAAAGATTTGTCCCACATCGCTAAGAAATGGTCCTTCCCCTTCTTCATTGAAGGTAATTGAAGATTTTTAAGAGGAGTAGAGCAAAGCAGAAGACCGAAGGTAGGAGAAGAGTCTCCTGTCAGTTACGTAGGACCGTGCAACAGATATCAGCTATGCAGGTCCATGCAACCAGACTGGCCCGCAATCTATGAAGATAAGGGACCATTATGCTGTGAAAATCTATGTGCAAGGCTTCCCTTCTTCAGGCCTTCTTTTATTGACAAGTTCAGGAGAGAAAGATTAGTCGATCGAGTTGACTTTCCCACTAAGTATTAGGGGATGACTGAATAGGCGCCGTTATGCTGCTGAAATCTCTATTTTATTGAAGATTCGTCAATCAGATTGACATTCCTCCTAAGTCATAAGAGATGATCAAAACAGGCACCGAAAGGCTGCCAAAATGAATTTTTGATACTTAAAGCATATGTCATTTATTTCTAAATGATCTATCTTAGAATCAAGGGATGTAAGGAGGATGTAAATGAACACAGTATCAATGAAATGTGATGAATGTTCTCAATGCTTTTTCTCTGTTATGTTTGAATAAGACAACTTCCCAAATCAAATGCTTTTGTTTCTTTGTTGAAACAAAATGGCGACTCCACTGGAGAATCCTGTTTATTGTCTTATTTAAATATTAACAGTGAAATCGTTATGAACTCTCATCATAGTTTGGCGTCCTACGAATGCCAAAATGGCGACTCTCAATGGGAACATCCTCCCCTTCATCTCTAAGATAGATCACTTTAATTGTTCATCTACTAATTGCAATTATGTTTCATGTTCAAAGGTTTCTGCACCTGACTACAACTTATTACTCATAGCAACTCCTGTAAGAAAAGTGAACTTTCGATTCACCCCAATAGGATTCGTGATAGAATACATACCAAATCGAATTCCCAAGTACCTGACTCAAACTCGTGCAAGTGAAAGTAGCATGGCTCGGGCAACAGCTGGGGTTGTTTCTGCTTCACCCCAATCGTCAGAAGGCGACGCAGGCTGGACCATTGTAACATCTCGTAAGGCAAGAACACAAAATGTCAAAAGTTCTAGAATGAATCAGCCTTCATTACGAATTAGAGGGCCAATAACACGTAATACAATTAAAAAGAATCCTGAACTTGTTCCTCCAGCGATTTATCCTGAGCAAATGGTCCCATAATTGACAGCGCGTAATTTTCCAGATTTAAATGCCCCGGTAGCTAAATGGACAGGAGAATAAAAAGGAAAAGCACTGGTGATCAGATCACCAATGCCATTTCAGGCAAATTCACCAGTATCAACATCACCTCAGTTAATTGATGCCACAAGGGGCATAGAAAAGTCCAATGAAACTCCATTCCTGCTCTTTTCCATGAGTCCTGTTACGTCGGTATATTCTTGCTCTACTCCAGTCACTGCTTCCTCAAAAAGTGGAGAAGCTGCAGTGTATATGGCTGGAACAAATTCAAATTGTAGAGTAACTACAGAGGATCGTTTCAATGTAATAGAAGAAGCCCAGAACGCATTAATGGAAGAATGCAGAAACCTTAGAGAGACATTAGCAACCCTTGCACATAACGTAGCTCGAATGGTAAGTCCCCAGAATGCAACAGAGGGGCAAGAAAATCAGTCTGACGTCCTCCCACTACAGGGGGCAGGGTCATTGGGGTCCATTCCAGCAGCAAGAACTGTGACACAAGATGAGGTGAGACAAGTGGTTGCAGAAGCTGTTAGAGCGAAAAAAGAATGTGAAAATACTGGATGTTTTAGGTATCAAACGTCGTATCCAAGGGAGGTAGGAAACATCCCCTTTCCGGCCAACTTCAAGCATCCAGATTTTCAAAAGTTTAATTGAGAAGGATCCCTAGAGGAGCATTTGATGCACTTTATCACCAGTATGGGAAATTTTTCTTCAATACCACAGTATTGCTTGCGATTGTTTGGTTCGTCACTAACACACAAAGCATTTCGATGGTATTCTAGTTTGGTTAATACGTACCTGGGAACAAATGCAGGAGGTCTTTATATCAAACTTTTTCTCTTCAGAATGTGATGTCAGTATTATAGAGCTGGCCTCTATACGGCAGAAAGAAGGAGAGCCAGTAGAAAAATTTATAGATAGATGGAAAACATTGGGGGCCTCATGTAGATAGTTACCGGAAGAAAAAGAGCAAGTTAAAATGTGTCTAAATTCTATGGGGACAGGGATTGCGTTTAGACTCATCAGCGCCAATATCAGAACTTTTCGTGACTTCGCTACTAAGGCTCATGCTTTGGAACTAATGACTCGCAAGATTCCAGCATTTCACCATGAGACAACCAGGAGGGTATCCAGTAAAACAGCCGTGAACGCTATCGATCGTGACAAAAGAGGTAAAGACACGAGGGATTCGAGAGAAAGGAGACCAGACCAAAGAGAAGAATGAAGTCAGTCAAGGAAAAGATACAATGGAAAGAGGCCTAGAATGTTGAATTCTCATGAGGGGTTCGCATTTGATAAAGAAGATGTTGCCCCTATGATGGATCAACTGTTGAAAGCTGGCAGGATAGAATTACTAGAGCCTAAATGCCCAGAAGATGTGACAAGGACAAAAGAAAGGGATTTCTGTCATTTGTTGAGGCATAAAAAATATTCCATGACTGGAATATTTTGGTAAAAATCCAGTTCAAAGGGTAGTTTAGGTATTTTGGTAAAAATTCAGTTCAAAGGGTAGTTTAGGTATTTTGGTAAAAATCAAGTTCAAAGGGTACTTTAGGTATTTTGGTAAAATTCCAAGTTCCAAAGGTATTTTGGGTATTTTTATAAAAATCTAGTTTTAAGGGTAGTTTAGGTATTTTGATAACATTCCATGTCCAAGGGGTAGTTTAGGTATTCTGGTAAAAGGAATTGAAAAGGGTAGTTTGGTAAAAAGGGGTGCACATGTGTCATTTTTAGAAGAAAGGTTATACACCACCATTTAAGAGGTAGCTTGGTGGTCACCATAGTTTAAGAAAAGAAGAAGTTCAAGTGTGAAGCGATAGGAGGTGGTGATCACCACTCTATAAGAGTGGTGGGGCCTATAAATACCCCACTTCCACCTCCATTTGGGGGGTTAGATCATTTGGATCGTATTGGTAGGCCACGAAATGAGAGAGGAGTGAGTGAGAGAAGGAGAGAGAATGGTAGTTCCGCCAGTCCGCGCAAAGGAAGTCCATTGCGCGGGTCCACGCAATGGCAGTGAAGAAACAACTGTGTGTTACTTTTGAAGGGAGCTTGGAATAGGTGTTGCGCCAGGCCCCGCAATGGAAATGGGAGACTCCCATGTACCATGTATATGAAAGGCTGTCCAAAAGGAGATATCCTTTGCACAGTTCCGCGCAATCGGTCGGGCTGGCGGTCAGTTGTAAACCGAAGGAAGTTTCTTCCTTTCAACTGTGCTGCTGGTGGGGCCCAATACATCATCCTTGTGAGAAATCCATAACGTTCACTGACCTCCCCTTGGAATTCCGACCGTGAATAGTAAGCTTTCATCGTCTGTTGATGCGGCCCACCTAGACAATCAAGTCATGGAAGCAGCAGAACGGTCCTCTTTTGATCATTGTAGTGATCATGAGGAAGCACATAACCAAGAAAGATCAACATGATTCTGAGTAGTTTTTCTCCCTATACCTGACAGACGACTCAGATCGACCTCCTACTCCGTGATAATGGCCCACTACGAAGGAACCGATGCTCTGTTTTAAACAGAGTCGACGTACGTCGACTCTGTGATTTACGATGGCCCATTTACTGAGGTTTTCTAGAAAATCCACACCACTCATTCGATTCACGACAAAAAATAACCTAGGAAGGATTGCTTTTTAAGTGAAACCAGTGCAGCTCGTGAGATTATCTACTTCGCCGTCCATTCCGTATTCAACGGTTAAGATCTTACAATCGACTGCATGGAGACGGAAGGACATCTAGGCAAGGGTAAAGCCTATCCTCTGAAGAGGATGGACGCCTCTAATCATTCAATGGAGCAGTGAGTGGGCCCCACCACGCAGAACCGATAAACAGCCTCTAGCTTTTGAGGAGAGTCGACGTACGTCGGCTCTGTGACGTCTAGTGGCCCACTTATTGAGGTTGAATGAAAAATCCAATCCGTCCATTGGACTCTAGGCTGAAAACCATCAAGAATAGAGTATTTTTGGAGGAAAATCAGCTTGGCCCACTAGCCTATCCATTTCGCCGTCCATTTCATGTTTGAGGGCTAGGATGGTGTGAAAGTCTGCATGGCTTCAAATTGCCACTTTGACAACCGTTAAATCTACCTTCTGAACACAATAGACGGTCCAGATCGATGATTTGAGTGATGATCAAGCCATACAAAAAAAATTTCAAACCATTAATGAAGACGCTGTGTATTTGTGAAAGAAAGAAGAAGAAGTCGGTCAATGGCTTTGACCAACTTATGAGAAATCCCATGCACGGCCAGTGCTCATGCACACCATGCACGTGCGACGTACATGCAGCTCCAATGTAATGCTTGTGGGAAATCTGCTCCGGCCATCTGCTTCATCACTATATTTGACGCATTGGGACCAAATCTGAAGCATATCCAGATATCGGGCGGCCCCAAATCATGATCTCAATGTGCTGATTTGTTATTTTAGCCACTTCTACAAGGATTCAGAAGCTGAAATTTGACGTGGACGGGTAATTTGTGGTTCTAAGGCTGCATATCAAGTTTGAAGCTGAACGGACGGTGGAAACCTCCTGATCTTACATTCTGGGAGACTTTTCAGGCCCGTTTAGCATGATCGGCTCGATTTCTTCAGGGCTTGGCCATACTTCAATGGGATGCTTCATGTTTTAAGGAAGAATGACTAAAAGGATACTCCATCTCATTGAAGACTGGATGATCAAATCAGCAATTCCTCCTAAGTACCTAGGAGATGATCGAAATAGCGCCGAAATGCTGCCGAAATTTCTATCTCATTGGAAGACTGGTTGATTAGATTTGTCAATTCCTCCTAAGTACCTAGGAGATGACTGAAATAGCACCGTTATGCTGCCAAAATTTCCATCGAGCTATCTTTTCTTTCATTCAGTACATTGTATTAATTGTACTTTATTTTTAGAATCAAGGGAATCAGAGGACGTAAATGAACTCAAATAAATGTGATGAATGTTCTCTCATTCATTCTTTACTATCATTGAATAAATCCCTCAAATAGAGCGCATTTGTTTTCTTGTTAAAACATCGTTATCATCGCTTGGTGGGGCACCCAACAGAGAATTTCTATACATTGAAATGTATAATATAGCGTATGATCAATAGGGGGGAGATAGTACTGGGGAAAGAAAAAGAAAGGGGTGCCACGACAACAGTAAATATGCTTACAGTCCGAAAGAAAGACCACAACGTAAATGAGAAGGAGGATGGTAAGACGGCAAAGAAGGTTGCAGTAATTGTTTCGACAAAGAAACAAAGGCATTTGATTTGGAAAATTATCTTATTCAAACATCACAGAGAGAGTATTAGGAATATTCATCACATTTCATTAATACTGGGTTCATTTACATCCTCTTTACATCCCTTGATTCTAAGATAGATCATTTGGCAATAAATGACTTATACTTTAAGTATCAGAGGTTCATTTTAACAGCATTTCGGTGCCCGTTTCAACCATCTCCTAAGACTTAGGAGGAATGTCGATTAGATCGACTAATCTTTGATGAAACAGAGATTTCAGCAGCATAACGGCATCTGTTTCAGTCATCCCTAATACTTAGGAGAAATGTCAATTCGAACGACTAATTTTCTTCCTCTGCACATGACAATAGGAGAAGGGAGAGTGCTGGAAGGATAAAAGCCTTGCACGAGCATTTCGGCAGCATGGCGGCCCTTGAGCTTCACAGACTGAGGGCAGTCTGGTTGCGCGGACCTGCGCAACTGCCAGGTGACTTCTCTCCTACCTTCTGTCTTCTACTCCGCTCTGCTCCTCTTGAAAATCTTCAAATTACCCCTAATGAAGGAGGGGAAGGGGTATTTATAAACCCTCGCACGTGTGAAAATCTTGATCTTAGCGATGTGGGACTATTTTTAGCGCTTTAGATCATTTTGAAAAGAACCGTCTCCAACGTAACTGATATCCTTGTTGCGCATACCCGCGCAAGTAACATTGATTGCACAGTGCCATGCAACTAACATTGGTTGCGCGGTCCTGCACAAACCCTTTAAAAATGTCATTTTCTTCTTGTTTCCAAGTATCCCATCCATTTCTCTATCTCTTCTTGTTTGATTCTTTCATCATTTTTACGCCTCAACAGATGTCCCCTCGATCCTTCTTTGTTTGATTCCTGAAATCAAATGGAGGATCGATCTTCCTCCTTCTGAAAAACTTAAATGAACTGCCACTGAAGGATGACTGGATGATCATGCTTGCATGGTAGACTGGATGATCATACTTGCATGGTAGACTGGATGATCATACTTGCATGGTAGATTGGATGATAGCACTCAAGCGGAAAACTGGAATGCCCCCAGTTAGTAGTGTCGAGCAGATGCTTCACTAGAGAGGATAAATTTCTCTTTTCATTGAAGCACACTTCTTCAACAGCTGTGGCGGCTTCATCTTTGAGCGATTTGATCAGAGATCTTTCTTCTAACACCGTTGCTGTTATAATGATCTCTTTGATCAACTCCAGCGATTCTTTCCTCTTGATCAACTCCAGCGATTCTTTCCTTTTAACTCTGTATATGGGGTTGTTCTTTAATGCTGCTCCTGCCGCAACATCCTTTTTGGATCGTTTCCTTCACTCACGAGCTGCATAACTCAAATTTTCAAGCGACGATCTTTTCCTGCCAAATTAATCGGAATCAGTATCCTAATTCATTATAATTTTCAATGTAGCTTTATGAAGTATTGATAGTTTTGAGATAGATAGAAAGTTTATTCTTTTTAGGCTAAGTGTGGTATTCGCAATATGATCTAGGCAATCTTTGCACTTGTCATCATGCTTTGCTTTGTATTCTTTATATTGCACTCTTGGAGAGCTCTTGCCAATATCTTGGAGGCATTTACTGTTGATGTAATTTTGAACCTGATTCCAGAGAAATGCATTTTTGCATATTGTCTAATCAATATTTAAAATTTTCATTAGGCAATTGCACATTTGAATATATCTAGAATGACACATGAACCTGCTACATTCTAAATATTGTACAGCTTATACTTTGCATATTCAAACAATCATATAAAATGAAATATGTATCTATAACGTTGCACATAGTTTTTCATTATATTCAATAAAGAACTAATTATAGAACACCAACATTTTACGCTTGTTAGTATGGGATTTCCTATATGACTTCACTCGTTTATATTTTATTAGCGGTGCTAGATTTTAATTCAGTTAGTTGCACACAGTTTAAGCTCTTGAGTAGTGGAGCAAATTTATTTGGACTCTAGTTAGAGTTGGGTCTTACGTGATGGCCTCTGTAACTCTCTAGAGTTCGCTGGACTTTTCACTGCCTAGGGAGTTCACAAACCGCGATCCATCAGAGGGGCCCAGTGAAGCTACCGAGGCCGTGAACTCGGTTGGTTTTACGCACAGGGTTGGCCATGGTAACTCTCTAGAGTTCACAGAGCTCGCAAGGCTACCTTTGGGGGTACCAAATTCATGGTTACCAGTCCATCGATGAGTAGGTTTAAGCCCTTCCTCATGAGTTAGTACCGAAATTTAACCACAAATCTGGGGGGTCTTATGCATAATTGGCCTATCTAAAGCTCGCACTGCCGCTCTCATTTTCTTCGCCTGCAAGGTCGGGCCCATTCATGGGAGGGCATTGTCCTCCATTTCCCGTGACACTGCCGGAAAGCTAAACAGACGGCATGGGGGTTACGCTGACTGGTCATTTGAGGACTTTTGGTCATTCAAGCTTTTGGTCATTGAGGACTTTTGGTCGTTCAGGCTTTTGGTCATCGAGGACTTTTGGCCTTTTAGACTTTTGGTCATTGAGGACTTTTGGCCTTTTAGACTTTTGGTCATTGACTCCTTCAGCTACTCGCATGGGTATGCGTACGATGGCCTTCACGGGCTTTTTAGGGCCACTGGCTTCTCGCCGCTGCCCGAATGGCGATCTTCATAGGTCTCATGCACAGCGGGCCATTGGGTTGGCTGGGATGCCTTTTTATAATCATAGGTCTTATGCGTAGCCAATCCCTTTCAAGATTTAATCCTTTTAGGATTTGGCTTCTTTTTTTTTCAGGATTTGTGGCTAGACCACCTTTTTATGATAAGCAACCATCGCTGTCATCAATTTTATATGCAATTGGCTATATGGTTTATCTCACTGCCAGCAGATGGTTGATTAATAATTGACATTTCACTGCTACTGATAATATTATAAGGATTTTTGTATCATATTTTAATAATGTATCAACCTAGCGATGATGGCAACTTTGATAAGCGATTGATTGGCAATAGCGATAGCTGCTTTTTATTTTGATATTCATTGATACCTGGTGCTTTTGATGAAAATATTTAGCGTCGGCGATGATCGTCAATGCTTGACAGCAATTGTTATCGCTTGACAGTGGTCATCATGACTTTTTATTTGAAATGTCTTGAAAGATTTTCGGCGATGATTTAGAATGCTGTCTTGGAAGACGGTGATGAGTATTTTTGCCTAAAATTATTTATCTGTATCATTTGTTTGATGGTGCTCATCTTCTTCGTCTTTCTTTATTTGCTATCATATGATCTTGATACGCTTGTTTGGCCATATATGTACCTTGTTGATATGCTTGTAAACTTCTTCCTTATTCATTCTATTCATCTTACCCCCTTTTGATACAGAATCATTATTCAGATAATTTTCTGGAGCAAAATCAACAATACATTCACGGGTGATATCTCTTAAGGAAGCGAGCATTGACTAGTATGCTTATTCCTTGCCCATCTTGATCCACAACTCGATGTTTCGACAAGAAAATAAATGCGTTTTATTTGGGGGATCTATTCAATGATAACAAAGAATGAATGAGAGAACATTCATCACATTTATCTGAGTTCATTTACATCCTCTGATTCTCTTGATTATGAAAATAAAGTACAATTAATGCAATGTACTGAATGAAAGAGAAGATGGCTCGATGGAAATTTCGGCAGCATTCCGGCGCTATTTCGATCATCTCCTAGATACTTAAGAGGAATTGACGAATCGATCAACCAGTCTTCAAGGAGATAGAAATTTCAGCAGCCTTTCGGCGCCTATTTTGATCATCCTCTGGGACTTAGGAGGAATGCCATTCCGATCAACGGGCCATTTCGACAGCCTTCCAGCGCCTGATTTGATCTTTTCCTAGGACTTAGGAGGAATGCCGATCCGATCAACGGGCCTTCAATGAAATAGAGATTTCTTTCAACACTTTGGACCTTTTTGCAAAGGACAATTCCCGTAACTTATTGCGAGATCCTACGTAACCGAAATATCAGTTGCGCTACCGTGCACAGGGAACATCAATTGTGGGATACCGCGCAATAGATATTATTTGCGCAGAACCACGCAAACTCCTTAAAAACTGGTTTGTTCTTCTTCTCTTTTCCTTTCTTTAAAAACCCATGCAAGGGATATTTGTTGCGCGGTCCTACGCAACCGACATCTATTGCGTGGTCCCGCGCAACCAATCTCAAAAGGCACTTCTCTTCTTTCTTTTATTCTTCTCTCTTGCACCTTGCTTTCCAATCTTCTTCTGTTTCAATCCCCTAAACTACCCTTGGAGCTGGATCTGTACCAAAATACCTAAACTACCCTTGAAGCTGGATCTGTACCAAAATACCTAAACTACCCTTGGAGCATATCAACACCATGAGATTCCCTAACCACTGCAATGAGATATTTTTTGTGCCTCAACAGATGCCCCCTCGATCCTTCTTTGATTGATTCCTGAAATCAAATGGAGGATCGATCTTCCTCTGCCTGAAGAACTTTGAATGAACTGCAAATGGCAGATTGGCTGATCATACTTGCATGGTAGACTGGCTGATCATACTTGCAAGGAAGACTGGCTGATCATACTTGTATGGCAGACTGGCTGATCATACTTGACCAGAAGTTTGAATGTTCGCATTTGATCAGAAGACTTGAATGCTCGTATTCAAATGGAAGACTGGGTGATCGCTTTTGAATGAAAGGGTTGCATGATTGTGTTTGACCAGGAGACTTGAATGATGGCGCTCGAACAGAAGGCTTGAATACTAGTGCTCAAGCGGAAGATTGGAATGCTGATGCTCAAGCAGAGGACTAGAATGCTGACATTCGAGTGGAAGACTGGAATGCCCCCAGTCAGTAGTGTCGAATAGATGTTTCACCAGAGAGGATAAGATTCTCTTTTTATTGAAGCATGCTTCTGCAGCAGCTGTGACAACTTCTTCTTTGAGCGATTTGATCAGAGAACTTTCTTTCAACATTATTGCTGCTGTAACGGTCTCTTTGATCAACTCTAGAAATTCTTTCCTTTTGATCAACTCCAGCGATTCTTTCCTTTTGATCTATATCTGGGGCTGTTCCTTAATGCTGCTCCCGCCGCAACAACTTTTTCAATTGTTTCCTTACTCACGATCTGCATAACTCAAGCTTTTGAATAATGGTTTCTCCTGCCAAATTTATCAGAATTAGTATCCTAATTCATTATAATTTTCAATATAGCTTTATGAAGTACTAATAATTTTCGAAATAGATTGAGAGTTTCTTCTCTTTTTAAGCCGATTGTGACATTCGCAATATGATTTAATCAATCTTTGCACTTCTCATCGTGCATAGCATTGTATTCTTTATATTGCACTCTTGGAGATTTCGTCTTTAGTTTCAAAGGTTCAACCGCTGAGTCTTTTTACTGAGCCTTCTCTAATTTGTGCTCCTTAGCATTTCTTCATAGACTTTTTCTTGGATCTTTGCTGATTCTAAAAAAATAGGAAAAAAATAGACAAAACTTCTTTTCAATTTTCATTTAATAATTTTTCAAAGGGCATAGAAGTTACTAATGATGACGATTCTGTTTGTTCTTTGTCTCCATCCGATCCGATATATGGAGTCTTGCAATATTATTATTCATAATACTCGGCATATGAGTTCCTTCGCCACATATAAGAGATTATCAGAAAGATCAAGGCATAAATTATTTTGAAGATATTAAATCCTTCCCCCTTTCCAGGTCAATGTTGCATAAAGATTTCTTCAAAAGATAATATTTTTGAAGTGAGGCTTGCTGATATATTTGAAGGATAGATAATCTTCACGGCTCAGCTCTTGTTAATATAGTAATTGACCTTGGAGACTTGAGCTTTTAAGCAGATAATCACCAATATCTTGAAGGCACTTACTGTTGACGTAAATTGAACCTGATTCAAGAGAAATACTTTTTTACATGTTTGTCTAATCAATGTTTAAAATTTTCATCAGGAAATTGCTTGTTTTAGCATATAAAAATTAAAATATGCATTTGTAGCATTTTGAATGCTAAACTTTAATTTAATTTTATGCTTTTGAGTGCTGGTGCTAGTGTACTTTGACCGACCATACTTTGACTGGATAATTTAACTTGACTTGACTTGACCAGACTCGACTGAACTGGACTGACATTACTGGACTGACCGACCATACTTTGACTGGACAACTTAACTTGACTTGACAAGACTTGACTGAACTGGACTGACTAAACTTGACTTGACTAGACGACTGAATTGGACTTGATACTGGGCTCAAGGAGCAAAGTAGTTTACCGCCGATTTTGGGCATGCCAATTTTGGGCTTTGGGGACTTTTAGCACTTTGGCTTTTGGTCATTTGAAGACTTTTAGCTCTTTTGGCTTTTGGTCATTTGAAGACTTTTAGCTCTTTTGGCTTTTGGTCTTTCAGTTGACTTTTGGCTCTTGGCTTTTGGTCTTTGAAGACTTTGAGCTTTTTTGGCCTTTGGTCATTTAAAGACTTTTAGCTTTTGGCTTTTAGTCAACTTTTGGCCTTCTGGCTTTTGTCCTTGGTATTTCGTGTTTTGGCGATGACTTGTTATGCTTGAAAACCTATCTTTCATTCAAACATACAAAAGAAATGCATTCTATGGTGAGAAATATATTTCACAGCTTTTGCTCACCTGTCTTAATTGGTTATAGGTCTTAAGCGTAGCTGGCTGTATAGGCTTGGCTAGGTTGCCTTAATTGGTATTTTATCATTGCTGAACGGTGAATCCATAGCTGATATTTCGCCAGCTGCTGATATATTCTGAGTAGATCTTTCGCCAGCTACTGATATATTCTTAGAATCAATAATTGATATTTCGTCGTTGCCGATATATTCTGAGAATCAATAATTGATATTTCGCTGTTGCTGATATATTCTGATGATTCTAAGGAAAATCTTTGGCAATTAATGCTTGACTGATATCATCATTATTTAGTGGCTTGACAGCAGTCATCAATGCTTGGTAGCGATCATCAACGCTTGATGGCGATTGTTTAACGCTTGATAGCGATTGTTTGACGCTTGATGGCGATTGCTAACGCTTGATGGCGATTGTTTGACGCTTGATAGCGATTGCTAATGCTTGATAGTGATTGTTTGAATAAACTTGCATGAGCCATTGGTGACGATAGTGATAGTTACTTATTTTGGCGACGATCATTGGCACTTACTTATTTTGACAACAATCATCGACGCTTTTATTTGGTGATTGTCATTGGTGCTTCACATTTTTTATAAGCGATTGATGGCAATGGCGATAGCTGCTAATCTTGGCGATTCACTTTCATTTAGCTTTGCGTTTGACTTTTGTCCTTGGTGCTTTGCATTTGGTGATGACTTGATATGCTTGAAAGCCTACATTTTATTCATATACACAAAAGAAGTTCATTCTATCTCAGAGAAAGCATAAAAATGCTTTAGTTAAAAACTCTTTTTTTTTTCTTTTTTTTTTATAACAAAGAATGAATGAGAGAACATTCATCACATTTATATAAGTTCATTTACATCCTCTGATTCCCTTGATTCTAAAAATAAAGTACAATTAATGCAATGTACTGAATGAAGGAGAAGATGGCTCGATGAAAATTTCGGCAGCATTCCGATGTTATTTCGATCATCTCCTGGATATTAGGAGGAATTGACGAATCGATCAACCAGTCTTCAAGGAGATAGAAATTTCATCAGCCTTTCGGCGCCTATTTTGATCATCCTCTGGGACTTAGGAGGAATGCCATTCCGATCAACGGGCCATTTCGACAGCCTTCTGGCGCCTGATTTGATCTTCTCCTAGGACTTAGGAGGAATGCCGATCCGATCGATGGGCCTTCAATGAAATAGAGATTTCAGCAGCATAACAACGCCTATTTCAACCACCTTCTGGGACTTAGGAGGAATGTCGATTAAGTCAACTGATCTTTCTCCTTAGAACCTATGAAGAGGAGAAAACCCGGAGAAAGGAAGCCTGGGCCATGGGCTTCGGCAGCACAACGGCTCTTGGACTTCACAGACTACAGGGCAGTCCGGTTGCATGGACCCGCGTAACCGATATCGGTTGTGCGGTCCTGCGCAACTCCCAGAAGACTTCGCTCCTACCTTCTGTCTTCCGCTCCGCTTTGCTCCTCTTGAAAATCTTCCATCCTCCTCAATGAAGGAGGGGAGGGGGTATTTATAGGCCCTCAAACTCATGGAAATCCTGATCTTAGTGATGTGGGGCTATTCTTTCAACACTTTGGACCTTTTTACAAAGGACGATTCCCGTAGCTTATTGCGAGATCCTGCGCAACCGAAATATCAGTTGCGCGGCCATGCGCAGGGAACATCAATTGCGCAACACCGCACAATAGATATTATTTGCACAGAACCGCGCAAACTCCTTAAAAACTGGCTTGTTCTTCTCTTTTCCTTTCTTTAAAAACCCGCGCAAGGGATATTTGTTGCGCGGTCCTGCGCAAACGACATCTATTGCGCGGTCCCGGTCAACCAATCTCAAAAGGCACTTCTCTTCTTTCTTTTATTCTTCTCTCTTGCACCTTGCTTTCCAATCTTCTTCTATTTCAATCCCCTAAACTACCCTTGGAGCTGGATCTGTACCAAAATACCTAAACTACCCTTGGAGCTGGATCTGTACCAAAATACCTAAACTACCCTTGGAGCATATCAACACCATGAGATTCCCTGATCACTGTAATGAGATATTTTTTGTGCCTCAACACTCGATATGCTCTATTGGAATATACTTCTTTTATGATGTAAGGTCCATCCCATTTAGGTTCAAATTTGCCTCCCGTTCGACGGGTGAACACAATTGGTCTTTTCAACATCAGCACCATATCACCCTTTTTGAAAGAGCGATAATTGACTCGTTTGTTAAAGGCGGCTGATATTCACGCTTGATATGCTTGTAGACGCTGTTGTGCAGCCAGGCATTTCTCATCAAGTAAATGCAGTTTCTTTAATCTTATTTTTGCATTATCATCATCAGTTATAAACTGGTGCACTGCCACTCTTAGCGATGCTACTTGCGTTTCAATTGGAATTACTGCTTCCACACCATAAACTAGAGAATACGGTGTTGCTCCTGTTGCTGTGAGATGAGTAGTTTTGTATGCCCATAACGTTGTTAAGGAGTAAGAATAAGAGAAGAAAGGAAACAAATAAAGATCGAAAGACTGTGAAGGAGAGTTAGAAGAAAAGGCCATCAGATGGCTTATAAAGGACTTTGCGCTGGACCGCGCAAGACGTATGCTTTGAGCGGAACCATGCAAAGGATATCATCTGCGCGGTTCCACGTAATCGATATCACACTACGTTGATAAGGGCAAGATAAGTGTGGTTTGTTTTGTCCCACATCGCTAAGGTTGAGGTTTTTGCACGTGTGAGTGCCTATAAATAACCCCTTTCCTTCCTTGATTAGGGGTTGGTTAATCGAAGATTTCAAAGAACAAGTGGAGTGAGGAGAAGCATCGAAGGTGAGGGTGATGGCCCAAGGGCTTTGCGTCGGACCGCGCAAAGCATGTCCCTTGCGCCGGACCGCGCAAAACAAGTCCTTTGCGCTGGTCCACTCAAGCCAACTGCTCTACAGTCTATAGAGCTGAGGAGTCGATATGCTGCTGGAACAATTGAGATCTTCAGGTTCTTCTGTTCAAGTACGAAGGGAGATAATTCGTTGGAGCATATATTCCTCCTAAGTCTTAGGGGATGATCGAAATAGCACCGGAATGCTGTCGAAATCCTTATTTCCCTAGAAATAGATTGATTCAATCGGCAATTCCTCCTAAGTCCTTGGAGAAGATCGAACTTATACTGAAATGCTTCCGGATTTACTATTTAGATTCAATGTTTTAATATTATTAGTTCGTATATATATTTGAATGAATATATCTTAGAATCAAGGGAGATCAGAGGATGTAAATGAACCTAGAATCAATAAAATGGAATGATCGTCTTTGCACTTTTCCTCTCTTATGTTTGAATAAGATAATCCCCTGAGAATTGAAACACATTTTTTTTCTTGTTAAAACAAAATGGTGACTCTGCTGGGGACGTTTTTATTATCTTAACATTAAAATTTGGAAAAAGTATAAAAGCGATTGTCACCTTTTGGCGTCTTTTAGACGCCAAAATGGCAACTCTCAGTAGGAACATCTTCCCCTTCATCTCTAAGATTGTTCATATTAACCCTTCATATACTAACTTCACATGTGTTTCATTATCGAAGGTACTTGAGTTCGACTGCAGCATACAACTGATGGCTAACTTTATGAGAAAAGGGAATTTCTGCTTCACCCCCACGAGATTCATAGTGGAATACGCACCAAATGGCGCCCCAAAGCGTAGGAGTCTGCGTCCCACTGACAAGAATACAATGACTCGAATGACAGCTGGAGTCATATCCGTTTCACCTCAATCGCAAGAAAGTGACGGAGACTGGACCATGGTCCTGTCATGCAAGACAAAAGCAAGGAACATGAGGAACCATAAAGCGAACCCATCTCTGCCAAAGACCAGAGGACCGATAACGCACAGTATAGTCAGGAAGAACCCTGAGCTCGCTCCTCCTGCGATATACCCCAAGCAGACAAGTCCACAGTTCGCGTCATGCGATTTTTCGGCGCTGGTCTCTCCAAGGAACAAGTGGACAAAAGAGCAGAAAGGCAAGGCTCCGTTAATAAGTTCACCAACACTTGTGTCGGCCGAGGTAAGTTTGCCAAAGACTGTGTCACCCCGATCAATCAGCAACACAGAAAGCACACAGAAGTCGAATGAGACTCCGATCTTTCCCCTCTTTACAAGCCCCGCTGCAAACATACTCTCATTTTACCCCAACAACAGCTTCGGCAAGTAGTAAAGAAGCCACGGTGCATATGGCCGAGACTAATCGAGAAAACATGCCAACGACAGAAGATCATGTCAACCAGATGGTCGAAGCACAAAGAGTGTTAATGGAGGAGTGTCGAAACCTTAGAGAAGCTTTAGCTACTTTGGCGCATAATGTAGCCCAAATAGTAGCTCCACCGATGATGGGGGCAACAAATGGGCAAGGAAGCCAATAGGAGGGTCCTCGTCCACAAGGAATCGGATCGCGAGAGTCTATTCCAGTAGCGAGCCATAACACATGATGACATAAGACAGGTCGTTGAAGAAACCGTGAGAATAGAAAGGGAGCGGGAAAATACTGGCCGTTTCAAATACCGAACATCGTATCTGAGAGAAGTGGAAGACGTTCCGTTTTCAGCCAATTTCAAGCATCCAGATTTTAAGAAATTTAATGGGGAAGGATCACAGGAAGAACATCTGATGCACTTCATTACCAGCATGGGAAATTTTTCCATAGTACCACAATACTGCCTGAGACTGTTCGGGTCGTCACTAACCCATAAAGCATTCCGGTGGTATTCTAGCCTGACTCCTGGATCGATGCGGACTTGGGAACAAATGCAAGATGCTTTTATATCAAATTTCTTCTCGTCGGAACGCGATGTTAGCATCACGGAGTTGGCCTCTATACGACAACAGAAGGAGAGCCAGTGGAAAAGTTCATCAACAGATGGAAAACACTGGGAGCTTCATGCAGACAGTTGCAAGAGGAAACGGAACAGGTAAAAATGTATTTGAATTCCATGAAAACAGGAATCGCGTTCGGACTCACCCGTGCCGATATCCGAATATTCCGTGACCTGGCCACCAAAGCTCACGCGTTGGAATTAATGACGCGTGAAATGCCGGCTTTCCATCACGAGACTGTTAGAAGGGCATCCGGCCGGACGACTGTGAATATCGTTGATCGTGATAAGAAAGACAGGAGGCTGGGACAAAAAGAAGGATGGAATCAGTCAAAGTATAAATACAATAGAAAAAGGTTCAAGATGCTCGACTCTCACGAAGGGTTCGACTTCGACAAGGAAGATGTGGTTCCTATGATGAAAGAATTGCTAAAAGTCGGCACCATAGAATTGCCAGAACCGAAACGCCCAGAAGATGTGACAAAAACCAGGGAAAGAGATTTTTGTCGATATCATCGCCTAGTAGGACACCCGACGGAGAATTGCTATACGCTGAAATGTATCATACAATAGATGATAGAGAAGGGTAAAATAATAACCGGTGAAGGAAAGAAAAGGAATACAGGAGCGACGGTAAACATGTCACAGCCCAAGAAAAAGCTCGAGAGATGGGAAGGAAAGAAAGTCAAAAGTCAGTAAAGAATACGGCAATGCTTACATTGCGCTCTGGGAGGAAATGACAAGTCCCGTAAAGTAGAAAATGGGGATTGTAAAGAAAGAAATCATCAGTGAACAGAATGATGATGATGATGGAAAAGAGGACGGGGGCAAAACGGTGAAAGTGGCTTACGACGTAGTTAGCCATTTGAAAGGATACCGGCACGTTTAAGCATCTATGATGCGCTCAAGTTATAAGAAGAGTTTCGACAGAGTTTAATACAGGCATTATCTAATCGCAATGTCAGAGAAACTCTGCTGACAGAAATGAAGCTAGAAAGACACAATGAACAAGCAGATTGTCTGCCAGTCATCTCATTCTCCGATGATGATTTGATTAGCGAGACGGAACATAACAGGCCCCTTATGATAGAAGGTCATGTCTGCGGGACAAGGGTAAAAAGGATCATGATAGATAATGGGTCTGCAGTAAACCTTTTACTGCTTTCAATGGTAGGCAAGTTGGGCTACCGCCGTTCTGATCTGTGCCCCAGTGGAATGATGATACAGGGCTTCAATCAAGATGGGCAGCGTGCGCTAGGTAAAATTACGGTGACGCTGGAAGTGGGAGAATTAAGTACTGACATCGTATGTCATGTTATAAACGCCGTAACGACGTACAATCTCCTTCTGGGAAGACCATGGATACATCAATATAGTATCATACCCTCTACTTTGCATCAATGCTTCAAGTATTACAAGGATGGAGTACAATGTAAGGTGATGGCTGATGCAAAACCATATACAAAAGTCGAGTCTTTCTTTGCAGATGCCAGTTATTACAAAGAGTTCTCTGAGGAGGTGAGACATAGTAATGAAAACAAAGTCTCGAAAGACGTTCAAGTAGAGAAGGCTCGAGAAGAAAGGGTAGAATCTTCTGGGACGACAAAAGTAAGGAAGAAGTTCTATTTTGTACCAAAGCACCTAAGACAACCTGGACAGTTACCATTAACACTATTACCACCAGAGCAGTTAAGAATTTTGCAATCTAATTATACAATGCCATTACCCAATGTTGAAAGGTGTAGGCCATTTTTACCTACCCCAGGAAGATTTCAAGTCAAGGCTAGTACTAAGCATCCCGAGCCGATAGAGTTCAAAACTGTAGTAAAGACGAAAGCAAGAAAGGAAAGCGCGAGCAATGTATACCGCGGTAAGCTGACATCGTAAAATCTGGAAAAGTACAGTTTAGTGAGCAAGAAAATCATGAGAAACATGGGTTTTGATTGTAGCAAACCCACCAGACTAAATCATGGGAAGGGAATTCAAATCCCTCTTGGGGTTGAGCAGGAAAAGTGAAGAAAATTTTAAGGGTTAGGAGCAGAGGTGTCAATAAATATGATTACAGTCATATAGGTAGCGGAAGAAGATCCTGAGGTGGTTAAGTATCCTGAGATAGCGCCGAAGCAGATAGAAGACAGGGGGCGGCCGACGATAGATAGCTTGAAAGAAATAAATTTGGGTATAGAAAAAGAGCCCTGGAATATATTTATCAGTAGCGGTATCTCTGAGCAAGAATCTGAGAAATATTTCCAGCTGCTCAAGGAAAATAAGGACGTCTTTGCTTGGACGTATGCGGAAATGCCAGGTTTGGAACCCTCTGTAGCAATGCACCGATTAAATATCTCCAAAGAGAAAAGGCCGGTTTAAACAGGCACAAAGGCGGTTTCATCCAGACTTAATTCCATTAATTGAAGAAGAGGTCAGCAAGCTGATCAAAGTCGGGTTCGTTCGAGAAGTCAAATATCCCAAGTGGATATCGAACATTGTCCCGGTAAAAAAGAAAAATGGACAAATTAGAGTATGCATTGACTTCAGGGACCTGAATGAGGCTTGTCCGAAGGATAATTTTCCTCTTCCAATAACAGAGTTGCTGATTGATGGTACATGTAACGTCTCAGAAAAATCCGTACAGGGACTCGAGTACCAACTCAACCAGAAATCATGTAGGATTAATTCCTTTAGAAATTAAGCATTAGTTAGCTAGCGCTATGCTAGAGTAGCTGTGAAATTGTCCCTGAACACTTTAAATACGTTTTACAAGACCCAAAACTTGTAGAATCAATGACGTTATAATGCCCTGAATCCTAGGATCAAACTCTAAACCTGTTTGCTCTCAGGAACCTTTTGAAACTTTGTATTGGATTTATACCGCACGTCGAAAGTCCGATACCTACAATCTTAGACCGTTATGACCGCTTAGCTGGACTTGACAATCATTTCAAAAATCAAGCCCAACCGACGTTCAGAGGCTATTTCATTAAGCGTGGAGTGAAGAGAGTGAGAAATGGGTTAAGATTTGAAATGGAATTAAGTCTGGACGAAACCGCATGTGCCTGGAAGTACCTTAGTTTCCCAATACTACTGAATGAAAGGACTAATAACAACTCGGTAATCATTATCCATATTGCATTGCATGTGCCTGGAAGATGTGGTGCACTGAGGAATGCAAGCATGCCGCGGGCGTAAGATGGTGCCGTATGAGGGAGTATGTCAGTGAGGGCATCCATCATGTCATTTCATGCATACATTAACAACAGTATCTAGGAATTTTTGATTTATTGCTTTACTATTATCGCGTGATTGATTTGATAACATGTTAATCTTTGCTCTATTATTCCACTGAGTTGATCACTCACTCCCACATTACGGGACAGTGTTTGCAACACCACCAGACCCTGTTTTAGATGCAGGTGATGAGGCGACTCAGGACGCAGAGCTGGATTACTACGAGGATCAGGATGAGTTCTCGTATATGCAGTTCGCAGATGGCTTTGCGTAGGCGGCCTGGATCAGCGGGACACGCTAGTGGGACTATCATCAGACATTTATTTCTTCTTTATGACATGTATATGAGACTCAAAGATGTATTCATACTTTGGAGACAGTTTGAGATTATTTTATTTTTATATGGTGATATATATATCTTTCAGTCTTTCACTTGCATTTTATGACTGGATCTGGAGTATGAATTGTAGTTTTGGTATAATCTTACTCATGTGAATGCTTTAACTCAGACAACATTGAATCATAATCATATTTGTGGCATAAGTGATGGTCTGAAACTCGGGAGTCAGGTTTCTACACGACCCCTGATTTTCAGGGTGTTACAGTACAACTCAATATGCTGTTATGTCTTTCATGGATGGCTATGCAGGGTACAACCAGATTAGAATGGCACCCAAAGATGAGGAAGCAACAACATTCAGAACGTCGCTGGGAATTTATTGCTATAAGGTCATGCCGTTTGGTCTCAAAAATGCTGGGGCGACGTACCAAAGAGCGATGCAAAATATATTCCAAGACATGTCGAGTGTTACGTCGATGACTTGGTGGTTAGATCAGGAGATCATCAGGAGCATCGCGAACACTTAAAATTGGTTTTTTGTCGATTACGAAGGAAACAATTAAAGATGAATCCAGCCAAATGTGCATTCGGAGTGTCTTCGGGAAAATTCTTTGGTTTCATTGTACGGCACAGGGGTATCGAAATTGATCCAGAGAAAGTCAAAGCTATTCAAAATATGCCGCCACCGACAACCTTAAAGGAATTGAAAAGTTTACAAGGAAAACTGGCGTACATTCGTCATTTTATTTCAAATCTGGTAGGAAGATGCCAGCCATTCTCACATCTGATGAAAAAGAACGCAGACTTCGTATGGGATCAAGCTTGTCAGAACACATTCGACTCAATAAAGAGATTATTGAAGCAACCACCGGTGTTAACAGCCCCGATAAAAGGAAAACCACTTATTTTATACATATCTACGACTGAGAATTCCTTAGGTGCTTTGCTGGCTCAAGTAAATGAAGCTGGGAAGGAAGCCGCTCTTTATTACTTAAGTCAAACATTGATGAGAGCCAAATGCAATTATTCTCCGATCGAGAAAGAGTGTCTGGCGTTAATATTCACAGTCCAAAAGTTGAGGCATTATTGTCTCTCTCATGACATAACTCTAATCTCAAGAGCAGACCCGATCAAGTTTTTAATGACAAGGCCAATGTTGTCAGGGAGGCTGGCTAAATGGATGTTGTTGCTTTCAGAATACACCATTACTTATAAATCAGCCAAAGCAGTGAAAGGACAGGCGGTGGCGGATTTCCTTGCAGCACACCCAGTGGCAGATTACGAAGCTATTACTGATGACTTTCCAGATGAGCACGTTATGCTGGCCGAAGCACAAAGCCTGTGGCAGATGTACTTCGACGGCGCTGCACGGGCATCAGGAGTGGGGGCAGGGGTGATATTATTACTCCTCAAGGTGACTTGTTACCATACTCCTTCACAATCGGTACCGCATGCACAAACAATGAGGTTGAATATAAGGCTCTCATCATTGGGATGGAAATAGCTCAGCCGATGAAAATAAGAATGCTGCATATCTTTGGAGACTCCAAATTAATTATAAATCAATTAACAACTGAGTTTGAAGTAAGAAACCAAGAACTCTTGCCCTATTATCAAAAGGCGCAACAATTATTAGAATGGTTCTGCCATGTAGAAATTAAGCATATACCGTGGTCTGAAAATGCAAAAGCGGATGCTTTGGCTAGCCTAGTAGCCACCATGTCCTGCCCTAACAGGAGTCCTCTTCAAGTAACTATAGAAGAAAGAAGATTCTTACCATCTTCAGAGATCATAGAAGAAGCAGTTGAAACGCTTCCTATATCATGCTTAGAAATAGCAACAGATGATTGGCGTCAACCTTTTATTGATTACCTCAGATTTGATATCCTGCCAGAGGATCAGGCAGCGGTTGGTTAGATTCATCATATGTGGCGAAGTATTATATAGAAAATCTTACAATGGAATGTTATTACGCTGTTTAGACGAGCAAGAAGCAAGGAAAGTATTGCAGGAAGCACACTCTGGTGAATGTGGGGCACATCAGGCGGGTCGAAATTTATTCTACAGAATACATTGGATGGGTTATTATTGGCCCACCATGTTAAAAAATGTTATAGATTACGTTATACATGTTCTCCCACAAGACTTGCACCAGTTTGTTGCCTCTTGGCCCTTTTCCGCTTGGGGACTTGATGTAATTGGTCCTATAAACCCACCTTCATCCAGAGGAAAGCAATATATTCTGGCAACAACGGATTATTTCTCCAAATAGACTGAAGCAGTCGCTTTACGTAACGTTAAAGAAAAGGTCGTGGTCAATTTCATCCGGCATGCCATAATATACCGTCACGGTATTCCAAAGAAAATTATTACTAATAATGGCACTCCCTTCAAAAATAGAGGCATGGAAAAGCTGTGTCAGAAATTCAGCATTCATCACTCGTTTTCAACACCTTACTATCCCTCGGCCAATGGGCTAGCAGAGGCGTTTAATAAAACGATCATCAAAATACTAAAGAAGACGGTCACTGGCAACAAGTGTGATTGGGATGAAAAGTTACAAGAAGCATTATGGGCATACAGGACTACTCAGCGCACAACAACGGGGGCAACACCATATTCATTAATCTATGGCGTGGAGGTAGTTATCCCAATCGAAATACAAGTGGCATCGCTCAGAGTGGCGGTACATCAGTCCACAACAGATGATGAAAATGTTAAAATAAGGCTGAAAGAGTTGGATCTGCTTGATGAGGGACGTCTGGCCACCCAACAGCGATTGCAATCATATCAAGCCAGGATATCGGCTGCCTTTGATAGAAAAGTTAAACACCGATCTTTTAAAAAAGGAGATATGGTGTTAATGTTGAAAAGACCTATAGTGGTCACCCACCGAACACGAGGCAAATTCGAGCCCAAATGGGACAGGCCGTATGTAATAAATGAAGTCTATTCCAATGGAGCATATAGAATCACTGATCAAGATGGGAAAGGTATCAGTATACCGGTCAATGCTCGCTTCATCAAAAGATATTACCCTTAAAAAGAAGCTACTGATTTTGATCCAGAATATTATCAACATAATGATTTTATATCAAAAGGGGGCAAGAAGGAATGAGATCATGTCCATATGTTAAGAGAATCTATAAAGAAGAAATTCATGAGCATATTGACTACATTTATCAAGTATTTTGAATGAAAGCGATCATCGCCATCACCAAATGAGTCCTGCAAGTGGCAAAGTTTGGTGGGTATCATCATGAAATTCCTCTTGAAGATATTATCAGAAGTAACGATATATCAATCTCAGTCAGACACATTTATCATCTTGGCGATAACGATGATCATAATTATTATTGCCTTACAAGGCATGATAGGGCAGCCTAGCTAAGCCTATACGGCTAACTACGCATAAAGCCTACAATCATCCAAGGCAGTCTAGCCAAGATAAATCCTCAAAAGGGTCAAAATCCTAAAAGGATCAAATCCTAAAAAGAAAAGAAAAATCATAGAAGAACCAAGAGCCAAATCAAAATTTATTATGCTCTAAAAGAAGGGCTAAAAGCTCTAAAAGGATCAAGCCGTGGAAGGATCGATAAAAAAAAAAAGGAGAGCCGACTAGCTACGCATAAGTCTCATCATTTTCACCATTCGGGCAAGCGAACGAGAAGTCAGTGGCCCTAAAAAGCCCGTGAAGGCTATTGTACCCACCCATGCGGGCAGCTGATGAAACCTACGACTAATATGCCTAAAAGGATAAAAAGTAAATGGCTAGTCACGCGTAACTCCCACGCCTTCTGTATAGTTGCCTGGCAGCGTCATGGGGAACGGAGGAAAATACCCTCCCGTGAATGGGCTCGCTCTTGCAGACGAAGGAAATAAGGGCCGCAGTGTGAGCACCATGCCAACCATGCATAAGACCCTCCATATTTACGGTTTGATTTTAGTACGTACTCATGAGGAAGGGCTTAAGCTTATTCATTGATGGACTCGCGACCCTAGATTTGGTACCCAAAGGTAGCCGTGCGAGCTCTGTGAACTCTAGAGAGTTACCGTGGCCAACCCTATGCGTAAATCCAACTGAGTTCACCGCCCTGGTAGCTTCACTGGGCCCCTCTGATGGATCGCGGCCTGTGAACTCACTAGGCAGTGAGAAGTCCAATGAACTCTTGAGAGTTACGGAGACTATCACATAAGACTAGCTCCACTACTCATGAGCTTAAACTATGTGTGACTGACTAAATTGAAATATAGTACCACCAACTTAAATACCCACGTAGGAAATCCCGCACTAACATACATAAAAGTTTAAAATTTGCTATCATAAATACAATCGCAACGATATGCGATATAATAGTATAAATAGGCAAATATGATTATGATGATATGAGATATGATAATGCATCAGCAAAAAGGGGAATATCTCAAAATGCTGACATAAATACATCTATCAAAAGTCAAAAAAGGTGCTTGTTCAAAAAACATATGAACGGAAAATACATGCTTAAAGTACCTCTGCAATTCCCAATGCCTCCATATATCTTCACAAATCTTCTTTTAATTGTGTTTGAGCTGCACCATGCTTTGATTTTTCTTCAAGAATAATCTTTGCCTGAAGAGGAAGGCCGGCTAGTTTACTCTCCAAAGATGTAATTACTTCTCTACTTTGTAGTAGCACGGATTTTTCTATATTTACAGATTGAATATTAGCTCGCATCTTCTCCTTAATATCCTGGATGGATGATTCCTTCTCGTGATTCTTCAACCCCAGCTGAGAGATTTCTTCTTTCAGAGTAGTAATGCGATCTTGAATAATCGCTCTTTCATCAGTATAAACCTTTAATTGATCCTGAAGAATTGAGTATTCTTGCTCAAGCTTAGAAATGGAGGAAGTAATCAAAGAAGCTTGATCTTGAGACGTAGCCAATCGCTGCCCATATTCCAAGATTTTGGGTGGACTTGTAACATTTTTCACTGACGCCAAAGAAATTACTGAATCGCGGAATCTGAGAAGAGAATCTTGCAAAGAAGATATATTAATTCTGGCCATCCTTGCAGAATTCTCCAAGATCTCAATAGCGAGATCCAAGTCCGACCATTGTTTAGGATCTTTAAAGATATGGATTATTGTTGACAAAGAATTCCTCATCAAGAGCATCTTGTGAGTGGGGATTTTTGTAAAGGATGAGAGCTCAGATGTAGTGGCTATCGAGTCGGAGCTGGCTGCCCCACTGTGAGGAGGGGTTCCTATAACACAAAGGGAGAAAGTATAAAGAGATATCAATAGAAGGTTATATATTGCTTCAAATAAAATAAGCTAATATGTATACATCCGCATGTACTCGTCGTTAGGACACGATTAGTAGAAAGAGAGGCTCCTTGAATGATAGAAGGACTAGTCCCTACTATATCTGTAAGGGAAGGCACCCTGGCCTTCGTACTTAAGTCCCTGGTGGTCGGAGTCGGCAAGTCCGTGTTTTCAGTTGGAAATACAATCTCACGAGCTACTGTTCTGGGCACCGATAATGGACTTAAAGGGATTCTTGGTGAAATCGCTGATAGAGTTGCAGGGGGATTTGAAGGAGAAATTTCACCTATCTTAATATTAGCGACATGAGCACCTGAAAAAAAGGAAGAAACACAATAATTCTAAATAAATATTTGATATTAAATAAGAAAATAGATAGATATGTGAAAGTTAAATTCCCTTTACCTAGTGAGTATCCATATTCATCGAAATCTAAAGGTTCCTCTTCTTCTTCTACAACTATAGAAGATTTCGCAGGAATTCTAGCGCTAAGAAGAGCTTCAAAGGTTGCAGGGTGTTCTATTTCAGTGCCTTCTACAATTGCTTCCTCTTCTACATCAATATCAACTTCTCCTTCTTCAAAATGGTCATCTGTATCTTTACTGCTTTCACCATCTTCATCATCTTCATGCTGAGAAGAGGAGTATTCTCTGATGATGAGGCCGAGCTTTCATTCTCCAAAAGTTCTTCATCAATTTCTGCAATAGCAATTTGCTTTCCTTTGGAGGAAGCAACCTGACTGATCTCTGGCACGGGTTCTTTGATTAGAGGAGAGACAGGCACTTGTCCTATTCCTTCTGGAGAGACGTGTGGTGAAGCTTGTGAACGCGCCCTTGATCTAGTCATCGGAGATGATGAACTAGGGCGAGTGGGTTGTAAAGGAAGCACTGAAGCATCATGAGTTGGTTCGTCTTGAACCACTACAGTCTCTGCTGGAAGAGGAGAAGATGTACCTGCAATATCATCTGTAGCCCGATACGTGGAGTCACGAGGAGCTTGCTCAAATTCCCTTAGGACCCCATGAGCAAACCATCCGTCTAAAGTATTAATGGATTTTATCTCACGGATGGGTTCTTCTAGTGATATTTTTCTACAAATTTCTCCACTATGTGACGCATGACTCTTCTCTGGGATAAAGTCGATCCTACTCTCTAGCTTGCCTTTCAACCGAGGTGGATGAAGAAAGATAGAAGAATCCACGGGTAAACATTTGGCGATCAAATATGACTGATGATCCCACATCGCATCTAGCTATATGAGGTACGGACTACGCTCTCGCAACTAGGAATTATGAAAGATGAATCAACACGGACATTCAAAATTTGCTTCTATATTATGGCCTAGTTGAGAGGGCCCGTGCCGTAACAACACATCTTTTGGGTGACCGGTCCGCAGTCTTTTGGTACAGTTTGATCGTAACCAAATTGGCGAGCAAAACGGTTGGGATAATAAGGCTCTCGCCAGAATTCTGTCCCTTCACAGAGAGGTAGACTGCAAGAACGAAGAGAAAGAAAGAACACCCTTTCTGCTGAGGTGAGTGTTCCTTGATCCACCATATCTGTATCCTCGATGTAGCGGTGAAGATGAAATTGAAAAAAATCTATCTGGTCAGTGTCCCGGATCTTATTAACAACCCAGTCATACGCCCTCTTGGCCATAGCCCTTTGCTGAAAGAACCAAAGCGGAAGATGTGTAAGATGAACATATCCTTTTTCAGGCGCTTCGAAAATCCAGGGAAAGTAGACTCCTAGCCAACCTGTGATATAATGCTAAGAAGTATATGCTGATGAAGTTCCAAGAGTAGGATCCTTTATGTGGGTGGCTATCTATCTCTCAAGGGCTCTATAAATGGAGCATAATATCGGAGGAGCGAGAGAATATCTATGGCCTTCTGCCAAGGCACCGGCTACAACAAAAACCGTAGGGTGAACAACGTCTGCCCATTTGGAGCTGGGAAGTACAACAAGGCTTATCCAATAGGCCAAAAAAGCCACAAGTTCTCCGAATGAACTATACTCTGCTCTTTCCTTCATTGCATCACGGAGCCATGTTAACTCCTTAGAGCGACAATCACGAAATCTACAAAAAAGAAGAATATGTATATACTAAAATTTCTAAAAAGGAAAAAAAGAGAAAAGAGTTGAGTCATGGGTTCATAAATACCTGAGGGATCTGGAGAAATGTGCAAGCCATTGCAAGGGGGAAAGCTTGTGAATACTGGGGAATTTCTCCATCTCCTTGAAAAGCTCAATAGTGGTTTCAGAAATAGAAGGCCCGCGATCAGGAGAAGAAATGAAGGCTAGTTCCCTGTTGGAGGGGATGAATTCATCATAGAATTTACCCGTTATGGGAAGACCGGCGATACGATGGAGGTCCCAGAGTGTTACACTCATTTCACCATATGAAAGGTGGAAAGAGTTGGTAGTTGGTGACCAATATTCGATACACATTGGGTTCTTTATAGAAGTGCTTGGATGTGACTTCTATAGCATCGTAAAGACCAATCTTGGCAAGCATATTTACATGCTTCAGCAAGATAGCTTCTGCCCAGTCAGAATAATAACGTCGAGCAATTAGTAGACCTCTGGTTCGGAAGTCTTCTGGTCCCCAAAGTTGAGCGCGATCTTGGAAGCGTTGGCAGATGGTTTCGTAAAAATGAGAAGGAAAAAGATCATGAGGGCTATGGAAAGGCGCAAGGAAAATCATGGTATAGATTTTTTCAATCTTTTGCCGTGGCTTTTTCATTCGTATTATCCCTTCAAGGATACGTGGTTCTCTCGTTGTCCATGACTCAGTATACATCAGTTTTTTGCCTTGAGCATGATCCTTTGGTTCACAGTCAAGCATAGACTGGTGGCGGTAAACGTTGATAGGAATTGTTGTCATGCCTTCCGAGTGGGGGTTATCAAACTTCATGATACCCTCGATAACTTGTACTGAGTCTCATGAGTTCTGGAGCCTCTTCTTCTTATGTTCAGCAATTTTCTCTTTGAATTCTTTTTCCCTGTTTCGGCGAGCCTTCTTCGAATGAGAAGCAAGAGGAGTGTCTTCCCGAGGAGGTGGCCTTTGACTGTCAGTGCAGATGTGGGCAGTGGTTTTCAACCATTCGTCCCAATCATAATCTCTACCATGCCTAGGAGGACATTTAAGGCTTCGCAGCGCTATTGCGCGATGGATGGGGGATGGTAGAGATTCAATGCGATCAGTAAAGTCGAAAGTGAGTAGAACAAGCTCTTTAAAGTACGAAGGAGTCTTAGTGGTAATTTTTATTTGTTTAGAAGGAGGTTGATCAGAAGAAGGGGAGGGGCGAAGAGAAGATGGATCAGGCAAGTTAGGATGAGAAGGTTGTTTAGTAGGTGAATCAACAGGATGAAAGGTTCGCTTGGTACGAGCCATTGTGAAGATAGTATTCAAAGTCTGAAGGAAATCAGAGAAGGAATTCAAAGGAAAGGAGAAAGAAGCAAAAATCACTAAGTGACGGATGAGGCTCTTTGCGCGGGACCGCACAAAGGATATCCTTTGTGCGGAGCGAAGGGGACTTGGAGAAATTTTTTGCATGAGCAAGTAAGGATTGCGCGGGACCGCGCAAAGGATGTCGATTGCGCGGGGTGAAAATGATGGGATGAAATTTCTCAAGGCACAAAAATGATCTGAGTAAATGGTGAAGTCTCCGGGCTATTTATATACTTTTCCGGCCGAGTATGGTACACGGGTCAATGTAAAAAAGGAGGAATTTCATTGATCCTTTCCTTTAATTTTAACGAAAACAAAGAACGGATCAAGGGGGCATCTGTTATGGAGTAAAAATAAAAGAAGAATGGAAACAAATGAAGATCGAAAGACTGTGAAGGAGAGTTGGAAGAAAAGGCCATCAGATGGCTTATAAAGGACTTTGCGCAGGACCGCACAAGACGTATGCTTTGCGCGGAACCACGCAAACGATATCATCTGCGCGGTTCCGCACAATCGATATCACACTGCGTTGATAAGGGCAAGATAAATGTGGTTTGTTTTGTCCCACATCGCTAAGGTTGAGGTTTTCGCACGTGTGAGTGCTTATAAATACCCCTTTCCTTCCTTGATTAGGGGTTGGTTAATCGAAGATTTCGAAGAACAAGTGGAGCGAGGAGAAGCATCGAAGGTGAGGGCGATGGCCCAAGGGCTTTGCGCCGGACCGCGCAAAGCATGTCCCTTGCGCTGGACCGTGCAAAGCAAGTCCTTTGGTTGGGTCCGCACAAACCGACTGCTCTGTAGTCTATAGAGCTGAGGAGTCGATATGCTGCTGGAACAATTGAGATCTTCAAGTTCTTCTGTTCAAGTATGAAGGGAGGTAATCCACTGAAGCGTATAATCCTCCTAAGTCTTAGGGGATGATCGAAATAGCACCGGAATGCTGTCGAAATCCTTGTTTCCCTAGAGATAGATTGATTCAATCGGCAATTCCTCCTAAGTCCTTGGAGAAGATTGAACCTTATACTGAAATGCTGCCGGATTTACTATTTCGATTCAATGTTTTAATATTATTAGTTCGTATATATATTTGAATGAATATATCTTAGAATCAAGGAAGATCAGAGGATGTAAATGAACCTAGAATCAATAAAATGTGATGATCGTCTTTGCACTTTTCCTCTCTTATGTTTGAATAAGATAATCCCCTGAGAATTGAAACGCATTTGTTTTCTTGTTAAAACAAACGCTTCTTGTAACCTTTCATCCCAATCACGTTTGTTCCCTGTTACTGTCTTCTTCAATATTTTGATTATTATTTTATTGAATGCCTCTGCTAATCCATTAGCCGGCGGATAGTAAGGCGTTGAGAACGAGTGATGGATATTGAATTTCTGACACAGTTTTTCCATGCCTCTATTCTTGAAAGGAGTGCCATTGTCTGTAACAATTTTCTTTGGAATACCGTGGCGGTATATTATAGCATATCAGATGAAATTAACCACATCTTTTTCTTTGACATTTCGCAAGGCAACTGCTTCAGTCCATTTAGAGAAATAATCGGTCGCCGCCAGAATATACTGTTTTCCTTTAGACGAAGGCGGGTTTATAGGACCAATTACGTCAAGCCCCCAAGTAGAGAAAGGCCAAGAGGCGATAGACTAGTGTAAATCTTCCGGGAGAATGTGTATAACATCTCCATGAATCTGGCATTTATGGCACCGCTTCGCATAATCTATCGTGTCTTTAAACATAGTGGGCCAATAGTATCCCATCCTATGTACTCGATGAAATAAATTTTGACCAGCTTGATGTGCCCCGCATTCTCCACAGTGTACTTCCCATAATACTTGATCGGCTTCTTGTTTATCTAAACAACATAGCAACACTCCGTTGTAAGATCTTTTATATAATACTTCACTGCAGATGACGAATCTACTTGACCGTTGTCTGATTTGCTACCTTTGCGTAGATTCTTCTGGTAAGATGTTAAATTTGAGATAATCTATGAAATGATGGCGCCAATCATTTATTGTAATCTCCAAACATGATACAGGAAGGGCTTCAGTGACTTCTTCAATAACCTCTGCTGATGGCAAAAATCTTCTCTCCTCTATGGTTAGTTGAAGAGGGCTTCGATTAGGGCAAGACAGGGCTGCTGCCAAACTAGCCAAGGCATCGACTTTTGCCTTCTCTGACCGGGGAATATGTTTGATTTCAATATAAGAGAACTGTTCTAACAATTGTTGTGCCTTCTGACAGTATGGTAAAAGTTCTTGCTTTCTTATTTCGAATTTAGTTGTCAATTGGTTTATAATCAATTTAGAATCTCTGAAAATATGCAGTGTTCTTATCTCCATTTCTTTAGCCATCTCCATTCCAATAATCAGGGCTCTATACTTGGCCTCATTGTTCGTACATGTAGTACCTAATGTAAAGGAGTAAGGTAGTAAATCACCTTGGGGAGTAATGAATATCACTCCTGCCCCCGCTCCTGATGTTCGAGACGCGCCATCAAAATACATTTACCACGGATTCTGTGATTCAGTCAGCATGACTTGCTCATCTGGAAAGTCATCATTGATGGCTTCAGACTTTATTATGGGATGCGCTGCCAGGAAATATGCCACTGCCTCCCCCTTTACTACTTTTGCTGGTTCATATGTAATAACGTACTCCGAAAGTAACAACATCCATTTAGCCAACCTTCCAGACAACATTGGTCTTGTCATTAGAAACTTTATCGGGTTAGCCCTTGAAACCAATGTTATATCGTGTGACAAACAATAATGCCTCAACTTCTGTACTGGGAATATTAACACCAAACATTCCTTCTTAATCGGGGAATAATTGCATTCTGCACCTGTTTCGATAAAGAAACAAATGCATTTGATTTGGGACATTGTCTTATTCAAACATAATAGAGAAAGAGTACTAGGAACATTTATCACATTTTATTGATACTGAGTTCATTTACATCCTCTTTGCATCCCTTGATTCTAAAATAGATCATTTAGAAATAAAAGACTTGAGCTTTAAGTATCAAAAGTTCATTTCGACAGCCTTCCGGCGTCTGTTTCAACCATCTCCTAGGACTTAGGAGGAATGTCAATTAAATCGATGAGTCTTTGATGAGACAGAGATTTCAGCAACCTTCCGGCGTTTGTTTCAGCTATCCCTAATACTTAGGAGAAATGTTGATTCGATCGACTAATCTTCTTCCTCTGTACTTGACAATAAGAGGAGAAAGGGTGTTGGAAGAACAAAAGCCTTGCACAGGCATTTTGACAGCATAACGGCCCTTTGAGCTTTACAGACTGCAAGGCAGTCTGGTTGTGCAGACCCGCGCAACCGATACCGGTTGTGCAGTCCTACGCAACATCCAGGAGACTTCTCTCCTACCTTCTGTCTTCTGCTCCGCTCCGTTCCTCTTAAAAATTTTTAAAATTACCCTTAATGAAGGAGGGGAAGGGGTATTTATAGACCTTCGTACGTGTGAAAATCCTGATCTTAGTGATGTGGGAATATTTTTCAGTGCTTTAGATCATTCTGAACGAAGCCCTTTGTGTAGTACATTTTGAGGTCCTGCGCAATTGATATTTCCTTTGCGAAGACCTACAAAACTGGGATTGATTGCGCGGAACCGCGCAACTTATAATGGTTGCGCGGACTTGCGCACTCTCAGGAAAGTTATCTCTATCTTCTTCTTTTCGAAAGTTCTTCCCATCTCTTTACCTTTCCTTGCTCGATTCTTTCGCCATTTTTTATACCTCAACAGATGTCCCCTTGATCCTTTCTTTGTTTCCTCAAGAAACAAAAAAGGATCAAAATTCCTACTTTTCATTTGGCTTGCACAGACCCGTGCAACCGGCCGTGTACACACTTCGACCGTTGCGGCCTATAAATACCGCACCCCCCTCTCATATCCTGCATTTCTCATTCTGTGGCGAAACTTTTCTTCTCTGGTGATTTTCCACGCAACTGACATCGTCTGCGCTGACCCGCGCAACAAATCTTCCGTCCGTGCAAGTTTACTAAGTGTAGCGATACTCCGCGCAACTACTTTCTATTGCGTGGACCCGCGCAACCTGGACTTATTCTCTTTTTCCAGTCTTCAAACTTTTTCCTGCGATCTTCTTTATGTTTTTTGAACCTTCTTTCTTTCATGGCCCGCATCAAGAGGACCCTTCGTCCCGTAGACCCTCCAACTGACCATCATTCTCATCCCGACGCACCTGATACATCTTCTCATCGCCCATCTCCTTCTGCTGATCAACCACCGACTAAGCGTACCAAAAGCACCACTCAAACTCCCGCTTATTTCAAAGAGCCAGTACTCCCAACTTTTGATTTTACCTGCCGCATTGAATCACTTTCCTCTCCCATTCACCGGGATATAATCATGGGGAACATAGAACTGCCTCCAAAGCATGGTCGTGAATATGATTGGGAAGAATGGTTGAAGACAACCGCCCATATCCGCACGGATAGTGATAGACCCCCTACCAGAGAAGATACCCCACCTGCTTCTCGCTCCAAGAAAAATCATCGAAATAAGGTGAAGGAGTTTGACGAAAAGTTAAAGGAGCATAATAAGAAAAAGCTCCAAAACTCTTGGGAATCCGTTCGAGTAATTGAGGGCGGCATGAAATTTGACAACCCTCATTCAGAAGGCATAACAATAATTTCCATCAACATTCATCGTCACCAGTCCATCCTTGAATGTGAACCCACAGATTACGTGGACAGAGAAAAACTGATGTATACTAAATCGTGGGCGACGCGAGAACCTCGGATTCTCGAAGGGAAACTGCAGACGCAGAAACCGCGGCAGATTATCGGAGAAGCCCACCCCATGATCTTCCTCACTCCCTTTCACAGTCCGCACAATCTCTTTCCAACATATTTCTACGAGACTATCAGACAGCGGTACAAGGATTGGGATCCTCTCTGGGGATTGGAAGATTTTCAAACAAGGGGCCTGCTGACTTCTCGTCGCTATTATTCTAATTGGGCAGAGGTAATCCTAAAGAAACACGCAAGTACTCTTGCTAAAGTAGGCCTTTATGATGCGATAGAAGTCACATCCAAGTATTTCTACAAGGAACCCTCCGTGCTGAAAGGATTCATCGAATATTGGTCTCCCACCACTAATTCTCTTCACTTGCCATTTGGAGAAATGAGCATAACGTTATGGGATCTACATCGCATAGCAGGTCTCCCGCTTATAGGAAGATTTTACGACGAGTTTATCCCGACGAATGCAGAATTGGCATTTATATCCTCTCCTGACCGCAGACCTTCTATCTCCAAAACCACTGTCGAACTTTTCAGAGAGATGTGAAAGTTTCTGAATTTTCACAAACTATCCCCTCTGCAATGGCTGGCTCATTTTTCGAGAATGCTCAGGTATTCTAAACTCAGAGATTAACATTTTCCTTTTCATCACATACTCCTGCATATTAACTCCTTTTTCGTTTTGTAGATTCCGCGACAGTCACTGTAAGGAACTAACGATTCTTCGTGACAATATGAAGGAACGACCAGATTATAGTTCCTTTGGGGAACTTGCAGCCTTCCTAGCTTACTGGCTAAGCATAGTTGCTCTTCGTAGTTCCAAGTGGGCAGATGTTATTCACCCCACCACCTTCGTTGTCACCGGAGCTCTAGCAGAAGGTCAGAAATATTCCATTGCGCCCCTTGTGCTATGTTCCATTTATCAGGTCTTTGGAGAAATCTCTACACACGTCAAAAATCTCACCCTGGGATCTTCATCAGCATATACTGCCTGACACTACTTCACTGGATGGTTAGGAGTCTATTTCCCCTGGACTTTTGAAGCACCAGAGAAGGCTTATGTCAACCCTTCTCATCTTCCTCTCTGGTTTTTTCATTAAAGGGCCATGGCCAGAAGATCGTATGAATGGGTGATCAACAAGATCCAGGATTTTGATCAAGTGGACTTCTTCCAGTTCTTCCTTCATCGCTACGCTCAAGACACAGATATGGTGGATCAGGGGGCACTAACTGTAGCAGAAAGGGCCTTTTTTCTTTCTATCCATTCTTGCAGTCTACCTCTTAGAGAAGGGACAAAATTCTGGAGAGAACCCTATTATCCCAGCCATTTTGCTCACGAATTCAGCTATGACCAAGCCGTTCCAGGAGACTGCGGGTTGGTTACTAAGAGAATGCGCTGTTATGGAACAGGTCCTTTGAACTGCGCCATGATATGGAAGCAGCTATTAGGTGGTCGTGTCAACTCCTCGTTCATTATTCCTAGCTTTGACCGAATAGTACGTACTTCCTATAGCCGGATGAGATGGTGGGACCATCAATCATTCCTGATCAACAAACGCTTACCCGTGGACTCCCTTCTCTTTCTCCACCCACCTCGGCTCAGAGGTAGAAAGATTGAAAATGGAATTGGCTTCAGTCCAAAGAAGAGTCGAGCGCGTCATCATGGTGAAATTTGCAGAAAGATATCGATGGAAGAGCCGATTCGTGAGGGAAAACCAATTAATACTTTAGACGGTTGGTTTGCTCATGGAGTTTTGGCAGAATTTGAACATGTCCCCCATGACTTTGGCGGCCGAGCTTCAGAGGATGTTGCAGGAGCATCCTCCCCTATTCCTGAAGAGATTGCTACAGCTGAGGAGGGTCCGGCTCGAAATGAACCTACCCCTTCTTCACAACCTCTTCCCCTTAGCTCATCGTCTCCGATGACTAGATCACGAGCACGTCTGCAAACCTCATCACCCACTCCTCAGGAAGAGGTAAGACAGGTCTCTTCATCTCCCTCGATTTCAGTTGGCAGGAGATCTCCAAGAGAAAGCAACCAGCCTGTCTCCTACAAAGGAAAACAAGTCGTGGTTGCAGAAGTAGATGAGGAAGATCTGGCAAGCGAAAGTTCATCTTCTGCATCAGGAGATTCCACTCCCCTGAGATTTGGAGATGATGATAACGATGATGATGATGGAAATGATGGAGCTCACGACGACGACTATGAAGAAGGGGAGGTCAACATAGATGACGAGAAAAATATGGCCACCGAAAATGTAGAGGAAGAACATCTCCCCACGGCTCCTGAAATTTCCCCTGTTACTTCTGTTCCTGGCAAGCCACATGCGGTAACCGAAGAGGATGAAGAACTCTTGGACTACGGGGAATATGGATATTCACCTGGTAAGGGAGTCCTAATTCCTTAGACACTCACGTGCTTATCTAGTGATCACTATCTTATCATCACTGTCATTTCCTTTTCAGGTACGCATGTGGCTAATATCGAGATGATTGCTACCCCCTCTATAGACCTTCACCCTGCTGCACCAATGGCTTCACCACAGATTTCTTTGGCTCCTCTGGTGGCACCAAAAAGTGTGGCCCATGAAATTGTATTCCCTGTCGAGGCTACTGACCTACCGACTCCTACTACCAGAGATTCGAGCACAGAAGTGGGGGCACCTTCTCTTGCTGACATGTTGGAAGCTGGTACTTCTGTAGCCCCAGAAGTTCCCTCACTTGTTGGTCACACCTTTGCGGTAGGTATATATATTAATTTGAAGAGCCGCCAATCTTTCATCTTGCGTTGTTTACTCTAACTTTATCTCTCATTCATGTTATAGGAATTCTTCTCTGTAGCGGGGTGGCCAGCTCCGAATCTGTGGCCACTGTCTCTGAACTATCATTTCCCTCAAAGATTTTCGCTCAGAAAATGCTTCTGATGAAGAATTCTTTGTCAACAATAATCCACATCTTCAAAGATCATGAGCAGTGGTCAGACCTAGAAATTGCCATCAAGATTCTAGAGAGCTCTCTGTAAAGATGCGAAGATTAACATTTCTATTTTGCGTGACTCCCTCCTCAGATTCATTGACTCGATAGCTTCTTTAGCATCAACGGAAAATATCATGATTGCTCCAAAAGTTCTGGAATACGGGAAGCAGTTAACTTTGTCTAAGGAGAGGGCTTCACTTATTGCTTCCACCATATCTGAATTAGACCAGGAGCAGTTATCTTTGCAAGAATAGCTGAAGATCCTTACTGATAACAAGGTACTCATTCAAGATCATATTGTGGCTTTAAGAGAAGAGATTTCGCAGCTAGAACTGTAAGGTCATGAGAAGGAACTGTCTATACAGAAGGTTAAAAAGAAACTTGATGTCAATATTCGGTCTGCTGATGCTGAAAAGTTTGAATTACTTAGGAACAAGGAAATGATCACATCTTTAGAAGACAAATTAGCTGGCCTTCTTGATCAAACAAAGATTATTCTTGAAGAGAAATCAAACCATGATGCAACTCAGCTTCAATTAAAGGAAAACTTACGGCAATATATGAATATAGTAGGCATTACAGAGGAATTATAAGCATGTAATCCCCCTTTTTTTTGTATACATACTTTTGCTTCTTCCTTTCTTCTTCTTCTTTTTTTTTTTTTTTAATATTTGAGTGCATGTTCTCTTTTGACTTTCAATAGTAAATTTCAGTAACTTTTTCATGCACTTCTACATTATGCATTATTCCAGAAATATTGTCTATGTCATAACTTTAACATGAATTTACTGCATTTTGAACATTGCACATAGTTTATCATGACATTCTATGAAACTAATCATAAAGCACCAATATTTTATGCTTGTCAGTATGGAATTTCCTACATGACTTCATTCGTTTATATTTTATTGATGGTGCTAAGTTTCAATTCAGTCAGCTGCACACAGTTTAGGCTCTTGAGTAGTGGAGCGAATTTACTTGGATTCTAGTTAGAGTCGGGTCTTACGTGATGGTCTCTGTAACTCTCTAGAGTTCGCTGGACTTCTCACTGCCTAGGGAGTTCACAAACCGCGATCCATCAGAGGGGCCGAGTGAAGCTACCGGGGCCGTGAGCTCAGTTGGTTTTACGCACAGGGTTGGTCATGGTAACTCTCTAGAGTTCACAGAGCTCACAAGGCTACCTTTGGGGTACCAAATCCATGGTTGTCAATCCATCGATGAGTAGGTTTAAGCCCTTCCTCATGGTTAGTACCGGAATCGAACCACAAATCTAGGGGGTCTTATGCATGGTTGGCCTATCTAAAGCGCACACTGCAGCCCTCATTTTCTTGGCCTGCAAGGTCGGGCCCATCCACGGGAGGGCATTGTCCTCCATTCCCTGTGACGCTGCCGGAAAGCTATATAGACGGCATAGGGGTTACGCTGATTGGTCATTTGAGGAGTTTGAGCATTTTGGCTTTTAGTCGACTTTTTGGCCTTTTGGCTTTTGGTAGTTGAAGACTTTTAGCTCTTGGCTTTTTTGTCAACTTTTGGCCTTTTGGCTTTTGTTCATTGACTCTGTCAGCTGACCGCATAGGTATGCGTACGATGGCCTTCAAGGACTTTTTAGGGCCACTGGCTTCTCGTCGCTGTCCGAATGGCAATCTTCATAGGTCTCATGCACAGCGGGCCATTAGCTTGACTGGGCTGCCTTTTTATAATCATAGGTCTTATGCGTAGCCGGTCCCTTTCAAGATTTAATCCTTTTAGGATTTGGCCTTTTTAGGTCTTGGAGACTTAGTCCTTTTAGGACTTGGCCCTTTTTTCTCTGTAACGCCCGTGAAAAGTCCGTACTTGGGCTCGAGTACCAACTCGACCCGAAATCGCGTAGAATTAAATTCCATGGAAATTAAGCGTAAGTTAGCTAGCGCAACGCTAGAGTAGCTGGGAAATAGTCCCTGATCACTTTAAATACGTTCTACAAGACCCAAATCGAGTAGAACAAACAACTCTACAATACTCTATAACCTCGGATCAAACTCTAAGCAGGTTTATTCTCTGGACCACTTTGAATTTTTATATTAGATTTAGACCGCGTGTCGAAGGTCCGATACCTCCTATCTTAGACCGTTAGAACCGCCCAGCTGGACTTGACAATCATTTTGAAAATCAAGTCAAACCGATAATCACAGACTATTTCGTTGAGCCCGGATTGAAGAGACCGCGAATAGGGACAAAATTGGAATTTCAAATTCAAATCTGTCACACGACTTGACGCGTCAGTATTAAGCGTTCTGACCGTCAGAATTCATCCAGATTACACCCTCGGATCAGGAAAAATTTCTATTTATTATCATGAGACTTTCAGCCCTGATCTACGTGCGGTGACCGCTGAACTGAAACTGGTCCGCCACGTGCGATCTGCGAACCTTGCCAGACTGAAAACTTAATACGTGCTACATCTGGTACGCATGAGCTTAAGTCCGATCGCAATCGACCAGGGGACCACCAGAAAGCAACTTTTGGGCCGAAACAGCCCCGAAATGGATAGGCACCAAGTAAACTTCGTTCCGGAGCCTGTTTTCGGCATTTTTAAGCCTATAAAAGGGGTTGAAACCCTCATTTCTCTCTCCCATCCGAAAATTGCAAACCCTAGAGAAAAGGAGAGAGAGTTTGAGAGAGAGAGTGGAAGGGATTTTTCTCGTCTCCGAGCCACCGATTGCTACTGCTTCAACGACTCTTCCCAATCACCTAGATGGTGATTTATCCATTCTTTCAGGTATAAAACAACCCTAGAACTCACTGATTTGGGGTTTACTTAGATTCACGACGTGTTAGCTAACGTAACTTGTAAAATAGGTTCTCCTACTGCCGTAGACGAAGCGTACACGCTCCGTTCAAAATCCCGCATCCGTAAGAGACTAGGTGAGGATTTTAGACGCTTCGATTGACGGTTTACAATGCTTTCAATGTCATTTAATAGTAGATTATCGACGGCATCGCCGTTTGACATGTACAACATGCTCTCCGTTTCCTGTTTCGTAAATTAACGAAGAATATGAGATTTAGGGCATTTTAGTCATTTGTAGGAAGTACGGTCTACATTCATATTTTGCTGACGTGATTGACATGGTTTGTTGTCGCATTAGGGAGTCAGGAATGTGTGCACAATTAGTTTGGCGAAGAGATTCGCCTAGTTGCGCACTTTGGGTCGACATACTATATGTAGACTTAAGTGTGTAGTGTATGTGTTTGTATAAATGTTTGTATTAGTATGTATTGAATTGAATGATGTTATGAGATATTTTTTGATTGATTCCTCAATTAATATGCTGACCTAAATGATTTTCTACATGTTGACTATATGCATGATTTCATTACATGCATGGAATATGTGTGTTGGAAGATTTGCCTAAGTTGAATGTTATAACATGTTTTAACATGCTCACATGATTGTATTTCAATTTCAATACTCTCACTTAGATTGCTGATGTGATTCCATAAATGTTTGGGACTAGACTGAGTCCAGGCAGTCGGTAACCGAGCGAATTCGTGGCTGACTGGTCATAGCCACGAACGACGCGTCGATGAACGTGATTCGTATTTGAAGTTGGCGGCAGTGGTTAGGCCACGCGAAGTATTTTACGCACTTCATGTCGTTCGACTTGAGATGCGATCGCGCTAGTCGAGCCCGTCAATCAACCCGACTGGCCGATGTATGTTTACCTTATATGAGTCATAACTGCTTGAACCTAGGGTACTGAACTTACCACTGAAAACCCTGTTAACCATGGTACCTTGATCCACGAAGACTCATGAGCCGGGCATGGTGGTATGGGACACCGTGGTCGAGCTGTCGGCCTACGCTGGGGCCACAAACCTCCCCGTAGTGACCAGTGAGCACCTAGACTCGTGAGCAGATTATGGTGGTATGGGACACTATATTCTTGCTGTCGGCCTACACTGATCAGGCGACGAGCCCTTTGTAGTGACCGCGAGCGTATTCTGAGTCCACGGGAGGCGACGACCCTTCCGTTGCAGTAGAGTACGGTAGGCCTGTATTGATAAGGTGATGGGGGAGCGGTGCAACGAGTGCGAGCAACAGCCCTGGCAGCCCTTGCAGCGACCTACATAAATATACCTCGTATGAGATTACTAGGAGTGACGACCCTAGACAGGATTTGTGTTGGGATTGATACAAGGGAAGTACCTTAGTTTCCCAATCCTGCTGTTTGAACGGACTAATAACAACTTAGAAATCATATCACCATAGCATTGCATGTGCCTGGAAGATGTGGAACACTCTAGGGAGTGTGGCATGCCGCGGTCGTAAGATGTTGCCGTATGAGGGAGATCGTCGGTGAGGGCATACATCACGTCATATCATCTTGCATTAACAACAGTACTATGATTGTCTGATTTACTGCTTTACTATTATCGCATGATTGAATTGTGAATATGCTAATCCTTGCTTTATGATTCCACTGAGTTGATCACTCACTCCCACGTTACGGGATGGTGTTTGCAACACCCACCAGACCCTGTTGTAGATGCAGGTGAGGCGGAGATCCAGGAGGTGGAGCCAGACATTAACGAGGACCAGGACGAGTTCTCGTATATGCAGTATCACGACGGCTTCCCGTAGGCGACCTGGATCGTTGGGGTTTCAGTGGGACTATTTGGAACATTACATTTTTGTTCATGTATATGTATATGAGACTCAGAGATGTATTCATACTTTAGAGACAGATGAGGTTTACTTTGTTTTTTTTTCATACAGTGATATACATATTGTTTAGTCTTCCGCTTGCTTTTATCACTGGATCTGAAGTATGAATTACAGTTTTGGTATACTTTTACTCATGTGAATGCTTTAAATCAGACAACATTGAATCATAATCATTTTTGTTGCATAAGTGACGGTCTGAAACTCGGGAGTTGAGTTTATACACGACCCCCGATTTTCAGGGTGTTACATTCTCTCTATCTTTTTTTTTTCTAGGACTTGTGGCTAGACCACCTTTTTATGATCAGCAGTCATCACTGTCGCCAATTTTATATAGTTGGCTGTATGATTCATCATATGGTTGAACAATAATTGACATTTCGCTGCTGCTGACAATGTCATAAGGACTTTTGTATCATGTTTAAAGCAATGTATCAGCTTAGCGATGATGGCAATTTTGATGAGCGATTGATCAGCAACAGTGATAGCTATTCTCTTTTCTTTTTATGATCATCGATACCTGATGATTCTAATTTCGATGGAGATTTTCTATCGTCGATGAGTGTCAATGCTTGATAGCGATCATCGACACTTTTTTGTTCGGTGACGATTTAATATGCTATCTTCAAATGTCTTGGAAGACTGAAGACTTTTGGCGATGATCTAGCATGGTGTCTTGGAAGACAATGATAGGTATTTTTGCCTGAAATTGTTTATCTGTATCGTTTGTCTGTATTGTTTGTAATATACCAGCTTGATGGTAATATCAATTTCAAGTAAAATTTTATAGAACTCTCTTGATGGCGCTCACCTTCTTCATCTTTCTTTATTTGCTATCATATGATCTTGATATGCTTTGTCATATGATTTTGATATGCTTGCGAACTTCTTCCTTATTCATCCTATTCATCTTGCCCCCTTTTGATACAGAATTATTATCTTGATAATGTTCTGGATCAAAATCAGTAGCGCCTTCGGAAGCAATTTCCTTTTTGTCAACGCGAGTATAGGCCATCATAGGTTTTCATTTACTTCTTTGAAGAGCTTTGCTTTCATTGAGCACATTTTATCTCATTTGGCTTTGAACTTGGCCCCTGAATATGATTGTGACTGTTATTGGAGATATATTTTTTCATTCTTGGAGATATTGAGGCAGTATATTTCTGCGGGAGGCTACACGATTGTAATCGTATTCATTGACTAGCTTGCCCCCAACCCTTGAAATTTTCTATGATTCTCCTGATCGACCCCAATGGGGACTTGAATTCCCTTCCCATGGTTTAAGCCAACGGGTTCTTCATAATCAAAGCCCATGTTTTTCATAATTTTTTTACTTGCCGAACTATACTTTTGGAGGTCTTGCGGTGTCAGCCTACCTGGTAGTCATTATTTTGAGTTCCTACTCCTGTCCTTACTGCTTCTGAAGCATAGAACCCAATTGGCTCAGGATATTTCTCACTCGCCTTAACTTGAAATCTTGTTGGAGAGGCTGAAAATGACTTATTTCTTTCAGCATACGGCAGCGGCACCATATAATTTGACTGTAAAACTTTTAGTTGTTCAGATGACAGCAGGGTTAACGACGGTTGTCCCGGTTGCCTTAAATGTTTTGGCACAAAATAGAACTTCTTCCTTATTTTCGCGGTTTCAAATGGCACTGCTTTTTCTGCTATCTCCGTAATTGCACTTTTCCGATCATTCTTTAGGACACCACCTTCATCCTTATTCATTTTTTCGATAGCAAATTCTTTGTAATAGCTAGCACCTGCAAAGAAGGACTCAGCTTCTATATACGATCTTGGATCGGCCATCACTTTATGTTGTACTCCGTCTTTACAGTATTTGATAACTGATGCAGAGTAGAGGGTATGATATTGTACTGATGTATCCATGGCCTTCCTAGGAGAAGGTTGTATGTCGTTATTGCACTTATGAAGTGACAAACAACGTCATTAGTCAATTCTCTTATTTCCAACATTACCGTAATCTTGCCAAGTGCGTGCTGCCCATCTTGATTAAAACCTTGTATCATCATTCCGCTGGGGCGTAGTTCTGAGTGACGGTAGTTTAATTCATTTAACATTGAGAGTGGCAAAAGATTTACTGTAAACCCATTATCTATCATAATCCGTTTGACTTTCTTCCCACGAATAATGCCTTGTATCATTAGTGGTCTGTTATGGTCTTCCTCGCAGATCAGATCATTATCAGAAAAAGAAATGACCGGGAAATAGTCCTCATGGTCATCGAGTTCTTCATGTTCTAACTTCGCCAGTAAGGTTTCTCTGATGTCATGATCAGATAAGGCCTGGATCAAACTTTGTCAAAATTCTTCTGATAGCTTCAGTGCATCATAAACGCTTAATCGGGTCGGTATTCCTTTTAGATGATTTACCACGTCATAAGTCACTCTCGTCATCTCATTCTTCTCCTTTGTCTTGCCACTATTACTCTCTTTTACAATCGTTTCTTTCCTAGTGACTTCTGATTTCTATTTTGTAGGGCTTACCACCTTCTTACCTGACCATAGTGTGATCACCGCAACCTTCTTTACAGCTTTACCGCTTTCTGCATTATTCGCATCTTGGTCCTTCTTTCAGACTGTAAGCACGTTTACGGTGCCATGGAGCCCCTTTCTCTTTCTTTCCCCAATACTATCTCGCCCCTATTGATTAGTCGCTGTATTATACATTTCAATGTATAGCAGTTCTCTATTGGATGCCCCACTAGACGATGATAACGACAGAAATCCATTTCTCTGGTCCTTGTTACATCTTCTGGGCGCTTAGGCTCCGGCAATACTATCGTGCCAACTTTTAATAACTGTTCCATCATAGGGGCGATATTTTCTTTCTGAAATGCGAACCCCTCATGAGAATTCAACATTCTATGCCTCTTCCCGTTGTACCTATTTCTTGACTTACCACCTTCTTCCTGTCGGTCCGGTCTTCTTTCTCTCGAGTCCTTTGTGTCTTTTCCTCTTCTGTCATGATCGACAGCATTCACAGCTGTCCTGCCAGACACTCTCCTAGTTGTATCATGGTGAAATGATGGGATCTTGTGAGTCATCAGCTCCAACGCGTGGGCTTTAGTAGCCAAATTATGAAAAGTTCTGATATCAGCGCTAGTCAGTCCGAACGCAGTTCCTGTCTCCATAGAATTTAGACACATTTTAACTTGTTCTTTTTCCTCCGGTAGTTGTATACATGAAGCCCCTAATGTTTTCCACCTGTCTATAAACTTCTCTACCGGCTCTCCTTCTCTCTGCCGAATAGAGGCCAGCTCCGTAATACTGATGTCACGTTCCGAGGAGAAGAAGTTTGACATGAAATCCTCCTGCATTTGTTCCCAGGTACGTATTAATCCAGGTACCAAACTAGAATACCATCGAAATGCTTTGTGTGTTAGTGATGAACCAAACAACCGCAAGCAGACTGTGGTATCGTTGAAAGATTTCCCATGCTAGTGATGAAGTGCATCAAATGCTCCTCCGGGAATCCTTCTCCATTGAAATTTTAAAAATCTGGATGCTTGAAATTGGCTAAAAAATGGATGTCTTCAAATTTCCTTGGATACGACGTTTGATACCTAAAACGTCCGGTATTTTCACGTTCTCTTTCTGCTCTAACCGCCTCTTTGACCACTTGCCTTACTTCTTCTTGTGTCACAGTTCTCGCCGCGGGGATAGACCCTAGTGACCCTGCCCCCTGTGGTGGGAGGACATCAGGTTGATTTTCTTTCCCTTTCGTTGCATTCTAGGGGATTGCCATTCGGGCTACGCTGTGTGAGAGGGTTGCCAGTGCTTCTTTGAGATTTCTGCATTCTTCCATTAATGCATTTTGGGCTTCTGTCATTGCATTGAAACAATCCTCTGTAGTTGTTCTATAATCTGGATTTGTTCCAGCCATGAATACTGCAGCTTCTCCACTTTTCGACGAAGCAGTGATTGAAGGAGAACAAGAGAATGCTGATGTGATAGGGCTTGCAGAAAAGGGAGGGGACAGAGTTTCATCGGGCCTTTTCATACCCTCTGTGGCATCAATTGATTGAGATGATGCCGATAATGGTGAATCTTTTCAGGATGGCATTGGCGATATAATGACCAATGCTTTTCCCTTTTGTTCTCTTGTTCGTTCAGCCATTGAAGCGTTTAAAGCCGAAAAGTCGCGTGCTGTCAACTGGGGAACTGTTTGCGCTGTTTGCACTATTCGCGCTAGATAAATTGCCGGAGGAGCAAGTTCAGGATTTCTTCTAACTGTGCTTTATGTTACGGGCCCTCTGATTCTTAATGAAGGCTGATTCATTCTCGAATTTTTGAAGTTTCGTGTTCTTGCATTACGAGAGGTCACGACGGTCCAGCCTGCATTGTCTTCTGATGATTGAGGTGAAGCAGAAATGACCCCAGCTGTTACTTGAGCCCTGCTACTTTTATGCACATGACTCGGTGCGTATTCTATCATGAACCTTGTCGGGGAGAATCAGAAGTTCACATTTCTTATGGGGATCGCCATGGGTAATAAGTCGTACTCGACTTTTTTTTGAAACCTCCAATCATGAAATATAGTTATAATTAGTAATTGAACGATTAGAGTGATCTATCTTAGAGATGAAGGGGAGGACTTCCCACTGAGAGTCACCATTTTGGCGTCTATAGGACGCCAAACCGTGATGAATGTTCGTAACAACTTCACTATTAGTATTTTAAATAAGACAATAAGATAGAGTCCCTAGCAGAGTCACTATTTTGTTTCGACAAAGAAACAAATGCATTTGATTTGAGAGATTGTCTTATTCAAACATAACAGAGAAAGAGTACTAGGAACATTCATCACATTTTATTGATACTGAGTTCATTTACATCCTCTTTACATCCCTTGATTCTAAGATAGATCATTTAAAAATAAAGGACTTGTGCTTTAAGTATCAAAAGTTTATTTCGACAGCCTTTCGGCGTCTGTTTCAACCATCTCCTAGGACTTAGGAGGAATGTCAATTAAATCGATGAGTCTTTGATGAGACAGAGATTTCAGCAGCCTTCCAGTGTCTGTTTCAGCCATCCCTAATACTTAGGGAAAATGTCGATTCGATCGACTAATCTTCTTCCCTACACTTGACAATAGGAGGAGAAAGGGTGCTGGAAGAACAAAAGCCTTGCACAAGAATTTCAACAGCATAACAGCCCTTTGAGCTTTACAGACTTCAGGGCAGTCCGCGCAACCGATACTGGTTGGGCGGTCCTGCGCAACTGCCAGGAGACTTCTCTCCTACCTTCTGTCTTCTGCTTCGCTCCGCTCCTCTTGAAAATCTTCAAAATTATCCTTAATGAAGGAGGGGAAGGGGTATTTATAGACCTTCACACGTGTGAAAATCCTGATCTTAGCGATGTGAGACTATTTTTCAGTTCTTTAGATCATTCTGAACGAAACCCTTTATGTAGTACATTTTGAGGTCCCGCGCAACTAATATTTCCTTTACGCAGACCTGCGTAACTGGGATTGATTGCGCGGAACCGCGCAACTTATAATGGTTGCGCGGACCTGCGCACTCTCAGGAAATCTATCTCTATCTCTATTACCTTTCCTTGCTCGATTCTTTCATCATTTTTTATGCCTCAACAGCACCCATCAAGGTCCGACTTAAGTAATAAAGAGTTGTTTCTCTTCCAAACTCATTCTTTTGTGCTAACAGGGCTCCTAAGGAATGTTCGGTTGCAGATGTGTACAAGATAGGCGGTTTCCCTTTTACCGGAGCTGCTAGTACTGGTGGCCTTTTTAGCAATTCCTTTATTGAATCGAACGCATTCTGACAGGCTTGGCTCCACACAAATTCTGTATCCTTTTTCATCAAATGAGAAAACGGATGACATCTCCCTACCAAATTCGAAATGAACCATCGGATGTATGCTAATTTTCCTTGTAAACTCTTTAACTCCTTTAATGTTTTTAGCAGTGTTGAGGCACAAAAAATGGCAAAGGATTAAAGCAAGAAGAGATAAGAGGTTTGAAGGAACTTTTGAAAAGAAGAAGGGAGAGGTAGTTTTCATGATAGTGCGCAGGACCGCGCAGCCATTATAGGTTGCGCGGTTCCACGCACTCAATCTCTGTTGCACGTGACCGCGCAACTAGAATAGCAGTTGCGCGGGATCTCGTAATGAATTGTACAAGAGGCTTTGTTCAAGATAACTCGAAGCACTAAAAAAATAGTCCCACATCGCTAAGATCATGATTTTCACACGTGCGAGGGTCTATAAATACCCCCTCCCTTCCTTCATTGAGGAGGATTGAAGATTTTCAAGAGGAACAAAGCTGAGCGGAAGACAGAAGGTAGGAGCGAAGTCTCCTGGGATTTGCGTAGGACCGCGCAACCAATATCTGTTGCGTGTGTCCGCGCAACCGTACTGCCTGCAGTCTGTAAACCCCAAGAGCCATTGTGCTGCCGAAGTCCTTGGCCCAGGCTTCCTTTCTCTGAGTTTTCTCCTCTTCATGGGTTCTAAGGAGAAAGATCAGTTGATTTAATCGACATTCCTCCCAAGTCTCAGAGGATGGTTGAAACAGGCGCTGTTATGCAGCCGAAATCTCTATTTCATTGAAGGCCCGTCGATCGAATCGGCATTCCTCCTAAGTCCTAGGAGATGATCAAATCAGGCACCGGAAGGCTGTCGAAATGACCCGTAGATCGAATCAGCATTCCTCCTAAGTCCTACGAGATGATCAAATCAGGCACCGGAAGGCTGCCGAAATGAACTCTTCATGCTTAAAACACAAAGCCTTTACTTTTAAATGATTTATCTTAGAATCAAGGGATGTAAAGAGGATGTAAACGAACTCAGTATTAATAGAATGTGATGAATGTTCATAGTACTCTTTCTCTGTTATATTTGAATAAGACAATCTCCCCAAATCAAAATGCATTTGTTTCTTTGTCGAAACAAAATGGCGACTCTGCTAGAGACTTTTCTGTCTTATTCAAAGTATTAACAGTAAGGTTGTTATGAACATTCGTCATGGTTTGGCGTCCTATGGACGCCAAAATGGCGACTCTCAGTGGGAAGTCCTCCCCTTCATCTCCAAGATAAATCACCCTAATCATTTAATTACTAAGTATAAACATGTTTCGTGATTGAAGGTTTCTAAAATCTGATTACGACTCAACATCCATGGCGATCCTCGTAAGAAGAGTGAACTTTCGATTCATCCCGACAGGGTTCGTGATAGAATACGCACCAAGTCATGTGCGTAAAAGTAGCAGCGCTCAAGTAACAGCTGGGGTCATTTCTGCTTCACCCCAGCCATCAGAAGACAATGCAGGCTGGACTGTCGTGACATCTCGTAAGGCACGAAAACAAAACTTCAGGAATCATGGAATGAGTCAGCCTTCATTAAAGACCAGAGGAACCATCACACGAAGCACAGTCAGAAGAAACCCGAAACTCGCTCCTCCGGTGATTTATTCAGCGCAGACGGTTCCCCAGTTGATAGCACGTGAATTCCCAGCTCTAAATGTATCAATGGCTGGATGAATAAGAGAGCGAAAGGGAAAAGCATTGGTTATCAGATCGCCAATGCCGTCTCTAAAAGGCCCACTAATATCGGCGTCATCTCAGTCAGTTGATGCCGTAGAAAGTACGTAAAGGCCCGGTGAAACCATATCCTCTCCCTTTTCTGTAAACCTTGTCACGTCAGCATACTTTTACTCTCCTTCCATGACTACTTCATCAAAGAGTGGAAAAGCCACAGTGTTTATGGCTAGAACGAATCCAGATTATAAAACAACTACAGAGGGTCGTTTCGATGAAATGGTAGAGGCCCATAATGCATTAATGGAAGAATGCAGAAGCCTCAAAGAAGCCTTGGCGACTTTCATGCATAATGCGGCTCAAAAGACAGTAATTGAAAAGGATAGCCGAATGGAGAAGGAACAAGAAGATACTAGATATTTCAGATACCGTATACCATATCTGAGAGAAACGCATGACATTCCCTTCCCGGCTGGTTTCAGCTGTCCAGATTTTCAAAAGTTTGATGGGAAAGGATTCCCTGAAGAACATTTAAAGCGCTTCAATGCCAGTATGGGAGGTCTCTCTGCAGTACCACAATATTGTTTGCAATTGTTCGGGGCATCGTTGACAGGTAATGCATTCCGATGGTATTACAATTTGGCTCCGGGTTCTATTTGCACTTGGAAGCAAATGCAAGACGCTTTCACATCTCGGTTTTTCTCCATAAGTCCCGACATTAATATTGCTGAGTTGGCTTCTGTACGACAAGGCAAAAATGAGTCGGCAAGGGATTACGTGGATAGATGGGGGGCATTGGGAACTTTGTGCAAACCGTTGTTAAGAGAAACTGAGCAAGTCAAGATGTGTCTGAACTCTATGAAAAAAGAATTCATAAGAGGACTGACGAATTTCAATATCAACACTATTCATGATTTGGCCGCGAAGGCTCATGCTTTGGAACTAGTAAATCAGGAGGTGTCGAAATTTCACCATAATGCGGCCCGAAAGGATCCTAGCCGGATAACTGCAAATACCAGTGATCACTGTCAGCAATGTAAAAATGTGAAAGGTTTCAATGCAGAAAGTACAAAGCGAAAAGAAGACTTGGCTCAATCAAGAAAAAATAAAAGAGTCTGAATGCTTAATTCCCACGAGGGATTCACTTTTGATAAAGGAGATGTCATTCCGATGATAGAACAGTTGTTGAAAGTTGGTGCAATAGAATTTTCAGAGCCTAAACGCCCTGAGGAGGCCACAAGGTGCAGGGAGCGAAATTTTTATCGCTATCATCGTCTAGTGGGACATTCAACGGAGAATTGTTACACGCTGAAGTGTATTCTACAGCGGATGATACAAAGGAATCAGATAATTATCGAAGATGGGACAAAAGAGGAAATCATGAAAGGTATGGGCCTCGATTGTGAAGATCCTAGTGGCCTAAATCATGAAAAAAGAATTTCAATTAAGATCGACTAGGAAAGGCGAAGAAAATTTGAAGACGTAGAGGCAAGGTCGACAGCAAACATGGTAACAGCAAAAGAACTAGTGAAGGAAACTGCTGAAGTAGTCGAACGTCCTGAAATAGCTCCGAAGCAAATGGAGGACGGGGGGAAACCGACGACAGATAGCCTGTTTGAAATAAATTTGGGTACAGAAAAGGAAACACGAAATACGTTCATTAGTGCCAACCTCTCTGAACAAGAGTCGACAAAATACGTTTAACTTCTTAAAGAAAATAAAGATGTATTCACCTAGACGTATGCAGAAATGCCTGGATTGGAGCCTTCCGTGGCGTTACACCGTCTAAATATCTCTAAAGAGTAAAGGCCGGTCAATCAGGCGCAAAGACAATTTCATCCAGATCTGGTTCCCCTCATCGAGGAAGAAGTTAATAAGTTGATAAAGGTTGAGTTTATTAGGGAAGTCAAGTATCCTAAGTGGATATCGAATATCGTCCTGGTAAGAAAGAAAAATGGACAGGTCAGAGTGTGTGTCGATTTTAGAAACCTGAACGAAGCCTTCCCGAAGGATGATTTCCCGCTACTAATATCTGAATTACTAATTGATAGTAGGACCCAGTATGCTGTTATGTCCTTTATGGACGACTATGTGGGATATAATCAGATTCGGATGGCTCCTGAGGATGAAGAAGCGACGGCGTTTAGAACTTCGCTGGGGATTTTCTGCTATAAAGTGATGCCGTTTGGGCTTAAAAATGCTAGGGCAACATATCAGAGGGCGATGCAAAATATTTTTCAAGATATGATGCATAAGCACGTTGAATGTTATGTTGACGACTTGGTGGTCAGGTCAGAAAGTCATCAGGAACATCGCAAACACTTGGTGTCGGTTTTCCAACGACTTAGAAAGAAACAGTTAAATATGAACCCCGCTAAATGTGCATTCGGAGTGTCCTCCGAAAAATTTTTGGGTTTTGTTGTTCGGCATAGGGGCATTGAGATTGACCCTGGGAAAGTCAAAGCTATACAGGATATGCCACCGCCAAAAACATTAAAGGAATTAAAGAGTTTGCAAGGAAAATTGGCATATATTCGTCGATTCATTTCAAATATGGCCGGAAGATGTCAGCCATTTTCTCATCTGATGAAAAAGGATACAGAATTTGTGTGGAGAAAGGCCTGTCAGAACGCATTCGACTCGATAAAGGAATTGCTAAAAAAGCCATCAGTACTGACAACTCCAGTAAAAGGGAGACTGCTCATCTTGTACACGTCTGCAGCCGATCATTCCTTAGGAGCTCTGTTGGCACAAAAGAATGAATTTGGAAAAGAAACGGCCCTCTATTACTTGAGTCGAACTCTGATAGGCGCAGAATGCAATTATTCCCCGATTGAGAAGGAATGCTTAGCATTAATATTCGCAGTACAAAAATTAAGGCATTATTGTTTATTGCATGATATAACATTGGTTTCAAGGGCCGACCCGATAAAGTTTCTAATGACAAGGCCGATGTTGTTTGGGAGGTTGGCTAAATGGATGTTGTTACTTTTAGAGTACGCCATTACGTATGAACCTGTAAAAGCTGTAAAAGGGCAGGCAGTGGTAGATTTCTTAGCAGCGCACCCCGTGGCAGAATCTGAAGTCATCAATGATGACTTTCCAGATGAGCAAGTCATGCTGACTGAGTCACAGAATCCATGGTAAATGTATTTTGATGGCGCATCTCGAACATCAGGAGCAGGGGCAGGAGTGATATTCATTACTCCCCAAGGTGATTTATTACCTTACTCCTTTACATTAGGAGCTGCGTGCACGAACAATGAGGCCGAGTATAGAGCCCTGATTATTGGAATGGAGATAGCTAAAGAAATGGAGATAAGAGTATTGCACATTTACGGGGATTCTAAATTGATTATAAATCAATTGACGACTGAATACGAAATAAGAAAACAGGAACTTTTGCCATATTGCCAGAAGGAAGCGATCCAGGTGCTGCAGGAAGCACACTCTTGGGAGTGTGGGGCACATCAGGCAGGCCGAAATTTATTCCACAGAATACATCGGATGGGTTATTATTGGCCCACCATGTTCAAAGATGCTATAGATTATGCAAAGCAGTGCCACGAATGCCAGATTCATGGAGATGTTATACATGTTCCCCCAGAAGACTTGCACCAGTCTGTGGTTTCTTGGCCTTTCTCTGCTTGGGGACTTGATGTCATTGGTCCTATAAACCCACCTTCGTCCAAAGGAAAGCAATATATTCTGGCAGCAACGGATTATTTCTCCAAATGGACTGAAGTAGTTGCCTTGCGAAGTGTTAAAGAAAAGGATGTGGTTAGTTTCATCCGCCATGCTATAATACACAGACATGGTATCCCAAAGAAAATTGTTACGGACAATGGCACTCCTTTCAAAAATAAAGGTATGGAAAAACTGTGTCAGAAATTCAAGATTCATCACTCATTCTCAACGCCTTACTATCCGCCGGCTAACAGATTAGCAGAAGCATTCAACAAAACGATAGTCAAAATATTGAAGAAAACAGTGACAGGAAATAAACGGGATTGGGATGAAAGATTGTAGGAAGCACTATGGGCATACAGAACTACTCACCGAACAGCTATGAGGGCAACGCCGTATTTATTAGTCTATGGTGTGGAGCCAGTAATTCCAGTTGAAATACAAGTAGCGTCACTAAGAGTGGCAGTGCATCAGTCTATAACTGATGATGATCATGCGAAAATAAGATTAAAAGAACTGGACTTGCTTGATGAGAAACGCCTAGCTGCACAACAGTATCTGCAAGCATATCAAGCAAGAATATCAGCTGCATTTGATAAGAGAGTTAAATATCGCTCTTTCAAAAAGGGAGAGATATGGTGCTAATGCTGAAAAGACCAATTGTGGTCACTCGTCGAACAGGAGAAAAATTTGAGCCTAAATGGGATGGCCCTTACGTAATAAAAGAAGTATATTCTAATGGAGTGTATAGAATTGTAGATCAAGACGGACAGGGAATCAATATACCGGTCAATGCTCGCTTCCTTAAGAGATATCGTCCGTAAAATGTATTTGCTGATTTCGCTTCAGAAAATTATCAGAGTTATGACCCTGCATCAAAAGGAAGCAAATTAGTCGATCAATGTGACCATGAATTGTATAGCCTCCCACAGAAATATGTTGCCTCCATATCTCCAAGAGCAAAAAATATATCTCCACTGACAGTCACGATCATATCCAGGGAGCAAATCCAAAGCTAAATGAGATAAAGCGTGCTCAATGAAAGCAGACTTCTTCAAGGAAGTAAATGAAAGCCTACATTGGCCTATACTAGCGCTGGCAAAAAGGAAACTACTTCCGAAGGCGATACTGATTTTCATACAGAACATTATCAAGATAATAATTCTGTATCAAAAGGGGGCAGACAAAGGCATGCGAAATTCGTTATCCTTGAAGATAGATTGCAATTTTGATGCTTCTAAATCATCGCCAAATACAAAGCGTCAATGACGATCGCTAAATACAAAGCGTTAATGACAATCGCTGAATAAAAGCGTCGATGATTGTTGTCAGAATAAGCAAGTGTCAATGATCGTTGCCAAGATAAGAAACTATCACTGTCGTCATCAATGGCTCACGCAAGCTTATCTTATCAAAATTGCTATCATCACCAAGCTGATAAACTATTTCAAATGCAACATGGATATTCTCAGAATATATCGGCAACGGCGAAATATCAATTATTGATTCTCAGAATATATTAGCAGCTGGCGAAATATCAGCTATGGATTCACCGTTCAACAATGACAAAATATCAATTAAGGCAGCCTAGCCAAGCCTATGCGGCCAGCTACGCTTAAGACCTATAATCAATTGAGACAAGTGAGTAAAAGCTGTGAAATGTATTTCTCACCATAGAATGCATTTCTTTTGTATATTTGAATGAAAGACAGGCTTTCAAGCATAACAAGTCATCGCCAAACGCGAAATACCAAGGACAATTGCCAAAAGCAAAGCCAAATGAAAAGCTAATCGCCAAAATTAGCAACTATCGCTATCAAGCAAACATTGGCATTAAAAAAAAAAGAGAGAGAAGAAAGAAAAAAGAGAGAAGAAGAAAGTACCGATGATCGCTATCAAGCAAGCAGTGACATAAAAGGTGCCGATAATCGCTATCAAGCATTGACGCTAATTGTCGACAGAAAACCTCCATCGAAGTCGACAGAAAATCTTCATTGAAATTGAATTATTAGGTATCAATGATAAAAAAAAAAAAAGGAAACAGAGAACAGCTATCGCTATTACCGATCAATTCGCTCATCAACGTTGCCATCATCGCTAAGCTGATACAAAAAAATTGACATAAACATAATACGAAAGCCCTTGTGACATTGTCAGCAGCGACGAAATGTCAACCATATGATCACAGTAGAATGAATCATACAATTAATTGTACATGTGAATTGGCAATAGTAATGGCTGCTCATCATAAAAAGGTAGCCTAGTCAAGTCCCGAAAAAGAAAAAGAAAGAAAAGCCAAAGTTCTAAAAGGACCAAAGCTCGAAAGGGACCAGTTACGCATAAGACCTATGAAGATCGCCATTCAGGCAGCGGCGAGAAGCCAGTGGCCCTAAAAAGCCCATGAAGGCCATCGTACGCATACCCATGCGGGCAGCTGAAGGAGTTAATGACCAAAAGCAAAAGGCCAAAAGTTGACTAAAAGCCAAAAGCTCAAAATCTTTAAATGACCAAAGGTCGAAAGAGCTCAAAGTCTTCAAAGACCAAAAGCCAAGAGCCAAAAGTCAGCCGAAAGATCAAAAGCAAAGGGCCAAAAAGTCGACTCAAAGCCAAAGTGCTAAAAGTCCCCAAATGACTAGTCAAGCGTAACACCCATGTCGTCTGTATAGCTTTCCGGCAGCGTCACGGGGAACGGAGGACAAACCCTCCCGTGAATGGGCCCGACCTTGCAGGCGAAGAAAATGAGGGCCACAGTGTGCGCATGACAAGCCAACCATGCATAAGACCCCCTAGATTTGTGGTTCGATTCCGGTACGTACTCATGAGGAAAGGCTTAAACCTACTCATCGATGGATCAACAACCATGGATTTGGTACCCCCAAAGGTAGCCTTGCGAGCCATGTGAACTCTAGAGAGTTACCGTGGCCAACCCTGTGCTATAAAACCAACCGAGTTCACGGCCCCGATAGCTTCACTGGGCCCCTCTGATGGATCGCGGTTTGTGAACTCCCTAGGCAGTGAGAAGTCCAGCGAACTCCTAAGAGTTACAGAGACCATCACATAAGACCCAAAGTAATGTCGCTCCACTACTCATGAGCTTAAACTATGTGAGTAAGTGTCTGTCCAGTAGTGTCAGTCTAGTGTCGGTCTACTGGTGTCAGTTCGGTAATGTCTGTCCAATAGTGTCGGTCTAGTGGTGTCAGTCCGATAATGTCTGTCCAGTAATGTCTGTCTAGTGTCAGTCTAGTGGTGTCAGTCCAGTAGTGTCAGTCCAATAGTGTCGGTCTAGCGTCGGTCTAGTGGTCGGTCAGTCCAGTAATGTCAGTCTAGTCCAGTTGAGTCTGGTCAAGTCAAGTCAAATTAAGTTTTCTAGTCAAAGTACGGTCGGTCAAAGTACACTAGCACCAGTGCTCAAAAGCATAATCATAAATTAAAGTTTAGCATTCAAAATGCTGCAAATACATATTTCAATATAAATATGCTCAAACAAACAAATTGCCTGATGAAAATTTTAAACATTGATTAGATAAACATGCAAAAATGCATTTCTCTTGAATCAGGTTCAAATTACGTCAACAGTAAATGCCTTCAAGATATTGGCGATTATCTAGTCAACAACTCAAATCTCTGACAGTATAAGGACTCTGATATATTCTTTGGAGTCATGAAAAGAGCGAAAAAGATTAATCATTCTTCAAAAGTATCAGAAGGCTTCGCTTCATAAATATTATCTTCTAAAAGAAATCTTTATGCGACATTGACCTGGAAATGGGGCAGGATTTAATGTCTTCGAAATAATTTATACCTTGGTCTTTCTGATAATCTCTTATATGTGGCGAAAGAATTCATATGCCGAGTATTATGGATAATAACATTGGAAGACTCCAAGTATCAGATCGGATGGAGACAAACAACAAACAGAATCGTCATCATCAGTAACTTCTATGACCTTTGAAAAATTATTAAATGAAAATTGAAAAGAAGTTTTGTCTATTTTTCTATTTTTTAGAATCAGCAAAGATCTAAGAAAAAGTCCATGAAGAAATGCTAAGGAGCACAAATTAGAGAAGGCTCAGTAAAAAGACTCAGCAGTTGAACCTTTGAAGCTAAAGATGAAATCCCCAAGAGTGCGATATAAAGAATAAAAAGCGGAGCACGACGAGAAGTGCAAAGATTGATTAAGCCATATTACGAATATCACAATCGACCTAAGAAGAGAAGAAACTCTCAATCTATTTTTAAAAATTATTAGTGCTTCATAAAGCTATATCGAAAATTATGATGAATTAAGATACTAATTCTGATAAATTTGGCAAGAGAACCATTATTCAAAAGCTTGAGTTATGCAGATCATGAGCAAAGGAAATAATTGAAAAAAAATTATTGTGACAGGAGCAGCATTAAAGAACAGCCCTAGATATAGATCAAAAAGGAAAGAATCGCTGGAGCTGATCAAAAAGGGAAAGAATCGCTAGAGTTGATCAAAGAGACCGTTATAGCAGCTACGGTGTTGAAAGAAAGTTCTCTGATCAAATTGCTCAAAGATGAAGTTGTCACAACTGCTGCAGAAGCGTGCTTCAATGAAAAGAGAATCTTATCCTCTCTGGTGAAACATCTGCTCGACACTATTGACTGGGGGCATTCTAGTCCTCCTCTTGAGCGTCAGCATTTCAGTCCTCCGCTTGAGCGTCAACATTCCAGTCCTCCGCTTGAGCGTCAGCATTCCAGTCTTCTGCTTGAGCGCCAGTATTCAAGCCTTTTGTTTGAGCGCCATTATTCCAGTCTTCCGATCGAGCGCTATCATTCGATCTTCTGGTCAAGTATGATCGGCCAGTCTGCCATGCGAGTGTAATCATCCAGTCTCCCATGTAAGCAAGAGCATTCGGTCATCCTTCAGTTGCAGTTTATTCAAAGTTCTTTAGGCAGAGAAAGATCGATCCTCCCTTTGATTTCAGGAATCAATCAAGGAAGGATCGAGGGGGCATCTGTTGAGGCACAAAAAATGGCAAAGGATTAAAGCAAAAAGAGATAAGAGGTTTAAAGGAACTTTCAGAAAGAAGAAGGGAGAGGTAGTTTTCATGACAATGCACAGGATCGTGCAACCATTATAGGTTGTGCGGTTCCGCGCACTCAATCTCTGTTGTGCGTGACCGCGCAACTAGAATAGCAGTTGTGCGGGATCTCATAATGAATTGTACAAGAGGCTTCGTTCAAGATAACTCGAAGCACTAAAAAAATAGTCTCACATCGTTAAGATCATGATTTTCACACGTGCGAAGGTCTATAAATACCCCCTCCCTTCCTTCATTGAGGAGGATTGAAGATTTTCAAGAGGAACAAAGCGGAGCGGAAGACAAAAGGTAGGAGCGAAGTCTCCTAGGAGTTGCGCAAGATCGCGTAACCAATATCGGTTGCGCGTGTCCGCGCAACCGTACTGTCCTGCAATCTATAAACTCCAAGAGCCATTGTGCTGCGGAAGTCCGTGGCCCAGGTTTCTTTTCTCTGAGTTTTCTCCTCTTCATGGGTTCTAAGGAGAAAGATCAGTCGATTTAATCAACATTCCTCCTAAGTCCCAGAGGATGGTTGAAACAGACACTGTTATGCTGCCGAAATCTCTATTTCATTGAAGGCCCGTCGATCGGATCGGCATTCCTCCTAAGTCCTAGGAGATGATCAAATCAGGCACCGGAAGGCTATTGAAATGACCCGTAGATTGAATCGGCATTCCTCCTAAGTCCTAGGAGATGATCAAATCAGGCGCCGGAAGGCTGTTGAAATGAACTCTTGATGCTTAAAGCACAAAGCCTTTACTTCTAAATGATTTATCTTAGAATCAAGGGATGTAAAGAGGATGTAAACGAACTCAGTATTAATAGAATGTGATGAATATTCATAGTACTCTTTCTCTGTTATATTTGAATAAGACAACTCCCCAAATCAAAATGCATTTGTTTCTTTGTCGAAACAAGCGGTGGCATATCCTGAATAGCCTTGATTTTCCCGGGGTCGATCTCAATGCCCTTGTGCCGAACAATAAAGCCCAAAAACTTTTCAAAGGACACTCCGAATGCACACTTAGCAGGATTCATCTTTAATTATTTCTTTTTAAGTCGCTGAAAGACTAACACCAAATGTTCACGATGTTCTTGATGGCTTCTTGACCTGACCACCAAGTTGTCAACATAACACTCAACGTACCTATGCATCATGTCTTGAAAAATATTTTGCATCGCCCTCTGATATGTTGCCCCAGCATTTTTAAGTCCAAATGGCATCACCTTGTAACAGAAAATTCCCAGTGAAGTTATGAACGTCGTCGCCTCTTCGTCCTCGGGGGCCATTCGAATCTGATTATATCCCGCATAACCATCCATAAAAGACATAACAGTGTACTGAGTTGTACTATCAATTAGTAATTTAGTTATCGGAAGCGAAAAATCATCTTTTGGGCAGGCTTCATTTAGGTCTCTAAAATTAACGCATACCCTGACTTGCCCATTTTTCTTCTTTACCGGGACAATATTCGATATCCACTTAGGATACTTGACTTCCCTAATAAGTCTGACCTTTATCAACTTATTAACTTCTTCCTCAATAAGGGGAACCAGGTCTGGATGAAATTGCCTTTGCGCTTGTTTAATCGGCCTCTTTTCCTTAGAAATATTTAGTCGGTGTAACGCCACGGAAGGCTCCAATCCGGGCATTTCTGCATACGTCCAAGCGAACACATCTTTATTTTCTCTGAGAAGCTAAACGTATTCTGCAGACTCTTGTCCAAAGAGGTTGGTGCTAATAAACATGTTTCCCGGTTCCTCTTTCGTACCCAAGTTTATTTCTAACAGTCTGTCCGTTGTTGGTTGTCCCCTGTCCTCCATTTGCTTCGGAGTTGCCTCAGGGTGCTCAACTACCTTAGTATCTTCTTTTGCTGGCTCCTTTACTGTAACCATGTTTACTGATGACCTTGCTTCCATGTCTTTAAATTTTCTTCGCTTTTCCTGGCCGATCCCAATTGAAATTCCTTTCTCGTGATTTAGGCTATTGTAGTCTTTGCAGTCGAGAATTGAACCTTTCATGACCTCCTTGCTTGTCCTATTTTTGATGATTATTTTATTCTTGTCTATCATTCGTTGTATGATATACTTCAATGTATAGTAGTTCTCTGTTGGATGTCCCACTAGACGATGATAGCAACAAAAATTTTACCCTCTGCGCCTTGCCGCCTCCCTGGGGCGTTTAGGCTCTGGCAATTCTATCGCGCCAACTTTCAATAACTGATCCATCATTGGAATGACATCTTCCTTATCGAATGCAAACCCCTCATGCGAATTAAGCATCCTAACCTTTTTATTTCTTCTTGATTGAGCCAGTTCTTCTTTTCTCCTCATACTTTCTTCCTTTAAACCTTTTGCACTTTTATGCTGCTGATAGTGATCACTGATATTTGCTGTTACCCTGCTAAGATCCCTCTGAGCCGCATCATGGTGAAATATCGGCACCGTCTGATTTACTAATTCCAAAGCATGAGCCTTTGTAGCCAAATCATGAAGAGTGTTGATGTTGGAATTGGCCAGTCCCATTACGAATTCCTTTTTCATAGAGTTCAGACATATCTTGACTTGCTCAGTTTATTTTAGCAACGGTTTGCACAAAGTTCCCAATGCCATCCATCTATCTACATAACTCCTTGTCGACTTCCCTTCACCTTGTCGTACAGAAGCCAACTAAACAATATTAACGTCGCGACTTGGGAAGAAAAATCGAGATGTAAAAGCATCTTGCATCTGCTTCCAAGTGCGGATAGAACCCGGAGCCAAATTAAAATACCATCGGAATGCATTACCCGTCAGCGATGTTCCGAACAATTGCAAACAATATTGTGGTACTGTAGAGAGATCTCCCACACTGGTAATGAAGTGCGTTAAATGTTCTTCAGGGGATCCTTTCCCATCAAACTTTTGAAAGTCTGGACACTTGAAATTAGTTGGGAAAGGAATATCATCCACCTCTCTTGGATACGGCGCACGATGCCCATAATGTCCAATACTTCCTCGTTCTCTTTCCTTTTGTCCAAATTTTTCAATGACTGTTATTTGAGTTGCATTATACATGAGGTCGTCAATGCTTCTTTAAGACCTCTGCATTCATTTATTAATGCATTTTGGGCCTCTGCCATTGCATTGAAACAATCCTCTATAGTTGCTCTATAATCTGGATTCGTTCTATCTATAAATACTGCAGCTTCTCCACTTTTTGATGAAGCAGTAATTGAAGGAGAGCAGGAGTATGTTGATGTAACACGGCTTGCAGAAAAAGAAGGGGACGGAGTTTCATTGGACCTTTTGGCGTCCCCTGTGGCATCAATTGACTGAGATGACGTCGATACTGGTGGATCTTTCTGGGATGGCATTGGCGATCTAATCACCAATGCTTTTCCTTTTTGTTCTCTTGTTTGTTCAGCCATTGAAGCATTTAAAGTCGGAAAGTCATGTGCTGTCAACTGGGGAACTATTTGCGCAGGATAAATCACCGGAGGAGCAAGCTCAGGATTTCTTTTAACTGTGCTTCGTGTTATAGGCCCTCTGATTCTTAATGAAGGCTAATTCATTCCAAAATTTCTGACGTTTCGTGTTCTTGCCTTACGAGAGGTTACGACGTCCAGCCTGCAATGTCTTCTGATGACTGGGGTGAAGCAGAAACAACCCCAACTGTTACTTGAGCCTTGCCACTTTTACTTGCACGGCTTGGTGCGTATTCTATTACGAACCCTGTCTGGGTGAATCAGAAGCTCACTTTTCTCATGGGAGTCGCCATGCGTAATAAGTCGTAGTCGGATTTTAAACCTTCCAATCATGAAACATAGTTATAATTAGTAATTGAACGATCAGAGTGATCTATCTTAGAGATGAAGGGGAGGACTTCCCACTGAGAGTTGCCATTTTGGCGTCTATAGGACACCAAACTGTAATGAAAGTTCGTAACAACTTCACTGTTAACATTTAAATAAGACAATAAGATAACAGTCCCCAGCAGAGTCGTCATTTTATTTTGACAAAGATACAAATGCATTTGATTTGGAAAATTATCTTATTTAAACATCACAGAGAGAGTATTAGGAACATTTATCACATTTCATTAATACTGGGTTCATTTACATCCTCTTTAAATCCCTTGAATCTAAGATAGATCATTTGGCAATAAATGACTTTTGCTTTAAGTATCAGAGGTTAATTTTGACAGCATTTTAACGCCCGTTTCAACCATCTCCTAGGACTTAGGAGGAATGTCGATTAGATCGACTAATCTTCGATGAAACAGAGATTTCAGTAGCATAACAGCGTCTATTTCAGTCATCCCTAATACTTAGGGGAAATATCGATTTGAACGACTAATTTTCTTCCTCTGCACATGACAATAGGAGAAGGAAGAGTGCTGGAAGGATAAAAGCCTTGCACGAGCATTTTGGCAGCATGGCGGCCCTTGAGCTTCACAGACTGCAGGGTAGTCTGTTGCATGGACCCGTGCAACCGATACCGGTTACGCTATCCTGCGCAACTGCCAGGAGACTTCTCTCCTACCTTCTGTCTTCTGCTCCACTCTGCTCCTAATGAAGGAGGGGAAGGAGTATTTATAGACCTTCGCACGTGTGAAAATCTTGATCTTAGCGATGTGGGACTATTTTTAGCACTTTAGATCATTCTGAAAAGAACCGTCTCACTCGCAACTGATATCCTTGTTGAGCGTACCCACGCAAGTAACATTGATTGCGCAGTGCCGTGCAACTAACACTAGTTGCGCGGTCCTGCGCAAACCCTTTAAAAATGTCATTTTCTTCTAGTTTCCAAGTATCCCATCCATTTCTCTATCTCTGCTTGTTTGATTCTTTCATCATTTTTATGCCTCAACAGTAATCACGTTACGGTCAGGTAAAAAGGTGGTAAGTCCTATAAAGTAGAAATCAGAAATCACTAGGAAAGAAATAATTGAAAGACAACGTAATGGTGATAAGACAAAAGAGAAGAATGAGACAACGAGAGTGACTTCTGACGTAATAAGTCATCTAAGAGGAATACCGGCCCGATTAGGTGTTTATGACGCACTTAAGTTATCAGAAGAATTTCGACAGTCTGATTCAGGCATTGTCCGATCATGGCATTAGAGAAACTTTGCTGGCAGAGTTAGAACATGAAGAACTTGAAGAACAGGAGGACTGTCACCCAGTTGTTTCTTTCTCTGATGACAACTTGATCTGTGAGGGAGAACATAACAGGCCACTAATGATAGAGGGCCATATTCGGGGAAAGAGAGTCAAACAAATTATGATAGATAATGGGTCTGCAGTGAATCTTTTACTGCTTTCAATGTTAAGTAAGTTGAATTACCGTCGCTCAGAACTACACCCCAGCAGAATGATGATACAGGGTTTTAATCAAGATGGGCAACGTGCACTTGGCAAGATTATAGTAACACTAGAAATAGGAGAGTTGACTACTGATGTTGTGTGTCATGTTAGAAGTACAGTAACGACATATAACCTTCTCCTAAGAAGACCGTGGATACATCAGTATAATATCATACCCTCCACTCTGTATCCTTGTTTCAAATACTACAAAGATGGAGTACAACATAAAGTCATGGCTGATGCCAAACCGTATACAGAAGCCTAGTCCTTTGTAGATGCTAGCTACTATAAAGAGTTTGCTATAGAAAAGATAAATAATGATGAGAACAGGGTCTTAAAGGACTTTCAGGAGAGTGCAATTATAGAAAAAGCAGAAAAGGCAGGACCATTTGAAACTGTGGGAATAAACAAAAAATTTTATTTTGTGCCGAAACATCTAAGGTAGCTGGGACAACTGCCATTAACCTTGCTGTCATCTGAATAGTTAAAAATTTTACAGTCTAATTATACAGTGCGCTGCCGTATGCTGAAAGGAATAGACTGTTTTCAGCCACTCCAGGGAGATTTCAAGTCAAGTCAAGTGAAAAATACCCTGAGCCAATATAGTTTTATGTTTCAGAAGAAGTAAAGACAAGAGGAGAAATTCAAAATAACGTGTACCAAGGTAGGTTGACGTCGCAAGACCTTCAAGAGTATAGTCTGGCAAGTAAGAAGATTATGAAAAACATGGGTTTTAATTATGAAGAACCCACTGGCTTAAACCATGGGAAGGGAATTCAAATCCCTATTGGGATCAATCAGGATAAGCGAAGAAAATTTCAAGGGTTGGGAGCAAACTCATCGATAAATATGATTACAGTTGCACAGTCTTTTGCAACAATACACTGCCCCAATATCTCTATGAAGAAAGAGTATATTTCTAACAATATTTACAATCATATTAGGGGGCAAGTTCAAGATCGAATGAGATAATATGTACTTGATAAAAGAAGCATGCTCCAATGGAGTAAATAGAAGTGCATGTTGGCCTATACTTGCATTATCAAGAAGGGATTGGTCCTGAAGGCACTACTGATTTTGATCCAGAACATTATCAAAATAATAATTCTAAATCAAAAAGGGGCAAGATGAATAGAATGAATAAGGAAGAAGTTTGCGAGCATATCACGATCATATGATAGCAAATATTACTATAAAAAGGAAGATAAGGAAGATGAGCACCATCAAGTGAGCCCTACAAAATTTTGCCTAAAATTGATATCATTATCAAGCTGATATATTGTAAACAATACAGATAAATGATACAGATCAACGGATGGGTATAATTGAAGATATTGGCTGTTTTAACAAGAAAACAAATGCGTTTCAATTCTCGGGGGATTATCTTATTTAGACGTAACAGAGGAAAAGTGCAAAGACGATCATCACATTTTATTAATTCCAAGTTCATTTACATCCTTTAATCTCCCTTGATTTTAAGATACATTCATTTAAATATGTATAAACATTAAAACATTAAGTTCAAATAGCAAATTCGACAGCATTTCGGCCTGAATTTCAATCTTCTCCAAGGACTTAGGAGGAATTACAGTTGAATCAATCCTTTTTTAGGGAAATAAAGATTTCAACAGCATTCTGGCGCTATTTTGATCATCTCCAAAGACTTAGGAGGAATGTGCGCTTCAGCGGATTATTCCCCTTTGTACTTGAACAGAAGGACTTGAACAGCGGATTATTCTGGCAGCATGTTGACTCCTAAGCTTTACAGACTGTAGAGCAGCCAGTTTCCGTTGACCCGCACAAAGGATATACTTTGCACGGTCCAGCGCAAAGTCCCTTTGGACAGCTGCTCTCACCTTCGGTCTTCTCTTCTTGGTTCACTTGTTCTCTGAAATCTTAGAACAACCAACCCCTGATCAAGGAAGGAACGGGGTATTTATAGGCACTCACACGTGTGAAAATCTCATCTTTAGCGATGTGGGACAAAACAAACCACACTTATCTTGCCCTTATCAACGCAGTGTGATGTCGATTGCGCGGTTTCGCGCAGATGATATCGTTTGCGCTGTTCCGTGCAAAGCATACGTCTTGCACGGTCCTGCGCAAAGTCCTTTATGAGCTGATGGCCCTTTCTTCTAACTCAGTCTTTCGATCTTCATTTGTTTCCATTCTTCTCTTATTTTTACTCCTCAACAGATGCCCCCTTGATCCGTTCTTTGTTTTCCTCCAAATCAAAGGAAAGGATCAATGAAATTCCTCTTCTTTCTATATTGACCCGTGTACCGTATTCGACCGGAGACCCTATAAATAGCCCAAGGACCTTATTATTTTCTCAAATCTCCTTAGCACTTGCGAAATTTTGCCCAATTCATTCGTCTCCATGCAATCGATATACTTTGCATGGTACCGCGCAACCCGTGTTGCTGCAAAATTTTTTCTGCAAGTCCCTTTTGCTTATCGCAAAGGATATACTTTGAGTGGTTCCACGTAAAGCACCCTGTCCGTTACTTAGCGATTTCTTGTTTCTCTCTCCCTTTCAAACTCTTTCTAAACACTTAATGGCCGTTTCTTCCCACTTCCTCCTTTCCTTTACACCCCTTCTCTGATTTCCCCCAGACTCTAAACACTATTTCCACAATGGCTTGTACCAACCGAACCTTTTGTCTTGTTAATTCACCTACTGAACAACCCTCTCATCCTGACTTGCCTGATCCATCTTCTTATTGCCCTTCCCCCTCCTCTATTCAGCCTCCTGCTAAACGAACAAAAACTACCGCCAAGACTCCTTCATACTTTAAAGAGCCTGTTTTACCCACTTTTGACTTTACTGATTGCATTGAATCTCTACCATCCCCTATCCATCGTGCAATAGCGCTGGGAAGCCTTAAATGTCCTCCTAGGCATGGCAGAGACTATGATTGGGACGAATGGCTGAAAACCACTGCCCACATCCGCACCGACAGTCAAAGGCCACCTCCTCGAGAAGACACTCCTACTGCTTCTCATCGAAGAAGGTTCGCCGAAACAGGGTGAAAGAATTTGAAGAAAAAATTGCTGAACATAAGAAGAAGAGACTCTAGAACTCATGGGACTCGGTACGAGTCATCAAGGGTATCATGAAGTTTGATAAGCCCCACTCGGAAGGCATGACAATAATTTCCATCAACGTCTACCGCCACCAGTCTATGCTCGACTATGAACCAAAGGACCATGTTCAAGGCAAAAGACTGATGTACACTGAGTCATGGGCAACGAGAGAACCGCGTATCCTTGAAGGGATAATACGGATGGAAAAGCCGCGGAAAAAGATCGAAAAAATCTATCCCATGATTTTCCTTGCACCTTTTCATAACCCTCATGATCTTTTTCCTTCTCATTTTTATGAGACCATCTGCCAACGCTTCCAAGATCACACTCAACTTTGGAGACCAGAAGACTTCCGCACCAGAGGTCTATTAATTGCTCGACATTATTATTTTGATTGGGCAGAAGCTATCTTGCCGAAGCATGCAGGCACACTTGCCAAAATTGGTCTTTACGATGCTATAGAAGTCACATCCAAGCATTTCTATAAAGAACCCAACGTGTTAAAAGGTTTCATCGAATATTGGTCACCAACTACCAACTCTTTCCACCTTCCATATGGCGAAATGAGTGTAACACTCTGGGACCTCCATCGTATCGCCGGTCTCCCCATAACGGGTAAATTCTATGACGAATTCATCCCCTCCAACAGGGAACTAGCCTTCGTTTCTTCTCCTGATCGTAGGCCTTCCATTTCTGAAACCACTATTGAGCTTTTCAAGGAGATGGGGAAATTCCCCAGTATTCACAAGCTTTCCGCCTTGCAATGGCTTGCACATTTCTCCAGATCTCTCAGGTATTTATGAACCCATGACTCAACTCTTTTCTCTTTTCTTCCTTTTTAGAAATTTTAGCATATACATATTCTCCTTTTTTTATAGATTTCACGATTGTCGCTCTAAGGAGTTTACATGGCTCTATGATGCAATGAAGGAAAGAGCAGAGTATAGTTCATTCGCGGAACTTGCGGCTTTCTTGGCTTATTGGATAAGTCTTGTTGTACTCCCTAGCTCCAAATGGGCAGACGTTGTTCGCCTTACAGTTTTCGTTGTAGTTGGTGCCTTGGCAGAAGGCCACAAATATTCTCTCGCTCCTCCGGTATTATGTTCCATTTATAGAGCCCTTGGGGAGATAGCCACCCACATAAAGGATCCTACTCTTGGAACTTCATCAGCATACACTTCTTGGCATTATATCACATGTTGGCTAGGAGTCTACTTCCCCTAGACTTTCGAAGCGCCTAAAAAAGGATATGTTCATCCTGCACATCTTTCGTTTTGGTTCTTTCAGTAAAGGTCTATGGCCAAGAGGGCGTATGACTGGGTTGTTAATAAGATCCGGGACACTGACTAGATAGATTTCTTTCAATTTTATCTTCACCGCTACATCGAGGATACAGATATGGTGGATCAAGGAACACTCACCTCAACAGAAAGGATGTTCTTTCTTTCTCTTCGTTCTTGCAGTCTACCTCTCCGGGAAGGGACAGAATTCTGGCGAGAGCCCTATTATCCCAGCCATTTTTCTCGCCAATTTGGTTACGATCAAACCGTATCAAAAGATTGCGGACTGGTTACAGCACGGGCCCTCTCAACTGGGCCATGATATGGAAGCAACTTTTGAATGTCCGTGTTGATTCGTCCTTCATAATTCCTAGTTGTGAGCGCATAGTTCGTACCTCATACAGCTGGATGCGATGGTGGGATCATCAGTCATATCTGGTCACCAAATGTTTACCCGTGGATTCTTCTATCTTTCTTCATCTACCTAGGTTGAAAGGCAAGCTAGAGAGCGGGATCAGCTTTATCCCAGAGAAGAGTCACGCGTCACATAGCGGAGAAATTTATAGAAAAATATCACTAGAAGAACCCATCCGTGAGATAAAACCCATTAATACTTAAGACGGCTGGTTTGCTCAGGGGTCCTAAGAGAATTTGAGCAAGCTCCTCGTGACTCCACGTATCGGGCTACGGATGATATTGCAGGTACATCTTCTCCTCTTCCAGTAGAGACTGTAATGGTTCAAGATGAACCAACTCATGATGCTCCGGTGCTTCCTTTACAACCCACTCGCCCTAGTTCATCATCTCCGATGACTAGATCAAGGGTGCATTCGCAAGCTTCACCACACGTCTCTCCCAAAGGAACGAGACAAGTGCCTGTCTCTCCTTTAATCAAAGAACCTGTGCCAGAGATCAGTCGAGCTGCTTTCTCCAAAGGAAAGAAAATTGCTACTGTAGAAATTGACGAAGAACTTTTGGAGAATGAAAGTTCAGCCTCATCATCAGAGAATACTGCCTCTTCACAACATGAACATAATGAAGATGGTGAAAGCAGCAAAGATACGGATGATGATTTTGAAGAAAGAGAAGTTGATATTGATGGAGAAGAGGGAGCAATTGTAGAAGGCACTGAAACAGAACACCCTACACCCTCTGAAGCTCTCCTTAGCGCTAGAATTCCTGCCAAATCTCCTATAGCTGTAGAAGAAGAAGAGGAACCTTTAGATTACGGTGAATATGGATACTCACCACGTAAAGGGAATTTAACTTTCACATATCTATCTATTTGCTTATTTAATATCAATTATTTATTTAGAATTATTGTGTTTCTCCCTTTTTTCCAGGTGCTCATGTCGCTAATATTGAGATAGGTGAGATTTCCCCTTCAAATCCCCCTGCAACTGCATCAGCAATTTCACCACGGATCTCTTTAAGTCCATTAGTGGCGCCCAGAACAGTGGTTTGTGAGATCGTATTTCCAACTGAAACCACAGACTTGCCAACTCCGACCACCGGGGACTCGAGTACAGAGACCAGGGTGCCTTCCCTTGCCGATATAGTGGGGACTAGTCCTTCTGTGATTCAAGGACCCTCTCTTGCTGCTAATTGTGTCCCGATGACAGGTACATGCAGATGCATACATATTAGCTTATTTTATTCAAAACAATATATAACCTTTTATTGATATCTCTTTATACTTTCTCCCTTTGTGTTATAGGAACCCCTCCTCGCAGTGGGGCAGCCAGTTCTGACTCGGTAGCCACTACATCTGAGCTCTCATCCTTTGCAAAAATCCCCACTCACAAGATGCTCTTGATGAGGAATTCTTTGTCAGCAATAATCCATATCTTTAAAGATCCTGAACAATGGTCGGACTTGGATCTTGCTATTGAGATCTTGGAGAGTTCTGCAAGGATGGCCAGAATTAACATATCTTCTTTGCAAGATTCTCTTCTCAGATTTCGTGATTCAGTAATTTCTTTGGCGTCAGCAGAAAATGTTATAATTCCACCCAAAATCTTGGAATATGGGCAGCGATTGGCTATGTCACAAGAACAAGCTTCTTTAATTACTTCCTCCATTTCTAAGCTTGAGCAAGAATACTCAATTCTTCAGGATCAATTAAAAGTTTATACTGATGAAAGAGCGATTATTCAAGATCGCATTACTGCTCTGAAGGAAGAAATCTCTCAGCTGGAGTTGAAGAATCATGAGAAGGAATCATCCATCCAAGATATTGAGGAGAAGATGCGAGCTAATATTCAATCTGTTAATACAGAAAAATTCGTGTTGTTACAAAGTAGAGAAGTAATTACATCTTTGGAGAGTAAGCTAGCCGGTCTTCCTGATCAGGCAAAGATTATTCTTGAAGAAAAATCGAAGCATGATGCAGCTCAAGCACGATTAAAAGAAGATTTGTGAAGATATATGGAGGCATTGGGAATGACAGAGGAACTTTAAGCATGTATTTTCTGTTCATATGTTTTTTGAACAAGTAACTTATTTGACTTTTGAGAGATATATTTATGACAGCATTTTGAGATATTCCCCTTTTTGTTGAAGCATTATCATATCTCATATCATCATAATCATATTTTTTTACACATACTATCATATCGCATATCGTTCCGATTGTATTTATGATGGCAAATTTTTAACCTTTTATATATGTTAGTGCGGGATTTTCTATGTGGGTATTTAAGTTGGCGGTGCTATATTTCAATTTAGTTAGTCACACACAGTTTAAGCTCATGAGTAATGGAGCACACACACAGTTTAAGCTCTTGAGTAGTGGAGCTGGTCTTATGTGATAGTCTCCGTAACTCTCAAGAGTTCACTGGACTTCTCACTGCCTAGTGAGTTCACAGGCCGCGATCCATCAGAGGGCCCCAGTGAAGCTACCGGGGCGGTGAACTCAGTTGGATTTACGCGCAGGGTTGGCCGCGGTAACTCTCTAGAGTTCACAGAGCTCGCAAGGCTACCTTTGGGATACCAAATCCATGGTTTTCAGTCCATCGATGAGTAGGTTTAAGCCCTTCCTCATGAGTACGTACTGGAATTGAACCACAAATCTGTAGGGTCTTACGCATGGTTGGCATGGTGCTCACACTGCGGCCCTTATTTCCTTCATCTGCAAGAGCGAGCCCATTCACGGGAGGGCATTTTCCTCCGTTCCCCGTGACGCTGTCAGGCAACTATACAGACAACATGGAAGTTACGCGTGACTAGCCATTTACTTTTTAGCCTTTTAGGCATATTAGTCATAGGCTTCATCACCTGTTCGCATGGGCGGGTACGATAGTCTTCACGGGATTTTTAGGGCCACTGACTTCTCGTCCGCTTGCCCGAATAGTGAAAATAATAGGACTTATGCGTAGCTGGCTAGCTCTTTTTTGATCGACCTTCCAGGGCTTGATCCTTTAGAGCTTTTAGCCCTTCTTTTAGAGCATAATAAATTTTGATTTGGCTCTTGACTCCTCCATGATTTTCTTTCCTTTTTAGGATTTCGACCCTTTTAGGATTTTGACCCTTTGAGGATTTAGCTTGGCTAGACTGCCTTGGATGATTGTAGGCTTCATGCGTAGTTAGCCGTATAGGCTTGGCTAGGCTTCCTGTCGTGCCTTGTAAGGCAATAATAATTGTGATCATTGTTATCACCAAGATGATAAACGTGTCTGACTGAGATCATCGTTACTTCTGATAATATCTTCAAGAGGATTTTCATGATGATACTCGCCAAAATTTGCCAGTTGCAGGACTCATTTGGTGATGGCGATGATCGCTTTCATTCAAAATACTTGCTAAATGTAGTCAATATGCTCATGAATTTCTTCTTCATAGATTTTCTTAACATATGGACATGGTCCCATTCCTTCTTGCCCCCTTTTGATATAGAATCATTATGTTGATAATATTCTGGATCAAAATCCATTGCTTCTTTTTAAGGGTAATATTTTTTGATGAAGCGAGCATTGACCAGTATACTGATACATATCCCATCTTGATCGGCAATTCTATATGCTCCATTGGAATAGACTTCATTTATTACATACGGCCCGTCCCATTTGGGCTCGAATTTGCCCCCTGTTCGGCGGGTGACCACTATAGGTCTTTTCAACATTAACACCATATCTCCTTTTTTGAAAGAGCGATGTTTAACTTGTTTATCAAAAGCAGCCGATATCCTGGATTGATATGATTACAATCATTGTTGGGCGGCCAGACGTCACTCATCAAGCAGATCCAACTTTTCAGCCTTATTTTAGCATTTTCATCATCTGTTATGGACTGATGTACCGCCACTCTGAGTGATGCCACTTGTATTTCGATTGGGATAACTGCCTCCACGCCATAGATTAATGAGTACGGTGTTACCCCTGTTGTCGTGCGCTGAGTAGTCCTGTATGCCCATAACGCTTCTTGCAACTTTTCATCCCAATCACGCCTGTTGCCAGTGACCATCTTCTTTAGTATTTTGATGATCGTTTTATTAAACGCCTCTACTAGCCCATTGGCCGGGGGATAGTAAGGTGTTGAAAATGAGTGATGAATGCTAAATTTCTGGCACAGCTTTTCCATGCCTCTATTATTAAAGGGAGTGTCATTATCAGTAACAATTTTCTTTGGAATACTGTGACGGTATATTATGGCATGCCGGATGAAATTGACCATGTCCTTTTCTTTAACGTTGCGTAACGCGACTGCTTCAGTCCATTTGGAGAAATAATCCGTTGCTGCCAGAATATATTACTTTCCTCTGAATGAAGGCGGGTTTTGTAGGACCAATTACATCTAGTCCCTAAGTGGAGAAAGGCCAAGAGGTAACAGACTGGTGCAAGTCTTCTGGGGGAACATGTATAACGTCTTCATGAATCTGGAATTCGTGGCACTGCTTTGCATAATCTATAGCATCTTTGAACATGGTGGGCCAATAATAACCCATCCGATGTATTCTATGGAATAAATTTCGACCCGCCTGATGTGCCCCACATTCACCAGAGTGTGCTCCCCACAATACTTGCCTTGCTTCTTGCTCGTCTAAACAGCGTAACAACATCCCATTGTAAGATTTTCTATATAATACTTCGCCGCATATGATGAATCTAACCGACCGCTGTTTGATTTGCTGCTTTGTTGCCTGATCCTCTGGCAGGATATCAAATCTGAGGTAATCAATAAAAGGTTGACGCCAATCATCTGTTGCTATTTCTAAGTATGATACAGGAAGCGTTTCAACTGCTTCTTCTATGATCTCTGAAGATAGTAAGAATCTTCTTTCTTCTATACTTACTTGAAGAGGACTCCGGTTAGGGCATGACAGGGCGACTGCTAGGCTAGCCAAAACATCCTCTTTTACATTTTCAGACTGCGGTATAAGCTTAATTTCTACATGGCAGAACCATTCTAATAATTATTGCGCCTTTTGATAATAGGGCAAGAGTTCTTACTTTCTTACTTCGAACTCGGTTGTCAATTGATTTATAATTAATTTGGAGTCTCCAAAGATATGCAGCACTCTTATTTTCATCTGCTGAGCTATTTCAATCCCAATGATGAGAGCCTTATATTCAACCTCATTGTTTGTGCATGTGATACCGATTGTGAAGGAGTATGGTAACAAGTCACCTTGAGGAGTAATGAATATCACCCCTGCCCCCGCTCCTGATGCCCGTGCAGCACCGTCGAAGTACATCTGCCACGGGCTTTGTGCTTCTGCCAGCATAACGTTGTTTCGACAAGAAAACAAATGCGTTTCATTTCAGGGGATTTATTCAATGATAACAAAGAATGAATGAGAGAACATTCATCACATTTATCTGAGTTCATTTACATCCTCTGATTCCCTTGATTCTGAAAATAAAGTACAATTAATGCAATGTACTGAATGAAAGGGAAGATGGCTTGATGGAAATTTCGGCAGCATTTCGACGCTATTTCGGTCATCTCCTGGATACTTAGGAGGAATTGACTAATCGATCAACCAGTCTTCAAGGAGATAGAAATTTCAGCAGCCTTTCGGTGCCTATTTTGATCATCTCCTGGATACTTAGGAGGAATTGATGATCTAATCGACGAATCTTTCATGAAATAGAGATTTCAGCAGCATAACAGACTATAACAGCACTATAGTCTAGATTCGATCGATGGGTCATTTTGACAGCCTTTTGGTGCCTGATTTGATCTTCTCCTAGGACTTAGGAGGAATGTCGATCCGATCGACGGGCCTTCAATGAAATAGAGATTTCAGCAGCCTTTCGGTGCTCGTTTCAACCATCCTCTGGGACTTAGGAGGAATGTCGATTAAATTGACTGATCTTTCTCCTTAGAACCCATGAAGAGGAGAAAATTTAGAGAAAGGAAGCCTGGGCCACGGACTTTGGCAGCACAACGGTTCTTGGACTTCATAGACTGCAGGGCAGTCTAGTTGCGCGGATCCGCTCAACCGATATCGGTTGCGCGGTCCTGCGCAACTCCCAGGAGACTTCGCTCCTACCTTCTATCTTCCGCTCCACTTTGCTCCTCTTGAAAATCTTTCATCCTCCCAATGAAGGAGGGGAGGGGGTATTTATAGGCCCTCGAGCTCATGGAAATCCCGATCTTAGCGATGTGGGATTATTCTTTCAACACTTTGGACCTTTTTGTAAAGGACGATTTCCGTAGCTTATTGCGAGATCCTGCACAACCGAAATATCAGTTGCGCGGCCATGCGCAGGGAACATCAATTACGCGACATCGAGCGGTAGGTATTATTTGCGCGGAACCGTGCACACTCCTTAAAAACCCACCAAGGATATTTGTTGCGTGGTCCTGCGCAACCAACATATATTGCACGGTCCCTCGTAACCAATCTCAAAAGGCACTTCTCTTCTTTCTTTTATTCTTCTCTCTTGCACCTTGCTTTCCAATCTTCTTCTGCTTCAATCCCCTAAACTACCCTTGGAGCTGGATCTGTACCAAAATACTTAAACTACCCTTGGAACATATCAACACCATGAGATTCCCTGACCACTGCAATGAGATATTTTTTTGTGCCTCAACAGATGCCCCCTCGATCCTTCTTTGATTGATTCCTAAAATCAAATGGAGGATTGATCTTCCTCTCCCTGAAGAACTCGAATGAACTGCAACTGAAGGATGACCGGATGATCTTGCTTGCATGGCAGACTAGATGATCATACTTGACCAGAAGATTAAATGATCTCGTTTGAAAGGAAGACTTGAATGCTCGTATTCAAACGGAAAACTGGGTGATCGCTTTTAAATGAAAGGCTTGCATGATTGTGTTTGACCAGGAGACTTGAATGATGGCGTTCGAACAGAAGACTGGAATGGCCCCAGTCCGCAGTGTTAAGCAGATGTTTCACTAAAGAAGATTCATTGAAGCCCGCCTCAGCAACAGCTATTACGACTTCTTCTTTGAGCGATTTGATCAGAGAACTTTCTTTCAACACTGTTGCTATTGTAACAGTTGTTTCGATAAGAAAAGAAATGCGTTTTATTTGGAGGATTTATTCAATGATAACAAAGAATGAATGAGAGAACATGTATCACATTTATCTGAGTTCATTTACATCCTCTGATTCCCTTGATTCTGAAAATAAAGTACAATTAATATAATATACTGAAGAGAAGATAGCTCGATGGAAATTTCGACAGCATTCCAGTGCTATTTCGGTCATCTCCTAGATACTTAGGAGGAATTGCTGATTTGATCAGCCAGTCTTCAATGAGATGGAGCATCTTTCTGGTCATTCTTCTTTAGAATACGAAACAGCCCATTGCAGTGTGGCCAGGCCCTGAAGAAATCAGCCTGATCATGCTAAATGGGCCCGAAAAGTCTCCCAGAAGAAAGATTAAGGGGTTTCCACCGTCCATTTGGTTTCAAACTTGACGTGCAGCCTTAAAACCACAAATTAACTGTCCATGTCAAATTTCAGCTACTAAATCATTGCAGAAGTGGCCAAACTGGAAAATCAGCCCCCGAGATCATGATTTGCGGCCCGCCAGATATCTGGATATACTTCAAATTTTGTCCCAACGCGTTAAATGCAATGGGCAAGTGAATAGACGAAGCAGATTTTCCACAAAGGTCCCGTTGGAGTCTACATGTACATCACATGTACATGGTGCGTGTGAGCACCGGCCGTGCACGCAACTCGCCAAAGTCGGTCAGCGCCGTTGACCCGACTTATCTTCTCAAATCCGTGAAAATAGGCAGCGTCTTCACTGCGACCGTTGATTTCATGTAGTGTGGTCCACTCACTACTCTATTTAGTGATCTGAGCCGTCCATTCTCTTCAGAGGATGGGAATTAACCTCGCCAAGCTCTCCTTTTGTCGCCATGCAGGCCATTGCAGGATTTTAACCGTTAAACACGGGATGCACGGTGAGGTGGATAATATGTTGGACGGCACTGATTTCTCTTCAAAAGCGGTCATTCCTTAGTGATTTTTCGTCGTGATTCCAACGAACGGAGCAGATCTTCCAAAAGACTCCAGTAAATGGATCCTTCAAAACTACAGAGTCGACGTACCTTGACTCTATCGAAAACAGAGCATCGGATCTTGCTCAGTGGGCAACCATCACGCAGGGAGGGACTGATCCGAAGCGTCCATGAGATAGAGGGAGTGAAAACAGTCGAGATGATGCTGAGCTCTGGCGATGATGTCCAGCCGTACGATCTCTACGGTGACTGGAGAACGACCGTTCGGCGGCTTTCAAGGCTTGATTACCCAGGTGGGCCACATCATCAGTTGATCAAAACCGGCCTTTCACGGTCGAAATTCCGAGAGGAAGACATTGGGCGGTGCGGATTTCTCAAAAGGACGTTGAATTGGGCCCCACCAGTGACACAATAGAAGAAACAAAGTTCCTTCTCTGTTACGCGTGTTTGGAGCTTCGGACGATTGCGCAGATGCAGCAACGACACTCTCCCTTTGCGCGGACGCCATTGCCATTCCTTCCTTTGCGCAGGCGCCATTGCAGTCCCTTCCTTTTCCCGAACGCAACTTCCTTTGCGCGGACGCTGCAGCTTCCTCCTTTGCACAGTCGCTGTAACTTTTTCCCTTGCGCAGTCGTGCGCAAGCAACTTCAGCTGCGCGGTCCAGCGCAAAGACTTCTTTCTCTTCTTCTCCTCTTCCATTTCTTTGGCACGCCAGCTCTCGTCTGATCCATCTTCTCAAATGAAGCGGAAGTGGGGGTATTTATAGGCCTCACCACTCTTACAGAGTGGTGATCACCACCGCCTATTGCTTCATACTAGAATTCCTTCTTTTCTTAAGCTATGGTGACCACCAAGCCACCTCTTAAACGGTGGTGTATGACCTTTCTCTCTTAAAATGACACATATGCTCCTCTTTTTAGCAAATTACCCTTTTCAATCCCTTTTACTAGAATACCTAAACTACCCCTTGGATACGAAATGTTACCAAAATACCTAAACTACCCCTGGAACTGGATTTTTACCAAAATACCTTTGGAACTGGCTTTTTACCAAAATACTTTGGAACTGGATTTTTACCAAAATACCTAAACTACCCATGGAGCTGATACTTTCCCAAAATCCCTAAACTACCCGTGAAGCTGATACTTTCCTAAAATACCAAAACTACCCCTGAAGCAGATTAATACCATGTGATTCTCTGACCACTGTAATGAGATATTTTTTTGTGCCTCAACAGATGCCCCCTCGATCCTTCTTTGATTGATTCTTGAAATCAAATGGAGGATCGATCTTCCTCTGCCTGAAAAACTTGAACGAACTGCAACTAAAGGATAACCGGATGATTATGCTTGCACGGGAGACTGGATGACTACACTTGCATGGCAGATTGGCTGATCATACTTGACCAGAAGTTTAAATGATAGCATTCGATCGGAAGACTGGAATGATGGCGCTTGAACATAAGATTTGAATGATGGCGCTTGAACAGAAGGCTTGAATACTGACGTTCAAGTGGAAGACTGGAATGCTGATGCTCAAACGGAGGACTGGAATGCCCCCAGTCAACAGTGTCGAGCAGATGTTTCACTAGAGAGGATAAGATTCTCTTTTCATTGAAGCACGTTTCTGCAGCAGTTGTGACAACTTCATCTTTGAGCAATTTGATCAGAGAACTTTCTTTCAACACCGTTGCTGCTGTAACGGTCTCTTTAATTAACTCCAGCAATCCTTTCCTTTTGATCAGCTCCAGCAATTCTTTCCTTTTGATCTATATCTGAGGTTATTCTTTAATGCTGCTCCTGCCGCAACAACTTTTTCGATTGTTTCCTTTACTCACGATCTGCATAACCCAAGCTTTTGAATAATGGTTTCTCCTGCCAAATTTATCAGAATTAGTATTTTAATTCATTATAATTTTCAATATAGCTTTATGAAGCACTAATAATTTTTTTAAAAATAGATTGAGAGTTTCTTCTCTTTTTAGGCCGATTGTGACATTCGCAATATGGCTTAATCAATCCTTGCACTTCTCATCGTGTTCCGCTTTGTATTCTTTGTATCGCACTCTTGGGGATTTCATCTTTAGCTTCAAAGGTTCAACCGCTGAGTCTTTTTACTGAGCCTTCTCTAATTTGTGCTCCTTAGCATTTCTTCATAGACTTTTTCCTGGATCTTTGCTGATTCTAAAAAATAAAAAAAATAGACAAAACTTCTTTTCAATTTTCATTTAATAATTTTTCAAAGGTCATAGAAGTTACTGATGATGACGATTCTGTTTGTTCTTTGTCTCCATCTGATCTGAAACTTGGAGTCTTCCAATGTTATTATCCATAATACTCGGCATATGAATTCTTTCGCCACGTATAAGAGATTATCAGAAAGACCAAGGAATAAATTATTTTAAAGATCTTAAATCCTGCCCCCTTTCCAGGTCAATGTCGCATAAAGATTTTTCAGAAGATAATATTTCCGAAGCGAAGCCTTCTGATACTTTTGAAGAATGAATAATCTTTTTCGCTCTTTTCATGACTCCAAAGAATATATCAGAGTCCTTATACTGTCGGAGATTTGAGCTTTTGACTAGATAATCACTAATATCTTGAAGGCATTTACTGTTGATGTAATTTGAACCTGATTCAAGAGAAATACATTTTTGCATGTTTGTCTAATCAATGTTTAAAATTTTCATTAGGCAATTGCTTGTTTGAGCGTATATATATTGAAATATGTATTTGCAGCATTTTGAATCCAAAACTTTAATTTGTGCTTATGCTTTTGAGCCGTGGAGATAGTGTACTTTTGACTGACCATACTTTGACTAGACAAAACTGACCTTGACCTGACTTGACTGGACTAGTCTAGATTGAACTAAACTGACTTGACTTAACTAGTCTAGATTGAACTAGACTGACTTGACTTGACTAGTCTAGATTGAACTAGACTGACTTGACTTGACTGACACTACTAGACCGACACACTAGACCGACACTACTGGCCAGATACTTACATACACAGTTTAGGCTCTTGAGTAGTGGAGCATCTTAGACTCATGCAAGAGTCGGGTCTCACGTGATGGTCTCTGTAACTCTCTAGAGTTCGTTGGACTTCTCACTAGTTCACAAACCGCGATCCATCAGAGGGGCCCAGTGAAGCTACCGGGGCGATGAACTCGGTTGGTTTTGCGCACAGGGTTGGCCGCGGTAACTCTCTAGAGTTCACAGAGCTCGCAAGGCTACCTTTGGGATACCAAATCCATGGTTTTCAGTCCATCGATGAGTAGGTTTAAGCCCTTCCTCATGAGTACGTACTGGAATCGAACCACAAATCTGGAGGGTCTTATGCATGGTTGGCATAGTGTTCACACTGCCGCCCTTATTTCCTTCGTCTGCAAGAGCGAGCCCATTCACGGGAGGGATTTTTCCTCCGTTCCCCGTGACACTGCCAGGCAACTATACAGACGGCATGGGAGTTACACATGACTAGCCATTTACTTTTAGCCTTTTAGGCATATTAGTCATAGGCTTCATCAGCTGCCCGCATGGGTGGGTACGATAGCCTTCACGGGCTTTTTAAGGCCACTGACTTCTCGTCCGCTTGCCCGAGTGGCAAAAATGGTAGGACTTATGCGTAGCTAGCTGACTTTTTTAAAGCTTGGTCCTTTTTAGAGTTTTGATCCTTTTAGAGCTTTTAGCCCTTCTTTTAGAGCATAATGAATTTTGATTTGGCTCTTCTGTGATTTTAGGATTTTATCCCTTTTAGAATTTTGACCCTTTGAGGATTTAGCTTGGCTAGGCTGCCTTATCGTATCGTGCCTTGTAATACAGTAATAATCGTGATCATCGTCGTTGCCTCTGATCGTCATTTCTGAATAAGATAGAGGTAATAATAATCGGGCCTTGTAAGGCAGTAATAGTCGTGATCATCGTCGCTGCCTCTGATAATATCTTCAAGAGAATCTTCAAGATGATATAATTTAGAGAATCTTCAAGACAATATAACCTTTGCAGAGAATCTTCAAGACAATATGATTCTTGCCAGACTTTGCTAAACTCATTTGATAATAGGCGTCTTGTTAGAATGGTGATGATCATTTTTCAGAACGGCGATAATCACTTTTTTTTTAGAATGACGATAATTTGGTGATGATGATGATCACTTTCTTTTCAGAATGGCGATACTCAGATTCCTTTTCAGAATATTTGTTAACGTAGTCAATATGCTCGCAAATTTCTTCTTTATATACCCTTTGTCCTTTTGCTGACGAGTAGATATGATCTTATCCTTGTTTGCCCCCTTTTGATTTAGAATCATTATGCTGATAATATTCTAGATCAAAATCAGCAGCTTCTTCATGGGTAATATCTTTTGATGAATCGAGTATTGACTGGTATTTTAATACCTTGCCTATCTTAGGCTTAAACTTGCCCCCTGTTCAGCGGATGACTACTATAGGTCTTTTGCAACATTGGCATCATATCTCCCCCTTTGTCTTTCGCAATCCTTTTGATCTTTGAATTGTCGGTGACCATCATCAATGCTTGATAGCACTCATCAATTTCTTTTGCTCCAACTTTACCCTCATTTGGGATTTCATAAATGCTTGATGTCAATCATCAATGTATGCCTTTACCCCAACTTCAACCTGCAAAAATTACCATAGACAATTATTATAAACAATTATCATTTCGAGGAGTCAACAATTATCTCATTTGGAATTCTGAGATTTTTTCATTGTGAGACTTCGCTTATAATGCCCCCCCCCCCCCCTTTTTTTTTTTTATGTGGAAGCATCAAAACTGTAGTTTTTTACTTATTTTGTATGCCTTTGTCTGCCCCCTACATAATTGTGCTATGAATCTCCTAAATCAACACGCTGTCTTGCTTTCTTCTTGCTAGTTCTTCTTTTCTTCTTTGTTTTATTTCCTTTAATACTTTAACTATGGTAATATAATTGCCTCTGCAGCTAACGATTGATTCCTCATAAGCCATACATCGCCTTCTTCAGCTTTGACAGTCCTTTGTTTTCCTTTCTTTCTTCGGCTATATATGCTGCTATTCATAAGACTTTCAAGTAATTTTATTCTAGCGAATTGTGACGATGCCCCCAGTGTTCTCCATTGACCGATGAATTTGTTAATTCATTAATTGATCCGTTTACTTGTTGGCGAGCAACGCTTGACTTAGTTGAACTAACTTTTCATCTGAAGGCTTTGTATATTCTTTGTGCACCGACATGCTAGCATCCGTCCTTCATTGTCTCACAGCGTTACTGATGAAGTATGCACTGCTTTTGATGTTACCATGCTTCTTCTTCATTTAACTTTCCCTCCATGGAAGTGCTTCTGCATGCTACTTATTATTTGGTCAGCATGTGAGCATAGCTTTGCAAAAAATCAACTAAATCTGAATTGGCTCTAGAACTCTGAATACTTTCTATCAAGTATTTAAAATTGTCGAATTGACTTTCTTCTTCAGTGTGCTTTTGAGCAAATGATAATTCCCCATTTACCGCTGGGAATATAACTTTATCCGCAGCAAAGCCGTGAAAGATACATACTTAGGCAATGAATCGTAACCTTGGAAGATTCACAAGTGCTCCACCCTTTCTCTACTCGATCCATTAACTGGCCATGTGTGGGAGCCACACAACACTTTTGAAGAGGCCTTTCATCTGAGACAAATCAAGGCAGCCTGTTCCTCTTCCTTAGACATGTACGGACTAACTGATTTTTGAATCACTTTCATACGAGAAGCTAGCTTTCTCCGGTAACTGTCATTGTTCAAGTATCATTTGTCTTTGATCGAAACTGATTTGATCATTCAGAACAGAACGTGAGTTAATTTATTAAATAAAACCGTGCCTTATTTTCAGGGATGAAGTCCCGCTGAGAGTCGCCATTTTGGCTGATCAATATTCTCGGAATATTTTCTAAGTTACCATTGAATAAAAAAAGTCCCTAGAAGAGTCGCCATTTTGTTTCGACAAGAAAACAAATGCATTTTATTTGGGGGATTTATTCAATGATAACAAAGAATGAATGAGAGAACATTTATCACATTTATCTGAGTTCATTTACATCCTCTAATTCCCTTGATTCTAAAAATAAAGTACAATTAATATAATATATTGAAGAGAAGATAGCTCGATGAAAATTTTGGCAGCATTCCGGCGCTATTTCGGTCATCTCCTAGAGATGGAGATGAGCCAGTCTTAGGAGGAATTGCTGATTTGATCAGCCAGTCTTCAATGAGATGGAGCATCTTTCCGGTCATTCTTCTTTAGAATACGAAACAGCCCATTGCAGTGTGGCCAGGCCAAGAAGAAATCAGCCTGATAATGCTAAATGGGCCCGAAAAGTCTCCCAGAAGGAAAGATTAGGGGGTTTCCACCGTCCATTTGGTTTCAAACTTGACGTGCAGCCTTAAAACCACAAATTAACCGTCCATGTCAAATTTCAGCTACTAGATCATTGCAGAAGTGGCCGAACTGGCAAATCAGCCCCCGAGATCATGATTTGTGGCCCACCAGATATTTGGATATACTTCAAATTTTGTCCCAACACGTTAAATGCAATGGGCAAGTGAATAGACGGAGAAGATTTTTCACAAAGGTCCCGTTAGAGTCTACATGTACATCGCATGTACATGGTGCGTGTGAGCACCGGCCGTGCACGCAACTCGCCAAATTCGGTCAGCGCCGCTGACCCGACTTATGTAGTGTACATGTAGTGTGGTCTGTGAAAATAGGCAGCGTCTTCACTGCGACTGTTGATTTCATGTAGTGTGGTTCACTCACTACTCTGTTTAGTGATCTGAGCCGTCCATTCTCTTCAGAGGATGGGAATTAACCTCGCCAAGCTCTCCTTTTGTCGCCATACAGGCCATTGCAGGATTTTAACCGTTAAACACAGGATGAACGGTGAGGTGGATAATATGCTGGACAACACTGATTTCTCTTCAAAAGCAGTCATTCCTTAGTGATTTTTCGTCGTGATTCCAACGAACGGAGCAGATCTTCCACCTCACCGTGTTTCAGTCAAAAATGCCTATCATTATCTTCCGAGGCATTTTTAGACAGCATATGAAGTCATCGCCAAATGAAAAGTGTTAATGATCGCTATCAAGCGATAATGATTGCTATCAAGCATTAATATTATCGCGGATGCCAAAGATTTCCATCAAGATCACCAGGTATCAATAAATTATCGCAAATAAACAAATAAAATAAATAAGTAGCAACTATCGCTGTCACCAATCAATCACTTGCCAAAATTGCTATCATCGCCAGGCTGATACACTATTTTAAATATAATACGAAAGTTCTCATAACATTATTAGCAGCAGCGAAATATCAATTTTTAATCTATCATTTTTTGGCAGTGGAATAAACTATATAGTCTACCACATATAAAGTTGATGACAGCGATGATTGCTAGTTATAAAAAGGCAGCCTAGCCAAGCTTATATGGCCAGCTACACATGAGACCTATGATCTTAAAAAGGTAGCCCAGTCAAGCCAATGGCCAGCTGTGCATGAGACCTATCAAGATCGCCATTCAGGCAGCGGTGAGAAGCCAGTGGCCCTAAAAAGCCTGTGAAGGCCATCGTATGTATACCCATGCGGGCAGCTGACAGAGCCAATGACCAAAAACCTAAGGGCCAAAAGTCAACCAAAAGCCTAAGGGCCAAAACTCCTCAAATGGCCAGTTAGCGTAACCCCCATACCGCCTGTATAGCTTTCCGACAGCGTCACGGGGAATGGAGGACAATGCCCTCCCGTGAATGGGCTCGACCTTGCAGACGAAGAAAATGAGGGTTACAGTGTGAGCTTTAGATAGGCCAACCATGCATAAGACCCCCCAGTTTTATGGTTCGATTTCGGTACTAACTCATGAGGAAGGGTTTAAACCTACTCATTGATGGACTGACAACCTTGGATTTGGTACCCCAAAGGTAGCCTTGCTAGCTCTATGAACTCCAGAGAGTTACCGTGGACAACCCCGTGCATAAAAACCAACTGAGTTCACCGCCCCGGTAGCTTCACTGGGCCCCTCTGATGGATCGCAGTTTGTGAACTCCCTAAGCAGTGAGAAGTCCAGCGAACTCCTAAGAGTTACAGAGGCCATCACGTGAGACCCGGCTCCACTACTCATGAGCTTAAACTATGTGTGCAATTGACTGAATTGAAATCTAGCACCGCCAATGACAAAATATGTATATATAAATAAATGAAGTCACGTAGGAAATTCCCCACCAACAAGCATAAAATACTGGTGCTTATATTAATTCATTAATCAGTAAATATACTAAGGCTACCGTATAAGCAGCATAATGCATGATGTAGAAATGCATGAAAGAGATTTCTGGAAATCATCAGTGAAAATCAAAAGAGATAACTTGTTCAAATAGCATATATACAAAAAGGAATTACATGCTTAAAGTTCTTCTGTAATCCCTACTATTGTCATATACTTTTGCAAGTCTTCTCTTAATTGCATCTGAGCTGCAATGTGCTTTGAATTTTCCTCAAGTATAGTCTTTGTTTGGTCAGGAAGACCAGATAGTTTACCTTCTAAAGACGTAATCACTTCGTTATTTTTGAGCAGCTCGGACCTCTCAATGTTGACGGACTGAATGTTGATTTGAATCTTTTCTTCAATTTCCTTTATGGCTAATTCCTTCTCGTGACTCTTAGATTCAAGTTGTGAGATCTCCTCCTTCAGGGCAGTAATGCGGTTTTGGATGCTCGATTTGTCATCAGTGTAGATCTTCAGTTGCTCTTGAAGAGTTAGTTGTTCCTGGTCGAATTCGGAGATAGTGGAAGCAATAAGGGAAGTCTTTTCCTTGGACAAAATTAACTGCTTCTCGTACTCCAGAATCTCAGGGGCAATTGTAACATTCTCCCCTGATGCCAAAGAAAATATTGAATCGCGAAATTTAAGAAGAGAATCGCGTAGAGTAGAGATGTTAATTTTTGTCATTCTTATAGAACTTTTCAAAATCTTAATGGCAATATCTAGGTCTGACCACTACTTGGGATCTTTAAAGATGTGGACTATTGCTGATAAAGAATTCTTCATTAAAAGAATTTTGTGAGCGGGAATCTTTGAAAGAAATGATAGCTCAGAAACAGTGGCCATGGACTCAGAGCTGGCCGCCCCGCTACAGGGAAGAATTCCTATAATATGAATAGGAGATAAAGTTAGAATAAGCAATGCAAGATGAAGAATATACAGTTCCTCAAATTGATCTATACCTGCCGCAGAGGTGTGACTGACAAGTGGAGGGACTTCCGGGGCTGCAGAGATACCAGCTCCTAGCATGTCGGCAAGAGAAGGTGCTCTTGCTTCTGTACTCTAATCCCTGGTGGTGGGAGTGGGTAAATCAGTGGCTTCTACGGGAAATACAATTTTATGGGCTATCCTTTTTTATGTTACAAGAGGAGCCGTAGGAACCCGTGGTGAAGTCGTTAATACAGTTGGACAAAGGTCCACAGAGGGGGCATCGCTCGTTTCAATGATTAATAAAAGAAGTAGAGACTAACATACTTGAAAAAAAAAGAAGTAGCAATGATAATAAGATAATTATCACTAGACAAGCGAGTGAATATTTAAGGAATTCAAATTCTCTTACCGGGCGAATATCCATATTCCCCATAATCCAAGGGTTCTTCGTCTTCTTCAGTTACTGCTCATACTGCATGTGATTTGCCAGGAACAGAGGTAGCAGGAGAGATTTCAGAAGCTAGAGGGAGATGTACTTCCTCTATATTTTCAGCAGTTATATTTTCCTCTTCATTTATATTGACTTCTCCTTCTTCAAAGTCATCATCTTGAGCTCCATCGCTTGTATCATCATCATCATCTTCTTTGAACCCCATAGAAGTGGAATCTTCTGATGAAGAAGATGAACTTTCCTTTTTCAAACTCTCTTTATCTACTTCCTTGATTACAACTTGTTTTCCTTTGTAAGAGACGGCCTGGTTGCTTTCTCCTGGAGATTTCCTACTAGCTGGAACTGGGGGAGATACGGAGGTTTGCCTTGTCCCTTACTGGGAAATAGGCGATGATACCTGCAAGCGTGCTTGTAATCTGGTCATCGGAGACGATGAACGAGAAGTAGGAGGTTGCGAGGAAGGAGCAGGTTCATTCTGAGCTAAATTCTCCTGAGTCGTAGTAGTTTCTGCAGGAGTGGGAGAAGATGTACCTTCGATATTTTCTGTGACTCGGCCGCCAAAGTCATGAGGGACATGTTCAAATTCCTCCAGAATTCTGTGAGCGAACCAACCATCTAAAGTATTAATTGGTTTCCTCTCACGAATCGGCTCTTCTGTTGATATTTTTCTGCAAATTTTGCCATGATGAGGCGCACGACTTTTCTCTAGAACAAAACCAATTCAGTTCTCAAGTTTTCTGCCCCTGAGCCGAGGTGGTTGGAGAAAGAGAGAGGAGTCGACTGGTAAGTGTTTGTTGACCAAAAATGATTGATGGTCCCACCATCTTATCCAGCTATAGGAAGTATGGACTATCCGGTCACAGCTAAGAATGATAAAAGAGAAATTGACACAACCGCCCAATAGTTGCTTCCATATCATAGCCCAGTTCAAAGGACCCATTCTGTAACAGCGCATTCTTTTGGTGACCAACCCACAGTCTTCCGGTACGGCTTAGTCATAGCCAAATTGGTGAGTGAAGCGGCTGGGGTAGTAAGGCTCTCTCCAGAACTTTGTCCCTTCTCTGAGAGGCAGACTGCAGGAACGGATGGAAAGAAAGGAAGCCCTTTCTGCTATGGTCAGTGCTCCCTGGTCCACCATATCTGTGTCTTTGATATAATGGTGGAGACGGAACTAGAAGAAATCTATTTGGTCAAAATCTTGAATCTTGTTGATTACCCATTCGTATGATCTTCTAGCCATTGCCCTTTGCTGAAAAAACCAGAGAGGAAGGTGGGAAGGATTGATACGCCTTCTCTGGTGCTTCGAAGGTCCAAGGGAAATAAACTCCCAACCATCCAGTAAAATAGTGCCAGGAAGTGTATGCTGAGGAAGATCCCAAGGTGGGGTTCTTGATGTACGTAGATATTTCTCCAAAGGCCCTGTAAATGGAGCATAGTACGGGAGGTGCAAGGGAATATTTTTGTGCTTCCGATAAGGTGCCAAAAATGACAAAGGTGGTGGGGCGAATAGCATCTGCCCATTTAGAGCTAGGAAGTGCTACTGTGCTTAACCAGTAGGCCAAAAAAGCTGCAAGTTCCCCGAAGGAACTATAATCTGCTCTTTCCTTCATGTTGTCGCGGAGAGTCGTCAATTCTTTGCATTGACTGTCACGAAATCTACAGGGTGAAGTAAGAGGTTAGTAGAAGGGAATGTGTGATAGAAAGAAAAGTGCTAATTTTTAAGTCTGGAATACTTGAGTGTTCTGGAAAAGTAAGCAAGCCACTGCAGAGGGGAAAGTTTGTGAAAATTTAGAAATTTCTCCATCTCTTTGAAGAGTTCGATGGTGGTTTCAGAAATAGAGGGCCTGCGATCTAGAGAAGATATGAATTCCAGCTCTGCATTCGATGGGATGAATTCATCATAAAATCTTCCTGTTAACGGAAGACCTGCTATGCGATGCAAGTCCCAGAGTGTTATGCTCATTTCTCCAAATGGTAAGTGAAATGAATTGGTAGTGGGTGACCAATATTCAAGAAAGCCTTTAAGCATGGTGGGTTCCTTGTAGAAGTACTTAGACATGACTTCTATAGAGTCATAGAGACTGACTTTAGCAAGAGTGCTTGCATGTTTCTTCAAGATGGCCTCTACCCAGTCAGAATAGTAGCAGCGAGAAGTCAACAGGCCCCTTATCCGAAAATCCTCTGATCCTCAGAGAGGGTCGCAGTCCTTATAACGCTGTCTGATAGTCTCATAGAAGTATGTTGGAAAAAGATTATGTGGACTGTGAAAAGGGGTGAGGAAGATCATAGAGTGAACTTCTCCAATATTTTGTCGCGGCTTCTGCACTTGTAATTTCCCCTCGGGAATGCAGGGTTCTCTTGTTGCCCATGATTTGGTGTACATTAACTTCTCTCTGTCCACATAATCTTTGGGCTCACATTCGAGAATGGATTGATGACGATGGATGTTGATGGGAATTATCGTCATACCTTCTGAATGGGGATTGTCGAACTTCATAATGCCCTCAATCACTCGGACTGATTCTCAAGAATTTTGGAGCTTTTTCTTGTTATGCTCCTTTATCTTCTCTTCAAACTCCTTTGCCTTGTTTCGGCAAGACTTCTTGGAGCGTGAAGCAGGAGGTGTATCTTCCTAAGGAGGGGGTCTGTCGCTATCTGTGCGGACGTGGGCGGTTGTCTTCAGCCATTTGTCCCAGTCATATTCACGACCATGCTTCGGAGGCCGTTCTAAGTTTCCCATGGCTATAGCCCGATGAATGGGAGAGGGAAGCGATTTAATGCGATCAGTAAAATCAAAAGTTGGGAGCACTGGTTCTTTGAAGTATGCAGGGATACGAGCAGTGGTTTTGGTATGTTTGGATGGTGGCTGATCAGTAGAAGGAGAAGGGCGATAAGACGATGTATCAGGCAAGTTGAGATGAGAAGGCTGGTCAGTTGGGGGATCTACGGGATGGAAGGTTCTCTTGGTACGGGCCATGAAGGAAAGGTAATTAAAGACTTAAGGGTGATTGTAGGAAAAGTTTGGAGAAAATTGGGAAATTTGTTAAAGTTTCGAAAAGGGACTAAGAGCAAATGAGATTCACTAAGTCCGGGTTGCACGGGTCTGCGCAATCAATGCTAGTTGTGTGGAATATCGTAACACCTGAAAGACTTGCACAAGCAGAAAATCCGTTGCACGGTACTGCGCAAACGATATCGGTTGCGAGGGAAAATCGCCAGGGATAAAAGTTTCGCCGCAAAGAGAGAGAGAAGTGCGGACTATAAAGAGGGGCAGGGTATTTATAGGCTGATACGATCGAGTAGGGAACACGAGCTAGTTGCGCGGGTCCGCGCAAGTGAGATGAAATGAAAGATTTTTTATTCTTGAGGAAACAAAGAAAGGATCAAGGGGGCATCTGTTGAGGCATAAAAAAATGACGAAGGATTGAAACAAGAAGAGATAAGGAAAAAGAAAGACACTTGAAGAGAAGAAGAAAGTGACAGTTTTAAAAAGGTTTGCGTAGGACCGCGTAACAAATGTCAGTTGCGCTGGTCTGTGCAACGTAAAAGTTAGTTGCGCGGAACCCCGAAACGCACTATAGAAATGGTCCTTTGCCGAGTAATCTGAAGCACTAAAAGATTTGTCTCACATCACTAAGATCAGGATTTTCACACGTGCAAGGGTCTATAAATACCCCTTCCCCTCCTTCATTGAAGGTAATTGAAGATTTTCAAGAGGAGCAGAGTAAAGCAGAAGATCGAAGGTAGGAGAAGAGTCTCCTGTCAGATGCTCAGGACCGCGCAACAGATATCAGTTGTGTGGGTCCGTGCAACTAGACTGGCCTGCAATCTGCTGTCAAAATCTATGTGCAAGGTTTTCCTTCTTCAGCCTTCTTCTATTGACAAGTTCAGGAGAGAAAGATTAGTTGATCGGGTTGGCTATCCCCCTAAGTATTAGGGGATGACTGAAATAGGCACTGTTATGCTGCTGAAATCTCTATTTTATTGAAGATTCGTCAATCAGATCGACATTCCTCCTAAGTCATAGGAGATGATCAAAACAGGCGCCGAAAGGCTATCGAAATGAATTTTAGATACTTAAAGCATAAGACATTTATTTCTAAATGATCTATCTTAGAATCAAGGAATGTAAGGAGGATGTAAATGAACTCAGTATCAATGAAATGTGATGAATGTTCTCAATACTTTTTCTCTGTTATGTTTGAATAAGATAACTTCCCAAATCAAATGCTTTTTTTTCTTTGTCAAAATAGTGCTCTTTCATTCCTGATTGAAATCATCATATTCGAAGACCATTTGGGCATCCGTAAGTGGGATCGCAGTCGTCGGTCCTGAATGTTTCCTTCATCTTCTTGTCCAATAGTAACCCTTATAACTCTCTCCTTAGAGATCGAATTTAGACTATTTCAGTTCATTGGAATGGTGACTTTTTAAGCTTTCAAACGGGACTAAAATTGCCTAATTCAAAGACCACTCGATATCCCAAAAGCACGTTGGAACTCTTCGATTATCATTTTTCAATATGGATTGTTAATCTTTCCAAATTGCCTGATCCAACGGAGACGTCTATAACTCCATCATTTAATGTCAGATTGGGTCAATTTTTGGTCATCTGATTAGTACTTTAATTCTCTTTCATTTCTGACTGGAATCGTCATATTCTGAGACTATTTGGGCATCCGTAAGGGGGGTCACAGTCATCAGTCCTGAATATTTCCTTCATCTCCTTGTCCGATAGTAACCTTCATCACTCTCTCTTCAAAGTTTGAATTTAGACTATTTCAAGTCATTAGAATGGTATCTTGTCAAGCTTCCAAATGGGACCAGAATTTCCTAATTCAGAGACTATTCTATAGCCTGAAAGCACATTGGAACTCTTCGATTGTCATTTTTTAATATGGATTGTTAATCTTTCCAAATTGCGCGATCCAACGAAGACTCCTATTACCTCATCATTAGATGTCAGATTGGGTCAATTTTTGATCATCTGAATGCTACTTTAGTGCTCTTTCGTTCAACACTGGTATCATCGTATTTCGAGACAATTTGGGCATCCGTAAGTTGGATGCAGTCGTCAGTCTTGAATGTTTCCTTCATCTTCTTGTCCAATAGTAACTCTCATAACTCTCTCTTCAGAGGTCAAATTTAAACTATTTCAGGTCATTGGAATGGTAACTTGTCAAGCTTCCAAATGGGACCAAAATTGCATTATTCAGACACCGTTCGATATCCCAAAAGCTCATTGGAACTCTTCGATTGTTATTTTTCAATATGGATTGTGAATCTTTCCAAATTGTGCGATCAAATGGAGATGCCTATAACTCCATCATTGGATGTCGGATTGGGTCGATTATTGGTCAACTGAATGGTACTTTAGTGCTCTTTCATTCTTGATCAAAATCGTCATATTCCGAGACCATTTCGACATTCGTAAGTGGGATCGCAGTCATCGATCTTGAATATTACCTTCATCTCCTTGTCCGATAGTAATCTTCATAATGTTGAGGCATAAAAAATGGTGAAGGAATCAAGCAAGGAAAGGTAAAGAGATAAGAAGAACTTTTGAAAAGAAGAAGAAAGAAATAGCTTTCATGAGAGTGCGCAGGTCCGCGCAGCCATTATCGGTTGCGCGGTTCCACGCAATCAATCTTAGTTGCGCAGGTCCGCGCAATGAAAGTATCAGTTGCGCGGGACCTCGGAATGTACTGCACAAAGGGATTCATCCAGAATGACCTAAAGCACTGAAAAATAGTCTCACATTGCTAAGATCAGGATTTTCACACGTGCGAGGGTCTATAAATACCCCTTCCCCTCCTTCATTACGGGTAATTGAAGATTTTTAAGAGTAGTGGAGCGGAGCAGAAGACAGAAGGTAGAAGAGAGTCTCCTGGCAATTGCGCAGGACCGCCCAACCGATATCGGTTGCACAGGTCCGCGCAACCAGGCTGCCCTGCAGTCTGTGAAGTCCAAAAGCCGTCATGCTGCTGAAGTTCGTGGGCTAGGCTTCCTTTCTCCGGGCTTTCTCCTCTTCATGGGTTCAAAGAAGAAAGATCAGTTGATCTAATCGACATTCCTCCTAAGTCCCAGAAGATGGTTGAAATAGGTGCTGTTATGCTGCTGAAATCTTTATTTAATTAAAGACCCGTCGATCGGAACGACATTCCTCCTAAGTCTTAGGAGATGATCGAATCAGGCGCCGGAAGGCTGTCGAAATGAACTTTTGATGCTTGAAGCACAAGTCCTTCATTTCTAAATGATTTATCTTAGAATCAAGGGCTTTAAAGAGGACGTAAATGAACTCAGTATCAATAAAATGTGATGAATGTTCATAGTGCTCTTTCTCTGTTATGTTTAAATAAGATAATCTCCCCAAATCAAATGCATTTGTTTCTTTGTCAAAACAAAATGGTGACTCTGCTGGGGACTTGTGTTTTTATCTTATTCAAACTATTAACAGTGAAGTTGTTACGAACATTCGTCATAGTTTGGCATCCTATGGACGCCAAAATGATGACTCTCAGTGGGAAGTCCTCCCCTTCATCTCTAAGATAGATCACTCCAATCGTTCAATTACTAATTATAACTTTGTTTCATGATTAAAGGTAGAAGTTTAAAAATTCGACTATGACTTATTACTCATGGAAATCCCCGTAAGAAAAGTGAACTTTCGATTCACCCCGACAGGGTTCGTGATAGAATACGCACCAAGTCATGCAAGTACTGGCATGGTTCAAGCAATAGTTGGGGTCATTTCTGCTTCGCCCCAGTCATCAGAAGATAATGCAGGCTGGACTGTCGTGACCACTCGTAAGATAAGAACATGAAACTTCAGAATTTTGGGAATGAATCAGCCTTCATTAAGAATCAGAGGGCCCGTAACGCGAAGCACAGTTAAAAGAAATCTTGAACTTGCTCCTCCGGCAATTTATCCATCGCAAACAGTTCCCCAGTTGACAGCGCGCGACTTCTTGACTTTAAATGCTTCAATGGCTGAACGAACAAGAAAACGAAAGGGAAAATCATTGGTCATCAGATCGCCAATGCCATCCCTAAAAGGTTCACCAATATCGGCGTCATCTCAGTCAATTGATGACGCCAGGAGCACAAAAAGGCCCGATGAAACTCTGTCCCCTCCCTTTTCTGCACGCCCCGTCACATCTACATTCTCTTGTTCTCCTTCGATACTGCTTCGTCGTAAAGTGGAGAAGTTGCAGTATTCATGGTTGGAACAAATCCAGACTATAGAACAACTACAGAGGATCATTTCAATGCAATAACAGAAGCCCAAAATGCATTAATGGAGGAATGCAGAAATCTCAGAGAAGCACTGGCAACCCTCGCACACAACGTAGCCCGAATGGCAATCCCCTAGAATGCAGCGGAAGGGCAAGAAAATCAACCTAATGTCCTCCCACCACAGGGGGTAGGGTCGCTAGGGTCTACCCCTACGGCAAGAACTGTGACACAAGAAGAGGTAAGGTAAGTGGTTGAAGAGGCGGTTAGAGCAGAAAAAGAACGTGAAAATACCGGACGTTTTAGGTATCAAATGCCGTATCCAAGGGAAGTAGAAGACATCCCTTTTTCGGCCAATTTCAAACATCCGAATTTTCAAAAGTTCAATGGAGAAGGATCTCCGGAGGAGCATTTGATGCACTTCATCACTAGCATGGGAAATTTTTCTACGATACCATAGTACTGCTTGCGGTTGTTTGGTTCATCACTAACACACAAAGCATTCCGATGGTATTCTAGTTTGACACCTGGATCGATACGCACATGGGAACAAATGCAGGAGGTTTTCATGTCAAACTTCTTCTCCTCGAAACGTGACGTCAGTATTACGGAACTGGCCTCTATCTGAAAAAGAGAAGGAGAGCCGGTAGAGAAGTTTATAGACAGGTGGAAAACGTTAGGGGCTTCATGTAGAAAACTACCAGAGGAAAAAGAACAGGTTAAGATGTTTCTAAATTCTATGGGCACGGGGATTGCGTTCGGACTGATTAACGCCGACATCAGGACCTTTCGTGACTTGGCTACCAAAGCCCACGCACTGGAACTGATGACTCATAAAATCCCAGCATTTCACCATGATACGACTAGGAGAGCGTCCAGCAGAACAACCGTAAATACTGTCGATCATGACAGAAAAGGAAAAGATACAAAGGATTCGAGAGAAAGAAGGCCGGACCGACGCAAAGAGGATGATAGGTCAAAAAACAGGTACGACGAGAAGCGACCTAGAATGCTGAACTCTCATGAAGGGTTCGTGTTTGAAAAAGAAGATGTCGCTCCTATGATGGAGCAGTTATTGAAAGCTGGCACGATAGACTGCCGGAGCCTAAGCGCCCAGAAGATATAACAAGGACAAGAGAAAAGAATTTCTGTCGTTATCATCGCCTAATGGGGCACCCCACAAAAAACTGCTATACACTAAAATGTATAATACAGTGACTAATCAATAGAGGCAAGATAGTATTGGGGAAAGAAAGAGAAAGAGGCTCCATGGCAACCGTAAACATGCGTACAGTCCGAGAAGAGGAACAAGAAGCAAATAATGCAGGAAGGAGTAAAGCTGTAAAGAAGGTTGCAGTAATAATACTACAGTCGGGTAAGAAGATAGTAAACCCTATAAAACAGAAAACAGGAGAAGCGATTGCAAAAAAAAAATAACAGCGGCAAGATGAAGGGAAATAATGAAACGACGAAAGTAAATTATGATGTGGTAAATCATCTAAAGAGAATACCGGCCCGATTAAGCGTTTATGACGCACTGAAGTTATCAAAAGAATTTCGACAAAGTTTGATTCAGGCCCTATCTGATCATGACATCAGGGAAACCTTACTGGCAGAGATAGAACATGAAGAACCTAATGAGCATGAGGACTGCTTCCCAGTCATTTCTTTTTCTGATGATGATATGATCTGTGAGGAAGTCCATAATAGGCCACTAATGATAGAAGGCCATATTCGCAGGAAGAAAGTCAAGAGGATTATGATAGACAATGGGTCTTCAGTAAATCTTTTGCCACTCTCCATGTTAAACAAATTAAACTACCGTCGTTTAGAATTACGCCCTAGCAGGATGATGATACAAGGTTTTAATCAGGATGGGCAGCGCGCACTTGGCAAAATTACGGTGACGTTGGAAATAGGGGAACTAACTACTGACGTTGTTTGTCATGTCATAAATGTAGTGACGACATACAATCTTCTCCTAGGAAGGCCATGGATACACCAATACAATATCATACCCTCTACTCTCCATCAGTGTTTCAAATACTATAAAGACGGGGTACAACATAAAGTAATGGCCGATGCGAGACCGTATACAGAAGCTGAGTCCTTCTTTGCAGATGCAAGTTATTACAAAGAATTTGCCACCGAAAAAATAGATAAGGATGAAAGTGGTGTCCTGAAGAATGATCAAGAGAGTGCAATCACAGAAATGGCAGAAAAAGCAGTGCCGTCCAAAACAGCAGAGATTAACAAGAAGTTCTAAAATATGCCGAAACATTTAAGACAACCGGGACAACCACCGTTAACTTTGCTATCATCTGAATAGTTGAAGATTTTACAGTCAAATTATACGGTGCCGATACCGTATGCTGAAAGAAATAAGCCGTTTTCAGCCGCTCCAACAAGATTTCAAGTTAAGGCCAATGAAAAATATTCTAAGCCAATCGAATTCTACATTTTAGAAGCAGTAAGGACGAGAGAAGTGGCTCAAAATAATGAATACCATGGTAGGTTGACGCCGCAAGACCTTCAAAAGTATAGTCCAGCGAGTAAGAAAATTATGAAAAATATGGGCTTTGATTATGAAGAACCCGTTGGCCTAAATCACAGGAAGGGAATTCAGGTCCCCATTGGGGTCAATCAGGAGAAGCGTAGAAAATTTCAAGGGTTGGGGGCAAGCTAGTTAATGAATACAATTACAGTCTTATAGCCTCCCACAGAAATATGCTTCCTCCATATCTCCAAGAACAAAAAATGTATCTCCACTGACGGTCACAATCATATCCAGGGGGCAAATTCAAAGCTGAATGTGATAAAGCGTGCTCAATAAGGGCAAAACCCTTCAAGGAAGTAAATGAAAGCCTATATTGGCCTATACTCGCGCTGGAAAAAAGGAAATTGCTTCCAAAGGCGATACTGATTTTGATACAGAACATTATCAAGATAATAATTCTGTATCAAAAGGGGGCAGACAAAGGCATGCGAAATTCGTTATCCTTGAAGATAGATTGCAATTTTTATGCTTCTAAATCATCGCCAAATACAAAGCGTCAATGACAATCGCTGAATGAAAGCATCGATGATTGTTGTCAGAATAAGAAAGTGCCAATGATCGTCGCCAAGATAAGCAACTATCATTGTCGCCGTCGATGGCTCACGCAAGCTTATCTTATTAAAATTGCTATCATCACCAAGCTGATAAACTATTTCAAATACAACATGGATATTCTCAGAATATATCGGCAACGGTGAAATATCAATTATTGATTCTCAGAATATATTAGCAGCTGACAAAATATCAGTTATGGATTCACCGTTCAACAATGACAAAATATCAATTAAGGCAGCTTAGCTACTATATGGCCAACTACGCTTAAGACCTATAATCAATTAAGGCAGGTGAGTAAAAGCTGTGAAATATATTTCTCACCATAGAATGCATTTCTTTTGTATATTTGAATGAAAGACAGGCTTTCAAGCATAACAAGTCATAGCCAAACGCGAAATACCAAGGACAATTGCCAAAAGCAAAGCCAAATGAAAAGATAATCGCCAAAATTAGTAACTATCGCTATCGAGCAATTAAAAAGATCAAGCGATTAGAAGAATCGCCATCAACCGATTAAACGATCGCTATCAAGCAAACATTGCATAAAAAAGAGAGAGAAGAAGAAAGTACCGATGACCGCTATCAAGCAAGCAATGACATAAAAGGTGCCTGCATCGACGGTAATTGCCGATAGAAAATATCCATCGAAATCGACAGAAAATCTCCATCGAAATCGAATTATCAGGTATTAATGATCATAAAAAAAAAAGGAAAAAGAGAACAGCTATCACTATTGCCGATCAATCGCTCAACAAGGTTGCCATCATCGCTAAGCTGATACAAAAATTGACATAAACATAATACGAAAGTCCTTGTGACATTGTCAGCAGCGGCGAAATGTCAACCATATGATCACAGTAGAATGAATCATACAGTTAACTGTACATATGAATTGGTAATAGCAATGGCTGCTCATCATAAGAAGGTAGCCTAGTCAAGTCCTGAAAAAGAAAAGGAAAGAAAAGCCAAAGTCCTAAAAGGACCAAAGCTTAAAAGGGACCAGCTACGCGTAAGACCTATGAAGATCGCCATTCGGGCAGCGGCGAGAAGCCAGTGGCCCTAAAAAGCCCATGAAGGCCATCGTACACATACCCATGCAGGCAGCTGACGGAGTCAATGACTAAAAGAAAAAGGCCAAAAGTTGACTAAAAGCCAAAAGCTCAAAATCTTTAAATGACCAAAGGCCGAAAAAGCTCAAATTCTTCAAAGACCAAAAGCCAAGAGCCAAAAGTCAGTCGAAAGATCAAAAGCAAAGGGCCAAAAAGTGGACTCAAAGCCAAAGTACTAAAAGTTCCCAAATGACCAGTCAAGCGTAACACCCATGCCATCTGTATAGCTTTTCGGCAGCGTCACGGGGAACGGAGGACAAGCCCTCCCGTGAATTGCCCCGACCTTGTAAGCGAAGAAAATGAGGGCCGCAGTGTGCGCATGACAAGTCAACCATGCATAAGATCCCCTAGATTTGTGGTTCGATTCTGGTACGTGCTCATGAGGAAGGGCTTAAACCTACTCATTGATGGATTGGCAACCATGGATTTGGTACCCCCAAAGGTAGCCTTGTGAGCCCTGTGAACTTTAGAGAGTTACCGTGGCCAACCCTGTGCTATAAATCCAACCGAGTTCACAGCCCCGGTAGCTTCACTGGGCCCCTCTGATGGATCGCAGTTTATGAACTCCCTAGACAGTGAGGAGTCCAGCGAACTCTAGAGAGTTATAGAGACCATCACGTAAGATCCGAAGTAACGTCGCTCCACTACTTATGAGCTTAAACTGTGTGCAACTAACTGAATTGAAACTTAGCGCCGCCAATAAAATATAAACGGATGAGGTCATATAGGAAACTCCATACTAACAAAGCATAAAATATTACTGTTTTATGATTAGTTTCATAGAATGTCATGATAAACTATGTGCCATGTTCAAAATGCAGCAAATTCATGTTGAAATCATGACAAAGATGGTATGCCTGAAACAACGCATAATATAGAAGTGCATGAAAAGTTAAATTTACTGATGAAAACCAAAAGAGAACATACATTCAAACATGAAAAAGAGAGGGAAACATTACATGTTTATTATTCCTCAGTGATGCCTATTACATTCATAAATTTCCGCAAGTCTTCTTTTAATTGAAGCTGAGCTGCATCATGCTTTGATTTTTCTTTAAGAATAATCTTTGTCTGATCAGGAAGTCCGGCTAATTTGTCTTCTAGAGATGTGATCATTTCGTTGCTCCTGAGTAATTCCAACTTCTCGGTATCGGCAGACCGAATACTGACCTCGAGTTTCTCCTCAACCTCCTGTATAGATAGTTCCTTCTCATGACCTTGCAGTTCCATCTGTGAAATCTCTTCTCTTAAATCTGCTATACGATCTTGAATAAGCTCTTTGTCACCAGTAAGGGTCTTCAAGTGTTCTTGCAACAATAATTGCTCCTGATCTAATTCAGATATCGTGGAAGCAATGAGTGAAGCCCTCTCCTTAGACAAAGTTAACCGCTTCCCATATTCAAGGACTTCTGGAGCAATTGTAATAGTCTCCGCTGATGCTAGAGAAGCTATTGAATCACGAAATCTAAGGAGGGAACTACGCAAAACAGAAATATTAATCTTTGACATCTTTGTAGAGTTTTCCAGAATTTCGATGGCAATGTCCAATCTGACCATTGTTCAGGGTCCTTGAAGATATGAATTACTGTTAACAAAGACTTCTTCATTAAAAGCATTTTGTGAGCAGGAATCTTCAAAGGAAATGGTAACTCAGAGACAGTGGCCACAGATTCAGAACTGGCCGCCCCACTACAAGGGAGAATTCCTGCAAAATGAGTAAGAGATCAAGCTAGAGTGAGAAATACAAGATGAAGAATTTGCAGCTCTTCAAATTAATATATATATATATATATACCTGCTATAGAAGTATGACCAGCAAGAAAGGGAACTTCTGGGGTTACAGAAGTACCAGATTCTAACATATCAACAAGAGAGGGCACTCTCACTTATGTGCTGGAATCCTGATAATAGGAGTTGGAAGGTCAGTAGCCTCGACAGAAAATATAATTTCACTGGCCACGCTCTTCGGCGCCACCAGAGGGGCTAAAGAAACCTATGAGGAGATCATGGGTGTAGATGGATGAAGTTCTGCAGAGGGGGCAGCGCTCGTTTCAATGCAAGCCACATGAGTACCTAAAAAAAAAAGAGAGAATGATAGTGGTGTTAAAATAATGATCACTTGACAAGCACATAAATGTTTAAAGAATTCGGGCTCCCTTACCAGGTGAATACCCATATTCCCCGTAGTCCAAGAGTTCTTCATCCTCTTCGGTTACTGCATGTGGCTTGCTAGGAATGGAAGTGGCAGGGGAAGCTTCAGAGGCTATGGGGAGATGTTCTTCTGCTACATTTTCGATGGCCATATCTTCCTCATCATCTATATTGACCTCCCCTTCTTCATAATCATCGTCTTGAACTCCATCATTTCCATCATCATCATTGTCAGACCCCAGGGGAGTGGAATTTCCTGATGTAGAAGATGAATCTTCGCTAGAAGATGAACTTTCTCATCCACTTCTGCAACCGCGACTTGTTTCCCTTTATAGGAAATAGGTTGGTTGCTGTCCCTTGGAGATCTCCTGCCAATTAGAATTGAGGGAGATGAAGAGACCTGTCTTGCTTCTTCTTGAGGAGTGGGTGACAACGTTTGCTGACGTGCTCGTGATTTAGTCATCGGGGACGATGATCTAGGGGGAAGAGTTTGTGGAGAAGGAACAGGTTTGTCTTGAGCTGTATTTTCTTCAGCTGTAGCAGTCTCTTCAGGAATAGGAGAGGATGCTCCTGCAACATCTTCTGGACCTCGGCCACCAAGGTCGTGGGGAATATGTTCAAATTCCGCCAGGACTCCATGGGCAAACCAACCGTCTAAAGTATTAATTGGTTTTCTCTCACGGATTGGCTCTTCCGTCGAAATCTTTCTGCAAATTTCACCATGATGAGGAGCGCGACCTTTCTCTGGAATAAAGCCGATTCCATTATCAATTTTTCTGCCCCTAAGCTGAGGTGGATGGAGAAAGAGAAGAGAGTCCACCGGTAGGCGTTTGTTGATCAGAAATGATTGGTGGTCCCACCACCTCATCCAGCTGTAAGAAGTACGGACTATCCGATTGCAGCTAGGAATGATGAAAGAAGAGTTGACACGGCCGCCTAATAATTGTTTCCATATCATGGCCCAGTTCAAGGGACCTGTTCCATAGCAGCGCATTCTCCTAGTAACCAGCCCACAATCTTCTGGCACGGCTTGGTCATAACCGAATTGGTGAGCAAAACGGCTAGGATAGTAGGGTTCTCTCCAGAATTCCGTTCCTTCCCTGAGTGGCAAACTGCAAGAATGAATGGAAAGAAAAAAGGCTCTTTCTGCTACAATTAGTGCCCCTTGATCTACCATATCTGTATCTTGAATGTAGTGATGAAGCCAGAATGGGAAGAAGTCCACTTGATCAAAGTCTTGAATCTTATTGATCACCCACTTGTACGATCTTCTGGCCATGACCCTTTGTTGAAAGAACCAAAGAGGAAGATGAGAAGGACTGACGTAAGCTTTTTTCGGTGCTTCAAAAGTCCAGGGGAAATAGACTCCTAGCCATTCGGTGAAATAATGCCATGCGGTATATGCTGATGAAGATCCCAGGGTGGGATTTTTGACGTGTGTAGAGATCTCTCCAAAAGCCCGATAAATGGAGCATCGCACAGGGGGTGCAATAGAATACTTCTGACCTTCTGCTGGAGATCCGGCAACCACAAAAGTGGTGGGGCGAATAGCATCCGCCCACTTGGAACTAGGAAGAACAACTATGCTCAACCAGTAAGCAAGGAAGGCTACCAGTTCCCCAAATGAGCTATAAGCTGGTCGTTCTTTCATGTTGTCATGAAGGGTCGTCAGTTCCGTACAACGACTGTCACGAAATCTGCAGAACAAGAAAGGAATTAATATGCAGGAATATGTGGTGAAGAGGAATACACTAGTCTCTGGGTATGGGATACCTGAGTATTCTAGAAAAATGGGCCAGTCATTGCAGAGGAGATAGTTTGTGAATATTCAAAAATTTTCCCATCTCTCTGAAAAGTTCGATGGAAGGTTTGCGATTGGGAGAGGATATAAATGCCAATTCTGCATTTGTCGGTATGAACTCGTCATAAAATCTTCCTGTAAGTGGGAGACCTGCTATGCGGTGTAGATCCCATAGTGATATGCTCATTTCTCCGAACGGCAGGTGAAAGGAATTGGTGGTGGGAGACCAATATTCGAGAAATCCTTTCAGTATGCAGGGTTCCTTGTAAAAATATTGGGATGTGACCTCTATCTCATCTAAAAGGCCTACTTTAGCAAGGGTACTTGCGTGTTTCTTCAGAATTACCTCTGCCCAATCAGAGTAATAGCGACGAGAAGTCAGTAAGCCTCTTGTGCAAAAATGTTCTGATCCCCAGAGAGGATCACAGTCCTTGTAGCGTTGTCTGACAATCTCATAAAAATAGGTCAGGAAGAGACTGTGCGGACTGTGAAAGGGAGCAAGGAAGATCATGGGATGGGCCTATCCGATAATCTGTCGGGGTTTCTGCGCTTGTATTCTCCCTTCAAGAATTTGGGGGTCTCGCATCGCCCATGATTCAGTATACATCAGCTTTTCTCCATCCACATAGTCTGTGGGTTCACATTCAAGGATGGATTGGTGACGATGCACGCTAATGGGAATTACCGTCATGCCTTTCGAATGAGGATTGTCAAATTTCATGACGCCCTCAATCACTCGAACAGATTCCCAAGAGTTCTGAAGCTTCTTTTTATTGTGTTCTTTGATCTTTTCTTCAAACTCCCGTGCCTTATTCCGACGAGTTTTCATGGAGCAAGAAGCAGGCGGGGTACCTTCTCTAACAGGGGGTCTATCGCTATCCGTGTGGATGTGAGCGGTTGTCTTCAACCATTCTTCCCAATCATATTCACGACCGTGCTTGGGAGGCCGTTTTACGTTTTCCATGATTATGGCACGATGAATGGGTGAGGAAAGTGCTTCGATGTGACCAGTGAAATCAAAGGTTGGGAGTACTGGCTCTTTGAAGTATGACGGGGTCTGAGTGGTGGTTTTGGTACGCTTGGTCGGTGGTTGGTCAGCAGAAGGAGATGGGCGATGAGAAGTATCAGGAGCGTCGGAATGAGAAGGATGCTCCACTTGAGGGTCTACAGGACGGAGGGTCCTCTTGATGCGAACCATAAAGCGAGGGGGGTTGAAGACCTAAGGAAGGTCGTTGAGGAAAAAGAACAGAAAATGGCAAAGTCTTAGTTGCACGGGTCCACACAATCAAAAGAAGTTGCACGGCGTGTTGCGGCACTTAGAAAAATTACGTGAACGAAAGATTCATTGCGCGGCTCCGCACAGACAATTTTCGTTGCGCGGAAAATCTCCAAGAGAGAAAAAAATTTTCCAGAGAAAGCAGAGACTGCAACAAGTGACAAAGGATGCAGTATTTATAAGTTACTACGATCGAGTATATATGCGGCCGGTTGCGCGGACCCGCGCAAACCAAATGGAATATTTGATCCTTTACTTGTTACTCTGAAAGAACAAATAAAGGATCAAGGGGGAAATCTGTTGAGGCATAAAAATGGTGAAAGGAATCAAGCAAGTAAAGGTAAAAAAGAAGAGAAGAACTTTCAGAAAGAAGAAGAGAGAGGTAATTTTCATGGTAGTTGCGCAGAACCGCACAGCCAGTATATGTTGCGCGTGTCCACACAATCAATCTCTGTTGTGCTAGACCGCACAATGAAAGTATCAGTTGCGCGTACCTCGGAATGAACTTCACAAAAGGGTTTCATTCAAAATAATCCAAAGCACTAAAAATAGTCCCACATCGCTAATGATCCAACTCTTGATGCTTAAAGCACAAATCCTTTACTTTTAAATGATTTATCTTAAAATCAAGGGATGTAAAGAGGATGTAAATGAACTCAGTATTAATAGAATGTGATGAATGTTCATAGTACTCTCTCTCTGTTGTGTTTGAATAAGACAATTCTCCCAAATCAAAATGCATTTGTTTCTTTATCGAAACAAAGCCAAAGGGCTAAAAGTCCTCAAATGACCAATCAGCGTAACCCCTATGCCTTCTGTATAGCTTTCCGGCAGCGTCACGGGGAATGGAGGACAAGCCCTCCCGTGAATGGGCCCGATCTTGCAGGTGAAGAAAATGAGGGCTGCAGTGTGTGCTTTAGATAAGCCAACCATGCATAAGACCCTCCAGATTTGTGGTTCGATTTTGGTACTAACTCATGGGAAGGGCTTAAACCTACTCATCGATGGATCGACAACCATGGATTTGGTACCCCCAAAGGTAGCCTTGCAAGCTCAGCGAACTCTAGAGAGTTACCGTGGCTAACCCTGTGCGTAAAACCAACCGAGTTCATGGCCCCGGTAGCTTCACTGGGCCCCTCTGATGGATCGCGGTTTGTGAACTCCCTAGGCAGTGAGAAGTCCAGTGAACTCTAAAGAGTTACAGAGACCATCACGTAAGACCCGACTCTAACTAGAGTCCAAGTAAATTCGCCAAGTAAATTCGCTCCACTACTCAAGAGCCTAAACTGTGTGCAACTGACTGAATCAAAACTTAGCACCGCTAATAAAATATAAACGAATGAAGTCATGTAAGGAATCCGATACTGACAAGCATAAAATATTGGTGCTTTATGATTAGTTCATTGAATGTCATGATAAACTATGTGCAATGTTCAAAATGCAGCAAATTCATGTTGAAGTTATGACATAAATAATATGTCTGGAATAATGCATAATGTAGAAGTGCATGAAAAAGTTACTGAAATTTACTAATGAAAATCAAAAGAGAACATACACTCAAATATGAAAAAAAAAAGGAGAGAAAAGAAACGAAGAAACAAAAGTATGTATACAAAAAAGGGAGGGATTACATGCTTATAATTCCTTTATGATGCCTATTACATTCATATATTGCCGCAAGTTTTCCTTTAATTGAAGCTGAGCTGCATCATGCTTTGATTTCTCTTTAAGAATAATCTTTGTTTGATCAGGAAAGCCAGCTAATTTGTCTTCTAGAGATGTGATTGTTTCCTTGCTCCTGAGTAATTCAAACTTTTCAGCGTCAGCAGACCGAATATTGACATCGAGTTTCTCTTTAACCTCCTGTATAGACAGTTCCTTCTCATGACCTTGCAGTTCCATCTGCGAAATCTCTTCTCTTAAAGCTGCGATACGATCTTGAATAAGTACCTTGTCATCAGTAAGGGTCTTCAATTGTTCTTGCAATGATAATTGCTCCTGGTCTAATTCAGATATGGTGGAAGCAAAAGTGAAGCCCTCTCCTTAGACAAAGTTAACTGCTTCCCGTATTCAAGAACTTCTGGAGCAATTGTAATATTCTCCGTTGATGCCAAAGAAGCTATCGAATCACGAAATCTAAGGAGGGAATCACGCAAAACAGAAATATTAATCCTCGCCATCTTTGCAGAGCTTTCCAGAATTTCGATGGCGATATCCAGGTCTGGCCATTGTTCAGGATCTTTGAAGATATGAACTACCGTTGACAAAGAGTTTTTCATCAAAAGCATTTTGTGAGCGGGAATCTTTGAAGGAAATGGTAGCTCAGAGACAGTGTGAAAGGGCCTAGCTATATGCCCTAGAGGGGGGGTGAATAGGGCAATGCCAAATAAAACTTATAACAGCGGAATAATAAAAGATATAAAGCACAATGCTAAATATAAAATAATCACAATAGCCTAAATAAAGAGATTGATACTATATCAGTTCTAAGGACAACCTTACACCAAAAACCAGAGGTTTAAGGTAGGACAACCTTATTTCTAGAACGTCCTTTGTATCACAAATCAATGAGGAATAATAAGCCGTTGTTGCGGAGCACCCGCCTGTAGGTGTTTAGTAGACATCAGTACTATTGTAGGATGTTAGAAATAATAAGGTGGAGTCTAGTAAAATTAACAACCATATCGCTCGCAGGTCTTTTCGACCGTATCATCGACCACGATCTAATCCCGCCCGCATTCGGGATCGGGCGGAGGTCGGTCAATAGCATAGCTATTATTGACCCGACCGCCGACAAACCTACTTTCTTCAAGATACGAAACGAGCAGCCGGAAATGGCTGTCCCTATTGTATTTTAGATGGAGTCATCAACAGGGCTAAGAATCTGACCACAGTCAGTGGTACCCACATTCTTCCGTGCTCGTAGGTTGACTCCCCTATGCATCCCGACTAAGGTCTCACAAACGTGCATTTCCCTTATGCATCCAGCCGCTTCACTAATGTGAATAGGTTATACAGAAGGGTGGGTTGGTTATATACTCTTATGCACGTTCCTTCTTCAAACCTTTTGGTATGTATTGCCCCTTAACTATAGATCAGATCCACCAGACGAGAAACTCAATTTCGCACTGCTGTTGAGTTGTCGGACTTATCCACCAAGGGATTCATGGAATTCCAGTTTGTGGATTGCGTTGGGGGAAATCTACCAAAGCTAGGCAAATAGATAGACTCCTTTCCTGCTGCTAAGGGAGAGTAAGAAATAAAATCAAATGATTATTTTTTAACCAGCGCCCCCTTTTGGGTATGCGGGTACTAAGAGTCCTCTCACTACCAACCAGCAGACATCATCTGGCTGGGTCTTGCCGGTATCAACAACGAGAAAAAACAAAAAAATGGAAACAGCAAATAACTATGGCTCTTGGCCCAAAAAACGTCCTAGGCGTAGGGGAGATCGGAGCAACAGGGAACGCCTAGACGACGATGCCCGTCCTGGGCTGCAGTAAGTAGATCGAGAGGTCGTTCCGCCCCTTGTCCCCGAAGATGGGTAATATGTTCTCATACAATGTTGCTCCAATCTGACCTAGCTGGTGAGCGATCCCAGTCCGCGGCAGAGAACAAGACAGCAAGCGAGCATACCTTTGTTCACTTCTTCTCCACCAAGCACGGAAGTTTAAGGATAACCATAAGTCGGTGGCTACCTAAGGAAACTCCGATTCGATCCGCCCCCCGGCTGGGAGGCATCTACCTCATCCCGATCGCAAGGAGATGTTCACCATGCTTGCAGAAAATCAAAATAACTTGCAAAAAATAAATCCTAAGTTATTACAACATTCATCTCACTTGCTTGAAGTGATTACAACATTCATCCACAAACACTCTCCACAAAACAGAATGAATAAAAAATGAAAGAGTAAAACACATCCACAACACAACGATATATAGTGGTTCGCCTGTGTGTACACCAACTGTTATCCAACAGCCACACAGATTGCTACTCCACTCCTAATATCCTCACACAGGGGATATTAGCATGAACTATCAAAATAGGTTTCACAGGTTCACCTAAAACCTTCACAATTGTGTCTTTGATCTCGGGCTTACACAATCCTAAAACTCCACAATCTGAGTTTTCTGGCTCTCCTCAGATAACCAATACAATGAGATTTTTCTGGCGAATCTCAAACAAAAACCAAAGAAAGTAAATTACAAAACATGTAAAATACCTGAATCACCTTTCGAAGAAGCCTGGTAGAACCAATTAGAGTAGAAGTTCGATTCGACATTTAAAGTCCAATACTCACTTTAAGAATGGTTCTAAGTCTAATTGATTTTAAATCAAACGGGCTAGATCTATTTGATTTTGAATCCAAGAAGAAGGAATATTAGAAATTCCTCTTTTCTAATAAGATTGGAATGTAGATCAAAATTAAATAAGAATAAGCTAGTAAAAGGAATATTAAATAAGCACAAAGTAACTTATCTTAGAGAATAGCCTAAAGAATGCTTGAATAGAATTGAATTGAAGTACTAAAACTCTAAAGTTCGTGCTCTATTTATAACCTAAAAAAATCCTGTCTACGACTGGTCTTAGGAACCTAGGACTGGTCGTAGCTCCAAAGATTTTTGAAATATTTCCATGGGATAAGATTTTTTGTTTCACGACCGGTCCTGGGCTGTCTACGACCAGTCGTGGGCCACCTACGACTGGTCGTGAGACACCTACGATCGGTCGTAGGACCCCAAAAATGGTTGTTGGAGTTTGAGTCGTAGGGCTACGACTGGTCGAAGGATGAGTCGTAGAACTCACAGGACTGGTCGTAGGATGTCCAGGACTGGTCGTAGGACAGCTAGAAAGATCCAAAAATCTTCAACAACTTAGGACTGGTCCTGAAAAACTTAAGACTGGTCATAGAAAAGCTAGAACTGGTCTTGAAGTCCCTAAGACTGGTCTTAGAACACTCCAAAAAAGCATAATAAAGTATATGAGTTATATATCTAAAATGACCTACTGTAAAGTCCAACCTAAGGTCAATCTAAGGTCAAACAAACCTTAAAAGTGAGATGGACATTGAAAGTCTATGCACTCAGATGACCCTTAAGAGAAGCTTGAGAAAATATAAATAATGAGCTTGATCTTGACTTGACAAAGTCTTCTACTAAACTTGAACTTGATTGAATCTTGAACATACAAACTTGAAGACTTCAATACTTGAATTCTTCATCCATGTCTTGAAAACTTTCTTCATTTAAGATCTTGTCTTGAAATGCGATGACTTGATTACAATGAATAGTCTTCAATCATAAAACACAAGATGTACAAGATAGAAATAGGTTTTGGTACCACAAAATTTGACAACCAAAGGGATATGAAATCATAGCACTTACAATCTCCCCCTTTGTCAAATTTGTGACAAAACACATAGCATAAAAGATAATAAGAAATCATGAGCCATGAAATCACAAAATACTCTACTCCCCCTAAGTAATACGAGTATTGCTCATATAATCAGTACACAACATAAAAACCTCAAGACTTCAATCCACATATCCTTCTCAATCAATCAATTCAAACAAATTTACTCCCCCTTTCCATACTACTCCCCTTTTAGCTTTAGCTTACTACTCTCCCTTTTTGTCACAAAATGACAAGGGAAAGGCACAATAGGAAGGATAACATATAGAGGAATAAACAGATAATGAGAAAGAGATATGAAAGGACATAATAAAATCCTGAAGGGAGAATTGAAGGTTAGAGTGATCGTCCAAGAGCTTTGCGCGGGACCACGCAAAGCTATATCCTTTGCGTGGGACCGCGTAAACCATGTCCTTTGCGCGGGTCCATGCAAAGAGGCTGCTCTGCAGTCTGTAAAGCTGAGGAGTCGTTATGCTATCGAAATGTCTGAGACCCCTAAGTTCTTCTGTTCAAGTACAAGAGGAGATAGCCCGCTAAAGTGCATATTCCTCCTAAGTTTTAGGAGATGTTTGAAAAGTGCTAGAATACTGTCAAAATTCCTATCTTCTTGAAGATCGATTGGTCCAATCGACAATTCCTCCTAAGTCCTAGGAGATGATTAAAACAAGCGCCAGAATATTGCCGAAATCTCTATTTCATTGGAAGAATGGTTGATCAAATTCATCAAATCCTCCTGAGTATCCAGGAGATGACCGAAATAACGTCGGAATGCCGACGAAATTTCCATCGAGCTGCCTTCTCTTTCATTCAGTACATTGCATTAATTGTACTTTGTTTTCAGAATCAAGGGAATCAGAGGATGTAAATGAACTCAGATAAATGTGATGAATGTTCTCTCATTCATTCTTTGTTATCATTGAATAAATCCCCCAAATGAAACGCATTTATTTTCTTGTCGAAACAGAATGGCGACTCCACTAGGGAACTTTATTATTCGATGATAACTTGGAAAATATTAAGAGAACATATATCACTTTTTAGCGTCTACAAAGATGCCAAAATGGCGACTCTCAACGGGAACATCCTCCCCTTTATCTCTGAAAATAAAGCATGATTTTATTTAATAAATTAACTAATACTCTTTCATAGAATGTCTTATCAATTAGATGCCTAATTGCAATTTCTTATATTACGATTGAAGGTAAATAGAAGCGTCAAAGAAAGAAAAGTCTGTTATGATCAAAAGTAGTGAATTTTTTGCAACAGACGGAACAATCTTTGTTTCACCAATAGCTCAAGAAGATGAGGGAGAACGGAAGATGGTAACATCCAAAAGTCAGAAAGTTCGATCTACTTCCGCAAGAAGCAGCATCTCACCAAGTACTAGGTCGATTATGCAAAGTTTCGTGAGACATAGTCCTGCTTCGGTTATACGATCATCTCATTCGAGAAAAACAGAAAGGCCTGTCACTCTAAAAGGTCTTTCCATACCGTCAACTATAACCACGAAGTCATCTTTCACAAAAGCGTTGCGGGTTCAGGAAAATAAGGGGAAGGCGACCGTAACCAGTGAATGTCCACTCACAGCACCCCCTGCAAAAGATTTCAAGCAAACTCATGCGTTGAGAATGCCAAAATTTACGTCAGTTAGTCCTTTAGAGCGATGATACACTTTCAAATTAAATAATCGTCCATGTTCTTCAACAGCGTCAGCAGCGCGACGTTCGCTTCCTTCTTCAATATCAAGACAATCAAGGTATAAAGAAACAGAAAGCTCATCGACAAATATTAATCAGCCTGATCAATTTCCACTAGATGAGCATGTGGTTGAAGAAGTCCCTAATGTGCCGACAGTGACTGCCGTAAACAACATTGAACCACAAGTAGAAAGGTCACAACCGCGATCAGTTAGATTTCAAGAACCGATGCCTAATATTACTCAGAATATAACGCAGGAAGAAATTCGACAGATGGTTATTAAATCTATTCATCTAGAGAATGAACGAAGTCAGAATAAAAAACTTCGATATCAGACACCGTATCCCCCTAAAATAGAAGAAATGCCATTTCTCACTGACTTCAAACACCCAGATTTCCAGAAATTCGATGGGAACGGATCATCAAAATAGCATATGATGCATTTCATAGAAAAGATGAGAAATTTCTCTAGAGTTCCTCAATATTGTCTGAGATTATTCGGATCTTCTCTGACAGGAAAAGCTTCAGATGGTATTCAGGTTTAATCCCAGGATCTATTCGTACCTGGGAACAAATGCAGGATGCTTTTTTGTCAAAGTTTTTCCCTTCGGATCGAGAAGTTGGCTTGACTAAATTAGCCTCTATTCGCCAAGGAAAAAATAAATCAGTTGAAGAATTCATTAGTCGATGGATGCGCTTAGCAGCATCATGCCAACATCCTCTGTGGGAATCAGAACAAGTAGAAATATGCTTAGAAGGCATGAGACCAGAGCTGGCATGCCACCTGATTAATAAAGATTGGAAAACTTTTCAAAATTTTGCTACGAAGGCTCATGCTCTTGAAAAGGTGATGAGAAGAGTGCCTTCTTGTCAGTCAAAATCAACTCATATTACTCAGAAAGAAGAAACTAAAGAAGATTATCAGGATGTGGAAAAAGACAGCGATGAAGAAGATAGAAATGGGCATGTGGCTATAATGACATATAAAAGGTCCAAGCAAAATAAAGATCATATGTAGTATTCGTTTGCAAGAAAAGATATGCTTCCTATGCTGAATCAATTGTTGGCTATGAAGTGTATTGAATTACCTCGGTTAAGACACCCCGAAGAAGTTACAAATACAAGAGGAATGGATTATTGCAATTATCACCATAAATTTGGGCATCATACCGAAGATTGTAATTCCCTCAGGAAAAAGCTACAAAAGATGATCGATAAGGGAGAAATTGCGATGAAAAAAGCATGACAGAAAGAGAAAAATGAAAGAAACTCAATAAAGAATATTCTAGGGGGCATCTGCGTTAAAAGACGATGCTTCGTATAGTGAATCATCACTAATTGATAAGATCAAGCTGTCATAGCCTAAATGCTCAAATAAAAAGAAGCGAGTGAGCCAAAAGATGTAAAGCCACGATAAAAAGCATATTCGTTGCATATATGCATTGCGATACCTGTCAGTTCAGGAGATGATTGCTATTTTGATTTCAAAAGATATCAGTATGATACTTCCAAAATCAAAAGGGGGCAAGACAGGTAAGACAGTTGAGTAAAAGTTGTGAAATGTATTTCTCACTATAGAATGTATTTCTTCTGTATTTGAATAAAGTGCAGGCTTTTAAGCATATCAAGTCATCGCCAAATAAAAGCATCGGTGATTGTTGTCAAAATAAGCAGGTGCCAAAGATCGTCGCCAGAATAAACAAATATCGTTGTCATCATCAATGGCTCATGCAAGCTTATTTTATCAAAGTTGTTATCATCACCAAGCTGATAAACTATTTCAAATACAACGTGAATATTCTCAGAATATATCGACGATGACGAAATATCAATTATTGATTCTCAGAATGTACATCGGCAACGGTGAAGTGTCAAATATTGATTCTCAGAATATATCAACAACTGGCGAAATATAAGCTATGGATTCACCATTCATGATAATGAAATAAGCAGTGGAATAAACCTACATTGTCAACCACATAAATCTTACGACAGCGATGACAAATGATTATAAAAAGGCAGTCCAGTCAAGCCAATGGCCAGCTGCGTGTGAGACCTATCAAGATCGCCATTCAGGCAACGGTGAGAAGCAAGTGGCCCTAAAAAGCCTGTGAAGGTCATGGTACGCATACCCATGCGGGCAGCGAATGGAGTTAAATGACCAAAAGCCAAAAGACCTAAAAGTCTTCAAATGACCAAAAGCCAAAGTGCTAAAAGTTCCCAAAGCCCGAAATCGGCGATAAACTATATTGCCCGAAATCGGAGGTAAACTATCTTGCTCTTTGAGCCTAGTGTCAAGTCCAGTTCAGTCAAGTTTAGTCATCCAGTTCAGTCAAGTCAAGTTAAGTTTTGTCCAGTCAAAGTATGGTCCGTCAAAGTACACTGGCACCAGTGCTCAAAAGCATAAAATTAAAGTTTAGCATTCAAAATGCTGCAGATACATATTTCAATTTAGATATGCTCAAACATGCAATTGCCTGATGAAAATTTTAAACATTGATTAGACAAACATGCAAAAATGCATTTCTTTTTAATCAGGTTTAAATTACATCAATAGTAAATGCCTTCAAGATATTGGCGATTATCTACTCAAAAGCTCAAGTCTCCAAGGACAATTAATATATCGAAAAGCGCTATGAGGTCCTTTCATCTCTCATTTTCTTAATGAATAAAGACATATTATTGCACAAGGTTCTCGAAAAAGGGGGTAGAGGATAAACTAGCAAAGAAATTATCATTCTCTTCCGAATAATATGAAGATCTGCATATATTCCTTGGATTTGTTAAAGGAGCAGTAAAGATTATCCATCCTTCAACGGTATCAACAAGATTCACTTCAAAAATATTATCTTTTGAAGAAATCTTTATGCGACATTAACCTGGAAAGGGGGCAGGATTTAATGTCTTCAAAATAATCTATGCCTTGGTCTTTCTGATAATCTCCTATACGCGGTGAAGGAATTCATATGCCGAGTATTAGGGATAATAATATTGCAAGACTCCATGTATCGGATTAGATGAAGACAAAGAACAAACGGAATCATTATCAAATCAGCAGAGATCCAAGTAAAAGTTTATGAAGAGATGCTAAGGAGCACAAATTATAAAAGACTCAATAAAAAGACTCAACGATTGAATCTTTGGAGCTAAAGATGAAGAATACAATGCGAAGCACGATGACAAGCTCCAAGATTGCTTAAATCATATTACGAATATCACAATCGGCCTAAAAAGAGAAGAAACTCTCAATCTATTTCAAAAATTATCAATGCTTCATAAAGCTATATTGAAAATTATAATGATTAAGATACTAATTCTGATTAATTTGGTAGGAGAGACCATTATTCAAAAGCTTGGGTTATGAAGATCGTGAGTAAAGGAAATAATCGAAAAAGGGGTTATGGTAGGAGCAGCATTAAAGAACAGCCCCAGATAAAGAGAAAAAAGAAAGAATCGTTGGAGTAGAGCAAAAGGAAAGAATCACTGGAGTGGATCAAAAGGACAGAATCGCTGGAGTTGATCAAAGAGGCCATTACAGCAACAACGGCGTTGAAAGAAAGTTCTCTGATCAAATCGCTCAAAGATGAAGTCGTCGCACTATTGCAGAGACGTGTTTTAATGAAAAGAGAATTTTATCCTCTCTAATGAAACATCTACTCGACACTGCTAGTTGGGGGCATTCCGGTCTTCCGTCCAAGTGCCATCATTCAAGTCTTTTGTTCAAATGCAATCTTTCAAGCCTTTCGTTCTAGCGCGAGCCTTCCGATCTTCCGTTCGAGCACGAGCATTCAAATCTTCTGTTCGACGCCATCATTAAAGTCTTTTGGTCGAATACAATAATGCAAGCCTTCCATTCAAAAATGATCACCCAGTCTTCCATTCAAACGCGATCGTTCAATCTCCTAGTTAAGCATGATCATCCAGTCTGCCATACAAGCATGATCATCCAGTCTTCCATGCAAGTATGATCATCCAATCATCCTTCAGTTGCAGTTCATTCAAGTTCTTCAGGCAGAGAAAGATCGATCCTCCATTTGATTTCAGGAATCAATCAAAGAAGGATCAAGGGGGCATCTGTTGAGGCACAAAAAATATTCCATGTCTGGAGTATTTCGGTAAATTCCATGTCTGGGGTATTTTGGTAAAGTTCCAGCTCCAGGGGTATCTGTTGAAGCATGAAAAAGTGATAAAAGAAATGAAGCAGAAGAAGATTGGAAAGCAAAGTACGAGAAAGAAGAATAAAAGAAGAAAGAGAAGAGCTTTGCACGGGACCACGTAAACAATATCCTTTGCGTGGGTCCACGCAACCAAAGTTGCGTTGCACGGGTCTGCGTAACCAAAATCCCATTGTGTGGGTCTGCACAGTTCGTTTCAAGAGAAGATTTTCTTGAATGGATTGATGCAAGATTTGTCCCACATCGCTAAGATTGAAATTTTCACACGTGCGAGGGTCTATAAATACCCCTTCCCCTCCTTCATTTGGGGGGATGGATCGAAGATTTCGAAGAGCAAGCGGAGCAAGAAGGGAGAATTGAAGGTTGGAGTGATCATCCAAGAGCTTTGCACGGGACGCGCAAAGCTCTATCCTTTGCGTGGGACCGCAAAAACCATGTCCTTTGCGCGGCTCCGCGCAAAGAGGCTGCTCTGCAGTCTGTAAAGCTGAGGAGTCGTTATTCTATCGAAATGGCTGAGACCCCTAAGTTCTTCTGTTCAAGTACAAGAGGAGATAGCTCGCTGAAGTGCACATTCCTCCCAAGTTTTAGGAGATGTTCAAAAAGCACTAGAATGCTGTCGAAATTCCTATCTCCTTGAAGATCGATTGGTCCAATTGGCAATTCCTCCTAAATCCTAGGAGATGATCAAAACAGGCGCCGGAATGCTGCCGAATCTCTATTTCATTGGAAGAATGGTTGATCAAATTCATCAAATCCTCCTAAGTATCTAGGAGATGACCGAAATAGCGCCAGAATGCCGTCGAAATTTCCATCAAGTTGCCTTCTCTTTCATTCAGTACATTGCATTAATTGTACTTTATTTTCAGAATCAAGGAAATCAGAGGATGTAAATGAACTCAGATAAATGTGATGAATGTTCTCTCATTCATTCTTTGTTATCATTGAATAAATCTTCCAAATGAAACGCATTTGTTTTCTTATCGAAACAATGCATAAATAAAAGATGGGTTTTCTCTAGATCAGCAAATAGAGAGGAAACCCTTGAAAATCCTAAGAAGAGATGAAATCAAGCTATACTATGAAAAAATCAAAGCATAGAGAGCAAGAATCTTCAAGAAAAATGATGAAATAGGACTTACCTTGAAGAAAAACAAGAAATTCTATGACTAGTCGAGCCACGACTCGTCGTAGGTGGCAGTGAAAATGAAGAAGAAGGGGATTTTCCTCAAATTATAACATGCTCACGAGCTCCACGACCGGTCGAGTACTGTGCACGACCGGTCGTACCACAACTGGTCGTGTACAATCGACCAAAAAAAATAATTTTTAATGCAAAAATTAAAATTTAAACACAAATAATACTAAATATAGTACACTATGATACATGCAAGCAAGAATATTCAATGTAAAATGCACATACCAAGATCAAATTTTAATTTATTAAACCTGCTTTTGTCGAGCGGTTTAGTAAATATATCAGCAAGTTGAGTTTCGGTTGGTATATATTCCAATGAAATAACTCTTTCTTCAACCAACTCACGAATGTAATGATACCTAATATCAATATGCTTAGTACGTGAATGCTGGATTGGATTTTTCGAAATGTTTATAGCACTGGAATTATCACAATGTAAGATCATTGAATCTTGATTAATTCCATAATCGCTAAGCATGCGTTTCATCCAAACTAGTTGAGTACATGCATATCCAGCTGCAATATACTCAGCCTCAGCCGTAGAGAGCGATATTGAGCTTTGCTTCTTGCTGAACCAAGAAACTAAGTAATTTTCAATGTAAAAACAACCACCACTGGTTGATTTTCTATCATCAATATTTCTGGCCCAATCAGCATCTGAGTACCCGACTAACTGAACACTAGTATCAAAAGGATACAAAAGTCCCAAATTATAGAACTTGTGACATATCTAATAATCCGTTTAACAGCAGTAAGATGTGATTCCTTAGGATTAGACTGATATATCACACAAATACCAACACTAAATGCGATATCAGGTCTACTAACAGTTAAATACAACAAACTACCAATCATACTGCGATATAGTTTAGGATCTATATCTTTACTTGTAGAGTCTTTTGAGAGTCTTAACGTTGTACTCATAGGAGTATCAAAGTTCTTACCATTCTCAAATCCAAACCTTTTGACAAAGTTTGAAGCATATTTGGTCTGAGAAATGAAAATTCCATCAGGTTGTTGTTTTACTTGTAACCCTAGGAAATAGTTAAGTTCACCAACCATGCTCATTTCGAACCTTGATTTCATTAACTCTGCAAACTCAATAGACATGTTAGAACAAGAAGATCCATAAATAATGTCATCAACATAAATTTAAACCATTAAAATATCATTGTTATGTTTTTTAACAAAGAGTGTTTTATCAACACTTCCAACTTGAAAGCTATGACTAAGTGAGAATTTAGTCAATTTCTCATACCATGCCCTGGGCACTTGTTTTAGACCATATAGAGCCTTTTTGAGACGAAATACATAGTCAGATAACTTAGGATCTTCAAACCCTGAAGGTTGTTCAACATACACTTCTTCATGTAAATCGTCATTCAAGAAAACACTCTTTACATCCATCTGATATATTTTAAATTTTCTAAAGTATGCGATGGAAATAAAAAGTCTAATTAACTCAAGACGAGTGATTGGAGCAAAGGTTTCATCGTAATCGATGCCTTCAATCTGAGTGTACCCTTGTACAACCAGTCTAGCCTTGTTTCGTATAATATTTTCAAGTTCATCAGACTTATTTTTAAAGATCCATTTTGTTCCAATAATGTGTTTATCTTTAGGTCTAGGAATACCAGACATCATTACGAACAAATTGATTAAGTTCATCCTGCATAGCAACTCTCCAATTTTCGTCAGAAAGTGCTTCTTTTACATTGACCGGTTCTATTTGGGATGTAAAACAAACATAATTACATATGTTCTCAAGTTGTTTACGAGTACAAACTCCAGTGAGAGGGTTTCCAAGTATTTGATTGGTTGGATGATCTTTAACAGTCCTTGGTTCAGATTCTTTTTGACTTGATGAGATATCTTGATTGTCAATAATAAGAGCTTCATCATCATCTGAACTCGGGGCTGGTGTATTCAAATGATCATCAATGACCACATTGATGGACTCTTGAATCACACCGGTTCTCTTATTTAGAACCCTATGAGCTCGACTATTCAAAGAATAACTAAGAAAAATACCTTCGTCACTTTTCGTATCAAACTTACCCAAATTTTCATGATCCCGTAAAATATAACACTTGTTGCCAAAAACTCGAAAGTATTTGACAGTAGGTTTCTTTTCAAACCATAATTCATAAGCAGTCTTATTTCAGATTTACTGGTATAAACCCGATTAATAATATAACATGCGGTATTAACTGCTTCAGCCCAAAGATTTCTAGAGAGCTTCATGCTATTCAACATAACATTAGCCATATCCTGAAGCACTCTATTTTTTCTTTCAACAATACCATTTTATTGCGGTGTTTTAGGCGCGGAGAATTCATGTGATATTCCCTGATCGCTACAGAATTTCTCAAAACTACTATTTTCAAATTCAGATCCATGATCACTACGGATCTTAATAACATGAGAACCTTTCTCATTTTGGATTCGTTTGATGACCTTTTTCACTTCATCCAGGGTTTCAGTTTTATCTTTTAAGAACGATACCCAAGTGAATCTAGTATAGTTATCTATGATAATCAAGATGTATTTTTTGCCTCCTCAACTCTCTGATCTGGTTGATCCAATATGATCCATGTGAAGAAGCTCGAGTGGTCTAGATGTGGTATTGGAGGTCACTTTCTTATGAGAGCTCCTAATCTGTTTGCCCAACTGGCATTCACCACATATTTTGTCTACTTTTTGCAATTTGGGTAGACCTCTAATTAGTTCTCTTTTGCTCAATCTAAATAAGTTCCGATAGTGTACATGTCCAAGGCGTTTATGCCATAATTGAGTCTCATCGGTATGGACCATGTAACATGATTGAGTAGATGAGCTTGCATCACTAACTATGTAGTAGTTTTCAGAAGTTCAGCGACCAGTTAATATAACAGAACCCTTTTTATTAACTATCTCACAACCCTGATTAGAAAACTTTACTCTATGGTTGTTATCACATATCTGAGAAATGCTTAGAAGGTTGTGTTTTAAGCCCTCAACATATAAAACATTTTTAAATAAGGGAAGGTTATAAAGCTGAATCGTACCTTGGCCAATAATCTTGCAATTTCTTCCATCACCAAATGTGATTGACCCATCAATCATATCTTTAAGATCAGTGAATAAAGCTTTGTCACCTGTCATATGCCTGGAGCAACCACTATTTAGGTACCACTTTGAATGGCTTGTAGCTTTGAAAGCAGTTTGGGCTACCAAGTTGGCGACTTTAGGAACCCATTTCAGAACTGTTTTGGGTTTAGGAGCATAGATGGTCTTTTTCTGTCTGTTGTTATAGGAGTGACCCATAGAGTTAGACTTTAATAGCTCTTTGAGTAGATCAATTATTTTTTCAACCAATGAATTTCAGTTTTGAAAATTAAAGTTGACATGACCACCTTTAGGTTTCTGGAAAGACCTAGAATTTTTAGAAAAGCCTTGATAGGTATTTTTTTCTTTTGAGGTCGAAGACTCTCCTTTAACAAATTTAGAAGCAATATTCTTTTGTTTAGGAGATGTATTTTTATCATATCCCAACCCGGATCGATCGCCACATTTTCTTGATCCGGACAATAATTTTTCCAATTTTGGATCACCTTGGGCATATCTTCATGTGTCTTTCAAACTCAGAAGAGAGGCTACCTCATTTTTGAGTCTTTCTTTTTCGGATTTCAAATCTTCAATTTGGAAGTTTTTGAAATCTAAATCACATTTGGTTTTTTCAAAAGAATCAGAAATATGAGACTTTTCTAAAACACGAGACTCATAATCTACCTTAAGCTTAAAAAATTTTTCTTTTTGTAATTTAAGCTTAACTGCAATTTTACAACTCTCTTTATAAAGGGCTGTTGAGGAGTAAAAATATGAGGAAGAAAGGAACAAATGAAGATTGAGAGGTTGTGAAAGAGAGTTAAAAGAAGAAAAGCCGTAAAGAAGTTCTCGCAAGACGCAGTCTTTGCACAGAACCGCGCAAGACATATACTTTGCGTGGGACCGCGCAACCAATATTCTTTGCGCGGAACCGCGCAAGACATATACCTTGCGCTACATTGATACTGACAAGATGAGTGTAGTCTATTTTGTCCCACATTGCTAAGATCGGAAGATTCCGCACGTGTGAGCGCTTATAAATACCTCGCTAGTTCTTTGGGTTGGGGTTAGTTTTTGAAGAGTTCAGAGAACAAGTGAAGCAAGGAAAGAAGACCACAAGTAAAGCCAGAAGAGAAGACTGAAGGTGAGAGCAGCCGTCCAAGGGGACTTTGCGCCCGACCGCGCAAAGCATATCCTTTACGCGGGTCCGCGCAAATAGACTGCTCTGCAGTCTATCAAGTTTAAGAGTCGACATGCTGACGGAAGAATCCTCTATTCAAGTCTTCTTGTTCCTCTTTTCAAGTCTTCTTGTTCAAGTACAAAGGAGAATAATTCACTGAAGTGCATATTCCTCCTAAGTTTTAGGAGATGATTAAAATGGCGCCGGAAGGCTATTCAAATCCGTATTTCTCTAAAGAAGGATAGATTCAATCTACAATTCCTCCTAAGTCTTTGGAGAAGATCGAGATCTAAGCTGAAATGCTACCGACTTTGCTATTTGAACTTAAATGCTGCCGACTTTGCTATTTGAACTTTATGTTTTAATGTTTATACACATTTAAATGAATGTATCTTAGAATCAAGGGAGATTAAAGGATGTAAATGAACTTAGAATTAATAAAATGTGATGATCGTCTTTGCACTTTCCCTCTATCATGATTAAGTAAGATGATATCCCGAGAACAGAAATGCATTTGTTTTCTTGTTAAAACAAGGGCATTATAAGCATCTTGAAGATCATCTTCATTATCGCAATCACTATTCAGATTTTCTTCACTAGATATATCATCATGATCTGAATAGGTGATCTTGGCTAGAGTCATAAGGGCTTTAACATCATCGCCCGACTCGGTTTCAGGATCTTCTGATTTAGAAGAGGATTCAGAATCAGACGATTCATCCCAAGTAGCCATCATGCTTTTCTTTTTAGATTTGTCATTTTGAGGACATTTATTAGCTAAGTGCCCATACTCTTGACAGTTGTAACATTGACTATCTTTCAAGGATTTTCGAGTTCTAGGTTTAGATCGTCTCTTATCATTTGATTTTTGAAAATCAACCTTTTTCTTGTTTTTGAAAATTTTGTAAAACCTTTTTGCTAAAAGCGCCATATCATCTTCAGTATTTTCTGAATTCGAAGTACTCTCTTGTGAAACATTTTTAGATGATTTGAGAGCAATTGATTTTCCTTTAGGAGCCTTAAAGGATAACTCATAGGTTTGAAGTGAACCAACTAGTTCCTCAACCCTCATGGTATCCGTATCACGAAGTTCCTGAATCGCGGTAACTTTAGAATTGAATCGTTCAAGAAGTGAATGTAGTATCTTTGCGCACACTTTACTTTCTGGGATTCTATCACCAAGACCCCACATAGAGTTCACAATGTCATTCAATCTAGTGTAGAAGTCCATAAACATATCATTCTCCTCCATATGAATTTCTTCAAATTTAGTTGTGAGGAGTTGGACTTTAGATTTCTTGACAATAGATGTACCCTCGTGTGTCATTTCTAATACATCCCATGCTTGTTTTGCATTTTCACAAGAGATGATTCTTTTGAATTCATTTGGTGATAATGCACAAGTAATTGCATTTAGTGCTTTAGCATTGACACTACTTTCACTTTTTTGAAGTGTGGTCCAAAGAGAATAAGCCGTTACTTTCATAGTTTTTGAACCATCGTCATTAGTAACTTCAGTGATAGGAGGATTCCATTCATTCACTGTGGCCATCCACACACTTTCATCCAAGGATTTAAGGAAGATCCTCATCCTGGCTTTCTAATAAGCATAGTTTGTGCCATTAAAAGGTGGTGGCCTAGTGACTAATAGGCTTTCAAAATTTGACATCTTAATATAGCTTAGATCGTTAGCTCAGGAAATAAATCCAATAAATAAACAATAAGCACAAGCTATTAGTCTCTGATACCACTTGAAAGGGCCTAGCTATATGCCCTAGAGGGGGGGTGAATAGGGCAATACCAAATAAAACTTATAACAACGGAATAATAAAAGATATAAAGCATAATGCTGAATATAAAACAATCACAATAGCCTAAAATAAAGAGATTGATACTATATCAGTTCTAAGGACAACCTTACACCAAAAACCAGAGGTTTAAGGTAGGACAACCTTATTTCTAGAATGTCCTTTGTATCACAAATCAATGAGGAATAATAAGCAAGAAAATCAAAATAACTTGCAGAAAATAAATCCTAAGTTATTACAACATTCATCCACACTTGCTTGAAGTGATTACAACATTCATCCACAAACACTCTCCACAAAACAGAATGAATAAAAGAATGAAAGAGTAAAACACATCCACAACACAATGATATATAGTGGTTCACCTATGTGTACACCAACTGTTATCCAACAGCCACACAGATTACTACTCCACTCCTAATATCCTCACACAGGGGATATTAGCATGCACTATCAAAATAGGTTTCACAGGTTCACCTAAAACTTTCACAATTGTGTCTTTGATCTCGGGCTTATACAATCCAAAAACCCCACAATCTGAGTTTTCTGGCTCTCCTCAGATAACCAATACAATGAGATTTTTCTAACGAATCTCAAACAAAAACCAGAGAAAGTAAATTACAAAACATGTAAAATACCTGAATCACCTTTCGAAGAAGCCCGATAGAACCAATCGGAGTAGAAGTTCGATTCGACGTTCAAAGTCCAATACTCACTTTAAGAATGGTTCTAAGTCTAATTGATTTTAAATCAAACAGGCTAGATCTATTTGATTTTGAATCCAAGAAGAAGGAATATCAGAAATTCCCCTTTTTTAATAAGATTGGAATGTAGATCAAAATAAAATAAGAATAAGCAAGCAAAAGGAATATTAAATAAGCACAAAGTAGCTTAAAATAATCACAAACTTATCTCAGAGAATAACCTAAAGAATGCTTGAATAGAATTGAATTGAAGTACTAAAACTCTGAAGTTCGTGCTCTATTTGTAGCAAAAAAAAATCCCGTCTACGACTGGTCTTGGGAACCTAGGACTGGTCGTAGCTCCAAAGATTTTTGAAAGATTTCCAGGGGATAAGATTTTCTGTTCCACGACCTGTCCTGGACGGTCTACGACCGGTCTTGGGCCACCTACGACTGGTCGTGAGACACCTACGACCGGTCGTAGGACCCCAAAAATGGTTGCTGGAGTTTGAGTCATAGGGCTACGACCGGTCGAAGGATGAGTCGTAGAACTCACAGGACTGGTCGTAGGATGTCCACGACTGGTCGTAGGACAGCTAGAAAGATCTAAAAATCTTCATCAACCTAGGACTGGTCCTGAAAAACTTAAGACTGGTAGTAGTAAAGCTAGGACTGGTCTTGAAGTCCTTAGGACTGGTCTTAAAACACTCCAAACAAGCATAATAAAGTATATGAGTTATGTATCCAGAATGACCTACTGTAAAGCCTAGACTAAGTTTAATGTAAGGTCAAACAAACCTTAAAAGTGAGATGGACATTAAAAGTCTATACACTCAGATGACCCTTAAGAAAAGCTTGAGAAAATATAAATCTTGTAGTAGGCCTTCTTGAGCTTGATCTTGACTTGACAAAGTCTTCTACTAAACTTGAACTTGATCGAATCTTGAACATACAAACTTGAAGACTTCAATACTTGAATTCTTCATCCATGTCTTGAAAACTTACTTCATTTAAGATCTTGTCTTGAAATGCGATGACTTGATTGCAATGAATAGTCTTCAATCATAAAACACAAGATGCACACGACATAGAAATAGGTTTTGGCACCACAAAATTTGATAACCAAAGGGATATGAAATCATAGCACTTACACAGTGGCCACAGATTAGGAGCTGGCCACCCCACTACAGGGGAGAATTCCTGCAACATGAATAGGAGATCGAGTTAGAGTGAGAAATACAAAATGAAGAATTTACAGCTCTTCAAATTAATATATATACCTACCGCAGAGTTGTGACTAGTAAGTAAGGGAACTTCTGGGGCTGCAGAAGTACCAGCTTCCAACATGTCAGCAAGAGAGGGCGCTCTCACTTCTGTGCTGGAATCTCTGGTAGTAGGAGTTGGTAGATCAGTAGTCTCAACAAGGAATACAATTTCACGGGCCACACTCTTCGGTGCCACCAGAGGGGCCAAAGAAACCTGTGGGGAGACCATTGGTGCAGCTGGATGAAGATCTACAGAGGGGGCAGCGCTCGTTTTGATGCAAACCATATGACTACCTAAAAAGGGAAATGACAGTGATGTTAAGATAGTGATCACTAGACAAGCACGTAAATATTTAAGGAATTCAGGCTCCCTTACCAGGTGAATACCCATATTCCTCGTAGTCCAAGGTTCTTCATCCTCTTCGATTACCGCACGTGGCTTGCCAGGAATGGAAGTGGCAGGGGAAATTTCAGGAGCCGTGGGGAGATGTTCTTCCTCTACATTTTTGATGGCCATATTTTCCCCGTCATCTATGTTGACCTCCCCTTCTTTATAGTCATTGTCCTGAGCTCCATCATTTCCATCATCATCATTGTCATCTCCAGATCCCAGGGAAGTGGAATCTCCTGATGCAGAAGATGAACTTTCGCTTGCCAGATCTTCCTCATCTACTTCTGCAACTACGAATTGTTTTCCTTTGTAGGAAAGAAGCCGGTTGCTTTCTCTTGGAGATCTCCTGCCAACTGGAATCGAGGGAGATGAAGAGACCTATCTTGCCTCTTCTTAGGAAGTGGGAGATGACGTTTGCAGACGTGCTCGTGATCTAGTCATAGGAGACGATGAGCTAGGGGAAAGAGTTTGTGAAGAAGGGGCAGGTTCGTTTCGAGCTGGACCCTCCTCAGCTGTAGTAATCTCTTTAGGAATAGGGGAGGATGCTCCTGCAACATCCTCTGGAGCTCGACCACCAAGGTCATGGGGGACATGTTCAAATTTCACCAGGACTCCATGAGAAAACCAACCATCTAAAGTATTAATTGGTTTTCTCTCACGGATTGGCTCTTCTGTCAAAATCTTTCTACAAATTTCATCATGATGAGGAGTGCGACTTTTCTCTAGAATGAAGCCGATTCCGTTCTCAATTTTTCTGCCCCTAAGCCGAGGTGGATGGAGAAAGAGAAGAGAATCCACTGGTAGGCGTTTGTTGATCAGAAATGATTGGTGGTCCCACCACCTCATCCATCTGTAAGAAGTACGGACTATCCGGTTGCAACTAGGGATGATGAAAGAAGAGTTGACACGGCCGCCTAATAGTTTCTTCCATATCATGGCCCAGTTCAAAGGACCTGTTCCATAGCAGCGCATTCTCTTAGTAACCAGCCCACAATCTTCTGGCACGGATTGGTCATAACCGAATTGGCGGGCAAAATGGCTGGGATAGTAGGGTTCTCTCCAGAATTTTGTTCCTTCCCTAAGAGGCAAACTGCAAGAACGAATAGAAAGAAAAAAGGCCTTTCCTCTACAGTTAGTGCCCCCTGATCCACCATATCTGTATCTTGAATGTAGTGATGAAGTCGGAACTGGAAGAAGTCCACTTGTTCAAAATCCTGGATCTTATTGATCACCCATTCGTATGATCTTCTGGCCATGGCCCTTTGTTGAAAAAACCAAAGAGGAAGATGAGAAGGGTTGACATAAGCCTTCTCCGGTGCTTCAAAAGTCCAGGGGAAATAGACTCCTAACCATCCGGTGAAGTAGTGCCAGGCAGTATACGCTGATGAAGATCCCAGGGTGGGATTTTTGACATGTGTAGAGATTTCTCCAAAGGCCCGATAAATGGAACATAGCACAGGGGGCGCAATGGAATACTTCTGACCTTCCGCTAGAGCTCCAGCGACAACGAAGGTGGTGGAGCGAATAACATCTACCCACTTGGAACTAGGAAGGGCAACTATGCTTAGCCAGTAAGCTAGGAAGGCTGCAAGTTCCCCGAAGGCACTATAATCTGGTCGTTCCTTCATATTGTCATGAAGAGTCGTTAATTCCTTACAGTGACTATCGTGGAATCTGCAAAATGAAAAAAGGATGTTAATATACAGGAGTATGTGATGAAGAGGAAAATGCTAATCTTTGGGTCTGGAATACCTGAGTATTCTAGAAAAATGGGCTAGCCATTGCAGAGGCGATAATTTGTGAAAATTTAGAAAATTTCCCATTTCTCTGACAAGTTCGATGGTGGTTTCGGAGATAGATGGTCTGCGGTTGGGAGAGGATATAAATGCTAATTCTGCGTTCGTCGGGATGAACTCATCATAAAATCTTCCTGTAAGCGGGAGACCTGCTATGCGATGCAGATCCCATAGCGATATGCTCATTTCTCTCAACGGCAAGTGAAGAGAATTGGTGGTGGGAGACCAATATTCGAGGAATCCTTTCAGCACGGAGGGTTCCTTGTAAAAGTATTTGGATGTGACCTTTATCGCATCATAAAGGCCTACTTTAGCAAGAGTACTCGTGTGTTTCTTCAAGATTGCCTCTGCCCAATCAGAGTAATAGCGATGAGAAGTCAGCAGGCCTCTTGTTCAAAAATCTTCCGATCCCCAGAGAGGATTGTAGTCCTTGTACCGCTGTCTGACAGTCTCGTAGAAATATGTTGGGAAGAGATTGTGTGGAGTGTGAAAGGGAGTGAGGAAGATCATGGGATGGGCTTCTCCGATGATCTACCACGGTTTTTGCGTCTGCATTTTTTCTTCGAGAATCCGAGGTTCTCGCGTTGCCCACGATTCAGTATACATCAATTTCTCTCCTTCCACGTAATCTGTGGGTTCACATTCAAGAATGGACTGGTGACGATGAACATTGATGGGAATTATTCTCATGCCTTCTAAATGAGGGTTGTCGAATTTCCTGACACCCTCGATCACTCGAACGGATTCCCAAGAGTTCTGGAGCTTCTTCTTATTATGCTCTTTTATCTTTTCTTCAAACTCCTGCGCCTTATTTCGACGAGTTTTCTTAGAGCGAGAAGCAGGCGGGGTATCTTCTCTGGCAGGGGGTCTCGCTATCCGTGCGAATATGGGCGGTTGTCTTGAACCATTCTTCCCAATCATATTCACAACCATGCTTCGGAGGCAGTTCTATATTTACCATGATTATAGCTCGGTGAATGGGAGAGGAAAGCCATTCAATGCGGTCAGTAAAATCAAAAGTTGGGAGTACTGGCTCTTTGAAGTATGCGGGAGTTTTAGTGGTGGTTTTGGTGCGCTTAGCCGGTGGTTGATCAGCGGAAGGAGACGGGCGATGAGAAGATGTATCGAGTGCGTCGGGTTGAGAAGGATGCTCCGTTGGAGGGTCTACGGGACAAAGGGTCCTCTTGATGCGGGCCATGAAGAGAAGAGGGTTAAAGACCTAAGGAAGATTGTTGAGGAAAGTTTCAAAAATAGCAAGGTCTTGGTTGCGCGGGTTCGCGCAATCAAAATCAGTTGCGTAGCTGTTGAGGCACAAAAAATATCTCATTGCAGTGGTCAGGGAATCTCATGATGCTGATCTTCTCCAAGGGTTGTTTAGGTATTTTGGTAAAGTTCCAGCTCCAAGGGTAGTTTAGGTATTTTGGAAAAATTCCAGCTCCAGGGGTATCAGTTGAAGCATGAAAAAGTGATAAAAGGAATGAAGTAGAAGAAGATTGGAAAGTAAAGTACGAGAAAGAAGAATAAAAGAAGAAAGAGAAAGGCTTTGCGCGAGACCACGCAAACGATATCCTTTGCGCGGGTCTGCGCAACCAAAGTTGCATTGCGCGGGTCTGCATAACCAAAATCCCATTGTGCGGGTCTGCGCAGTTGGTTTCAAGAGAAGATTTTCTTGAATGGATTGATGCAAGATTTGTCCCATATTGCTAAGATCGAAATTTTCACACGTATATATCCTTTGCGCGGGACTGCGCAAACCATGTCCTTTGCGCGGGTTCGCGCAAAGAGGCTGCTCTGCAGTCTGTAAAGCTGAGGAGTTGTTATGATATCGAAATGGCTGAGACCTCTAAGTTCTTCTGTTCAAGTGCAAGAGGAGATAGCCCGCTGAAGTGCACATTCCTCATAAGTTTTAGGAGATGTTCGAAAAGTGCTAGAATGCTGTCGAAATTCCTATCTCCTTGAAGATCGATTGGTCCAATTGGCAATTCCTCCTAAGTCCTAGGAGATGATCAAAATAGGTGCAGGAATGCTGCCAAAATCTCTATTTCATTAGAAGATTGGTTGATCAAATTCCTCAATTCCTCTAAGTATCCAGGAGATGACCGAAATAGCACCGGAATGCCGTCGAAATTTCCATTGAGCTGCCTTCTCTTTCATTCAGTACATTGCATTAATTGTACTTTATTTTCAGAATCAAGGGAATCAGAGGATGTAAATGAACTTAGATAAATGTGATGAATGTTCTCTCATTCATTCTTTGTTACATTGAATAAATCCCCTAAATGAAACGTATTTTTTTTCTTGTCGAAACAAAATGGCGACTCTGCTGGGGACTTTATAATTCGATGATAAATTGGAAAATATTAAGAGAACATATATGCAGACGCCAAAATGGCGACTCTCAACGGGAACATCCTCCCCTTCATCTCTAAAAATAAAGCACGATTTTATTTAATAAATTAACTAATGCTCTTTCATGCTTTCTCTGAGATAGAATGTCTTATCAATTAGATGCCTAATTACAATTTCTTATATTATGATTGAAGGTAAATAGAAGCGTCAAAGAAAGCAAAGTCTGTTATGATCAAGAGTAGTGAATTTCTTGCAATGGACGGAACAATCTCTGTTTTGCCAATAGCTCAAGAAGATGAGGGAGAAAGGAAGATGGTAACATCCAAAAGTTAGAAAGTTTGATCTACTTCCGCAAGAAGCAGCATCTCGCCAAGTACTAGGTCAATTATGCAAAGTTTCGTGAGACATAGTCCTACTTCGGTTATACGATCATCTCATTTGAGAAAAATAGAAAGGCCCGTCACTCTAAAAGGTCTTTCAATACCATCAACTATAACCATGAAGTCATCTTCCACAAAAGCATTGCAGGTTCAGGAAAATAAGGGGACGTAACTAGTGAATGTCCACTCACAGCACCCCCTGCAAAAGATTTCAAGCAAACTCATGCATTGAGAATGCTAAATTTTACGTCAGTTAGTCCTTTGGAGCGACGATACGCTGGTTTCAAATTAAATAATAGTTCATCTTCTTCAACAGTGTCAGCAGTGCGACGTTTGCTTCCTTCTTCAAAATCAAGACAATCAAGGTATAAAGAAACAGAAAGCTCATCGACAAATATTAATCAACTTGATCAGTTTCCACTGGATGAGCATGTGGTTGAGGAAGTCCCTAATGTGCCGACAGTGACTGCCGTAAACAACATTGAACCACAAGTAGAAAAGGTCACAACCGCAATCAGTTAGATTTTAAGAACTAATGCCTAATATTACTCAGAATATAACGCAGGAAGAGATCTGGCAGATGGTTATTAAATCTATTCATCTAGAGAATGAACGAAGTCAGAATAAAAAATTTTGATATCAGATACTGTATCCTCCTGAAATAGAAGAAATGTCATTTCCCGCTGACTTCGAACACCCAGATTTCTAGAAATTCGATGGGAACGGATCATCAGAAGAGCATATGATGCATTTCATAGAAAAGCTGAGAAATTTCTCTAGAATTCCTCAATATTGTCTGAGATTATTCGGATCTTCTCTAATAGGAAAAGCTTTCAGATGATATTCAGGTTTAATCCCAGGATCTATTCGTACCTGGGAACAAATGCAGGATGCTTTTTTGTCAAACTTTTTCCCTTCGGATCGAGAAGTTGGCTTGACTGAATTAACCTCTATTCACCAAGGGAAAAATGAATCAGTTGAAGAATTCATAAGTCGATGGATGCGCTTGGCAGCGTCATGCCAACATCCTCTGTGGGAATCAGAACAAGTAGAAATATGCTTAGAAGGCATGAGACCAGAGCTGGCATGCCACCTGATTAGTAAAGATTGGAAAACTTTTCAAAATTTTACTACGAAGGCTCATGCTCTTGAAAAAATGATGGGAAGAGTGCCTGCTTATCAGTCAAAATCAACTCATATTACTCGGAAAGAAGAAACTAAAGAAGATTATCAAGATGTGGAAAATGACAGTGATGAAGAAGATAGAAATGGGCATGCGGCTATAATGACATATAAAAGGTCCAAGCAAAATAAAGATCATATGAAGTATTCGTTTGCAAGAAAAGATATGCTTCCTATGCTGAATCAATTGTTGGCTATGAAGAGTATTGAATTACCTCTGTTAAGACACCCTGAAGAAGTCAAAAATACAAGAGGAATGGATTATTGCAATATCACCGTAAATTTGGGCATCATACCGAAGATTGTAATTCCCTCAGGAAAAAGCTATAAAAGATGATTGATAAGGGAGAAATTGCGATGAAAGAAGCATGACAGAAAGAGAAAAATGAAAGAAACTCGATAAAGAAAATTCTGGGGGGCATCTGCGTTAAAAGACGATGCTTCGTATAGTGAATCGTTAGTAATTGATAAGATCAAGCTGCCATAGCCTAAATGCTCAAATAAAAAGAAGCGAGTGAGGCAAAAGATGTAAAGCCACGATAAAAAGCATATTCGTTGCATATATGCATTGCGATACTTGCTAGTTCAGGAGATGATCGCTATTTTGATTTCAAAAGATATCAATATGATACTTCCAAAATCAAAAGGGGGCAAGACAGGTGAGTAAAAGTTGTGAAATGTATTTCTCACTATAGAATGTATTTCTTCTGTATTTGAATAAAGTGTAGGCTTTTAAGCATATCAAGTCATCGCCAAATAAAAGCATCAATGACAATCGCCAAATAAAAGCATCAATGATTATCGCCAAATAAAAGCGTCGGTGATTGTTGTCAAAATAAGCAAGTGCCAATGATCGTCGTCAAAATAAACAAATATCGCTGTCATCATCAATGGCTCATGCAAGCTTATTTTATCAAAGTTGTTATCATCACCAAGCTGATAAACTATTTCAAATACAATGTGAATATTCTCAGAATATATCGGCGACAACGAAATATCAATTATTGATTCTCAGAATGTACATCGGCAACGGTGAAGTGTCAAATATTGATTCTCAGAATATATCAGTTATGGATTCACCATTCGTGATAATGAAATAAGCAGTGGAATAAACCTATATGGTCAACCATACAAATCTTACGACAGCGATGACAAATGATTATAAAAAGACAGCCCAATCAAGACAATGGCCAACTGCACGTGAGACCTATCTATATCGCCATTCGGGCAGCGGTGAGAAGCCAGTGGTCCTAAAAAGCCCATGAAGGCCGTCATACGCATACTCATGCGGGCAGCTGATGGAGTCAAATGACTAAAAGCCAAAAGAGCTAAAAGTCTTCAAATGACCAAAAGCCAAGTGCTAAAAGTCCCCAAAGCCCAAAATCGGTGGTAAACTATATTGCCCGAAATCGGGGGTAAACTATCTTGCTCTTTGAGCCTAGTATCAAGTCCAGTTCAGTCAAGTCAAGTTAAGTTTTGTCCAGTCAAAGTATGGTCAGTCAAAATACATTGGCACCAATGCTCAAAAGCATAAAATTAAAGTTTAGCATTCAAAATGCTATAGATACATATTTCAATTTCAATATGCTCAAATATGCAATTGCCTGATGAAAATTTTAAACAGATTAGACAAACATGCAAAAATGCATTTCTCTTGAATCAGGTTCAAATTATATCAACAGTAAATGCCTTCAAGATATTGGCGATTATCTACTCAAAAGCTCAAGTCTCCAAGGTCAATTAATATTGACAAGAGCTGTAAGATCTTTTCATCTCTCGCCTTCTTCATGAATAAAGACATATTATTGCACAAGGTTCTCAAAAGGGGGCAGAGGATAAACTAGTAAAGAATTATCATTCTCTATCGGACAATATAAGGAATCAGATATGTTCCTTGGGTTCGTTAAAAGAGCAGTAAAGATTATACATTCTTCAGGAGAATCAGAAAGCTTTACTTCAGAAATATTATCTATTCTTCAGGAGTATCAAAAAGCTCAAGAAATCTTTATGCAACATTGACCTGGAAAGGGGGCAGGATTTAATGTCTTTGAAATAATCTATGCCTTGGTCTTTCTGATAATCTCTTATACATGGCGAAGGAATTCATATGCCGATTCATAACTTCTCGCTATTCTGATAATAATATTGCAAGACTCCATGTATAGGATTTGATGGAGATAAAGAACAGATGAAAGCGTCATCATCAAATCAGCAAAGATCCAAGAATAATCTATGAAGAAATGCTAAGGAGCACAAACTAGAGAAGACTCAGTAAAAAGACTCAGCGGTCGAACCTTTGGAGCTAAAGATGAAATCTCCAAGAGTGCAATATAACGAATACGATGAGAAGTACGATGACAAGCACAAAGATTGATTAAATCATATTGCGAATATCACACTCAGCCTAAAAAGAGAAGAAACTCTTAATCTATTTCAAAAATTATCAATGCTTCATAAAGCTACATTGAAAAATTATAATGAATTAAGATACTAATTTCGATTAATTTGGCAGGAGAGACCATTGTTCAAAAGATTGAGTTATGCAGATTGTGAGTAAAGGAAACAATCGAAAAAGTTGTTGCGGCAGGAGCAGCATTAAAGAACAGCCCCAGATATAGATCAAAAGGAAAGAATCGCTGGAGCTAATCAAAAGGAAAGAATCGCTGGAGCTGATCAAAAGGAAAGAATTGCTGGAGTTGATCAAAGAGACCGTTACAGCAGCAATGGTGTTAAAAGAAAGTACTCTGATTAAATCACTCAAAGATGAAGACGTCACAGCTATTGCAGAAACGTGTTTTAATGAAAAGAGAATTTTATCCTCTCTAATGAAACATCCGCTTGACACTGCTAGCTGGTGGCATTCCGGTCTTACGTCCAAGCGCCATCATTCAAGTCTTCTGTTCAAACGCAATCTTTCAAGCCTTTCGTTCGAGCGCGAGCATTTAAATCTTCTGTTCAAGCGCCATCATTAAAGTCTTTTGGTCGAATATAATCATGCAAGCCTTCCATTCAAAAAATGATCACCCAGTCTTCCATTTGAATGTGAGCATCCCAGTCTTCCATTCAAATGTGATCGTTCAATCTCTTGCTCAAGCATGATCATCCAGTCTGCCATACAAGCATGATCATCCAATCATCCTTCAGTTGCAGTTCATTCAAGTTCTTCACGCAGAGGAAGATCGATCCTCCATTTGATTGCAGGAATCAATCAAAGAAGGATCGATGGGGCATCTGTTGAGGCACAAAAAATATCTCATTGCAGTGGTCAGGGAATCTCATGATGTTGATCTTCTCTAAGGGTAGTTTAGGTATTTTGGTAAAGTGCCAGCTCCAAGGGTAGTTTAGGTATTTTGGAAAAATTCCAGCTCTAGGGGTATCTGTTGAAGCATGAAAAAGTGATAAAAGGAATGAAGCAGAAGAAGATTGGAAAGAAAAGTATGAGAAAGAAGAATAAAAGAAGAAAGAGAAAGGCTTTGCGGGGGACCGCGCAAACGATATCCTTTTGTGCGGGTCCGCGCAACCAAAGTTGCATTGCACGGGTCTGCGTAACCAAAATCCCATTGTGTGGGTCTGCGCAGTTAGTTTCAAGAGAATATTTTCTTGAATGGATTGATGCAAGATTTGTCCCACATCGATAGGATTGGAATTTTCACACGTACGAGGGCCTATAAATACCCCCTCACCTCCTTCATTTGGGGGATGGATCGAGGATTTCAGAGAGCAAGCGGAGCAAGAAGGGAGAATAGAAGGTTAGAGCGATCGTCCAAGAGCTTTGCGTGGGACTGCACAAACCATGTCCTTTGCACGGGTTCGGGTAAAGAGGTTGCTCTGCAGTCTGTAAAGCTGAGGAGTCATTATGCTGTCGAAATGGCTGAGACCTCTAAGTTCTTGTTCAAGTGCAAGAGGAGATAGCCCGCTGAAGTGCACTTTTCTCCTAAGTTTTAGGAGATGTTCGAAAAGTGCTAGAATGCTGTCGAAATTCCTATCTCCTTGAAGATCGATTGGTCCAATCGGCAATTCCTCCTAAGTCCTAGGAGATGATCAAAACAGGCACCGGAATGCTACCGAAATCTCTATTTCATTGGAAGACTGGTTGATCAAATTCCTCAATTCCTCCTAAGTATCCAGGAGATGACCGAAATAGCGCCTGAATGCCGTCGAAATTTCCATCGTGCTGTCTTCTCTTTCATTCAGTACATTGCATTAATTATACTTTATTTTCAGAATCAAGGGAATCAGAGGATGTAAATGAACTTAGATAAATGTGATGAATGTTCTCCCATTCATTCTTTGTTATCATTAAATAAATCCCCCAAATGAAACGCATTTGTTTTCTTGTCAAAACAGCGGCGTGTTGTGATACTTAGAAAACTTGCGCGGACAGAAGATCCGTTGCATGGGTCCGTGCAGACAATGTCAGTTGCGCCGAAAAATTTCCCAAAGGAAAATTTTTACCAGAGGAAGAGGAAACTTCACAATATGATTTAATCAATCTTTGTGCTTGTCATCGTGCTTCACATTATATTCTTTATATTGCACTCTTGAAGATTTCATCTTTAGCTCCAAAGGTTCGACCGCTGAGTCTTTTTACTGAGCCTTCTCTAGTTTGTGCTTCTTAGCATTTCTTCATAGACTTTTTCTTGGATCTTTGCTGATTCTAAAAAATAGAAAAATAGACAAAACTTCTTTTCAATTTTCATTTAATAATTTTTCAAAGGTCATAGAAGTTACTGATGATGACGATTCTGTTTGTTCTTTGTCTCCATCCGATCTGATACTTGGAGTCTTCCAATATTATTATCCATAATACTCAGCATATGAATTCCTTCGCCACGTATAGGAGATTATCAGAAAGACCAAGGCATAAATTATTTTGAAGACATTAAATCCTGCCCCCTTTCCAAGTCAATGTCGCATAAAGATTTCTCAGAAGATAATGTTTTCGAAGCGAAGCCTTCTGATACTTTTGAAGAATGAATAATCTTTTTCGCTCTTTTCATGACTCCAAAGAATATATCAGAGTCCTTATATTGTTAGAGATTTGAGCTGTTGACTAGATAATCACCAATATCTTGAAGGCATTTACTGTCAACGTAATTTGAACCTGATTCAAGAGAAATGCATTTTTGCATGTTTGTCTAATCAATGTTTAAAATTTTCATCAGGCAATTGCATATTTAAGCATATCTATACTGAAATATGTATTTGCAGCATTTTAAATGTTAAATTTTAATTTAATTTTATGCTTTTGAGCGTTGGTGCCGGTGTACTTTGACTGACCATACTTTGACTGGACAACTTAACTTGACTTGACCAGACTTGACTGAACTGGACGATTGAATTGGACTTGATACTGGGCTCAAGGAGCAAAGTAGTTTACCACCGATTTCGGGCAAGGGCTCAAGGAGCAAAGTAGTTTACCGCCGATTCCGGGCAAGGGCTCAAGGAGCAAAGTAGTTTATCACCGATTTCGGGCATTGTGGACTTTTAGCACTTTGGCTTTTGGTCATTTGAAGACTTTGAGCTATTGGCTTTTGGTCATTGAAGACTTTGAGCTATTGGCTTTTGGTTGTTGAAGACTTTGAGCTATTGACTTTTGGTCATTGAAGACTTTAACTATTGGCTTTTGGCAATTGTCCTTGGTATTTCGCGTTTGGCGATGACTTGTTATGCTTGAAAACTTGTCTTTCATTCAAACATATAAAAGAAATGCATTCTATGGTGAGAAATATATTTCACAGCTTTTACTCACCTGTCTTAATTGATTATAGGTCTTAAGTGTAGCTGGCTGTATAGGCTTGGCTAGGCTGCCTTAATTGATATTTTGCCATTGCTGTCGTAAGATCTGTGTGGTTGACCATGTAGGTTTATTCCACTACTTATTTCATTATCATGAACGGTGAATCCATAGCTGATATTTCGCCAGCTGCTGATATATTCTGAGAAGATATTTCGCCGTTGCCGATAACATTATGAAAACTTTCGTATTATATTTGAAATCATGTATCAGCCTAGCGACGATAGCAATTTTGGCAAGTATTTGATCGTTGACAGCGATAGTTGCTTTTTATCAATACTCATTGATACCTGATGATTCTGAGGAAAATCTTTGGCAATCAATGCTTGACTGCTATCATCATTGTTTAGTGGCTTGACAGCAGTCATCAATGCTTGGTAGCGATCATCAACGCTTGATGGCGATTGTGAGAAAAATCTTTGGCAATCAATGCTTGACTGCTATCATCATTGTTTAGTGGCTTGACAGCAGTCATCAATGCTTGGTAGCGATCATCAACGCTTGATGGCGATTGTTTAACGCTTGATAGTGATTGTTTGACGCTTGATAGCGATTGTTTGAATAAACTTGCATGAGCCATTGGTGACGACAGTGATAGTTGCTAATTTTGGCGACGATCATTGGCGCTTGCTTATTTTGGCAACAATCATCGACGCTTTTATTTGGTGATTGTCATTGGTGCTTCACATTTTTTATAAGCGATTGATGGCGATGGCGATAGCTGCTAATCTTGGCGATTCATTTTTCATTTAGCTTTGCATTTGACTTTTATCCTTGGTGCTTTGCATTTGGCGATGACCTGATATGCTTGAAAGCCTGTATTTTATTCATATACACACAAAAGAAATACGTTCTATGGTGAGAAATTCATTCCATAACTTTTACTCACCTGTCTTACCTGTCTTGCCCCCTTTTGATTTTGGAAGTATCATACTGATATCTTTTGAAATCAAAATAGCGATCATCTTTTGAACTGACAGACATTGCAATGCATATCTGCAACGAATATGCTTCTTCTTTTTTTTTTCTCTTTTTTTTTCTTTTTCTTATCGTGACTTTATATCTTTTGCCTCACCGCTTCTTTTCATTTGAGTTTTCAGGAAATGACAACTCGATCTTGTCAATTACTGACGATTCACCATACGAAGCATCGTCTTTTAACGTGGATGCCCCCAGAATCTTCTTTATCGGATTTCTGTCATTTCTCTTCACTTTTCTCTTTCTATCATGCTCTTTTTCGTCACAATTTCTCCCTTATCGATCATCTTTTGTAGCTTTTTCCTAAGAAAATTATAATTTTCCATATAATCCCCCAATTGACGATGGTAATGGCAATAATCCAGCCCTCTTATATTTTTAGTTCTCTCGAGATGTCTTAGCCGAGGTAATTCAATACTTTTTGTAGCCAACAATTGATTCAGCATAGGAAGCACATCTTTTCTTGCAAATGAATACTTCGTGTGATCTTTATTTTGCCTGGACCTTTTATACGCCATTACAATTGCCTGGCCATTTATATCTTCTTCATTGCTGTCTTTTTCCTCATCCTGATAATCTTCTTTAGTTTCTTCTTTCCGAGTTATGTGAACTGATTTTGACTGAAAAGCAGGCACTCTTTCCATCATCTTTTCAAGAGCACAAGCTTTCGTAGCAAAATTTTGAAAAGTTTTCCAATCTTTACTAATCAGGTGGCATGCCAGCTCTAGTCTCATGCCTTCTAAGCATAATTCTATTTGTCCTAATTCCTGCAGAGAATGTCGACATGACATTGCTAATTTCTTCCATCGACTGATGAATTCTTCAACTGATTCATTTTCTTCTTGGCGAATAGAGGCCAATTCAGTCAAACTAACTTCTCGGTCCGCAGGGGCAAAGTTTAACATAAAAGCATCCTGCATCTGATCCCAAGTATGAATAGATCCTAGGGTTAAACCTAAATACCATCTGAAAGCTCTTCCTGTCAGAGAGGATCCAAATAATAGCAGACAATATTGAGGAACTCTAGCAAAATTTTCCATCCTTGTTATGAAATGCACCATATGCTCTTCTGATGAACCGTCCCCACTAAATTTCTGAAAGTCTGGGTGTTCGAAATCAGCAGGAAATGGCATTTTTCCTATTTCAGGGGGATACGGTGTCTGATATCGAAATTTTTGATTCTGACTTCGCTCATTCTCTAGAAGAATAGATTCAATAGCCATCTGCCAGATTTCTTCCTGCATTATATTCTGAGTAATATTAGGCATCGGCTCTTGAAATCTTATTTCTTGTGGCTGTGGCTTTTCTGATTGTGGTTCAATGTTGTTTACGGCAGTCACTGTCGGCATATTTGGGACTTCCTCAACCACATGCTCATCTAGTGGAAACTGATCAAACTGATTAATATCTGTTGATGAACTTTCTGTTTCTTTATACTTTGATTGTCTTGATACTGAAGAAGGAGGCAAGCGCTGCGCTACTGACGCTGTTAAAGAAGATGGACTATTATTCGATTTGAAACCAGAGTATTGTCGCTTCGAAGGACTAGCTGACGTAGACCGTGGCATTCTTAATGCATGAGTTTTCTTGATAGCTTTTACAGGAGATGATGGGAGTGTACATTGATTGGTTATGGTCGCCTTTCCCTTATTTTTCAAAATTGACAATGATTTTTCGGAAGATATCTTTACGGTTATAGTTGACGGTATTAAAAGACCTTTTGGAGTGACGGGCCTTTCTGTTTTTCTCGAATGAGATGATCGTATAACCAGAGCAGGACTATGTCTTATAACATTTTGCATAATCGACCCAGTATTTGGCGAGATGTTGCTTCTTACAGAAGTAGATCGAACTTTCTGACTTTTAGATGTTACCATCCTCTGTTTTTCCTCATCTTCTTGAGCTATTGGCGAAATGGAGATTGTTCTGTCCATTGTAAGAAATTCACTACTCTTGATCTGAACAGACTTTTCCTTTCTCTAACGCTTCTATTTATTTACCTTCCACATATAAAAATTGCAATTAGGCATTTAATCGATAAGACATTCTATCTCAGAGAAAGCATAAAAATGCGTTAGTTAAAAACTCTTTTTTTTTTTTTTATTAATCGTGCTTCATTTTCAGAGATGAAGGGGAGGACATTCCCATTGAGAGTTGCCATTTTGGCATCTTTACAGACGCCAAAAAGTGATAAATGTTCTCGGAATAATTTCTAGGTTACCATTGAATAAGAAAAATCCCCAGCAGAGTCGCCATTTTGTTTCGACAAGAAAACAAATGCGTTTCATTTCAGGGGATTTATTCAATGATAATAAAGAATGAATGAGAGAACATTTATCACATTTTTCTGAGTTCATTGACATCCTCTGATTCCCTTGATTCTGAAAATAAAGTACAATTAATGCAATGTACTAAATGAAAGAGAAGATGGCTTGATGGAAATTTTGGCAGCATTCCGACGCTATTTCGATCATCTCCTGGATACTTAGGAGGAATTAATGAATCGATCAACCAGTCTTCAAGGAGATAGAAATTTCAGCAGCCTTTCGGCGCCTGTTTCAAACATCCTCTGGGACTTTGGAGGAATGTCGATTAAATCGACTGATCTTTCTCCTTAGAACCCATGAAGAGGAGAAAACTCGAAGAAAGGAAGCCTAGGCCACGGACTTCGATAGCACACCCGCTATTGGACTTCACAGACTGCAGGGCAGTCCGGTTGCACGGAACCGCGCAACCGATATCGGTTGCACGGTCCTGCGCAACTCCTAGAAGACTTCGCTCCTACCTTCTGTCTTCCGCTCCGCTTTGCTCCTCTTGAAAACATCAATCCCCTCAATGAAGGAGGGGAGGGGGTATTTATAGGCCCTTGAGCTCATGGAAATCCCGATCTTAGCGATGTGGGACTATTCTTTCAACACTTTGGACCTTTTTGCAAAGGACGATTTCTGTAGCTTATTGCGAGATCCTGCGCAACTGAAATATCAGTTGTGCGGCGGTGCGCAGGGAACATCAATTGCGCGACATCGCGCAATAGATATTATTTGCGCGGAACCGCGCACACTCCTTAAAAAACCCACGCAAGGGATATTTGTTGCGCTGTCCCGCGCAACCAATCTCAAAAGGCACTTCTTTTCTTTCTTTTATTCTTCTCTCTTGCACTTTTCTTTCCAATCTTCTTCTGCTTCAATCCCCTAAACTACCCTTGGAGCTGGATCTGTACCAAAATACCTAAACTACCCTTGGAGCTGGATCTATACCAAAATACCTAAACTACCCTTGGAGCATATTAACACCATGAGATTCCCTGACCACTGCAATGAGATATTTTTTTATGCCTCAACACCCGTACTTGTCATCGGAACACGATTAGCAGAAAGAGAGGCTCCTAGAATCACAGGAGGACTAGTCCCCACCATATCTGTAAGGGAAGGTGCCCTGGCTTCTGTACTTGAGTCCTTGGTGGTCGGAGTCGGAAAGTCTGTGGTTTTAGTTGGAAATACAATCTCACGAGCCACTATTTTAGGCACAGCTAATGGACTTAAAGGGATTCTCGGTGAAATCGCTGATGCAGTTGCCGGGGGATTTGAAGGGGAAATCCCACCTATCTTAATATGAGCAACATGAGCACCTAAAAAAGAGAGAAACACAATAGCTCTAAATAAATAATTGATATTAAATAAGCAAATAGATAAATACGTGAAAGTTAAATTCCCTTTACCTGGTGAGTATCCATATTCGCCGTAATCTAAAAGTTCCTCTTCTTCTACAGCTATAAGAGATTTGGTAGGAATTCTAGCGCTAAGGAGAGCTTCAAAGGTTGCAGGGTGTTCTGTTTCAGTGTCTTCTGCAATTGCTTCCTCTTCTCCGTCAATATCAACTTCTCCTTCTTCAAAATCATCATCTGTATCTTTATTGCTTTCACCATTTTCATCATCTTCATGCTGCGAAGAAGCAGTATTCTCTGATGATGAGGCCAAGCTTTCGTTCTCCAGAAGTTCCTCATCAATGTCTATAGTAGCAATTTGCTTTCCTTTAGAGGAAGCAGCTTGACCGATCTCTGACACGGGATCTTTGATTAAAGGAGAAACAGGCACTTGTCCCATTCCTACGGGAGAGACGTGTGGAGAAGGCGAAGCTTGCGAACGCGTCCTTGATCTAGTCATCGGAGATGATGAACTAGGGCGAGTGGGTTGTAAAGGAAGCACCGGAGCATCATGAATTGGTTCGTCCTGAACCACTACAGTCTCTGCTGGAAGAAGAGAAGATGTACCTGTAATATTGTCTGTAGCCCAATGCGTGGATTCACGAGGAGCTTGCTCAAATTCTCTTAAGATCCCATAAGCGAACCATCCATCTAAAGTATTAATGGGTTTTATCTCACGGATGGATTCTTCTAGCGGTATTTTTCTACAAATTTCTCCGCTATGTGATGCATGACTCTTCTCTGGGATAAAGCCGATCCCGCTCTCCAGCTTGCCTTTCAATCTGGGTGGATGAAGAAAGATAGGAGAATCCACGGGTAGACATTTGGTGACCAGATACGACTGATGATCCCACCATCGCATCCAACTATATGAAGTACGAACTATGCACTCGTAACTAGGAATTATGAAGGACGAATCGACACGGACATTCAAAAGTTACTTCCATATAATGGCCCAATTGAGAGGACCCGTGCCGTAACAACGTATCTTTCGGGTGACCAATCCGCAGTCTTTTGGTACGGTCTGATCGTAACCAAATTGGTGAGCAAAACGGCGAGGATAATAGGGTTCTCGTCAGAATTTCGTCCCCTCTCGGAAAGGTAGGCTGCAAGAACGAAGAGAAAGAAAGAACATCCTTTCTGTTGAGGTGAGTGTTCCTTGATCCACCATATCTGTATCCTCAATGTAGCGGTGAAGACGGTATTGAAAGAAATCTATCTGGTCATTGTCCCGAATCTTATTAGCAACCCAGTCATATGCCCTCTTGGCCATAGTTCTTTGCTGAAAGAACCAAAGCGGGAGATGTGCAGGATGAATGTATCCTTTTTCAGGCGCTTCGAAAGTCCAGGGAAAGTAGACTCTTAGCCAGCCTGTGATATAATGCCAAGGAGTGTATGCTGATGAAGTTCCAAGAGTAGGATCCTTTATATGGGTGGCTATCTCCCCAAGAGCTCTATAAATGGAACATAATACCGGAGGAGCAAGAGAATATCTGTGGCCTTCTGCCAAGGCACCAGCTACAACAAAAACTGTGGGGCGAACAACGCCTGCCCATTTGGAACTAGGGAGTACAATAAGGCTTATCCAGTAAGCCAAGAAAGCCGTAAGTTCCCTAAATGAACTATACTCTGCTCTTGCCTTCATTGCATCACGGAGCTGTGTTAACTCCTTAGAGCAACAATCGCGAAACCTACAAAAAGGGGAATATGTATATGTTGAAACTTCCAAAAAGGAAGAAGAGAGAGAAGAGTTGAGTCATGGGTTCATAAATACCTGAGGGATCTGGAGAAATGCGCAAGACATTGCAAAGGGGAAAGCTTGTGAATATTGGAAAACTTCCCCATTTCCTTGAAAAGCTCAATAGAGGTTTCAGATATGAAAGGCCTGCGATCAGGAGAAGAAACGAAGGCAAGTTCTCTGTTGGAGGGGATGAATTCATCATAGAACTTGCCTGTTATAGGAAGACCGGCGATACAAGGTCCCAAAGTGTTACACTCATTTCACCATATGGAAGGTGGAAAGAGTTGGTAATTGGTGACCAATATTCGATGAAACCTTTTAACACGTTGGGTTCCTTATAGAAGTGCTTGGATGTGACTTCTATAGCGTCGTAAAGACCAATTTTGGCTAGTGTAGTCACATGCTTCAACAAAATCACTTTTGCCCAGTCAGAATAATAACGTCAAGCAGTTAATAGACCTCTGGTGCTGAAGTCTTCTGGTCCCCAAAGTTGAATGCGATCTCGGAAGCGTTGGCGGATGGTCTCATAGAAATGAGAAGGAAAAAGGTCATGAGGGCTATGAAAAGGCGCTAGGAAAATCATGGGGTAGATTTTTCCAATCTTTTGTCGTGACTTTTCCGTCCGTATTATCCCTTCAAGAATATGCAGTTCTCTCGTCGCCCATGACTTAGTGTACATCAGTCTTTCGCCTTGAACATGGTCTTTTGGTTCACAATCGAGCATAGATTGGTGGCGGTAGACATTGATGGGAATTATTGTCATGCCTTCCGAGTGGGGGTTATCAAACTTCATGATACCCTCGATGACTCGTACTGAGTCTCATGAGTTCTGGAGTCTCTTCTTCTTGTGTTCAGCAATTTTCTCTTCAAATTCTTTCTCCTTTTTTCGGCGAGCCTTCTTTGAATGAGAAGCAGGAGGAGTGTCTTCCCGAGGAGGCGGCCTCTGACTATCGGTGTGGATGTGGGCAATGGTTTTCAACCATTCATCCCAATCATAGTCTCTGCCATGCCTGGGAGGACATTTAAGGCTCCCCAGTGCTATTGCATGATGGATAGGAGATGGTAGAGATTCGATGCGATCGGTAAAATCGAAAGTAGGCAGAACGGGATCTTTAAAAAATGAAGGAGTCTTGGGGGTAGTTTTTGTTCGTTTAGCAGGAGGTTGATCAGAAGAAGAGGAAGGGCAAAAAGAAGACGAATCAGGCAAGTCAGGATGAGAAGGCTATGCAGTAGGTGAATTAACAAGGCGAAAGGTTCGCTTGGTACGAGCCATTATGAAAATAATGTTTAAAAACTAAAGAAAATCAGAGAAAGGTGCAAGGGAAAAGGGCAGGAAGCAGAAAACCGCTAAGTGACGAAAAAGGTAAAGTATATCCTTTGCGCGGAACCATGCAAAGTATATCCTTTATGCGGAGAGGAAAAGACTTGGAGAAAATTTTCTTCACAGCAACACGGGTTGCGTGGTACCGCGCAACGTATATCGGTTGCGCGGAGTTAAATGCCTTGGATGAAAATTCACGGCTGCAGGAAGGAGGTTTGAGCAAATGAAGTCCTTCGGCTATTTATAGGGTCTCTGGCCGAGTACGGTACACGGCTCGATGTAGAAGGAAGAGGAATTTGATTGATCCTTTCCTTTGATTTTGAGGAAAATAAAGAACGGATCAAGGGGGCATCTGTTGAGGACTAAAATAAGAGAAGAATGGAAACAAATGAAGATCAGAAAGCCATAAAGATGAGTTGGAAGAAAAGACCGTTAAAAGACTTATATGCTTTGCGTGAGATCGCGTGAGCTTATGCTTTGCATGGGAGCGGGCAAAGGATTTTCGTTGCGCAGGCTCTCGCAAACGATCTCCTCCCACGCAAATAATCTCCTCTGCGTGATTCTCTGCAAACGACGGCAATGCATTGGTGAGTTCAGATGGGCTGGTACTTATGTCCCACATCGCTAAGATCGGAAGATTCCGCACGTGTGAGTGCCTATAAATACCCCGTTAGTTCCTTGATTAGGGGTTGGTTGATTGAAGACTACGGAGAGCAAGCAGAGAAGATAAAGCGGAGCAAGAAGATTGAAAGGTACGGGCAGCAGCCTAGAAGACTTTGCGCAGGATTGCGCGGGGCTGTTGCAGCCTGGAAGGCTTTGCGCTGGACCGCGCAAACCATATGCTTTGAGCGGGTCCGCACAAGCAGTATGCTCTGCAGTCTGTCATGCTGAAGAGTCGTTATGCTGCCGAAATAGAAGAGTGTTTTAACAAGAAAAAAAATGGGTCTCAATTCTCGGGGAATTATCTTATTTAAACATAGCAGAGGAAAGGTGCAAAGACGATCATCACATTTTTTTAATTCCAAGTTCATTTACATCATCTGATCTCCCTTGATTCTAAGATTACATTCATTTAAATGTGTATGAACATTAAAACATTAAGTTCAAATAACAAATTCGACAGCATTTCAGCTTAGATCTCGATCTTCTCCAAAGACTTAGGAGGAATTGTAGATTGAATTTATCCTTCTTTTAGGGAAATAAAGATTTCGACAGCCTCTCGGCACTTGTTTCAATCATCTCCTATGACTTAGGAGGAATTGCACTTCAGAGGCTCATGTCCTTTAGCATTCAAACAGAAGAACTCAAAGATCTCCTATTTTTCAGCAGTATAACGAATCTTCAGCATGACAGACTACAGAGTACACTGCTTGCGCGGACCCGCGCAAAGCATATGGCTTGCGCGGTCCAGCGCAAAGCTTCCAGGCTACAATGGCCCTATGCAGTCCTGCGCAAAGACTTCTGGGTTGATGCCAATACCTTCAATCTTCTCGCTCCACTTTGTGTTCTCTTCGTAGTCTTCAATCGATCCATAATCAAGGAAGGAATGGGGTATTTATAGGCACTCACACGTGCGAAAACCCCATTCTTAGCGATGTGGGACAAACTACACTCATCTTTTCAATATCAATGCAGTGTGATATTGTCTGCGCGGTTCCGTGCAAAGGATTTTATTTGCGCTGTCTCGCTCAAAGAGTATGTCTTGCGCAGTTCCGTGCAAAGACTGCATCTTGCGCAAACCCCATTACAGTTGTATCTTCTTTCAACCTCTCTTTCTCAATCTCTTAATCTTCATTTATTCCTTTTTTTCTTCATAATTTTACTCCTCAACAAATGCCCCCTTGATCCATTCTTTGTTTTCTTCAAAAACAAAGGAAAGGATCAATCACATTCTTCTTCCTTTTTAATCAGCCCATGTACCGTACTCGATCAATGACTCTATAAATAGCCAAAGCACCTCATTTGCTCCTAACTCCCTGCTGCAGCCACGAATTTCGCCCAAGACATTTTACTCCGCGCAATTAATATTCGTTGCGCGGTACCGCGCAACCCGTGTGGCTGCAAAGAAAATTTTCTCCAAGTTTTTCCCTGTCCGCACAAAGGATATACTTTGCGCGGGTCCACGCAAAGTTCTCTTTCCATCACTTAGCGATTCTCCAACCCTTTTCTTTACACCCTTTTCTCAATGGCCCGTACCAAGCGAACCTTTAGCCTCGTCAACTCTCCTACTATACAACCCTCTCATCCTGACTTACCTGACCCATCTGGTTTTCACCCTTCCCCTTCTTCTGATCAACCTCCTTCTAAACGGACAAAAACTACCCCCAAAACTCCTTCATTCTTTAAAGATCCCGTTTTTCCCACTTTCGACTTTGCCGATCGCATCGAATCCCTTCCATCCCCTATCCATCGTGCAATAGCACTGGGGAACCTTAAATTTCCTCCCAGGCATGGCAGAGACTATGATTGGGATAAATGGTTGAAAACCATTGCCCACATCCGTACCGATAGCCAAAGGCCACCTCCCCGGGAAGACACTCCTCCTGCTTCTCACTCGAAGAAGGCTCGCTGAAACAAGGCAAAAGAGTTTGAAGAGAAAATCGCTGAACACAAGAAGAAGAGACTCCAGAACTCATGGGACTCAGTACGAGTCATCGAGGGTATCATGAAGTTTGATAACCCTCATTCGGAAGGCATGACAATAATTCCCATCAATGTTTACCGCCACCAGTCTATGCTCGACTGTGAACCAAAGGACCACGTTCAAGGCGAAAGATTGATGTACACTGAGTCATGCGCGACAAGAGAACTGTGTATTCTTGAAGGGATAATACGGACAGAAAAGCCGTGGCAAAAGATTGGAAAAATCTATCCCATGATTTTCCTCACGCCTTTTCATAGTCCTCATGACCTTTTTCCTTCTCATTTTTATGAAACCATCCGCCAACGTTTTCGAGATCACGTCCAACTCTGGGGACCAGAAGACTTCCGCACCAGAGGTCTATTAACTGCTCGACGTTATTATTCTGACTGGGCAAAAGCGATTTTGCTGAAGCATGCGAGTACACTAGCCAAAATTGGTCTTTACGATGGTATAGAAGTCACATCCAAGTATTTCTATAAGGAACCCAACGTGCTAAAAGGTTTCATCGAGTATTGGTCACCAACTACTAACTCTTTCCACCTTCCATATGGTGAAATGAGTGTAACACTCTGTGACCTTCATTGTATCATCGATCTTCCTATAACAGGCAAATTTTATGATGAATTCATCCCTTCCGACAGAGAACTTGCCTTCGTTTCTTCTCCTGATCGCAGACCTTCCATATCTGAAACCTCCATTGAGCTATTCAGGGAAATGGGGAAATTCTCCAATATTCACAAGCTTTCCCCTTTGCAATGGCTTGGGCATTTCTCCAGATCCCTCAGGTATCTATGAACCCATGACTCAACTCTTTTCTCTCTTCTTCATTTTTTTAGAAGTTTCATCATATACATATTCTCCTTTTTGTAGGTTTCGCGATTGCCGCTCTAAGGAGTTAACACGGCTCCGTGATGCAATGAAAGCAAGACCAGAGTATAGTTCATTCGGGAAACTTGCGGCTTTGTTGGCTTATTGGATAAGCCTTGTTGTACTCCCTAGCTCCAAATGGGCAGACGCTATTCGCCCCACAGTCTTTGTTGTAGCTGGTGCCTTGGCAGAAGGCCACAGATATTCTCTTGCTACTCTAGTGTTATGTTCCATTTATAGAGCTCTTGGGGAGATAGCCACCCATATAAAGGATCCTACTCTTAGAACTTCATCAGCATACACTTCTTGCCATTATATTACAGGCTGGCTAGGAGTCTACTTTCCCTGGACTTTCGAAGCACCTGAAAAAGGATACGTTCATCCGGCACATCTCCCTCTTTGGTTCTTTCAGCAAAGAACTATGGCCAAGAGGGCATATGACTGGGTTGCCAATAAAATTCGGGACAACGACCAGATAGATTTCTTTCAATTCCGTCTTCACCGCTGCATCGAGGATACAGATATGGTGAATCAAGGAACACTCACTCCAGCAGAAAGGATGTTCTTTCTTTCTCTTCGTTCTTGTAGCCTTCCTTTTCGAGAGGGGACAGAATTCTAGTGAGTGCCCTATTATCCCAGCCGTTTTGCTTGCCAATTTGGTTACGATCAGACTGTACCAAAAGATTGCAGACTGGTCACCCAAAAGATGAGTTGTTACGGTATGGGTCCTCTCAACTGGGCCATGATATGGAAGCAACTTTTGAATGTCCGTGTCGATTCATCTTTCATAATTCCTAGTTGCGAGCGCATAGTTCGTACCTCATATAGCTGGATGCGATGGTGGGATCATCAGTCATATCTGGTCACCAAATGTCTACCCGTGGACTCTCCTATCTTTCTTCATCCACCTAGATTGAAAGGCAAGCTAGAGAGCGGGATTGGCTTTATCCCAGAGAAGAGTCATGCATCTCATAGCGGAGAAATTTGTAGAAAAATACCACTAGAGGAACCCATCCGTGAGATAAAACCCATTAATACTTTGGATGGGTGGTTCGCTCACGGGGTCTTAAGAGAATTTGAGCAAGCTCTTCGTGACTCTACCCATCGAGCTACGGATAATACTACAGGTACATCTTCTCCTCTTCCAGCGGAGACCGTAGTGGTTCAAGACGAACCAACTCATGATGCTCTGGTGCCTCCTTTACAACCCACTCGCCCTAGTTCATCTCCAATGACCAGATCAAGGGCGCGTTTACAAGCTTCACCTTTCCCTCATGTCTCTCCCATAGGAACAGGACAAGCGCCTGTCTCTCCTTTAGCTGAAGATCTCGCGTCAGAGATCGGTCAAGCTGCTTCCTCGAAAGGAAAATAAATTGCTACTGCAGAAATTGATGAGGACCTCCTGGAGAACGAAAGCTCGACTTCATCATCAAAGAATACTGCTTCTTCTCAGCATGAAGATGATGAAAATGGTGAAAGCAGTAAAGACACGGATGATGATTTTGAAGAAGGCGAAGTTGATATTGACAGAGAAGAGGAAGAAACTGGAGAAGATATTGAAACGGAACACCCCACAACTTCTGAAACTGAAGCTCTCCCCAACATTAGAATTCCTGCCAAATCTCCTATAGCTGTAGAAGAAGAAGAGGAACTTTTAGATTATGGCGAATATGGATACTCACCAAGTAAAGGGAATTTAACTTTCACATATCTATCTATCTGCTTATTTAATATTAATTATTTATCTAGAGCTATTGTATCTCCCTCCTTTTTCTTTTTTTTTTAGGTGCTCATGTTGCTATTATCGATGTAGGCGAGATTTCCCCCTCAGATCCCCTTGCGACTGTATCAACTATTTCACCGAGAATCCCTTTAAGTCTGTTAGCTGCGCCTAAAACAGTGGCTCGTGAGATCGTATTTCCGACCGAAACCATAGACCTGCCGACTCCGACCACCAGGGACTCGAGTACGGAGGCCAGGGTGCCTTCCCTTACAGACATGATGGGGACTAATCCTCTGACTCGGTAGCCACTACATCTTAACTCTCATCTTTCGCAAAGATCCCTACTCACAAAATTCTCTTCATGAGGAATTCTTTGTCAGCAATAATTCATATCTTTAAAGATCCTGAACAATGGTCTGACTTGGATCTTGCTATTGAAATCTTGGAGAGTTCTGCAAGGATGGCCAGAATTGATATATCCTCTTTGCGAGATTTGCTTCTCAGATTCCACGATTCAGTAATTTCTTTAGCATCAGCGGAAAGTGTTACAATCCCACCTGAAATCTTAGAGTATGGGTAGCAATTAGCTTCCTCATAAGAGCAAGCTTCCTTGATTACTTCCTCCATTTCTAAGCTCGAGCAAGAATACTCAATTCTTCAAGGTCAATTAAAGATTTATACTGATGAAAGGGTGATTATTCAAGATCGTATTACTGCTCTGAAAGAAGAAATCTCTCAGCTGGAGTCGAAGAATCATGAGAAGGAATCATCCATCCAGGATATTGAAGAGAAGATGCGAACTAATATTCAATCCGTTGATGCAGAAAAGTCAGTGCTGCTGCAAAATAGAGAAGTGATCACATCTTTGGAGAGTAAGCTAGCCGACCTTCCTGATCAGGCAAAGATTATTCTTGAAGAAAAATCAAAGCATGATGCAGCTCGAACGCAACTAAAAGGAAATTTGCGAAGACATATGGAGGCATTCGGAATGGCAGAGGAACTTTAAGCATGTATTTTTCGTTTATATGTGTTGTTTTTTTTTTTAGTAACTTATTTGACTTTCAAAAGATGTATTTATGATATCATTTTGAGATATTTTCTCTTTTTGCTGAAGCATTATTATATCGCAATCATATTTATTTATTCATACTATCATACCGCATATCGTTGCGATTGTATTTATGATGGCCAATTTTAACCTTTTATGCATGTTAGTGCTGGATTTCATATGTGGACATTTAAGTTGGCGGTACTATATTCCAATTTAGTCAGTCACACACAGTTTAAGCTCATGAGTAGTGGAGCACACACACAGTTTAAGCTCTTGAGTAGTTGGAGCAACTTAGACTCGTGCAAGAGTCGGGTCTCACGTGATGATCTCTGTAACTCTTAGGAGTTCACTGGACTTCTCACCGCCTAGGGAGTTCACAAACTGTGATCCATTAGAAGGGCCCAGTGAAGTTACCGGGGTGGTGAACTCGGTTGGTTTTACGCACAGGGTTGGCCGCGGTAACTCTCACAGAGCTCGCAAGGCTACCTTTGGGGTACCAAATCCATGGCTTCTAGTCTATCAATGAGTAGGTTTAAGCCCTTCCTCATGAGTTAGTACTGGAATCGAACCACAAATCTGGAGGGTCTTATGCATGGTTGGCATAGTGCTCACACTGCGACCCGTATTTCCTTCGTCTGCAAGAGTGAGCCCATTCACGAGAGGGCTTTTTCCTCTGTTCCCCGTGACGCTGCCAGGAAACTATACAGACGGCATGGGAGTTACGCGTGACTAGCTATTTACTTTTTAGCCTCTCAGGCATATTAGTCGTAGGCTTCATCAGCTGACCGCATGGGTGGGTATGATAGCCTTCACGGGCATTTTAGGGCCACTGACTTCTCGTCCGCTTGCCCGAATGGTGAAAATGGTAGGACTTATGCGTGGTTAGCCAACTTTTTATAGCTTGGTCCTTTTAGAGTTTTGATCCTTTCAGGGCCTGATCCTTTTAGAGCCTTTAACCCTTCTTTTAGAGCATAATGAATCTTGATTTGGCTCTTCTGTGATTTTTCCTTCTCTCTTTTTTTTAGGATCTTAGCTTTTAGGATTTTGGCCCTTTTAGGATTTTTAGGTTGGCTAGGCTGCCTTATTGTATCGTGCCGTAGTAATAATCGTGATCATCGTCCTCTGATCGTCATCTCTGAACAAGATAGAGGCAATATTAATCGGGCCTTGCAAAGCATTAATAATCTTGATCATCGTCATTAACTCTAATGATAAAGGTGTCTGACTGAGATTGATATCTTCAAGAAGATTTCCATGATGATATCTGCCAAACTTTGCCACTTGTCGGCCTCATTTGGTGATGGCGATGATCGCTTTCATTTAAAATACTTGCTAAATGTAGTCAATATGCTCATGAATTTCTTCTTTATAGATTCTCTTAACATATGGACATGATCTCATTCCTTCTTGCCCCCTTTTGATGTAGAATCATTATATTGATAATATTCTGGATCAAAATCAGTAGCTTCTTCTTAGGGGTAATATCTTTTGATGAAGCGACCATTTATTGGTATACTAATACCTTTTCCATGTTGATCGGCAATTCTATATGCTCCATTGGAATAGACTTCATTTATTACATACGGCCCATCCCACTTAGGCTCGAATTTGCCCCCTGTTCAGCGGGTGACCACTATAGGTCTTTTCAACATTAACACCATATCGCCCCTTTTGAAAGAGCAGTGTTTAACTTGTTTATCGAAGGCAGCCGATATCCTAGCTTGATACGATTGCAGTCACTGTTGAGCGGCCAGACGTCCCTCATCAAGAAGATCCAACTCTTTCAGCCTTATTTTAGCATTTTTATCATCTGTTATGGACTGATGTACCGCTACTCTGATCAATGCCACTTGTATTTCGATTGGGATGACTGCCTCCACACCATAGATTAAGGAGTATGGTGTTGCCCCTGTTGCTGTGCATTGAGTAGTCCTGTATGCCTATAACGCTTCTTGCAACTTTTCATCCCAATCCCGCATGTTTCCAGTAACCGTCTTCTTCAGTATTTTGATGATTGTTTTATTAAATGCCTCTGCTAACCCATTGGTCGGGGGATAATAAGGTGTAGAGAACGAGTGATGAATGCCAAAATTCTGGCACAGTTTTTCCATGCCTCTATTTTTGAAGGGAGTGCCATTATCAGTAACAATCTTCTGTGGAATACTGTGACGGTATATTATGGCGTGCCGGATGAAATTGACCACGTCCTTTTCTTTAACGCTACGTAAAGCGACTGCTTCAGTCCATTTGGAGAAATAATCTGTTGCCGCCAGAATATATTGCTTTCCTCTGGATGAAGGTGGGTTTATAGGACCAATTACATCGAGTCCCCAGGCGAAGAAAGGCCAAGAGGCAATAGACTGGTGCAAGTCTTCTGGGGGAACATGTATGATGTCTCCGTGAATCTGGCATTCGGGGCACCGCTTTGTGTAATCTATAGCATCTTTGAACATGATGGGCCGATAATAGCCCATCCGATGTATTCTGTGGAATAAATTTCAGCCCGCCTGATGTGCTCTACATTCACTAGAGTGTGCCTCCTGCATACTTGGCTTCTTGCTTGTCTAAACAGCATAACAATATTCCATTGTAAGATTTTCTATATAATACTTCGCCGCATATGATGAATCTGACCGACCGCTATTTGATTTGTTGCTTCGTTCCCTGATCCTCTGGCAGGATATCAAATCTAAGATAATCAATAACAGGTTGACGCCAATCATCTGTCGTTATCTCTAGGCATGAGATAGGAAATGTTTCAACTGTTTCTTCTATGATCTCTGGAGATGGCAAGAATCTTCTTTCTTCTATAGTTACTTGAAGAGGACTCCTGTTAGGACATGATAGGGCGGCTGCTAGGCTAGCCAAAGCGTCTACTTTTGCATTCTCAGATCACGGTATATGCTTAATTTCTACATGGCAGAACCATTCTAATAATTGCCGGGCTTTCTGACAAAAGGGCAAGAGTTCTTGCTTCCTTACTTTGAACTCGGTCGTCAATTGATTTATAATTAATTTGGAGTCTCTGAAGATGTGCAGCCTTTTTATTTTCATCTGCTGAGCTATTTCCATCCTAATGATAAGGGCTTTGTATTCAGCCTCATTGTTTGTGCATGTGGTACCGATTGTGAAGGAGTATGGTAACCAGTCACCTTGAGGAGTAATGAATACCACCCCTGCCCCTGCTCCTGATGCCCGCACAGCACCGTCGAAATACGTCTGCCATGGGCTTTGTTCTTCGGTTAGCATAACGTGCTCATCTGGAAAGTCATCAGTGATAGCTTCGCAATCTGCCATAGGGTGTGCTGCAAGGAAATCCGCCACTGCCTACCCTTTCACTGCTTTAGCTGGTTTATAAGTAATGGTGTATTCTAAAAACAACAACATCCATTTAGCCAGTCTTCCTGATAACATTGGCCTTGTCATTAAAAACTTGATCGGGTCTGCTCTTGAGATTAGAGTTATGTCATGAGAGAGACAATAATGCCTCAACCTTTGGACTGCAAATATCAACGCCATACACTCCTTCTCGATCAGAGAATAATTGCATTTGGCTCCCATCAATGTTCGGCTTAAGTAATAAAGAGCGGCTTCCTTCCCAGTTTCATTTACTTGAGCCAGCAAAGTACCTAAGGAATTTTCGGCCGCAGATATGTATAAAATAAGTGGTTTTCCTTTCATTAGGGCCGTTAACACCGGTGGCTGCTTTAATAATCTCTTTATTGAGTTGAATGCATTCTGACAAGCTCGATCCCATACGAAGTCTGCGTCCTTTTTCATCAGATGTGAGAATGGCTGGCACCTTCCTGCCAGATTTGAAATAAAACGGCGAATGTACGCTAGTTTTCCCTGCAAACTTTTCAATTCCTTCAAGGTCGTTGGTGGCGGCATATTTTGAATAGCTTTGACTTTCTCCGGATTGATTTCGATTCCCCTGTGCCGTACGATGAAACCAAGGAATTTTCCTGAAGATACCCCAAATGCACATTTGGCTGGATTCATCTTTAATTGTTTCTTTCATAATCGACAGAAAATCGATTCTAAATGCTCGCGATGCTCCTGGTGATCTCCTGATCTAACCACCAAGTCGTCGACGTAACACTCGACGTGTTTATGCATCATGTCTTGAAATATATTTTACATTGCTCTTTGGTATGTCGCCCCAGCATTTTGAGACCGAACGGCATGACCTTATAGCAATAAATTCCTAGCAGCATTCTGAATGCTGTCGCTTCCTTATCTTCGGGTGCGATTCTAATCTGATTGTACCCTGCGTAGCCATCCATGAAGGACATGACAGCATATTGAGTTGTACTATCAATTAGCAGCTTTGTTATTGGAAGAGAAAAATTATCCTTTGGGCAGGCTTCATTCAGGTTCCTGAAGTCAATACACACTCTAATTTGTCCATTTTTCTTTTTTACTGGGACAATGTTCGATATCCACTTGGGATACTTGACTTCTCGGATGAATCCGACTTTGATCAGCTTGCTAACTTCTTCTTCAATTAATGGGATTAAGTCTGGGTGAAACCGCCTTTGTGCTTATTTAACCGGCCTTTTCTCTTTAAAGATATTTAATCGGTGCATTGCTACGGAGGGTTCCAAACCTGGCATCTCCGCATATGTCCAGGCAAAGACATCCTTATTTTCTTTCCTATCGTCGTTACTCCATTCACTAGTGACTTCTTTCCTTACAATCCCTATTTTCTGCTTTACGAGACTTTCCATCTTCTTCCCTGAGCGTAATGTAAGCATTGCCATATTCTTTTCCGACTTCTGACTTTCTTTCCTTCTCACCTCTCTAGCCTTTTCTCGGGCCGTGAAAATGTTTACTGTTGCTCTTGTATTCCTTTTCTTTCTTCACCCGTTATTATTTTACCCTTCTCTATCATTTGCTATATGAAGCACTTTAGCATATAGCAATTCTCTGTCGGGTGTCCGACTAGGCGATGATATCGACAAAAATCTCTTTCCGTGGTTTTTTTCACATCTTCTGGGCGTTTGGGTTCTGGCAATTCTATGGTGCCGGCTTTTAGCAATTCTTTCATCATAGGAACCACATCTTCCCTATCGAAGTCGAACCCTTCGTGAGAGTCGAGCATCCTGAACCTTTTCCTATTGTAATTGTTCTTTGACTGATTCCATCTTTCTTTTTGTCCCAGTCTTCCATCTCTGAGTTTTCCTATTCGAATGCGAAAGGACATAAGCCTCTGAAGTGCACATTCCTCCTAAGTCTCAGGAGATGATTGAAATAGCCCCGGAAGGCTGTCAAAATCTTTACTTCTCTAACGAAGGATTGATTCAATCTACAATTCCTCCTAAATCCTTGGAGAAGATCGAGATCCAAGCTAAAATGCTTCCAAATTTGCTATTTGAACCTAATGTTTTAATGTTTATACATATTTAAGTGAATGTATCTTAGAATCAAGGGAGATCAGAGGATGTAAATGAACTTGGAATTAATGAAATGTGATGATTGTCTTTGCACTTTTCCCCTGTTATGTTTTAAATAAGATAATCCCCCGAGAATCGAAATGCATTTGTTTTCTTGTTAAAACAACCCTCATAACTCTCTCTTCAGAGGCCGAATTTAGATTATTTCAGGTCATTAGAATGTTAACTTGTCAAGATTCCAAATGGGATCAAAATTGCCTAATCTAGAGAGCATTTGATATCCCAAAAGCACTACTCTTCGTTCGTCATTTTTCAATTTAGATTGTTAATCTTTCCAAATTTTATGATCCAACAGAGACGCCTACGACTCCAACCTTTGAGATCATATTGGGTCGATTTCTGGTCATCTGAATGGTACTTTAGTGCTCTTTCATTCCTAACTAGAATCGCCATTTTCTGAGACCATTTGGATATCCATAAGTGGGATCGCAATTGTCGGTCCTGAATGTATCCTTCATCTCATTGTCCAATAGTAACCTTCATAACTCCCTCTTCAGAGGTCAAATTTAGACTATTTCAGGTCAGGAAATGACAACTTGTCAAGCTTCCAAATGGGACCAAAATTGCCAAATTCAGCGTCAGAACACTTCGATCGTCATTTTTCAATATGGATTGTTAATCTTTCCAAATTGTGCGATTCAATGGAGACGCCTATAACTCCATTTTTTGGCAGGTTGGGTCAATTTTTGGTCATCTAAATGGTATCTTAGTGATCTTTCATTCCTAACTAGAACCATTGTATTTCAAGACCATTTTGGCATCCGTAAGTGGGTCGTAGTCGTCGGTCCTGAATGTATCCTTCATCTCCTTATCCAATTGTAACCCTCAAAATTCTCTCTTCAGAGGTGGAGTTTACACTATTTCAGGTAATGGAATGGCAACTTGTCAAGCTTCCAAATGGGACCAGAATTACCAAATTCAGAGACCGTTCAATATCCTAAAAGCACGTCAGAACACTTCGATAGTTTTTTTACATTATGGATCGTTAATCTATCCAAATTGTGGGATCCAACAGAGATGCCTATAACTCCATCATTTGATGATGGATTGGGTCAATTTTTGGTCTTCTGAATGGTACTTTAGTGATCTTTCATTCCTGACAGGAATCATCACATTCTAAGACTATTTGGGCATCCATAAGTGGGATCACAGTCGTCGGTCCTGAATGTTTCCTTCATCTCCTTGTCCAATAGTAACCCTCATAACTCTCTCTTCAGAGGTCGAATTTAGATTATTTCAGGTCATTAGAATAGTAACTTTTCATGCTTCCAAATGGGAGTAAAATTGGCTAATTTAGAGACCGTTCAATATTCCAAAAGCACGTTGGAACTCTTCGATCATCATTTTTTTTATATGGATTGTTCATCTTTCCAAATTGCGTGATCCAATGGAGACGCCTATAACTCCATTTGATGTCGAATTGGGTCAATTTTTGGTAATCTGAATGGTACTTTAGAGCTCTTTTATTCTTAGCTGGAATCATCGTATTCTAAGACCATTTGGGCATCCGTAAGTGAGATTGTAGTCATCGGTCCTGAATGTTTCCTTCATCTCCTTGTCCAATAGTAACCCTCATAACTCTCTCTTCTGAGGTTGAATTTAGACTATTTCAAGTCATTGGAATGGTAACTAGTCAAGCTTCCAAATGGGATCAAAATTGCCTAAATTAGAGACCGTTCGATATCCCAAATGCATATGGGAACTCTTCGATCGTCATTTCTCAAAATGAATTGTTAATCTTTTCAAATTGTGCGATCCAACAGAAAGGGTTATAACTCCATCCTTTAATGTCGGATTGGGTCGATTTTTGGTCATCTGATGGGTACTTTAGTGCTCTTTCATTCTTGACTAGAATCGTCATATTCCGAGACCATTTGGACATCCGTATGTAGGATTGCAGTCGTCAGTCCTGAATGTTTCCTTCTTATCCTTGTCCAAAAGTAACACTCATAACTCTCTCTTCAGAGGTCGAGTTTAGATTATTTTAGGTCATTGGAATGGTAACTTGTAAAGATTCCAAATGGGACCAAAATTGCCTTATTCAGAGACCGTTCAATGCCCTAAAAGCACGTAGAACACTTCGATAGTTATTTTTTAATATGGATTGTTAATCTTTTCAAATTGTGCAATCCAACGGAGATGCCTATAACTCCATCATTTGATGATGGATTGGGTCAATTTTTTGTCTTCAAAATGGTACTTTAGTGCTCTTTCATTCCTAATTGGAATCATCATTTTCTAAGACCATTTGGGCATCCGTGAGTGGGATCACACTCGTTGGTCTTGAATGTTTCCTTCATCTCCTTGTCCAATTATAACCCTCATAACTCTCTCTTTTGAGGTCAAATTTAGACTATTTCAAGTCATTGGAATGGTAACTTGTTAGGCTTCCAAATGGGACCAAAATTTCCTAATTCAGAGACCGTTCAATATCCCAAAAGCATGTGGGAACTCATCGATTATCATTTCTCAATATGGATTGTTAATGTTTCCAAATTGTGCGATCCAACAGAAAGGTCTATATCTCTATCCTTTGATGTCGGATTGGGTCAATTTTTGGTCATCTAATGGGTACTTTAGTGCTCTTTCTTTCCTAACTGGATTCTTCATATCCTGAGTCCATTTGTTCATCCATAAGTGGGATCGCAGTCGTTAGTCATGAATGTTTCCTTCTTCTCCTTGTCCAAAAGTAACAATCATAACTCTCTCTTCAGGGGTCGAATTTAGATTATTTCAGGTCATTGGAATAGTAACTTGTCAAGATTCCAAATGGGAACAAAATTGCCTAATTTAGAGACTGTTCGATATCCCAAAAGCACGTTGGAACTCTTCATTCGTCAATTTTCAATATGGATTGTTCGTCTTTCCAAATTGCATGATCCAATAGAAAGGGATATAACTCCATCCTTTGATGTCAGATTGGGTCAATTTTTGGTCATCTGATGGGTACTTTAGTGCTCTTTCATTCCTGACTGGAATCATCATATTCCGAGACCATTTGGGCATCTGTAAATGGGATCACTGTCGTTGGTCCTAAATTTTCCCTTCTTCTCCTTGTTCAAAAGTAACCCTCATAACTCTCTCTTCAGAGGCCAAATTTAGATTATTTCAGGTCATTGGAATGGTAACATACTTTAGTGCTCTTTCATTCCTAACTAGAATCGTCATTTTCTGAGACCATTTGGGAATCCATAAGTGGGATCGCAGTTGTCGGTCTTGAATGTTTCCTTCATCTCCATGTCTAATAGTAACCCTCATAACTCACTCTTCAGAGGTCGAATTTAGACTATTTCAGGTCATTCGAATGATAACTTGTCAAGCTTCCAAATGGGACCAGAATTGCCAAATTTAGAGACCGTTCGATATCTAAAAAGCACGTCAGAACTCTTCGATCGTCATTATCAGTATGGACTGTTCATCTTTCCAAATTGTGCGATCCAACAGAGATGCCTATACATCAATCTTTTGTTGGCGAATTGGGCCAATTTTTGGTCATCTGAATGGTACTTTAGTGTTCTTTCATTCCTGACTGAAATCATGGTATTTTGAGACCATTTGGGCATCCGTAAGTGGGATCACAATTGTTGGTCATCCTTCATCTCATTGTCCAATAGTAACCCTCATAACTACCTCTTCAGAGGTCAAATTTAGACTATTTCAGGTCATGGAATGGCAACTTGGATCATTTATTGGCAGATTAGGTCAATTATTGGTCATCTAAATGGTATTTTAGTGATCTTTCATTCTTGACTAGAATAATCATATTTCGAGACCATTTTGGCATCCGTAAGCGGGATCGCAGTCGTCAGTCCTGAATGTATCCTTCATCTCCTTATCCAGTTGTAACCCTCAAAATTCTCTCTTCAGAGGTGGAGTTTAAACTATTTCAGGTCATGGAATGGCAACTTGTCAAGCTTCCAAATGGGACCAGAATTACCAAATTCAGAGACCGTTCAATATCCTAAAAGCACGTTAGAACACTTCGATAGTTATTTTACATTATGGATCGTTAATCTTTCTAAATTGTACGATCCAACGGAGATGCTTATAACTCCATCATTTGATGATGGATTGGGTCAATTTTTGGTCTTCTGAATGGTACTTTAGTGTTCTTTCATTCCTGACAGGAATCATCACATTCCAAGACCATTTGGGCATCCGTAAGTGGGATCACAGTCGTCGGTCCTGAATGTTTCCTTCATCTCCTTGTCCAATAGTAAGCCTCATAACTCTCTCTTCAGAGGTCGAATTTAAATGATTTCAGGTCATTCGAATAGTAACTTTTCATGCTTCCAAATGGGAGTAAAATTGGCGAATTTAGAGACCGTTCAATATTCCAAAAGCACGTTGGAACTCTTCGATCATCATTTTTTTTATTTGGATTGTTCATCTTTCCAAATTGCGTGATCCAACGGAGACGCCTATAACTCCATCATTTGATGTCGAATTGGGTCAATTTTTGGTAATCAGAATGGTAATTTAGTGCTCTTTCATTCTTAACTGGAATCATCGTATTCTGAGACCATTTGGGCATCCGTAAGTGGGATCACAGTCATCGATCTTGAATGTTTCCTTCATCTCCTTGTCCAATAGTAACCCTCATAACTCTCTTCCGAGGTTGAATTTAGACTATTTTAATTCATTGGAATGGTAACTAGTCAAGCTTCCAAATGGGACCAAAATTGCCTAATTCAGAGACCGTTCGATATCCCAAATGCATATGGGAACTCTTCGATAGTCATTTCTCAATATGTATTGTTAATCTTTCCAAATTGCGCGATCCAACAGAAAGGGCTATAACTCCATCCATTGATGTCGGATCGGGTCAATTTTTGGTCATCTGATCGGTACTTTAGTGCTCTTTCATTCTTGACTAGAATCGTCATATTCTGAGACCATTTGGACATCCGTATGTAGGATCGCAGTCGTCAGTCCTAAATGTTTCCTTATTATCCTTGTCCAAAAGTAACACTCATAACTCTCTCTTCAGAGGTCGAGTTTAGATTATTTCAGGTCATTAGAATGGTAACTTGTAAAGATTCCAAATGGGATCAAAATTGCGTTATTCAGAGACCGTTCAATATCCTAAAAGCACGTAGAACACTTCAATGGTTATTTTTCAATATGGATTGTTAATCTTTCCAAACTGTGCGATCCAATAGAGATGGCTATAACTCCATCATTTGATGATGGTTTGGGTCAATTTTTGGTCTTCTGAATGGTACTTTAGTGCTCTTTCATTCCTAACTGGAATCATCGTATTTCAAGACCATTTGTGCATCCGTAAGTGGGATTGCAGTCGACTGTCCTAAATGTTTCCTTCATCTCCTTGTCCAATAGTAACCCTCATAACTCACTCTTCTGAGATCGAATTTCGACTATTTCTAGTTATTCGTATGATAACTCGTCAAGCTTCCAAATGGGACCAGAATTGCCAAATTTAGAGACCGTTCGATATTCAAAAAGCACGTCAGAACTCTTCGATCGTCATTATCAGTATGGACTGTTCATCTTTCCAAATTGTGCGATCCAACGGAGACGCCTATACATCCATCCTTTGTTGGCGAATTGGGTCAATTTTTGGTCACCTGAATGGTACTTTAGTGTTCTTTCATTCCTAACTGAAATCGTCGTATTTCAAGACCATTTGGGCATCCATATGTGGGATCACAGTTGTTGGTCCTCAATGTATCCTTCATCTCATTGTCTAATAGTAACCCTCATAACTGTAAGTGCTATAGTGAATAGCCCTTGTGATTGTCAAATTTATGGTGACAAAGATACTTCTTTGAAGCTTGTGTATGTGATGAACAAAAGATCTATTCTAGACACAAGATTGGCTTCAAGTAGACAAGCACAGCTTTTTAAGTTGAAGACCTTGAAGGTTTAGGTTGATATCAGAAGCTTTCAAGTTCTCAAAAGCTTTTGAAGCTGGAGATCTCAGAAGCCTTTAAAGTTCAAGTTCCCAGAAGTTTTTACTGAAAATCTCAAGTTCAAGAACTCAAGCTTCATTATACTCAAGGTCACTGGTGTTCAAGTTTTAATGTCCTTACTTCTCTTTTGAGATATGACTAACCTTAGGTGGACCTTTAGAGTAGGTCACTTTGGATACATAATCCATATATTTTTTATAAGTAATTTTGATCTGTTCTAAGACTAGTCCTGGACCTTGATCGACTCGTCCTAGCACTGGTTTGACCAGTCTAAGAAATTCCTCGACCAGTCTTAAGTTCTTGAGGATTTTTAGGATTTTCTGGTTATTCTTCGACCAGTCCTATGAATAGTGTCGACTGGTTCTTCGACCGATCGTAGAGCTTTGACTCAAAGTACAGCATTTAGATTGGGCATCTTCGACCAGTCGTATGGAACTTACGACCGGTCTCCTTCGACTGACCGGTCGAGCAATAAAAAATCTTATCGCGCCCGATTTATTTGAAATTCTGTTGGTTCTTCGACCAGTCATAGATGTCTTAACGCCAGTTGAAGACGTGTTTTGCTCATGTTGAGGCATAAAAAAATGGTGAAAGAATCAAGCAAGGAGAGATAAAGAGATAAGAAGAACTTTCGAAAAGAAGAAGATAGAGATAGCTTTCATGAGAGTGCGCAGGTCCGCGCAGCCGCTATAGGTTGCGTGGTTCAGCGAAATGAATCTCAGTTGAGCAGGTCCATGCAAAGAAAGTATCAGTTGCACGGGACCTCAAAGTGAATTGCACAGAGGGCTTTGTTCAGAATTATCTAAAGCACTAAAAAATAGTCCCACATCACTAAGATCAGGATTTTCAAACGTGCGAGGGTCTATAAATACCCCTTTCCCTCCTTCATTAGGGGTAATTAAAGATTTTCAAAAGGAGTAGAGCGAAGTAGAGGACAGAAGGTAGAAGAGAGTTTCCTAGCAGTTGCGCAGGTCCGCACAACCGGACCTGCGCAACCGATACCGGTTGTGTAGGTCCACGCAACCAGGCTGCCCTACAGTCTGTGAAGTCCAAAAGTTATCATGCTGCTGAAGTTCATGGGCTAGGCTTCCTTTCTCCGGGCTTTCTCCTCTTCATGGGTTCAAAGGAGAAAGATCAGTCGATCTAATCGACATTCCTCCTAAGTCCCAGAAGATGGTTGAAATAGGCACTGTTATGCTGCTGAAATCTTTATTTCATTAAAGACCTGTCGATCAGAATGACATTCCTCCTAAGTCTTAGGAGATGATCGAATAAGGCGCCGGAAGGCTGTCGAAATGAACTTTTGATGATTAAAGCACAAGTCCTTCATTTCTAAATGATTTATCTTAGAATCAAGGGATGTAAAGAGGATGTAAATGAACTCAGTATCAATAAAATGTGATGAATGTTCATAGTACTCTTTCTCTGTTATGTTTAAATAAGATAATCTCCCAAATCAAATGCATTTGTTTCTTTGTCGAAACAGAACGACGACTCTACTGGGGAAGTCCTCCCCTTCATCTCTAAGATAGATCACTCCAATCATTCAATTACTAATTATAACTTTGTTTCATGATTGAAGGTTTCAAAAATCCGATTGCGACTTATTACTCATGGCGATCCCTGTAAGAAAAGTAAACTTTTGATTCACCCCAACAGGGTTTGTGATAGAATACGCACCAAGTCATGTGAGTACCGGCATGGTTCAAGCAATAGTTGGGGTCACTTCTACTTTGCCCTAGTCATCAGAAGACAATGCAGGTTGGACCGTCATGACCTCTCGTAAGACAAGAACATGAAACTTCAGAATTTCAGGAATGAATCAGCCTTCATTAAGAATCAGAGGGCCCGTAACGTGAAGCACAGTTAGAAGAAACCCTGAACTTGCTCCTCCGGCAATTTTTCCAGCGCGGATAGTGCAAAGAGCGTAAACAGTTCCCCAGTTGACAGCACGCGACTTTCGAGCTTTAAATGCCTCAATGGCTAAACGAACAAGGGAACAAAAGGGAAAAGCATTGATACTCGCCAATGCCACCCCAGAAAGATTCGCCAGTATCGCCGTCGTCTCAGTCAATTGATGCAAGGGACACGAAAAGACCCGATGAAATTCTGTCCCCTCCCTTTTCTGTAAGCCCCGTCACATCAGCGTACTCTTACTCTCCTTCAATTACTGCTTCGTCAAAAAGTGGAAAAGCCAGAATATTCATGGCTGGAATAAATCCAGATTATAGAACAACTACAGAGGGTTTTTTCAATGAAATGGAAGAAGCCCATAATGCATTAATGGAAGAATGCACAAGTCTCAAAGAAGCCTTGGCGACTTTCATGCATAATGCAGCTCAAATGACAGTCATTGAAAAGGATAACTGAATGGAGAAGGAACAAGAAAATACTAGACATTTTAGATACCGTACACCATATCCAAGAGAAGTGGATGACATTCCCTTTCCAGCCGGTTTCAGGTGTCCAGATTTTTAAAAGTTTGATGGGGAAGGATCCCCTGAAGAACATTTAACGCGCTTCATTACCAGTATGGGAAATCTTTCTACAGTACCACAATTTTATTTGCAATTGTTCGGGATATCGCTGACAGGTAGTGCATTCCGATGGTATTTCAATTTGGCTCCAGGTTCTATCCGCACTTGGAAGCAGATGCAAGACGCTTTCACATCTCAGTTTTTCTCCACAAGTCGCAACGTTAATATTGTTAAGTTGGCTTCTGTACGACAAGGCAAAAATGAGTCGGCAAGGAGTTACGTAGATAGATGGAGGGCATTGGGAACTTTGTGCAAACCGTTGCTAAAAGAAACTGAGCAAGTCAAGATATGTCTGAACTCTATGAAAAAGGAATTTGTAATGGGACTGGCCAATTTCAACATCAACACTCTTCATGATTTGGCCGCAAAGGCTCATGCTTTGGAATTAGTAAATCAGACGGTGTCAAAATTTTACCATGATGCGGCTTGAAAGGATCCTAGTAGGATAATAGCAAATACCAGTGATCACTATCAGCGACGTAAAAGTGTGAAAGGTTTCAAGGAAGAAAGTACGAAGTGAAAAGAGGACTTGGCTCAATCAAGAAGAAATAAAAAGGTCCGAACGCTTAATTCCCATGAGGGATTTTCTTTCGATAAAGAAGATGTCATTCCAATGATGGAACAGTTGTTGAAAGTTGGCACAATAGAATTGTCAGAGCCTAAACACCTTGAGGAGGCGATAAGGCGCAGGGAGCGAAATTTTTGTCGCTATCATCGTCTAGTGGGACATCCAACGGAGAATTGTTATATGCTGAAGTGTATTATATAGCGGATGATACACATGAATCAAATAATAATCGAAGATAGGATAAACGAGGAGGTCATGAAAGGTATGGGCCTCGATTACGAAGACTCCAGTGGCCTAAATCATGAAAAAGGAATTTCAATTGGGATCGGCCAGGAAAGGTGAAGAAAATTTAAAGACATGGGGGCAAGGTTGTCAGCAAACATGGTTACAGCAAAAGAACCAGTGAAGGAAAGTGCTGAGTAGTCGAACATCCTGAGATAGCTCCGAAGAAAATGGAGGACGGGGGGCAACTGACGACAGATAGCCTGTTAGAAATAAACTTGGGTACAAAAGAAGAACCACGAAACACGTTCATTAGCGCCAACCTCTCTGAACAAGAGTCGACAGAATACATTCAGCTTCTTAGAGAAAACAAAGATGTATTCACCTGGACGTATGTAGAAATGCTCGGATTGGAGCCTTCCATGGCGTTACACCGTCTAAATATCTCTAAGGAGAAGAGGCCGGTTAAACAGGCGCAAAGGCGATTTCATCCAGATCTGGTTCCCCTCATCGAGGAAGAAGTTAATAAGTTGATAAAGGTCAGATTAATTAGGGAAGTCAAGTATCCTAAGTGGATATCGAATATCGTCCCAGTAAGAAAGAAAAATGGACAAATCAGAGTGTGCGTCGATTTTAGAGACCTAAATGAAGCCTGCCCGAAGGATGATTTTTTGCTCTCGATAACTGAATTACTAATTGATAGTATGACTCAGTATGCTGTTATGTCCTTTATGGACGGTTATGCAGGATATAATCGAATTCGAATGGCTCCTGAGGATGAAGAGGCGACGGCGTTTAGAACTTCACTGGAAATTTTTTGTTATAAGGTGATGCCGTTTGGGCTTAAAAATGCTGGGGCAACATATCAGAGGGCGATGCAGAACATTTTTCAAGAAATGGTGCATAAGCACGTTGAGTGTTATGTTGATGACTTGGTGGTCAGGTCAGCAAGTCATCAGGAACATCGCAAACACTTGGTGTCGATTTTCCAGTGACTTAGAAAGAAACAGTTAAAGATGAACCCCGCTAAGTGTGCATTCGGAGTGTCCTCCGGAAAGTTTTTGGGTTTTGTTGTTCGGCATAGGGGCATTGAGATTGACCCCAGGAAAGTCAAAGCTATTCAGGATATGCCACTGCCAAAAACATTAAAGGAACTAAAGAGTTTGTAAGGAAAATTAGCATATATCCGGCGATTCATTTCAAATCTGGCTAGAAGATGTCAGGCATTTTCTCATTTGATGAAAAAGGATACAGAATTTGTGTGGAGTCAAGCCTGTCAGAATGCATTCGACTCGATAAAGGAGTTGTTGAAAAATCCACCAGTACTGACAGCCCCAGTAAAAGGGAAGCCACGTATCTTGTACACGTCTGCAGTCGACCATTCCTTAGGAGCTCTGTTGGCACAAAAGAATGAATTTGGAAAAGAAACAGCCCTCTATTACTTAAGTCAAACTTTGATAGGTGCAGAGTGCAATTATTCCCCGATTGAGAAGGAATGTTTAGCGTTGATATTTGCAGTACAGAAGTTGAGGCATTATTGTCTATCGCACTATATAACATTGGTTTCAAGGGCTGACCTGATAAAGTTTTTAATGACAAGGCCGATGTTGGCTGGAAGGTTGGCTAAATGGATGTTGTTACTTTCAGAGTACGCTATTACATATGAACTGGAAAAAGCTGTGAAAGGGCAGGCAGTGACAGATTTCTTAGCAGCGCACCCCATGGATGAATCTGAAACCATCAATGATGATTTTCCAGATGAGCAAGTCATGTTGACTAAATCACAGAATCCGTGGCAGATGTATTTTGATGGTGCATCTCGAACATCAGGAGCGGGGGCGGGAGTGATATTCATTACTCCCCAAGGTGATTTATTACCTTACTCCTTTTCATTGGGAACTGTATGCATGAACAATGAGGCCGAGTATAGAGCCCTGATTATTGGAATGGAGATGGCTAAAGAAATGGAGATAAGAGTATTGCATATTTTCAGGGATTCTAAATTGATTATAAATCAATTGATGACTGAATTCGAAATAAGAAAGCAAGAACTTTTGCCATATTGTCAGAAGGCACAACTCGGTAATCAGGGAGCATCCCTTTTTCCATAGTCGTCATACGTGAATCTATTTTTTGCATAAAATCTGAAATTCCTTGCATTGTCCGCGCCAGCTCTTGTATGGAAATTTGAACCGATTCTTCTTGAGGTTTTTCCTGATTTGGATTTTGATTGAAGAAACCTTGAGGGGTTGCAGTTTGTCCGTTCCTCCAACTAAAATTCGGATGATTTTTCCAGCCAGGATTGTATGTATTAGAGGGTGGTCCATTGAAAGGTCTTTGATAGTTATTTACGGCATTAGATTGTTCATTCAATACATCTCGAAAGACAGGTATTGAAGGACAATTTTTAGTAGTATGAATGTTGCAATCACAGATGCCGCAAACACTTTCATTAACCTTTTCCTTCCTTCCTTCCATGGCCTCAAATTTTCTGGTGAGATTGGCCACCTTAGCGTTAAGATCATTATCCTCTTTCAGGAGATATATTCCTCCTTTTTCCCTTGAATGAGTCGGCCTAGACGTAGTGTTCGTCCTTGGATAATAGTCCCATGATTGTGTTTTTTCAGCGAGACTATCGAGGTAATCCCATACCTCGTCGACATTTTTATTTATGAATTCTCCGTTACACATTGTCTCGACCATTTGACGCATGGAAGATGTTAGCCCATCATAGAAAAAATTTGTAATGCGCCATATTTCAAAGCCATGTTGTGGGCATGCATTAACCAAATCCTTGAACCTTTCCCAACATTGGAAGAATGTTTCATCTTCCTTTTGAGCAAAGTTCATGATTGCTCTCCTGAGGGTAATTGTCTTATGATGTGGGAAAAATTTCTTTATAAATTCCCTCTGCAAATCATTCCATGTGCCAATGGACCTAGGACGCAGTGAATATAACCACGTCTTGGCTTTTTCTTTCAAAGAAAATGGAAAGAGTTTCAGCCTAATAGTATCCTCAAATACACTAGGAAAGTATAAGGTGCCTATGATTTCATCGAACTCTTTCAGATGCAAGTATGGTTCTTCAGACTCAAGCCCATGAAACTTAGGAAGGAGTTGGATAACCCCTGGCTTGATGTCCATATGTCCTGTATTCTCAGGAAAAATCATGCATGAGGGCGTACTCACCCCCGCCGGTTGTAAATAATCTCGTAAAGTACGAGGCGGGGGTGCCTGATGCACCTCATTCTCATCATGTACTTCCTCAACCCCTGGTTGGGGTAGTGCTTGAGGTTGATTTTCAGCCATAACGTCTTCTAACTCAGGAGAATTCAAGTGGTGTCTAGTCCTGCGATGGACAGTCAACCCCTCAACTAATCCTCCTTCAGTCACGAGACGTCGAGTGTTGTCGCGTGCCCAATGGGGCATAAAACACACTCAGTCCTCAAATTCTAACTTAAACCTAAAAAAAGAAAATAAAAATTTAGAAAAAGGGACTGTCGACAGTCCCGGTCTTACCGGGACTGTCGGCTACGTTTTTCTGAAATTAATTAGTTTTAGGATTAGATTTTCTTTTTAAAAATTTTTAATTCTAGGTTTAGAAGCTTAGTTATTTTCCTTATTTGAAAATTCTCCTAACCTTAGAAACTTTCTATTCTTCCTTCTATCTGATTTTTAGAACTAACTCAATTTTTCTGTTTTGTAGGAAGCTTCTAATTTAGTAAGCTCTTTCTAATTCTTCTTTCTTTGGAATTTCTTCTTTTCCCTAGAAATTAGTTTATTTTTAATTAGGACTTTCTACTCTTAAAAAACTAACTTATTTTGGTTTGTTTTGCAGGTTTTTTAACTTAGGAACTCTGATTTGGTAACTTCTTTCCAACCCTCCCTTTTTCTAGATTTTTATTTTCTTTTTTTAGGTTTAAGTTAGAATTTGAGGGCTGAGTGTGTTTTATGCCCCATTGGGCACGCGACAACACTCGACGTCTCGTGACTGAAGGAGGATTAGTTGAGGGGTTAACTGTCCATCGCAGGACTAGACACCACTTGAATTCTCCTGAGTTAGAAGACGTTATGGCTGAAAATCAACCTCAAGCACTACCCCAACCAGGGGTTGAGGAAGTACATGATGAGAATGAGGTGCATCAGGCACCCCCGCCTCGTACTTTACGAGATTATTTACAACCGGCGGGGGTGAGTACGCCCTCATGCATGATTTTTCCTGAGAATACAGGACATATGGACATCAAGCCAGGGGTTATCCAACTCCTTCCTAAGTTCCATGGGCTTGAGTCTGAAGAACCATACTTGCATCTGAAAGAGTTCGATGAAATCATAGGCACCTTATACTTTCCTAATGTATCTGAGGATACTATTAGGCTGAAACTCTTTCCATTTTCCTTGAAAGAAAAAGCCAAGACGTGGTTACATTCACTCCGTCCTAGATCCATTGGCACATGGAATGATATGCAGAGGGAATTTATAAAGAAATTTTTCCCACATCATAAGACAATTACCCTCAGGAGAGCAATCATGAACTTTGCCCAAAAGGAAGATGAAACATTCTTCCAATGTTGGGAAAGGTTCAAGGATCTGGTTAATGCATGCCCACAACATGGCTTTGAAATATGGCGCATTACAAATTTTTTCTATGATGGGCTAACATCTTCCATGCACCAAATGGTCGAGACAATGTGTAACGGAGAATTCATAAATAAAAATGTCGACGAGGTATGGGATTACCTCGATAGTCTCGCTGAAAAAACACAATCATGGGACTATTATCCAAGGACGAACACTACGTCTAGGCCGACTCATTCAAGGGAAAAAGGAGGAATATATCTCCTAAAAGAGGATAATGATCTTAACGCTAAGGTGGCCAATCTCACCAGAAAATTTGAGGCCATGGAAGGAAGGAAGGAAAAGGTTAATGAAAGTGTTTGCGGCATCTGTGATTGCAACATTCATACTACTGAAAATTGTCCTTCAATACCTGCCTTTCGAGATGTATTGAATGAACAACTAATGCCATAAATAACTATCAAAGACCTTTCAATGGACCACCCTCTAATACTTACAATCCTGGCTGGAAAAATCACCCGAATTTTAGTTGGAGGAACGGACAAACTGCTACCCCTCAAGGTTTCTTCAATCAAAATCCAAATCAGGGGACACCTCAAGAAGAATCGGTTCAAATTTCCATACAAGAGCTGGCGCGGACAATGCAAGGAATTTCAGATTTTATGCAAAAAACAGATTCACGTATGACGGCTATGGAAAAAGGGATGCTCCCTGCACAATCACTCCCTAATCCAAAACCGCAATACGAGACAGGTGATCCCAGCTCTTCAAATCAAATGGGGTACGCTAAATCCATCACCACTCTTAGGAGTGGGAAGGTTATTGATAAAACCCTTCCGGTTATGCCTGAAAAGCCTCAAGAACCAGAAGAGGACAACAATGATGGATCTAGTGGCGCCCCACAAAAATTTAAACCGGAACCTCTAGAAAAGCCAGTTGCTCCATTTCTCCAACGGTTGGTTGAACCAAAACGTCTATCCAACTCTTAGGATATCCTAGAGGTGTTGAAACAAGTGAAAGTCAACATTCCTCTGCTTGACGTTGTAAAACAGATTCCTTCATATGCTAAATTTCTAAAGGATTTATGCACTACCAAACGACGAAAAAATGTTCAAAAGAAGATCTCCTTGACTGAGAAAGTGAGTGCCATCCTGAAACAAGATGTGCCGCAAAAATTCAAAGATCCCGGTTGCCCAACCATATCATGTGTAATCGAGAACTATCGAATTGATCACGCACTTCTTGACTTAGGAGCGAGCGTCAATCTGATTCCCTATTCGGTATACCAACAGTTAGGTTTGGGTGAATTAAAACCCACTCGAACCACACTACAACTTGCTGATCGTTCTGTTCGTATACCAAGAGGGATCATCGAGGATGTGTTAGTTCAGGTGGATAGATTCTACTACCCTGTTGATTTTATCATCTTGGACACCGAACCCATCAATGACACGAGCACTCAGATTCCCGTCATTCTTGGTCGCCCATTCCTGTCCACTTCAAATGCAATTATCAATTGCAGGAATGGTGTCATGACTATGTCCTTTGGAAATTTGACATTGGAATCGAATATCTTTTTCAATAACGGCAGCAACTCAGAGGATGATGTCGATTTTCACGATGTTAACATGATTGATTCTTTTGTGGAAGATAAAACATCTCTCACCTTATCCTCTGATCCTCTAGAGACGTGTCTGGCCCACTCCCATGATCTTGATGATGATATAATTAGGGAGACATGTGCCATGCTTGATACTGCACCGGTACTTGAAGTTAACCGGTGGAGGCCACACATTGAAGAATTGCCCCAAACTTATGTAGTGCCTCTACCGTCTAACCTCAAGCCACCGAAGCTTGACCTAAAACCTTTGCCCTCTGATTTAAAATATGTCTATTTAGGTCAAGATGAGACATACCCGGTGGTGATCTCTGCCCACCTGGAGAAAGAACAGGAGAGTATACTGATATCTACTCTCATTGAGCATAAGGGAGCTCTTGGATGGACGATAGCGGACCTCAAGGAAATTAACCCATCGATTTGTACTCACCGTATATATCTTGAGGACAATGCAAAGGCTGTTCGACAATCACAACGTAGACTAAATCCAAACATGAAGGAAGTGGTTAAGGCCGAGGTTCTCAAACTATTGGAAGTGGGGATCATTTACCCCATATCCGATAGTCAATGGGTGAGTCCAACTCAGGTAGTTCTTAAGAAGTCAGGGATCACCATCGTAGCCAATGCCAATAATGAACTCGTGCCGACCAGAGTTACTACTGGTTGGAGAATGTGCATTGACTACAGAAAGCTGAATACCGTCACAAGGAAAGACCACTTTCCTTTGCCCTTCATTGATTAAATCCTAGAAAGGCTAGCTGGTCATTCCTATTATTGTTTTCTTGACGGGTATTCAGGTTATAACCAGATTGAAATCGCCCCTGAGGATCAGGAAAAGACCACATTTACATGTCCATATGGCACCTTTGCTTACAGAAGGATGCCATTCGGGCTATGTAATGCCCCTGCCACCTTTCAGCGATGCATGACGAGTATCTTTTCTGACATGGTGAGGAAATATCTAGAGGTCTTCATGGACGATTTCTCTGTTTTTGGTTCATCTTTCAGCGAATGCTTAGCAAGTCTTACATGTGTGCTGAAAAGATGTGAAGAAAAAAATCTGGTACTTAACTGGGAGAAGTGTCATTTTATGGTTCAAAAGGGAATTGTTCTTGGGCATATCATCTCGTCCAAAGGAATCGAGGTAGATAAGGCAAAAATCGATCTTGTCTCTAACCTACCTCCACCCAAGAACATCAGAGATGTGCGATCCTTCTTAGGACACGCAGGCTTTTACAGACGATTCATAAAGGACTTTAGTCTCCTCTCTCGTCCTTTATGTAATCTTCTTCAAAAGGATACATCATACGAGTGGACTGAGTAGTGCCAAGAAGCTTTCACTAAGCTTAAGGGCATGTTAACCACTGCACCTATCATGCAGCCACCCGACTGGAGTCTTCCTTTTGAACTTATGTGCGACGCCTCTGATTATGCTCTTGGAGCGGTTCTAGGCTAGAGAAAAGATAAGCGGCCTTACGTTATTCACTACTCAAGTAGGACTCTAAATCCTGCCCAAGTGAACTACTCGACTACGGAAAAGGAACTCTTAGCCGTAGTGTTCGCTTTGGACAAATTTAGGTCCTACCTGATCGGATCCAAGATCATCATCTACACAGATCAAGCGGCACTTAAGTATCTTCTTTCTAAGAATGATTCTAAGCCCCGCCTGATACGATGGATCCTTCTACTCCAAGAATTTGATTTAGAAATTAAAGATAAAAAGGGAGTAGAGAACGTAGTGGCTGATCATCTTTCTCGCCTTAATACCTCGGATTCCCTTGAGGCGACCCATATCAATGACATGTTCCCTGATGAACAACTGTTTAGAGTCTCCCATTCACCTTGGTTCGCTGATATTGCTATTTATCTTGCTACAGGTGCCATACCAATACACTAGACGTCACAAGATAAGAAGAAATTCTTTACCAAGGTGCGTAACTTTTTCTGGGACGATCCATATTTGTTTAAATATTGCCCAGACCAAATCTTAAGGAGATGCGTACCAGACGATGAGCATCAGAGTGTCATCTCCTTCTGTCATTCACAGGCCTGTGGTGGTCACTTTTCTGCTAAAAAGACCACGGCCAAGATTTTACAGTGTCGCTTCTACTGGCCCACTATGTTCAGGGACACTAATGAGTTTTGCAAGGCTTGTGAGCGTTGTCAGAAATTGGGAGCATTGTCCCGTCGAAATATGATGCCCTTGAATCCCATCCTTATTATAGAAGCATTTGATTGTTGGGGTATTGATTTCATGGGACCATTCCCCCAATCATTTGAAAATCTGTATATTTTGCTCGCCGTAGACTATGTCACTAAATGGGTCGAAGCAATTCCGTGCCGCAAAAATGACCATCGCACGGTCATTAAATTTTTGAAAGATAATATCCTGTCGCGGTTCGGAACACCTCGAGCCATCATTAGTGACGGGGGCTCACACTTCTGTAATAGACCATTCGAGAGTTTAATGAAGAAATACGGTATCTCGCATAAGGTGAGCACCCCATACCATCCACAAACAAGTGGACAAGCTGAGATTTCCAATAGAGAGATCAAACATATCCTAGAGAAAACGGTTAACCCTGATCGTAAGGACTGGTCAATCCGATTGACCGATGCCTTATGGGCGTACCGTACTGCTTTCAAAACTCCTATTGGAACATCTCCCTTTAGACTTGTCTATAGGAAAGCCTGTCACTTGCCTGTGGAATTGGAACATAAAGCATACTGGGCGATCAAAAATCTGAATTTCAATCTGGACAACGTTGGCTCGCTACGCAAACTTCAGTTAAATGAACTTGAAGAAATCCGGAACGATGCGTACGAAAACTCGAGAATTTACAAGGACAGGATGAAGGCGTTTCATGATCAACATATTCTACGGAAATCATTCACGCCTGGTCAGAAAGTCCTCTTGTATGACTCTCGACTACATCTCTTTCCGGGTAAGCTTCGATCTCGTTGGACCGGCCCTTACATTATTGTTACTGCTTATCCTCATGGGGCAGTCGATATAAGAGATCCCGACAATGGCAAAGAGTTTAAAGCAAATGGACATCGATTAAAGCCATTTGTTGAGACATTTGATTCAGAAGACATGTCCATGCCTCTGATTGCTCCTGTTTATCAGGACTGATCTCCTAGTCTGATGGAGGTATAGGTAGGTTTATCGCTTTCATAGGTTTAGGATAGTCGTTTTCATAGGTTAGTTAGTTCAATGTTTGTGGGTGACATTACTGTAAACCCTCACGAGACTACAACTCGTCCGCTAGGGGTAACCTAGGGGTTTAAAGGCTTGTTGCATACGCTAAATGCAATCGAGAGCACCTGTGAAAGTGGTATAGGTAGGATTTTATTTTTGTTATTTTTGTTATGCCTTCTCTCTCATGCTGACAAGCTTCCATGCCGTGATCTATTGGAATGTAACGCCCATGAAAAATCCGTACTTGGGCTCGAGTACCAACTCGACCCGAAATCGCGTAGAAATAATTTTCATGGAAATTAAGCATAAGTTAGCTAGCGCAACGCTAGAGTAGCTGGGAAATAGTCCCTGATCACTTTAAATACGTTCTACAAGACCCAAATCGAGTAGAACAAACAACTCTACAATACTCTATAACCTCGGATCAAACTCTAAGCGGGTTTGTTCTCTGGACCACATTGAACTTTTATATTGGATTTAGACCGCGCGTCGAAGGTCCGATACCTCCTATCTTAGACCGTTAGAACCGCCCAGCTGGACTTGACAATCATCTCGAAAATCAAGTCAAACCGATAATCACAGACTATTTCGTTGAACCCGGACTGAAGCGACCGCGAATAGGGACGGATTTGGAATTTCAAATTCAAATCTGGCACACGACTTGACGCGTCAGTATTAAGCGTTCTGACCGTCAGAATTCATCCAGATTACACCCTCGGATCAGGAAAATTTTTTATTTATTATCATGAGACTTTCAGCCCTGATCTACGTGCGGTGACCGCTGAACTGAAACTGGTCCGCCACGTGCGATCTGCGAACCCTGCCAGACTGAAAACTTAATACGAGCTACATCTGGTACACATGAGCTTAAGTCCGATCGCAATCGACCAGGGGACCACCAGAAAGCAGTTTTTGGACCGAAACAGCCCCGAAATGGATAGGCACCAAGTAAACTTCGTCCCGGAGCCTATTTCTGGCGTTTTTAAGCTTATAAAAGGAGTTGAAACCCTCATTTCCCTCTCCCATCCGAAAATAGAAAACCCTAGGAAAAAAGGAGAGAGAGTTTGAGAGAGAGATTGGAAGGGATTTTTCCCGCTTCCGAGCCGCCGACTGCTAGTGCTTCAGCACTTCTTCCCAATCACCTGGCTGGTGATTTCTCCACTTTTTCAGGTATAAAATAACCCTAAAACTTGCTGATTTAGGGTTTACCTAGATTCATAGCATGTTATCTAACGTACTTCATAAATCAGGTCCTCCTACCGCCGTAGACGAAGCGTACACGCTCCGTTCAAAATTCCACAACCGTAAGAGAATAGGTGAGGATTTTAGACGCTTTGATTGACGGTTTACAACGCTTTCAATGTCGTTTACTAGTAGATTATCGACGGCATCGCCGTTTGACATGTACAACATGTTCTCCGTTTCCTGTTTCGTAAATTAACGAAGAATATGAGATTTAGGGCATTTTAGTCATTTGTAGGAAGTACGGTCTACGTGCATATTTTGCTGACGTGATTGACATGGTTTGTTGCCGCATTAGGGAGTTAGGAATGTTTGCATAATCAGTTTGGCAAAGAGATTCGCCTAGTTGCGCACTTTGGGTCGACATACTATATGTAGACTTAAGTGTGTAGTGTATGTGTTTGTATAAATGCTTGTATTAGTATGTATTGAATTAAATGATGTTATGTAGTAGTTTGAGATTGATTTCTTGATTAATATGCTGACCTAAATGATTTCCTACATGTTGACCTTATGCATGATTGCATTACATGCATAGAAAGTATGCCTTGAAGAATTGCTTAAGTTGAATGTTATAACATGTGTTAACATGCTCACATGATTGTATTTAAATTCCAATACTTTTACATGTAATGCTAATGTGATTCCATAGATGTGTGGGACTAGACTTAGTCCAGGCAGTCGGTAACCGAGCGAATTCGTGGCTGACTGGTCATAGCCACGAACGACGCGTCGATGAACGTGATTCGTGTTTAGAGTTGGCGGCAGTGGTTAGGCCACGTGAAGTGTTTTACGCACTTCATGTCGTTCGACTTGAGATGCGATCGCGCTAGTCGAGCCCGTCAAGTAACCTGACTGGCCGATGTATGTTCACCTTGTATGAGTCATAACTGCTTGAACCTAGGGTACTGAACTTACCATTGTAAACCCTGTTAACCATGGTACCTTGATCCACGAAGACTCATGAGCTGGGCATGGTGGTATGGGACACCGTGGTCGAGCTGTCGGCCTACGCTGGGGCCACAAACCTCCCCGTAGTGACCAGTGAGCACCTAAACTCGTGAGCAGATTATGGTGGTATGGGACACTATATTCTAGCTGTCGGCCTACACTGATCAGGCGACGAGCCCTTTGTAGTGACCGCGAGCGTATTCTGAGTCCACGGGAGGCGACGATCCTTCCGTTGCAGTAGAGTACGGTAGGCCTGTATTGATAAGGTGATGGGGGAGCGGTGCAACGAGTGCGAACAACAGCCCTGACAGCCCTTGCAGTGACCTACGAAATACACATCGTATGAGATTACTAGGAGTGACGACCCTAGACAGGATCTGTGTTGGAATTGATACAAGGGAAGTACCTTAGTTTCCCAATCCTGCTGTTTGAATGGACTAATAACAACTTGGAAATCATATCACCATAGCATTGCATGTGCCTGGAAGATGTGGAGCACTCTAGGGAGTGTGGCATGCCGCGGTCGTAAGACGTTGCCGCATGAGGGTGATCGTCGGTGAGGGCATACATCACGTCATATCATCTTGCATTAACAACAGTATTAGGATTGTCTGATTTACTGCTTTACTATTATCGCGTGATTGAATTGTGAACATGCTAATCTTTGCTCTATGATTCCACTGAGTTGATCACTCATTCCCACGTTACGGGATGGTGTTTGCAACACCCACCAGACCCTGTTGTAGATGCAGGTGAGGCCGAGATCCAGGAGGTGGAGCCAGAGATCGACGAGGACCAGGATGAGTTCTCGTATATGCAGTATCACGACGGCTTCCCGTAGGTGACCTGGATCGAGGGACATCAGTGGGACTTTCCTTTTTTGAACATTATTCTTTTGTTATGTATATGTATATGAGACTCAGAGATGTAGTCATACTTTGGAGACAGATGAGATTACTTTGTTTTTCCATACAGTGATATATACATTGTTTAGTCTTCCGCTTGCTTTTATCACTGGATCTGAAGTATGAATTGCAGTTTTGGTATACTTTTACTCATGTAAATGCTTTAAATCAGACAACATTGAATCATAACCATTTTTGTTGCATAAGTGACGGTCTGGAACTCGGGAGTTGAGTTTATACATGACCCCCGATTTTCAGGGTGTTACAAGTTGGTATCAGAGCATGAATGAGAGTATACTGGGCCTGGGTTATGGTCTTGCGACGTACGCTGTCGCTTCCTTTGACTTAGGTGGGTGCGAGAAGGGTCTAGAAACACGTCTAGGATCGCCGATTCGTCGATAGGCGAAGTCTATTAGGATCGATCGCAAGATCGAGTTTGTAACGCATCTCGGGTCGCGTAAGGCAACCCGAATCACTTCTAAGCAGTAGGAAGTCGGGTTGAGACGTCATATGAGCGGTTTTAAACCGCAAAAGTGAATCCTTGGGCCGTGGGATGACCACGACTCCTGTAATCAATTGCCAGGGCTTAAAAAAACCCCGTTTCGCCAAAAATTCTCAAAATTCCTCCTCTAAACACTCCGACCTTCAGTTCTTTCTTATCCATTTCATGTTAGGCATCAAACCTAATGTGAAAATAACACAAATTAGTACTTTCACAAAATTTTACAGTGAATAGTAAAATTTTATGAAAAATGGCCATAAGGCCATTCTAACTTCACTTTCTTTAGCAACTAAAGATCTAGATAGATGTGCTGGCTCCTTCTATCCCAAATTTATATGCTGCATCATATGGTTTGGTATTCGGGATTACGATGTGGACTCGGAAAGCCCCGAACATATGTTTGGGCTCATACAGACCAAAATACAATGAACTAGGGGGTGGGACATACCTTTTTGAAACCCTTGGACCATGGGGGGATCAGACCCATGTGGTCCCACCAGCCAACTTGGAAGTTGGCCGGCGATGCCATCGCCGGTCGGGCGATGCATCGCCGACCGGTGGGGTCCAATGGAGCTATTTTTCGGGCGCACGCCCTTAAATGGGATGTACATCCTCCCTAGGTAGCTCCCATCTCACGAAAACCCCCAAATCATACCCCTCCTTCACAAACACCCCTCTCCATAGCCCTATTTTCGATTTTCAGCAACCATTTCCAAACTCCGACATCCCAAAGCACTCCTAGATCCCTCCTTGGCCAAAACCGACCACCACCCATCACTTATTGGGTGTTGGCAGCCCCTCTTCTTGAAGATCTCACCATTTAGAGCTCCAAAATCCCCCAAATAGAGCTGAAATCGTGAGGTGCTCCATTCTATCTTTTTGTTTGTAGTTCTCCTTGAAAGTATAGCCTTGGGAAGCTTGAAGCATCCCTCTACGACGCCTAGATTTCCTTTTCTCAGATTGGGCAGCCGCTTCTTCGCATTTTTGCCGTTTTCCATGGCTTTCGTGGAAGCCATTTTGGGCCTTTTGTCACTCTCATCCATCATATCTTTGATGGGTAAGAGGAAAACCGCAACAGACGAGGCTGGGCCGAGCCACCCTGCTCGATCGAGAAGACCGCGGGGTGGTGCTGCAAGTTCAAGTACCGCCGCAGGTCCAGCTGTAGTCCTGGAGTACCGTACAAAGCGGGATTTGGATCCCCATGCACACCTTGGACGAACAATTTTATCAGAGATGCCTCATGGCCAATACACTGATCGTAAAGTGTTGTTTGAGGCGGACGTAGATGGACGATTGTTCGGTGAGTATCTGTTGTTCGAACGCATTGAAGCTGCGCATTGGGGTCCGATCTTTGAAGCTCGCGCTCGTGCTAATGTGAGCACCATTCGTGCCTTCTATGCTAGCATCCAGAATCCTACCTTGGAGCCTTTGCAGTTCAAAATCCCTTTTGGGAGAGATCAGATGGCTACGATCGACGTTCGGTTGATTGCGCGACTTCTCAACGTGCCTCTAGGTGATGTGCATCCTAGTGAGAAGAATTTGAAGACTAGACGTGAACGAGATCGCCGCACCAGGTTTCTGTGCGGTAAGTTGGTTCCATGGCAGCCTAATAATAGCCTCAAGGCGACGTATATGTCTGAGGATTTGTGCCTGCTGCACCATATCTGCACATTCAATGTTTATCCCAGGTCGACGAACCGCATTGAATGTACACGTCTTATGGTCGATTTCTTATTTCTGGTGGCCCAGGGAGAGAACGTATGTATGGCCACTTTCATCTTACGGCAGATAGTTCTCATAGCCAGGTCAAGAAGGACATCCGAATCGCTTCCCTTTGGCCGACTTATTTGCAAGATTGCGCTTGAGTTTGCCTATAGACTTGGGCCAGAATTGCCGGTATCGATTCACACCATCGATGAGTCGACAATGGTCAAGATAAAGATTGGGTCACAATACCGTGAAAATCAATGCGAAAGGGATAGTGGGGATGACTTTGATGAAGAGGAAGATCAAAGCAAAGAAGAACCTAGAGCAGAGGTTCAGGAAGAAGCAGAAGAGGAGGCTTAGGATACTGATGAGAGCCCTCCTCCTTCTGCGCAGGCTACTATCGATGATCGCATTGCTCGGATGGAGGAGACTCAGACCGCTTTGCGAAGGGAAGTCCAAGAACTTCGTGCAGAAGTCGCTGATGCCAAGGCCGTTACAAAGAAGAAATTTGACAAAGTGACTCGCACCTTGAAGGCGATCCTGTGTTGCTTACAAGATAAGGGTGCTCCTCCTCCGTCACCAGACTCTGACTAGCGATGCGATCTTTGATGTTATTATCAGTAGTTAGTCATTTCCTGTTTTATGTGTGTAAGCCTGTTAGGGCTAGTGCTTTGCTTATGTTGCTGTTGCTTAACTGTCTTAATTTCCATGTAATTCTAGTCATGATGCTTGTAAGGATATATCCCTTGTATTGTGACAATTTTGATTAATTGAAATGCATGGAATGCCTTTGACTCTTTAAGTGAATGATTGTGGTGTATTTGTGCAATTGAGACTGACAAGGTTGCACCCTAATTTGCATATAGGGAATGCCACCTAAGACTACGAGGAGCGCGGTTCGGCTTGCATTGTCAGAGCATATGGATCAGACTCCCTCTCAGTCTGGCACTCGTTCGGACCCTGCTGTGGGCCCGATTCCTGAGGCGGTTCGATCGTCTCAGCCTGCTGTTGGTCCTACAGATGGACCACCGCCATTTACACCATCAGTTAGAGAGCCACATCGCGCATCTACTTCCACACCGCATCCGCCACAGCCTGCTCCACCCCCTGACAGATTCGAGCAGATGATGGCTATGATGCTGCAGCAGCAGCAGCTTCTGACCACCATAGTGGGGACACTAGCCCAGGGTGGGGGTGCGACTACATCTACTCCACCTGCACCACCTGCGCATCCAGCTGAGGATGCCTATACTTACGCCCAGGATGAGGGCACGGCCCATCCTGCGCTGCCTGCTTTCCCTGCGGGGAATCCTGCCGACACACGGGGCCTTTTGGAGTGATTTCAGCGCTTGCGGCCTCCTACTTTCACGGGTTCTCACAGACCCGAAGAGGCTGAGTACTGGTTCGACCGAGTGTCGAAGATTCTATGGATGTTGCACTGCACCGAGGCTGAGAAGGTAGAGCTGGCTACCTTCCTGTTTGAGAGAGAGGCCAGTATGTGGTGGGATAGCGTATTGCGGACTGTTGCCGCAGATTTTGTATGGACGTGGGCAGCATTTGAGTTCCACTTCCATGAGAAGTATTATCCCCAGACCTACAGGCACGACAGGAAGAATGAGTTTCTCCGTCTCAGACAGGCAGCGATGACAGTTACCGAGTATGAGCATCGGTTCACAGAGTTGGGCAGGTACGTCCCGACGATCCTAGCTGATGAGCAGATGCGCATACGGCGCTTTTTGGAGGGCTTGCGATCGGATATTCGGTCGAAGATGTGTTGTGTTAGTTTTCCCTCTTATGCGGAGTTGGTTCACATGTCCATGCGGGCAGAGCAGGACGTGGATCGACTTGCGCGATCTCGAGGCCCGGCTGCTTCTAGTCCACGACCGGATTTGCCAAACAGGCCCTTCGCGAGTAAGAGGCCTCGCATTGATCCTCCTACTAGGACCACGGCGCCTGTACCACCGTTTCGGTGCCCTGATTTGACTTGTACATACTGTGGGAGGACGGGCCACTTGGCGCAGAGCTGCTTTTCGAGGATGCGGGACAGTGGGTTCTCGCAGCCGCAGAAAATTGATCGTGTATGTCCACAGGCGATATCAGCACCGCCTATACGGTCAGCTCCTGCGCATCCTTCTTTCAGACCTATGGTATCGCAGATCCGACAGCCTCCACGGCCCTTGACACAGCGGCCGAACCGGCCACAGCAGGCTCGGGTTCATGCATTGACAGCTGAGGCAGCTGCGACGCCGACTTTCCAGCATTCAGCCTTTGAGGTCACGGCCCATATCGGAGGTACTCCCGTTCTTGTCATGGTGGACACTGGTTCCACGATTTCTTTGATATCGCGTGCTGTAGTCAGACGTCTTGGGTTACAGACTATCACTATGGATAGCGTGCGAGTCTTTGCAGCTCATGGAGATTATTCGGATGTCACCCAGATGTGTGAGGGTTGTTTGGTTGATCTGGGAGGCAGGACGATGACTCTTGATCTGGTCGTCGATCCCTCGCTCGTTTATCTCGACGTCATTCTTGGCATGGACTGGTTGACTGCAGCGAGAGCCGAGATTGACTGCGAGACTCGTATAGTCACAGCGTACGAGCCTGAGGGTGCATCCTTCACATTTCCAGTGCGGGTAAATCTTCCTTTCCGCATTCTTAGCTACGCCACTCTATTGCGCGACACTGGTGCCCAGGTACTTGAGCAGACGCCAGTTGTTTCTGAGTTCGGAGATCTGTTCAGGAAGATCCCTGGGTTGCCGCCCCGACGTGAGATCGATTTCACTATCGATCTGATTCCCGGTTCTACACCCGTCTCACTGCCGATGTATCGCATGGCACCATGTGAGATGGAGGAGTTGAGGACGCAGATTGATGGTCTGCTAGAACTTGGCTTTATACGGCCTAGCGTGTCTCCTTGGGGAGCACCGGTCTTGTTCGTGAGGAAGAAGGATGGTTCGATGCGATTGTGTATTGATTATCGCAGGCTGAACCAGCTCACAGTGAAGAACAAGTACCCTTTGCCCAGGATCGATGACTTGTTTGATCAGTTGAGAGGAGCGCAGTACTTCTCAAAGATTGATCTTCAGTCAGGATATCATCAGCTGCGCGTCAGGGATGAGGACGTGCAGAAGACAGCATTCAGGACCAGTTTTGGCCACTACGAGTTCCTCGTGATGTCGTTCGGTCTCACGAACGCACCGGCCGTGTTCATGGATCTGATGAACCGGATATTTCGGCCTTTCCTCTATCGATTCGTCGTTGTCTTCATTGACGACATTTTAGTGTACTCTAGGAGTCGAGAGGAGCATGAGGAGCACTTGCGTTTGGTCCTTGATACGCTCAGACGGCATCAGTTGTTCGCACAGTACAAGAAGTATGACTTCTGAAAGCAGGAGGTGAAGTTTCTGGGACACGTGGTGTCCAAGGATGGCATGGCAGTTGACCTGTCTAAGGTAGCTGCGGTGCAGGACTGGGAGCAGCCTGGTTCTGTCACTGAGGTGAGGAGTTTCTTGGGTCTCGCTGGTTACTATCGGCGCTTCATTCAGGACTTCTCGAAGATCGCGAGACCCTTATCTCAGTTGACACGGAAGGACGTGAAGTTCGCCTGGAATGATAAGGCGGAGTCAGCTTTTCAGGAGCTGAAGGACAGACTTACGTCCGCCCCTGTGCTAGTATTGCCAAAGCAAGGGTTTAGATACACTATATACACTGATGCGTCTAGCGTTGGTTTGGGTTGTGTCCTTATGCAGAGGGACAGGGTAATTTCGTATGCCTCGAGACAATTAAGGAAGCACGAGGAGAATTACCCTACACACGACCTAGATTTGGCAGCCGTTATATTCGCACTGAGACTCTGGAGACATTACCTCTACGGAGAGGAGTTCGAGCTCTTTTGCGACCACAAGAGCCTCAAGTACATATTCACGCAGCGAGACTTGAATATGAGGCAGCGACGATGGATGGAGACGCTGAAGGACTTCAAGTTTGAAGTCTCTTACCATCCTGGGAAGGCGAACCTTGTGGCTGATGCGTTGAGCCGCAAGAAGGCGATAGAGTTTGCGGCTCCGCTGATGGTTGCCGAGTGGGATATGGTTGAGTTTTTGCGAGACTTTGAGCAGAAACTCACCGTAGAGGAACCATTTGAGTTCATCGCACATGTGTGGGTGCGATCTCAGATCGATGACCGAGTCATCGAGGCGCAGAGGGACGATGCGCATCTTACTGAGCTTCGAGATCAGGCCAGTGATGATGCTGACGCCGACTGGCGAGTTGGCATGGACGGGGGCTTACGTTACCGTGGCCGCCTATGCGTCCCAGATGTCCCTGACTTGAGACGAGAGATTCTCGAGGCTGCGCATTCTACTAGACTCGCGATGCATCCAGGCAGTACAAAGATGTATCGTGACGTGAAGAGGACGTATTGGTGGGAAGGTATGAAGACCCACATAGCTGAGTTCGTGTCCCGTTGTCTCACTTGTCAGCAGGTGAAGGCAGAGCATCGCCGACCACCTGGACTGTTGCAGCCTATGCCGATTGCAGAGTGAAAGTGGGATTTCATTTCCATGGACTTCATTTCTGGGATGCCGAAGACGAGGAAGGGGCATGATTCCATTTGGGTGATCGTCGACCGATTGACGAAGGCGGCGCACTTCCTACCGATCAGAGTTACGAACTCTGCAGACGAGCTGGCTAGATTGTACATCCGAGAGATTGTGCGTCTGCATGGAGTTCCGTTGGAGATCGTGTCGGACAGAGACACGCGGTTCACTTCTATTTTCTGGACTCGCATTCAGGAGGCTATGGGTGTGAAGTTGAAGTTCAGTACTGCCTTCCACCCACAGACGGACGGACAGACGGAGCGAGTAAACCAGATCCTGGAGGACATGTTGCGAGCTTGCGCATTGGACTTCAAGGACAGTTGGGATGACTGTCTTGCATATACGGAGTTTGCGTATAATAATAGCTTCCAGGCGAGTATCGGCATGGCACCTTATGAGGCGCTGTATGGGCGACCTTGTCGCGCACCGCATTGCTAGTTAGAGGTCGGTGAGTGTAGCTTGATTGGCCCAGAGTTGGTGCAGGTGACGTCAGAGAAGATTGATATTATTCGACGTCGGCTTCTTACAGCGCAGAGCAGACAGAAGAGCTACGCCGATACGAGACGGAGGCCACTAGAGTTCACAGTTGGGGATCACGTGTTTTTGCGAGTTTCTCCTATGAAGGGAGTTCTTCGGTTCGGGAAGAAGGGGAAGCTGGCACCGCGATTCATTGGTCCATTCCAGATCCTCGATCGTGTGGGAGCAGTGGCTTACCGATTGGCTTTACCCACGCCCCTCGCGAGCGTCCACAGCGTATTTCATGTTTCTATGCTGAAGAAGTACGTTGCTGATCCTTCCCATATCATTAGATGGGAGTAGGTGCAGTTAGGAGAGGATGTTACTTATATCCTACGACCGACACGCATCTTAGACAGGAAGGAGCAGGTACTGCGTAGCAAGGTGATTCCCCTTGTGAAGGTACTATGGACGCATCATACTGAGGAGGAGGCTACTTGGGAGACAGAAGCCGAGATCAGGAAGAACTACCCACAGCTTCTCGAGGAGTACGAAAAGGTACAAATTTCGAGGATGAAATTATTTGTTAAGGGGGGTAGATTGTAACGCCCGTGAAAAATCCGTACTTGGGCTCGAGTACCAACTCGACCCGAAATCGCGTAGAAATAATTTCCATGGAAATTAAGCATAAGTTAGCTAGCGCAACGCTAGAGTAGCTGGGAAATAGTCCCTGATCACTTTAAATACGTTCTACAAGACCCAAATCGAGTAGAACAAACAACTCTACAATACTCTATAACCTCGGATCAAACTCTAAGCGAGTTTGTCCTCTGGACCACATTGAACTTTTGTATTGGATTTAGACCGCGCGTCGAAGGTCCGATACCTCCTATCTTAGACCGTTAGAACCGCCCAGCTGGACTTGACAATCATCTCGAAAATCAAGTCAAACCGATAATCACAGACTATTTCGTTGAACCCGGACTGAAGCGACCGCGAATAGGGACGGATTTGGAATTTCAAATTCAAGTCTGGCACACGACTTGACGCGTCAGTATTAAGCGTTCTGACCGTCAGAATTCATCCAGATTACACCCTCGGATCAGGAAAAATTTCTATTTATTATCATGAGACTTTCAGCCCTAATCTACGTGCGGTGACCGCTGAACTGAAACTGGTCCGCCACGTGCGATCTGCGAACCCTGCCAGACTGAAAACTTAATACGAGCTACATCTGGTACACATGAGCTTAAGTCCGATCGCAATCGACCAGGGGACCACCAGAAAGCAGTTTTTGGACCGAAACAGCCCCGAAATGGATAGGCACCAAGTAAACTTCGTCCCGGAGCCTATTTCTGGCGTTTTTAAGCTTATAAAAGGAGTTGAAACCCTCATTTCCCTCTCCCATCCGAAAATAGAAAACCCTAGGAAAAAAGGAGAGAGAGTTTGAGAGAGAGATTGGAAGGGATTTTTCCCGCTTCCGAGCCGCCGACTGCTAGTGCTTCAGCACTTCTTCCCAATCACCTGGCTGGTGATTTCTCCACTTTTTCAGGTATAAAATAACCCTAAAACTTGCTGATTTAGGGTTTACCTAGATTCATAGCATGTTATCTAACGTACTTCATAAATCAGGTCCTCCTACCGCCGTAGACGAAGCGTACACGCTCCGTTCAAAATTCCACAACCGTAAGAGAATAGGTGAGGATTTTAGACGCTTTGATTGACGGTTTACAACGCTTTCAATGTCGTTTACTAGTAGATTATCGACGGCATCGCCGTTTGACATGTACAACATGTTCTCCGTTTCCTGTTTCGTAAATTAACGAAGAATATGAGATTTAGGGCATTTTAGTCATTTGTAGGAAGTACGGTCTACGTGCATATTTTGCTGACGTGATTGACATGGTTTGTTGCCGCATTAGGGAGTTAGGAATGTTTGCATAATCAGTTTGGCAAAGAGATTCGCCTAGTTGCGCACTTTGGGTCGACATACTATATGTAGACTTAAGTGTGTAGTGTATGTGTTTGTATAAATGCTTGTATTAGTATGTATTGAATTAAATGATGTTATGTAGTAGTTTGAGATTGATTTCTTGATTAATATGCTGACCTAAATGATTTCTTACATGTTGACCTTATGCATGATTGCATTACATGCATAGAAAGTATGCCTTGAAGAATTGCTTAAGTTGAATGTTATAACATGTGTTAACATGCTCACATGATTGTATTTAAATTCCAATACTTTTACATGTAATGCTAATGTGATTCCATAGATGTGTGGGACTAGACTTAGTCCAGGCAGTCGGTAACCGAGCGAATTCGTGGCTGACTGGTCATAGCCACGAACGACGCGTCGATGAACGTGATTCGTGTTTAGAGTTGGCGGCAGTGGTTAGGCCACGCGAAGTGTTTTACGCACTTCATGTCGTTCGACTTGAGATGCGATCGCGCTAGTCGAGCCCGTCAAGTAACCTGACTGGCCGATGTATGTTCACCTTGTATGAGTCATAACTGCTTGAACCTAGGGTACTGAACTTACCATTGTAAACCCTGTTAACCATGGTACCTTGATCCACGAAGACTCATGAGCTGGGCATGGTGGTATGGGACACCGTGGTCGAGCTGTCGGCCTACGCTGGGGCCACAAACCTCCCCGTAGTGACCAGTGAGCACCTAAACTCGTGAACAGATTATGGTGGTATGGGACACTATATTCTAGCTGTCGGCCTACACTGATCAGGCGACGAGCCCTTTGTAGTGACCGCGAGCGTATTCTGAGTCCACGGGAGGCGACGATCCTTCCGTTGCAGTAGAGTACGATAGGCCTGTATTGATAAGGTGATGGGGGAGCGGTGCAACGAGTGCGAGCAACAGCCCTTGCAGTGACCTACGAAATACACATCGTATGAGATTACTAGAAGTGACGACCCTAGACAGGATCTGTGTTGGGATTGATACAAGGGAAGTACCTTAGTTTCCCAATCCTGCTGTTTGAATGGACTAATAACAACTTGGAAATCATATCACCATAGCATTGCATGTGCCTGGAAGATGTGGAGCACTCTAGGGAGTGTGGCATGCCGCGGTCGTAAGATGTTGCCGCATGAGGGTGATCGTCGGTGAGGGCATACATCACGTCATATCATCTTGCATTAACAACAGTATTAGGATTGTCTGATTTACTGCTTTACTATTATCGCGTGATTGAATTGTGAACATGCTAATCTTTGCTCTATGATTCCACTGAGTTGATCACTCATTCCCACGTTACGGGATGGTGTTTGCAACACCCACCAGACCCTGTTGTAGATGCAGGTGAGGCCGAGATCCAGGAGGTGGAGCCAGAGATCGACGAGGACCAGGATGAGTTCTCGTATATGCAGTATCACGACGGCTTCCCGTAGGTGACCTGGATCGAGGGGACATCAGTGGGACTTTCCTTTTTTGAACATTATTCTTTTGTTATGTATATGTATATGAGACTCAGAGATGTAGTCATACTTTGGAGACAGATGAGATTACTTTGTTTTTCCATACAGTGATATATACATTGTTTAGTCTTCCGCTTGCTTTTATCACTGGATCTGAAGTATGAATTGCAGTTTTGGTATACTTTTACTCATGTAAATGCTTTAAATCAGACAACATTGAATCATAACCATTTTTGTTGCATAAGTGACGGTCTGGAACTCGGGAGTTGAGTTTATACACGACCCCCGATTTTCAGGGTGTTACATGGAAACTCTCTTGATTCGTTATTCAGGTACTATCTTCCCATCACTTCTCACTTTACTTTCGTTGTCTCATATGCATTGCATGCTCATATCTTTTACATTGAGGACAATGTAGATTTTAGGTTGGGGGTGGGGGATTAGGTAACCTCATCAGTATTTTCTTGGTCTTGAGCAATAATTGTGAAAAATTTTTGAATTTTTCTGAAAATTTTTATGAATTTGAAGTGATTTTGACGAATATCCTTGATTTAGAATTGTGAGATATATGATGTTGATAATTTATGACTCTTGGATTCCGTATCGGTGGCATTCTGCAGTTAAGATCAAGTTGCTAAGCCATGATTAGAAGTTTTAAACATTGATCGCATCAGGATTTCACATGTCACATCTCGCTTTCATGTTAAGACTACAGTCTGATATTGAAGGGTTAATTTGGTAATCACTAAGCACGAAAGGAACCAACCTGAAATATCTTGCCATCATGGTATAAAAATTGGAAAGGTTGGATAATTAATCTTCACCATAGGTTTGCTCCCTATAGGTGTGGAGTTAATTCCCCATGAATGATATCTAAAAAGAGTCAGGTGTACAATCTTCACCATAGGTTTTCTCCCTATAGGTGAGGATTTGATTCCCCTTCCTTGGCATTAGTTTGAATAGAAAAATCAAAAGTTAATAGGCTAATCTATGAGGCAAGTTTTGGATTAGGTTTTAGTTATCATGAATTTTCTTGTCGGTTACCAATGATTTCATGAAATTGACGATTGGATCTCTTAATGATGATAAGCCGAGATTAGACTATACATCTATGGATCTCAATGTTTAAAATTTTTCTAATTGATGGATTAATACTTTACACTTGATTATGAAGTCTACCGTGCGCTTGAGTTCAGGAGAAAATAATGCCCAATATTCATGAATCGTAGAATTCTAATGACTGGATTATTTCTCAAAAATCATTCGGCTTTACAGAAATTTTCATATAAGTCTCAACTTATTTTTCGCATATTTTGCTCGGGACTAGCAAAATGCTGGTTGGGGGTTGTGTTGAGGGTCAAATACTGCATATTAGACCCCATTTATTACCTGGATTTACGTACATAATGCCGTTTAATGACCCGTTTTGCCGTGTTTGTGATACAGGGTGTAGTTGAAAGCATGAACTGCAAAAAGTTGCTAAAAGTATGAATTTAACACTCTGTTGATGCCACAGCCAAGGGACACACTCCAGGGGACCAAGATTGACAAATATACACGGTCAGAAATCCGAGACAAGAAAGAAATTGAAGCTCAAGTAGCCTGAAGGACATCCAGAACGCAAGATCACGGGGTTCCCAATATCGGTTCGACTCGAAACTTCATACGTGGCCTGAGGACAAGAAATTAACCGTACAAGTCAATTTTCAGCTATTATATCTCTCTGGAAGTGGCCCAACAGACAAATCAGCCCTCAGAATCATGATTTTGGGCCCACCTGCTGTTCGGATATGCTTCATCTTCGGTACTTACGGTTCAAATGAGATGACAAAACAGATGGACGGCACGGATTTCTCGTGAACATCACAATGGACCCCACATGAGGGTGTACGTGCATTCAGTGCACGTACACATGAACCGCACCGAAACCACCAAACGCGGTCAGCAGCGCTGACCCGCGCCATGTCCCACGTGAAGACAGCGGACGGACGCTGTCTGTCCGTTTTTGAGTTGTGTGGCCCAACCATCATTTAGTTGAAAGATCCGAGCCGTTCATTCGATCTGCAGGATGGCCAAAACCAGTGCCTAGGTGTCCTTTTCACACCATGCATATGATTGAAAAAATTCTGGCCGTTGAACGTAGAATTAACGGTGGAATGCAAAGTTAAGTGGACCACATCTAATTCGATCCAAAACCAGCCATTCCTTACTGGTTTTTCGACGACATTGCAATGGACGGTGTGGATTCTGCAGCTGATACCGATCATGGGCCACCGGCCATCACAGTGCGGAACGAGCAGGCTCTGTTTCGCAACAGAGCCTGCGGATGAATGTAGTGGGCCCTCACCGTTCATCAAACGGACAATCAGGACCGTTCATTCAGTCCAAAATGTGGCCAAGACCTTCGCCTAGATGGCAAAATTGTGAAAGACAACTAGGATCAGGTCTTAACCATTCAAATAGAGGTAGGATGGTAGTGAGAAAACTCATGTGGGTCATGTAGAAATCAATCTGAAATTAGTCGTGCCTAGCTGGTTTTTCGAAAGGAACCTGTTGGACGGGGTGGATTTTACAAGAATTGCTAAGATATGGGCCCCACCAAGGTTAAGCGCAAGAACGACTTGCGTGAGAAGCTTCCGCCGCGAATCCCAGCCCATGCCTCTGGACACATGCCTCCACTGACTCCAAGAAGGCTATACGCACCAACCGAATTTCCTGTATTAGCTATAAAAGGGGATCTGGAGAGAGAGAAAAGGGGACGGGGAGTTTGGCCACGAGCAGGAGAGAGAGAGAGAAAGAGGAGAGATGTGGAAACGTGGGCTTGGACGTGGATTAAACGTGAAGAGAGAGAGACAGAGGTTTTTTTGTTTTCTTTCTTATTTATTTTTTTCTTTTTCTTCTTCTTTCTTTTGTTTTCTTTTAAGATGATCAGCCCATCGATGTGTGGCTAAAACCTCCTAGCTAGGGCTAGGAGGTGAAGCTTGTAGTGAGATGGGAGGTTTTTAATTTATGTTTTTTTTTTTTTATGAATTGACGTTGAGTTTGGTTGATTATTAATGGCATGTTCTGTTTAGTCTTTAATGGTCTGTTGTGACAGAAATTACAATGGGTCTGCAATGGCTTGGAGCATGTTCTTTTTCCTTTATGTATATGACGTCAGGAAGTCCTGTTGTTCACCATAGTCTCCTGGGCATGGTTGGATGACGGTACCCTTCCTAACTTCATACATGTGATGGGTTGGTAATTAATTTAATTCTGTTGTTTGCCATAGTCTTTTGGGCATGGTTTGGTGATGGAATCCATTCTAATTCATACACCTTTCATATCTTTGAAAACTAGATCAACGGCAGTTCAGTAATTTCCATGATTTTTAATGCAAGCATAAGTTCTCCCTGATCTCTACAAGTGGATCCTCTGAATCCCTAGTTCCCTTCTTCTGATTTCTCTCAAGTTTATATAATTATTTCACCATTATTTCTCAAATTACATTCAGTTTAGATTTCATCTTAATCTAGTTCTAGTTCTGGTTAGTTTTAGATAACGTACAAGTTTCAGTCCCTTGGGATTCGACCTCGGTCTTACCGAGTTATTACTACATCACAACCCTGCACTTGGGGAGTGAACAAGTTTTTGGCGCCGTTGCCGGGGATCGAACCCGGGTCACCCGCATGACAGGCGGGAATACTTACCACTAATTTGAGAAATAATGGTGAAATAATTATATAAACTTGAGAGAAATCAGAAGAAGGGAACTAGGGATTCAGAGGATCCACTTGTAGAGATCAGGGAGAACTTATGCTTGCATCAAAAATCATGGAAATTACTGAACTGCCGTTGATCTAGTTTTCAAAGAGATGAAAGGTGTATGAATTAGAATGGATTCCATCACCAAACCATGCCCAAAAGACTATGGCAAACAACAGAATTAAACTAATTACCAACCCATCACATGTATGAAGTTAGGAAGGGTACCGTCATCCAACCATGCCCAGGAGACTATGGTGAATAACAGGACTTCCTGACATCATATACATAAAGGAAAAAGAACATGCTCCAAGCCATTGCAGACCCATTGTAATTTCTGTCACAACAGACCATTAAAGACTAAACAGAACATGCCATTAATAATCAACCAAACTCAATGTCAATTCATAAAAAAAAAAAAAAACATAAATTAAAAACCTCCCATCTCACTACAAGCTTCACCTCCTAGCCCTAGCTAGGAGGTTTTAGCCACACATCGATGGGCTGATCATCTTAAAAGAAAACAAAAGAAAGAAGAAGAAAAAGAAAAAAATAAATAAGAAAGAAAAAAAAAAAACCTCTGTCTCTCTCTCTTCACGTTTAATCCACGTCCAAGCCTACGTTTCCACGTCTCTCCTCTTTCTCTCTCTCTCTCCTGCTTGTGGCCAAACTCCCCGTCCCCTTTTCTCTCTCTCCAGATCCCCTTTTATAGCTAATACAGGAAATTCGGTTGGTGCGTGTAGCCTTCTTGGAGTCAGTGGAGGCATGTGTCCAGAGGCATGGGCTGGGATTCGCAGCGGAAGCTTCTTACGCAAGTCGTTCTTGCGCTTAACCTTGGTGGGGCCCATATCTTAGCAATTCTTGTAAAATCCACCCCGTCCAACAGGTTCCTTTCGAAAAACCAGCTAGGCACGGCTAATTTCAGATTGATTTCTACATGACCCACATGAGTTTTCTCACTACCATCCTACCTCTATTTGAATGGTTAAGACCTGATCCTAGTTGTCTTTCACAATTTTGCCATCTAGGCGAAGGTCTTGGCCACATTTTGGACTGAATGAACGGTCCTGATTGTCCGTTTGATGAACGGTGGGGCCCACTACATTCATCCGCAGGCTCTGTTGCGAAACAGAGCCTGCTCGTTCCGCACTGTGATGGCCGGTGGCCCATGATCGGTATCAGCTGCAGAATCCACACCGTCCATTGCAATGTCGTCGAAAAACCAGTAAGGAATGGCTGGTTTTGGATCGAATTAGATGTGGTCCACTTAACTTTGCATTCCACCGTTATTTCTACGTTCAACGGCCAGAATTTTTTCAATCATATGCATGGTGTGAAAAGGACACCTAGGCACTGGTTTTGGCCATCCTGCAGATCGAATGAACGGCTCGGATCTTTCAACTAAATGATGGTTGGGCCACACAACTCAAAAACGGACAGACAGCGTCCGTCCGCTGTCTTCACGTAGGACATGGCGCGGGTCAGCGCTGCTGACCGCGTTTGGTGGTTTCGGTGCGGTTCGTGTGTACGTACACTGAATGCACGCACACCCTCATGTGGGGTCCATTGTGATGTTCACGAGAAATCCGTGCCGTCCATCTGTTTTGTCATCTCATTTGAACCGTAAGTACCGAAGATGAAGCATATCCGAACAGCAGGTGGGCCCAAAATCATGATTCTGAGGGCTGATTTGTCTGTTGGGCCACTTCCAGAGAGATATAATAGCTGAAAATTGACTTGTATGGTTAATTTCTTGTCCTCAGGCCACGTATGAAGTTTCGAGTCGAACCGATATTGGGAACCCCGTGATCTTGCGTTCTGGATGTCCTTCAGGCTACTTGAGCTTCAATTTCTTTCTTTTCTCGGATTTCTGACCGTGTATATTTGTCAATCTTGGTCCCCTGGAGTGTGTCCCTTGGCTGTGGCATCAACAGAGTGTTAAATTCATACTTTTAGCAACTTTTTGCAGTTCATGCTTTCAACTACACCCTGTATCACAAACACGGCAAAACGGGTCATTAAACGGCATTATGTACGTAAATCCAGGTAATAAATGGGGTCTAATATGCAGTATTTGACCCTCAACACACAACAATTGTTGAAATATTTTTCCTATGTTGAAATCAAGCATATTGCCCGGTCAGAGAATGCAAAAGCCGATGCCTTAGCCAGTTTGGCGGTAGCTCTATCTTGCCCTAATCAAAGCCCTCTTCAAGTGACCATAGAGGAAAGAACATTTTTACCGACAACAGAGATTGTTGAAGAAGTTACAGAAGCCCTTCGTGTATCATGCTTGGAAATTACAATAGATGATTGGCGTCAGCCTTTCATTAATTATCTCAAATTCAACATCCTGCCAGAAGAATCCGCGTAAAGGTAGCAAATCAGACAGCGGTCAAGTAGGTTCGTTATTTGCAGTGAAGTATTATATAAAAAATCTTACAACGGGGTGTTGCTACATTATTTAAATAAGCAAGAAGTGATTCAGGTGCTGCAGGAAGCACACTCTGGGGAGTGTAGGGTACATCAAGCTGGTTGAAATTTATTTCATCGGGTACATAGAATGGGATATTATTAGCCCACTAGGTTTAAAGACACGATAGATTATGCGAAGCGGTGCCATGAATGCCAGATTCATGGAGATGTTATACACATGCCTCCGAAAGATTTGTACTTCTATTACCTCTTGGCCCTTCTTTTCTTGGGGACTTGACGTAATCGGTCCTATAAACCCCGCCTTCATCCAAAGGAAAACAGTATATTCTGGCAGCAACCGATTATTTCTCCAAATGGACTGAAGCAGTTGCTTTGTGAAATGTTAAAGAAAAAGATGTGGTTAATTTCATCCACCACGCTATAATATACCAACATGGTATCCCAAAGAAAATTGTTACAGACAATTACACCTCTTTCAAAAATAAAGGTATGGAAAAATTGTGTCAGAAGTTCAATATCCATCACTCGTTCTCAACGCCTTACTATTCGCCAGCTAATGGATTAGCAGAGGCATTTAACAAAACAATAGTCAAAATATTGAAGAAAACACTGACAGGAAACAAATGTGATTGGGATGAAAGGTTACAGGAAGCGTTATGGGCATACAGAACTACTCATCGAATAGCCACAAGGGCAACACCGTCCGTATTCATTAGTCTATGGTGTGGAAGCAGTAATTTCAATTGAAATACAAGTAGCGTCACTAAGAGTGGCAGTGCATCAGTCTATAACTGATGATGATAATGTGAAAATAAGATTAAAGGAACTGGATTTGCTTGACGAGAGACGCCTGGCTGCACAACAGCGTCTGCAAGCATATCAAGCAAGAATATCAGCCGCATTTGATAAGCGAGTTAAATATTGCTCTTTCAAAAAAGGGGATATGGTGCTAATGTTGAAAAGACCAATCGTGGTCACCCGTCGAACAGGAGGCAAGTTCGAGCCTAAATGGGATAGCCCTTACGTAATAAAAGAAGTGTATTCTAATGGTGCGTATCGAGTTGTAGATCAAGACGGGCAGGGGATCAGCATACCAGTCAACGCTCGCTTCCTTAAGAGATATCGTCCATGAATATATTTGCTGATTTTACTCCAAAAAATTATCAGAGTTATGATTCTGCCTCAAAAGGGGGCAATTTAGTCAATCAATATGACCGTAAATCATGCAGTCTTCCACATAAATATATTGCCTCAATATCTCCAAGAATGAAAATATATCTCCAGTAACAGTCACAATCATATTCAGGGGGCAAGTTCAAAGCCAAATGAAATAAAGTGTGCTCAATAAAGGCAAAATTCTTTAAAGAAGTAAAAGAAAACCTATGTTGGCCTATACTCACGTTGGCAAAAAGGAAATTTCTTCTGAAGGCGCTACTGATTTTGATACAGAACATTATCAAGATAATAATTCTGTATCAAAAGGGGGCAAGATGAATAGAAGAAGTTCACAAGCATATCAAAATCATATGACAAAGCATATCAAGATCATATGATAACAAATAAAGAAAGACGAAGAAGGTGAGCGCCATCAAAAGAGTTTTACAAAATTTTGCCTGAAATTGATATCACCATCAAGTTGGTATATTACAAACAATACAGATAAACGATACAGATAAGCAATTTCAGACAAAAATACCTATCATCGTCTTTCAAGATAGCATGCTAGATCATCGCCAAAAGTCTTCAGTCTTCCAAGACATTTGAAGATAGCATATTAAATCATCACCGAACAAAAAAGTGTCGATGATCGCTATCAAGCGTTGGCACTCATCACCGATAGAAAATCTCCATGAACAAAAAAAAAGAAAAGTACCGATGATCGCTATCAAGCATTGACGTTCATCGCCGATAGAAAATCTCCATCGAAATCGAATTATAAGGTGATGCTCATCGCCAATAGAAAATCTTCATCGAAATCGAATCATCAGGCATCGATGATCATAAAAAGAAAAGAGGACGGCTATCGCTACTACCGATCAATCGCTCATCAAAGTTGCCATCATCGCTAAGCTGATACATTTTTTTAAACACGATACAAAAGTCCTTATGACATTATCAGCAGCAGCGAAATGTCAATTATTGATCAACCATAAGTAGAATGAATCATACAGTTAACTGTATGTACATAATTGGCGATAGCAGTGGCTGTTTATCATAAAAAGGCAGCCTAGTCAAGTCCCAAAAATAAAAAAATAATAATAATAAAAAAGAAAAAAGCCAAGTCCTAAAAGGACCAAATCTCAAAAGGGACCAGCTACGCATAAGACCTATGAAGATCGCCATTGGGCAGCGGCGAGAAGCTAGTGACCCTAAAAATCCTGTGAAGGCCATCGTACGCATACCCATGCGGGCAGCTGACGGAGTCAAAGACCAAAAGCCAGAAGGCCGAAAGTTGACAAAAAAGCTAAAAAAGCTCAAGTCTTCAAATGACCAAAGGCCAAAAGAGCTAAAAGTCTTCAATGACCAAAAGTAAAAGAGCCAAAAGTCAACCGAAAGACCAAAAGCAAAAGGCCAAAAAGTCGACTAAAAGCCAAAGTGCTAAAAGTCCTCAAATGACTAGTCAGCGTAACCCCTATGTCGTCTGTATAGCTTTTCGGCAGCGTCATGGGGAATGGAGGACAAGCCCTCCTGTGAATGGGCCTGACCTTGCAAGCGAAGAAATTGAGGGCTGCAGTGTGCGCTTTAGATAGGCCAACCATGCATAAGACCCCCCAGATTTGTGGTTCGATTCTGGTACTAACTCATGAGGAAGGGCTTAAACCTACTCATCAATGGATCGGCAACCATGGATTTGGTACCCCCAAAGGTAGCCTTGCGAGCTATGTGAACTCTAGAGAGTTACGGTGGCCAACCCTGTATGTAAAACCAACCGAGTTCACGGCCCTGGTAGCTTCACTGGGCCCCTCTGATGGATCGCAGTTTGTGAACTCCCTAGGCAGTGAGAAGTCTAGCAAAATCTAGAGAGTTACAGAGACCATCACGTAAGACCCGACTCTAATTAGAGTCCAAGTAAATTCGCTCCACTACTCAAGAGCTTAAACTGTGTGCGCAGCTGACTGAATTGAAACTTAGCACCGCCAACAAAATATGAACGAATGAAGTCATGTAGGAAATCCCATACTGACAAGTATAAAATGTTGCTGCTTTATGATTAGTTTCATAGAATGTCATGATAAACTAGGTGCAACGTTATAGACATATATCTCATTTTTTATACATATATATGTTTGTTCAAATATGCAAAGCATAAACTGTGCGATATTTAGAATATAGAAAATTCATGTTTCACTCTAGAGTGTTTAAATGTGCAATTGCTTGATGAAAATTGATTAGACAATATGCAAGAATACATTTCTCTGGAATCAGGTTCCCAATTACATCGATAGTAAATGCCCCCAAGATATTGGCTATTATCTATTCAAGAACTCAAACCCCCAAGAGTACGATATAAAGAATACAACGTGAAGCATGATGATAAGTTTAAAGATTTCTTAAATCATGAAAGATAATCACTTGAAAGCTTGAGTTATGCAGATCATGAATAAAGGAAACAATCGAAAAAGGATGTTGCAGCAGGAGCAGCATTAAAGGGCAATTCCAGATACAAAAGTTGAAGAAAAGAATCACTGGAGTTGATCAAGAGAAAAGAATCACTGGAGTTGATCAAGAGGAAAGAATTACTGGAGTTGATCAAAGAGACCGTCATAACAGTAATGGTGTTGGAAGAAAGATCTCTGATCAAATCGCTCGAAGATGAAGCTATCATAGCTGTTGAAGAAGCGTGCTTCAATAAAAAGAGAATTATCCTCTCTAAGTGAAGCATCTACTCGACACTGCTGATTGGGGGCATTCAAGTTTTTAGCTCGAGTACCATCATTCTAGTCTTCCGTTCGAGTGTCCTCCTTCAAGTCTGCCAGTCGGATGCAATCATTCAAGCCCTTCATTCGAGCGCGAGAGCCCTCCGTTCAAGCACGAGCCTCCCAGTCTTCTGTTCGAGTGTCATTATTCAAGTCTTCTATTCAGGCGCAATCACTCAGTCTTCCGTTTGAATGCGAGTATTCCAGTCATCCAGTCTACTATACAGGGATGATTATTCAGTCTTCCATGAAAGCAAGATCATTGGTCATCCTTCAGTTGCAGTTTATTCAAGTTCTTCAGGCAGAGGGAGATCGATCCTCCATTTGATTTTAGGAATCAATCAAAGAAGGATCGAGGGTGCATCTGTTGAGGCATAAAAAATAGTGAAAGAATCAAGCAATGAGAGATAAAGAGATAAGAAGAACTTTCAGAAAGAAGAAGATAGAGATAGCTTTCATGAGAGTGTGCAGGTCCGCACAGCCATTATAGGTTACGCGGTTTCACACAATCAATCTCAGTTGTGCAAGTCCGCGCAAAGAAAGTATCAGTCGCGCGGGACCTCGGAGTGAATTGCGCAAAGGGCTTCGTTCAGAATGATCTAAAGCACTAAAAAATAGTCTCACATCGCTAAGATCAGGATTTTTACACGTGCGAGGGTTTATAAATACCCCTTTCCCTCCTTTATTAGGGGTAATTAAAGATTTTCAAAAGGAGAAGAGCGGAGAAGAGGACAGAAGGTAGAAGAGAGTTTCCTGGTAGTTGCGCAGGACCGCGCAACCGGTCCACACAACCAGGTTGCCCTGCAGTCTGTGAAGTCCAAAAGCCATCATGCTGCTGAAGTTCGTGGGCTAGACTTCCTTTCTCCGGGCTTTCTCCTCTTCATGGGTTCAAAGGAGAAAGATCAGTCGATCTAATCGACATTCCTCCTAAGTCCCAGAAGATGGTTGAAATAGGCGTTGTTATGCTACTGAAATCTTTATTTCATTAAAGACCCGTCGATCGGAATGACATTCCTCCTAAGTCACATTCCTCCTAAGTCTTAGGAGATGATCGAATCAAGCGCCGGAAGGCTGTCGAAATGAACTTTTGATGCTTAAAGCACAAGTCCTTCATTTCTAAATGATTTATATTAGAATCAAGGGATGTAAAGAGGATGTAAATGAACTCAGTATCAATAAAATGTGATGAATGTTCATAGTACTCTTTCTCTATTATGTTTAAATAAGACAATCTCCCAAATCAAATGCTTTTGTTTCTTTGTCGAAACAGCTCAGCTATAAATAGAGCACGAATCTCAGATTAATGATAAGAAATTCAAGCTAATTATTCTGTCATTCTGAGAGATTGATCTATGCTCCATTTTAAGCTAAGTGTGCTTATTTAATATTCTATTTCTTTAGCTTTATTTAATTGATTTTATTTCTAGTATTCCAATCTAATCTGAAAAGAGAAATTATTATTTCCCTTTCTTTGGAATCAAAATCAATTAAGGCTAGCCCTATTTTGGTTTAATTTTAAGATCAATTAGAACTAGAACCTTTGTAATTAAGTACTGGACATTGAAGTTGGACATTCATTCATCTACTCTGAATTGGTTCTTCTGGGCTGCTACATCGAAGGAGAAAATCAGGTATTTTACTTTTAAGTATAAATTCCTTTATGTTTTGATTTCTTTCAGGATTTGTTAGAAAAATCTTATTATTTTGGTTATCTGAGGAGAACCAAAAAAACTCAGAAGTGGAGTTTTTTTAATTATGTAAGCCCACAAACAAAGACACAATTGTAAAGGTTTTTGGTGAACCTGTGAAAACCTACTTTGTTAGTGAATGCTAATATCCCCTGTGTGAGCATATTAGGAGTGGAGTAGCATTCTGTGTGGCTGTTATATAATAGTTGGTGAACACACAGGTGAACCACTATAATCCCTTGTGTTGTGGTTGAATGGTTTATATTTCATATCTATATTTATTCATTTGTGGGATGTATATGTGGTTGTGAATCTTGTAATCTTTTATTTTAAGCATTGTGGGGAATGTTGTAATAGTTTAGAATTTAATTCTTGCTATTCATTTTGTTGAGGCATAAAAAAATGGTGAAGGAATCAAGGAAAGGTAAAGAGATAAGAAGAACTTTCGGAAAGAAGAAGATAGAGATAGCTTTCATGAAAGTGCGCAGGTCCGCGTAGCCATTATAGGTTGTGCAGTTTCGCGCAATCAATCTCAGTTGCGCAGGTCCGCGCAAAGAAAGTATCAGTTGCGCGGGACCTCAGAGTGTACTGTATAAAGGCCTTCGTTCAGAATGATCTGAAGCACTGAAAAATAGTCCCACATCGCTAAGATCAGGATTTTCACACGTGCGAGGGTCTATAAATACCCCTTCCTCTCCTTCATTAAGGGTAATTGAAGATTTTCAAGAGGAGCGGAGCGGAGCAGAAGACAAGGTAGAAGAGAGTCTCCTGGTAGTTGCGCAAGACCGCGTAACCGATATCGGTTGCGTGGGTCCACGCAACCAGGCTGCCCTGCAGTCTGTGAAGTCCAAAGGTCATCGTGCTGTTGAAGTTCGTGGGCTAGGCTTCCTTTCTCCGGGCTTTCTCCTCTTCATGGGTTCAAAGGAGAAAGATCAGTCGATCTAATCGACATTCCTCCTAAGTCCCAGAAGATGGTTGAAATAGGCGTTGTTATACTGCTGAAATCTTTATTTCATTAAAGACCCATCGATCGGAACGACATTCCTCCTAAGTCTTAGGAGATGATCGAATCAGGCACCGGAAGGCTGTCGAAATGAACTTTTAATGCTTAAAGCACAAGTCCTTCATTTCTAAATGATTTATCTTAGAATCAAGAGATGTAAAGAGGATGTAAATGAACTCAGTATCAAAAAAATTGTGATGAATGTTCATAGTACTCTTTCTTTGTTATGTTTGAATAAGACAATCTCCCAAATTAAATGCATTTGTTTCTTTGTCGAAACAAAATGGTGACTCCACTGGGGAGTAATGTTTTTGTCTTATTTAAAATATTAACAGTGAAGTTGTTATGAACATTCGTCATGGTTTGGCATCCTATGGACGCCAAAATGGCGACTCTCAGTGGGAAGTCCTCCCCTTCATCTCTAAGATAGATCACTCCATTCGTTCAATTACTATTTATAACTTTGTTTTATGATTAAAGGTTTTGAAAATTCGACTGCGACTTATTACTCATGGCGTTCCCTGAAAAGTGAACTTCCAATTCACCCCGACAGGGTTCGTGATAGAATACGCACCAAGTCATGCGAGTACTGGCATGGTTCAAGCAATAGTTGAGGTCATTTCTGCTTCGCCCCAGTCATCAGAAGACAATGCAGGCTGGACCGTCGTGACCTCTCGTTTGACAAGAACACGAAACTTCAGAATTTCAGGAATGAATCAGCCTTCATTAAGAATCAGAGGGCCCGTAACGCGAAGCACAGTTAAAAGAAATCCTGAACTTGCTCCTCCGGTTATTTATCTAGCGCAAACAGTTCCCCAGTTGAAAGCACTTGACTTTCCGGCTTTAAACGCTTCAATGGCTAAACGAACAAGAGAACGAAAGGGAAAAGCATTGGTCATTAGATCGCCAACGCCATCCCAAAAAGATTCGCCAGTATCGGCGTCGTATCAGTCAATTGACGCCGCAAGGAGCACAAAAAGGCCCGATGAAACTCTATCTGCAAGCCCCGTCACATCAGCATACTCTTACTCTCCTTCAATTACTGCTTCGTCAAAAAGTAGAGAAGTTACAGTATTCATGGCTGGAACAAATCCAGATTATAGAACAACTACAGAGGATCATTTCAATGCAATGACAGAAGCCCAAAATGCATTAATGGAGGAATGTAGAAATCTCAGAGAAGCACTAACAACCCTCGCACACAACATAGCCTAAATGGCAATCCCCCATAACGCAGCGAAAGGGCAAGAAAATCAACCTAATGTCCTCCCACCACAGGGGGCAGGGTCGCTAGGGTCTACCCCCGCGGCAAGAACTGTGACACCTGAAGAAGTAAGGCAAGTGGTCGAAGAGGCGGTTAGAGCAGAAAAAGAACGTGAAAATATTGGACGTTTTAGGTATCAAACGTCGTATCCAAGGGAAGTAGAAGACATCCCTTTTCCGGCCAATTTCAAACATCCATATTTTCAAAAGTTCAATGGAGAAGGATCCCTCATCACTAGCATGGGAAATTTTTCTACGATACCACGGTACTGCTTGCGGTTGTTTGGTTCATCACTAACACACAAAGCATTTTGATGGTATTCTAGTTTGGCACCTGGATCGATACATACCTGGGAGCAAATGCAGGAGGTTTTCATGTCAAACTTCTTCTCCTCGGAATGTGATGTCAGTATTACGGAACTAACCTCTATTCAGCAAAGAGAAGGAGAGTCGGTAGAGAAGTTTATAGACAGGTGGAAAACATTAGGGGCTTCATGTACACAACTACCGGAGGAAAAAGAACAAGTTAAGATGTATCTAAATTCTATGGGGACAGGAATTACATTCGGACTGACTAGCGCCGATATCAGAACCTTTCGTGATTTGGCTACTAAAGCCCACGCGTTGGAGCTGATGACTCGTAAGATCCCAACATTTCACCATGATACGACTAGGAGAGTGTCTGGCAGGACAGCTATGAACGCTGTCGATCATGACAGAAGAAGAAAAGACACAAAGGACTCGAGAGAAAGAAGACCGGACCAACGCGAAGAAGGTGATAAGTCAAGAAATAGGTACAACGGGAAGAGGCCTAGAATGCTGAACTCTCATGAGGGGTTCACATTTGAAAAAGAAGATGTCGCCCCTATGATGGATCAGTTATTAAAAGCTGGCACGATAGTATTGCCGGAGCCTAAGTTCCCAGAAGATGTAACAAGAACCAGAGAAAGGGATTTTTGTCGTTATCATCATCTGGTGGGGCATCCAACAGAGAACTGTTATACACTGAAATGTATAATACAGCGACTGATCAATAGGGGCGAGATAGTATTGGGGAAAGAAAGAGAGGGGCTCCATGGCAACCGTTAACATGCTTACAGTCCGAAAAAAGGACCAAGATGCGAATAACGCAGGAAGCAGTAAAGCTGTAAAGAAGGTTGCGGTGATCACACTATGGTCAGGTAAGAAGGTAGTAAGCCCTACAAAATAAAAAATAGAAGAAGCGATTGCAAAGGAGAGTAACAGCGGCAAGACGAAGGAGAAGAATGAGATGACGAGAGTGAATTATGACGTGGTAAATCATCTAAAAGGAATACCGGCCCGATTAAGCGTTTATGATGCACTGAAGCTATCAGAAGAATTTTGACAAAGTTTGATCCAGGCTTTATTTGATCATGACATCAGGGAAACCTTACTGGCGGAGTTAGAACATGAAGAACTCAATGAGCATAAGGACTGTTTCTTGGTCATTTCTTTTTCTGATGATGATCTGATCTGTGAGGAAGACCATAACAGACCACTAATGATAGAAGGCCATATTCGTGGAAAGAAAGTCAAATGGATTATGGTAGATAATGGGTCTACAGTAAATCTTTTACCACTCTCAATATTAAATAAATTAAACTACCGTCGCTCAGAACTATGCCTCAGCAGAATGATGATGCAAGGTTTTAATTAAGATGGGCAGCGCACACTTGGCAAGATTACGGTAACGTTGGAAATAGGAGAATTAATTACTGACATTGTTTGTCACGTCATAAGTGCAATAACGACATACAACCTTCTCCTAGGAAGGCCATGGATACATCAGTACAATATCATACCTTCTATCCTGCATCAGTGTTTCAAATACTATAAAGACAGAGTACAACATAAAGTGATAGCCGATGCGAGACTGTATACAGAAGCTGAGTCCTTCTTTGCAGATGCTAGCTATTATAAAGAATTTGCTGTCGAAAAAATAAATAAGGATGAAGGTGGTGTCTTACAGAATGATCGAAAAAGTGTAATTACGAAGTTAGCAGAAAAAGTAGTGTCATCTGAAACTGCAGAAATAAGCAAGAAGTTCTATTTTGTACCAAAATATTTAAGGTAGCCGGGACAACCACCGTTAACCCTGTTGTCATCTGCACAACTAAAAATTTTACAGTCAAATTATACGGTGCCGCTGCCGTATGCTGAAAGAAATAAGCCATTTTCGGCCTATCCAACAAGATTTCAAGTTAAGGTGAATGAAAAATATCCTGAGACAATCGAGTTCTATATTTCAGAAGCAGTAAGGACAAGAAGAGAGACTCAAAGTAATGACTACTGTGGTAGGTCGACGCCGCAAGACCTCCAAAAGTATAGTCCAGCAAGTAAGAAAATTATGAAAAATATGGGCTTTGATTATGAAGAACCCATTGGCCTTAACCATGGGAAGGGAATTCAAGTCCCCATTGGGGTCGATCAGGAGAAGCGTCGAAAATTTCAAGGGTTGGGGGCAAGCTAGCCAATGAATACGATTGCAATCGTGTAGCCTGTAATACCCTGAAAATCGGGGGTCGTGTATAAACTCAACTCCCGAGTTCCAGACCGTCACTTATGCAACAAAATTGGTTATGATTCATTGTTGTCTGATTTAAAGCATTCACATGAGTAAAAGTATACCAAAACTGCAATTCATACTTCAGATCCAGTGATAAAAGCAAGCGGAAGACTAAACAATATATATATCACTGTATGGAAAAATAAAGTAAATCTCATCTGTCTCCAAAGTATGACTACATCTCTGAGTCTCATATACATGTACATAAACAAAAAAATAATGTTCAAAAAAAGTCCCACTGATGTCCCCTCGATCCAGGTCGCCTACGGGAAGCCGTCGTGATACTGCATATACGAGAACTCATCCTGGTCCTCGTCGATCTCTGGCTCCACCTCCTGGATCTCGACCTCACCTGCATCTACAACAGGGTCTGGTGGGTGTTGCAAACACCATCCCGTAACGTGGGAATGAGTGATCAACTCAGTGGAATCATAGAGTAAAGATTAGCATGTTCACAATTCAATCACGCGATAATAGTAAAGCAGTAAATCAGACAATCCTAATACTGTTGTTAATGCAAGATGATATGACGTGATGTATGCCCTCACCGACGATCACCCTCATGCGGCAACATCTTACGACCGCGGCATGCCACACTCCCTAGAGTGCTCCACATCTTCCAGGCACATGCAATGCTATGGTGATATGATTTCCAAGTTGTTATTAGTCCATTCAAACAGCAGGATTGGGAAACTAAGGTACTTCCCTTGTATCAATCCCAACACAGATCCTGTCTAGGGTCGTCACTCCTAGTAATCTCATACGATGCATATTTCGTAGGTCACTGCAAGGGCTGCCAGGGCTGTTGCTCGCACTCGTTGCACCGCTCCCCCATCACCTTATCAATACAGGCCTACCGTACTCTACTGCAACGGAAGGGTCGTCGCCTCCCGTGGACTCAGAATACGCTCGCAGTCACTACAAAGGGCTCGTCGCCTGATCAGTGTAGGCCGACAGCTAGAATATAGTGTCCCATACCACCATAATCTGATCACGAGTCTAGGTACTCACTGGTCACTACGGGGAGGTTTGTGGCCCCAGCGTAGGCCGACAGCTCGACCACGGTGTCCCATACCACCATGCCCGGCTCATGAGTCTTCGTGGATCAAGGTACCATGGTTAACAGGGTTTACAATGGTAAGTTCGGTACCATAGGTTCAAGCAGTTATGACTCATACAAGGTGAACATACATCGGCCAGTCGGGTTACTTGACGGGCTCGACTAGCTCGATCGCATCTCAAGTCGAACGACATGAAGTGCGTAAAACACTTCGCGTGGCCTAACCACTGCCGCCAACTCTAAACACGAATCACGCTCATCGACGCGTCGTTCGTGGCTATGACCAGTCAGCCACGAATTCGCTCGGTTACCGACTGCCTGGACTAAGTCAAGTCCCACACATCTATGGAATCACATTAACAATATATGTAAAGGTATTAGAATTTAAATCCAATCATGTGAGCATGCTAACACATGTTATAACATTCAACTTAAGCAAATCTTCAAGGCATACTTTCCATGCATGTAATGCAATCATGCATAAGGTCAACATGTAGGAAATCATTTAGGTCAGCATATTAATCAAGAAATCAATCTCAAACTACTACATAACATCATTTAATTCAATACATACTAATACAAGCATTTATACAAACACATACACTACACACTTAAGTCTACATATAGTATGTCGACCCAAAGTGCGCAACTAGGCGAATCTCTTCGCCAAACTGATTATGCAAACATTCCTAACTCCCTAATGCGGCAACAAACCATGTCAATCACGTCAGCAAAATATGCACGTAGACCGTACTTCCTACAAATGACTAAAATGCCCTAAATCTCATATTCTTCGTTAATTTACGAAACAGGAAACGGAGAGCATGTTGTACATGTCAAACGGCGATGCCGTCGATAATCTACTATTAAACGACATTGAAAGCGTTGTAAACCGTCAATCAAAGCGTCTAAAATCCTCACCTAGTCTCTTACGGAAGCGTGATTTTGAACGGAGCGTGTACGCTTCGTCTACGGCAGTAGGAGAACCTGATTTATGGAATACGTTAGCTAACACACCCTAAATCTGGATAAATCCTAAATCAGCAAGTTCTAGGGTTGTTTTGTACCTGAAAGAACGGAGAAATCACCAACCAGGTGATTGGGAAGAGGTGCTGAAGCAGCAGCAATCGGCGGCTCGGAAGCGGGAAAAATCCCTTTCAATCTCTCTCTCAAACTCTCTCTCCTTTTCCTAGGGTTTGCAATTTTCGGATGGGAGAGAGAAATGAGGGTTTCAACCCCTTTTATAAGCTTAAAAACGCCGAAAATAGGCTCCGGAACGAAGTTTACTTGGTGCCTATCCATTTCGGGACTGTTTCAATTCAAAAGTTACTTTCTGGTGGTCCCCTGGTCGATTGCGATCAGACTTAAGCTCATGCGTACCAGATGTAGCTCGTATTAAGTTTTCAGTCTGGTAGGGTTCGCAGATCGCACGTGGCGGACCAGTTTCAGTTCAGCGGTCACCGCACGTAGATCAGGGCTGAAAGTCTCATGATAATAAATAGAAATTTTTCCTGATCCGAGGGTGTAATCTGGATGAATTCTGACGGTCAGAATGCTTAATACTGACGCGTCAAGTCGTGTGTCAGATTTGAATTTGAAATTCCAAATCTGTCCCTATTCGCGGTCGCTTCAGTCCGGGTTCAACGAAATAGTCTGTGATTATCGGTTTGACTTGATTTTCGAGATGATTGTCAAGTCCAGCTGGGCGGTTCTAACGGTCTAAGATAGGAGGTATCGGACCTTCGACGCGCGGTCTAAATCCAATATAAAAATTCAATGTGGTCCAGAGGACAAACCCGCTTAGAGTTTGATCCGAGGTTATAGAGTATTGTAGAGTTGTTTGTTCTACTTGATTTGGGTCTTGTAGAACGTATTTAAAGTGATCAGGGACTATTTCCCAGCTACTCTAGCGTTGCGTTAGCTAACTTACGCTTAATTTCCATGGAAATTAATTCTACGCGATTTCGGGTCGAGTTGGTACTCGAGCCCAAGTACGGATTTTTCACGGGCGTTACAATCTACCCCCCTTAACAAATAATTTCATCCTCGAAATTTGTACCTTTTCGTACTCCTCAAGAAGCTGTGGGTAGTTCTTTCTGATCTCGGCTTCTGTCTCCCAAGTAGTGTAACATCCCGAAAATCGGGGGGTCGAGCAAAAACCCAACTCCCGAGTTCCAAAATGTTATTTATGCAACATAGATATGTATGATTGAATGTTGTCTGTGATAATGTATTGAACATGAGTGAGATTAAGTTAGAACAGCATATCATACTCCAGAGACAGTTAAATTAACAAGCGGAAGACTGTGATAGTATGTATAACATATATAAACTGTTTTATGTCTCCAGAGTGTGAACATGTTACCAGGTTATATACATACATGTATACTCCAAAAGTAGACAAAATGAATATACATGAGTGCGCTAAAAATAAAAAATGACAAGTATCAAAGTATCTAATCAACCTCCATGTAATCCCGTCAATCAGATCACGCATAAAGGAGGGATCCTCCTCATCATCATCAAGTCCAGCACCGCCTCGCAGGCCGCGCCATCATCTGCAATCACAAAAGGGACTGGTGGGTGTCCGGAAACACCATCCCGTAACGTGGGAGTGAGTAGCTAACTCAGTGGAATAATAGAGCAAAGATTAACATGTTATCAAATCAATCATGCGATAATAGTAAGGCAATAATTCAAACATTTCTAATACTGTTGTTAATGCAATTATGACATGACGTGATGTATGCCCTCACCGACGATCACCCTCATGCGGCAACATCTTACGACCGCGGCATGCCACACTCCCTAGAGTGCTCCACATCTTCCAGGCACATGCAATGCTATGGTGATATGAATTCCAAGTTGTTATTAGTCCATTCAAACAGCAGGATTGGAAAACTAAGGTACTTCCCTTGTATCAATCCCAACACAGATCCTGTCTAGGGTCGTCACTCCTAGTAATCTCATACGATGTATATTTCGTAGGTCACTGCAAGGGCTGCCAGGGCTGTTGCTCGCACTCGTTGCACCGCTCCCCCATCACCTTATCAATATAGGCCTACTGTACTCTACTGCTACTGAAGGGTCGTCGCCTCCTGTAGACTCAGAATACGCTCGCGGTCACTACAAAGGGCTCGTCGCCTGATCAGTGTAGGCCGACAGCTAGAATATAGTGTCCCATACCACCATAATCTGCTCACGAGACTAGGTGCTCACTGGTCACTACGGGGAGGTTTATGGCCCCAGCGTAGGCCGACAGCTCGACCACGGTGTCCCATACCACCATGCCCGGCTCATGAGTCTTTATGGATCAAGGTACCATGGTTAACAGGGTTTACAATGGTAAGTTCAGTACCCTAGGTTCAAGCAGTTATGACTCATACAAGGTGAACATACATCGGCCAGTCGGGTTACTTGACGGGCTCGACTAGCGCGATCGCATCTCAAGTCGAACGACATGAAGTGCGTAAAACACTTCGCGTGGCCTAACCACTGCCGTCAACTCCAAACACGACTCGCGTTCATCAACGCGTCGTTCGTGGCGAAGATAAGCTAACCACGAATTCGCTCGGTTACCGACTGCCTGGACTAGGCATAGTCCCAAACAATCATAGAATCACATCAGCAGTTGTGTAAGGGTAATGGAAATGAAATACAACCATGAGAGCATGTTAACACATGTTATTACATACAACTTAAGCAAATCATCGTACACATGTCTTTCACACATATAATGAAATTAAGCATGTCGCCAACATATAGGAAATCCTCTCCATCAACATATTAATTGAGAATTCAATCTCAAAGTAACTCATAAGGAAATCATCAAGCACATGTTATAACATACAGCTTAAGCGAATCGTCAAGCACATGCATTTCATTCATATCATGAAATCATGCATATGGCTAACATGTAGGAAACCATTCACACCAGCATATTAATTGAGAAATCAATCTCAAACTAATTCATAACACCATTTAATTCAATACATACTAATACAAGCATTTATACAAACACATACACTACACACTTAAGTCTACATATAGTATGTCGACCCGAAGTGCGCATTTAGGCGAATCTCTTCGCCAAACTAATTATGCACGTATTCCTAACATCCTAATGCGACAACATATCATGTCAATCACATCAGCAAAATATGAATGAAATTTATACTTCCTACAAATGACTAAAATGCCCTAAATCTCATATTCTTCGTTAGTTTACGAAAAAGGAAACGGACAGCATGTTGTACATGTCAAACGGCGTTGCCGTCAAGAATCTACTATTAAACGACATTGAAAGCTTTGGAAACAGTCAATCAAAGCGTCTAAAATCCGCACCTTGTCTCTTATGGATGTTGAAATTCGAACGGAGCGTATACGCTTCGTCTACAGCGATAAGAGAACCTGTTTTACGAGATTTACTAACTATCAAGCTATGGAACGGAAGAAACATCAAATCAGCAACTTTCTAGGGTTTTTCTTACCTGAAAACGCGGAGGAATCGCCGGGAAAGCGATCGGAGTGCGTTGCCTAAGCACGTACAGCAGCAACAACAGGTGGCAGGAAGATCTCTCCCACCTTCTCTCACAAACTCTCACCTTTTCTCTCTCCCGATCTAGGGTTTTTGCAAATTCGGATGGGAGAGAGGAGTGAGGGTTTCAAGACCTTTTATAAGCCCAAACTTGCCCGAAATAGGCTCGGGAACAAGTTTCACTTGAGGGGTAACCAAATCGGGGCTGTTTCGGTCCAAAAGATGCTTTCTGGTGGTCCCCTGGTCGATTGCGATCAGACTTAAGCTCATGCGTACCAGATGTAGCACGTATTAAGTTTTCAGTCTGGCAGGGTTCGCAGATTGCACGTGGCGGACTAGTTTCAGTTCAGCGGTCACCGCATGTAGATCAGGGCTGAAAGTCTCATGATAATAAATAGAAATTTTTCCTGATCCGAGGGTGTAATCTGGATGAATTCTGACGGTCAGAATGCTTAATACTGACGCGTCAAGTCATGTGCCAGATTTGAATTTGAAATTCCAATTCTGTCCCTATTCGCGGTCGCTTCAGTCCGGGTTCAATGAAATAGTCTGTGATTATCGGTTTGACTTGATTTTCGAGACGATTGTCAAGTCCAGCTGGGCGGTTCTAATGGTCTAAGATAGGAAGTAACGGACTTTCGACGCGCGGTTAAATCCTATACAAGAATTCAAAGTGGTCCAGAGAACAAACCCGCTTAGAGTTTGATCCGAGGTTATAGAGTATTATGGAGTCATACGTTCTACTCGATTTGGGTCTTGTAGAACGTATTTAAAGTGATCAGGGACTGTTTCCCAGCTACTCCAGCGTTGCGCTAGCTAACTTACGCTAAATTTTCATAGGAATTAATCCTAAGTGGTTTCTTTGGCTATGAAATTGGGTTCTGAGTGATTTTTCAGGTGTTTTAGTTGACCCATTGCCTTAGGACGTCAAATCCCAGATTGGCCAAAATCCGGGGTGTTACAAGTAGCCTCCTCCTCAGAGTGATGCGTCCATAGTACCTTCACAAGGGGAATCACCTTGTTACGCAGTACCTGCTCCTTCCTGTCTAAGATGCGTGTCGGTCGCAGGATATAAGTAACATCCTCTCCTAACTGCACCTGCTCCCATCTGATGATATGGGAAGGATCAGCAACGTACTTCTTCAGCATAGAAACATGAAATACGTTGTGGACGCTCGCGAGGGGCGTGGGTGAAGCCAATCGGTAAGCCACCGCTCCCACACGATCGAGGATCTGGAATGGACCAATGAATCGCGGTGCCAGCTTCCCCTTCTTCCCGAACCGAAGGACTCCCTTCATAGGGGAAACTCGCAAAAACACGTGATCCCCGACTGTGAACTCTAGTAGCCGTCGTCTCGTATCGGCGTAGCTCTTCTGTCTGCTCTGCGCTGTAAGAAGCCGACGTCGAATAATATCGATCTTCTCTGACGTCGCCTGCACCAACTCTGGGCCAATCAAGCTACGCTCACTGACCTCTAACCAGCAATGCGGTGCGCGACAAGGTCGCCCATACAGCGCCTCATAAGGTGCCATGCCGATACTCGCCTGGAAGCTATTGTTGTACGCAAACTCGGCATATGCAAGACAGTCATCCCAACTGTCCTTAAAGTCCAATGCGCAAGCTCGCAACATGTCTTCCAGGATCTAGTTCACTCGCTCCGTTTGTCCGTCCGTCTGTGGGTGGAAGGCAGTACTGAACTTCAACTTCACACCCATAGCCTCCTGAATGCGAGTCCAGAAAATAGAAGTGAACCGCGTGTCTCTGTCCGACACGATCTCCAACGGAACTCCATGCAGACGCACAATCTTTCGGATGTACAATCTAGCCAGCTCGTCTGCAGAGTTCGTAACTCTGATCGGTAGGAAGTGCGCCGACTTCGTCAATCGGTCGACGATCACCCAAATAGAATCATGTCCCTTCCTCATCTTCGGTAACCCAGAAATGAAGTCCATGGAAATGAAATCCCACCTCCATTCTGCAATCGGCATAGGCTGCAAAAGTCCAGGTGGTCGGCGATGCTCTGCTTTCACCTGCTGACAAGTGAGACAACGGGACACGAACTCAGCTATGTGGGTCTTCATACCTTCCCACTAATACGTCCTCTTCACATCACGATACATCTTTGTACTGCCTGGATGCATCGCGAGTCTAGTAGAATGCGTAGCCTCGAGAATCTCTCGTCTCAGGTCAGGGACATCTGAGGCGCATAGGCGGCCACGGTAACGTAAGCCCCCATCCATACCAACTCGTCAGTCAGCGTCAGCATCATCATTGGCCTGCTCTCGAAGCTCAGTAAGATGCGCATCGTCCCTCTACGCCTCGATGACTCGGTCATCGATCTAAGATCGCACCTGTACGTGTGCTATGAACTCAAATGGCTCCTCTACGGTGAGTTTCTGCTCAAAGTCTCGCAAAAACTCAACCATATCCCACTCGGCAACCATCAGCGGAGCCGCAAACTCTATCGCCTTCTTGCGGCTCAACGCATCAGCCACAAGGTTCGCCTTCCCAGGATGGTAAGAGACTTCAAACTTGAAGTCCTTCAGCGTCTCCATTCACCGCCGCTGCCTCATATTCAAGTCTCGCTGCGTGAATATGTACTTGAGGCTCTTGTGGTCGCAAAAGAGCTCGAACTCCTCTCCGTAGAGGTAATGTCTCCAGAGTCTCAGTGCGAATATAACGGCTGCCAACTCTAGGTCGTGTGTAGGGTAATTCTCCTCGTGCTTCCTTAATTGTCTCGAGGCATACGAAATTACCCTGTCCCTCTGCATAAGGACACAACCCAAACCAACACTAGACGCGTTAGTGTATATAGTGTATCTAACCCCTTGCTCTGGCAATACTAGCACAGGGGCGGACGTAAGTCTGTCCTTCAGCTCCTGAAAAGCTGACTCCGCCTTATCATTCCAGGCGAACTTCACGTCCTTCCGTGTCAACTGAGATAAGGGTCTCGCGATCTTCGAGAAGTCCTGAATGAAGCGCCGATAGTAGCCAGCGAGACCCAAGAAGCTCCTCACCTCAGTGACAGAACCAGGCTGCTCCCAGTCCTGCACCGCAGCTACCTTAGACAGGTCAACTGCCATACCATCCTTGGACACCACGTGTCTCAGAAACTTCACCTCCTGCTTCCAGAAGTCGTACTTTTTGTACTGTGCGAACAACTGATGCCGTCTGAGCGTATCAAGGACCAAACGCAAGTGCTCCTCATGCTCCTCTCGACTCCTAGAGTACACCAAAATGTCGTCAATGAAGACAACGACGAATCGATAGAGGAAAGGGCGAAATATCCGGTTCATCAGATCCATGAACACGGCCGGTGCGTTCGTGAGACCGAACGACATTACGAGGAACTCGTAGTGGCCAAAACTGGTCCTGAATGCTGTCTTCTGCACGTCCTCATCCCTGACGCGCAGCTGATGATAACCTGACTGAAGATCAATCTTCGAGAAGTACTGCCCTCCTCTCAACTGATCAAACAAGTCATCGATCCTGGGCAAAGGGTACTTGTTCTTCACCGTGAGCTGGTTCAGCCTGCGATAATCAATACACAATCGCATCGAACCATCCTTCTTCTTCACGAATAAGACCGGTGCTCCCCAAGGTGACACGCTAGGCCGTATAAGGCCAAGCTCTAGCAGACCATCAATCTGCGTCCTCAACTCCTCCATCTCACATGGTGCCATGCGATACATCGGCAGTGAGACGGGTGTAGAACCAGGAATCAGATCGATAGTAAAATCGATCTCACATCGGGGCGGCAAGCCAGGGATCTTCCTGAACAGATCCCCGAACTCAGAAACAACTGGCGTCTGCTCAAGTACCTGGGCACCAGCGTCGCGCAATAGAGTGGCGTAGCTAAGTATGCGGAAAGGAAGATTTACCCACACTGGAAATGTGAAGGATGCACCCTCAGGCTCGTACGCTGTGACTATACAAGTCTCGCAGTCAATCTCGGATCTCGCTGCAGTCAACCAGTCCATGCCAAGAATGACGTCGAGATAAACAAGCGAGGGATCGACGACCAGATCAAGAGTCATCGTCCTGCCTCCCAGATCAACCAAACAACCCTCACACATCTGGGTGACATCCGAATAATCTCCATGAGCTGCAAAGACTCGCACGCTATCCATAGTGACAGTCTGTAACCCAAGACGTCTGACTACGGCACGCGATATCAAAGAAATCATGGAACCAGTGTCCACCATGATAAGAACGAGAGTACCTCCGATATGGGCCGTAACCTCGAAGGCTGAATGCTGGAAAGTCGGCGTCGCAGCTGCCTCAGCTGTCAATGCATGAACTCGAGCCTGTTGTGACCGGTTCGGCCGCTGTGTCAAAGGCCGTAGAGGCTGTCTAATCTGCGATACCGGAGGTCTGAAAGAAGGATGCGCAGGAGCTGACCGTATAGGCGGTGCTGATATCGCCTGTGGACGTACACGGTCAATCTTCTGCGGCGGTGAGAACCCACTTTCCCGCATCCTCGAAAAGCAACTCTGCGCCAAGTGGCCCATCCTCCCACAGTATGTACATGTCAAATCAGGGCACTGAAACGGTGGTACAGGCGCCGTAGTCCTAGCAGGAGGATCAATGCAAGGCCTCTTGCCCGCGAAGGGCCTGTCTGGCAAATCCGGTCGTGGCCTAGAAGCAGCCGGGCCTCGAGATCGCGCAAGTCGATCCACGTCCTGCTCTGCCCGCATGGACATGTGAATCAACTCCGCATAGGAGGAAAAACTAACACAACACATCTTCGACCGAATATCCGGTCGCAAGCCCTCCAAAAAGCGCCGTATGCGCATCTGCTCATCAGCTAAGATCGTCGGGACGTACCTGCCCAACTCTGTGAACCGATGCTCATACTCGGTAACTGTCATCGCTGCCTGTCTGAGACGGAGAAACTCGTTCTCCCTGTCGTGCCTGTAGGTCTGGGGATAATACTTCTCATGGAAGCGGAACTCAAATGCTGCCCACGTCCATACAAAGTCTGCGGCAACGGTCCACAGTACGCTATCCCACCACATGCTGGCCTCTCTCTCAAACAGGAAGGTAGCCAGCTCTACCTGCTCAGCCTCGGTGCAGTGCAACATCCGCAAGACCTTCGACACCCGGTCGAGCCAGTACTTAGCCTCCTCGGGTCTGTGAGAACCCGTGAAAGTAGGAGGCCGCAAGTGCTGAAATCGCTCCAAAAGGCCCCGTGTGTCGGCAGGATTCCCCGCAGGGAAAGCAGGCGGCGCAGGATGAGCCATGCCCTCATCCTGGGCGTATGTATAGGCATCCTCAGCTGGATGCGCAGGTGGTGCAGGTGGAGTAGATGTAGTCGCACCCCCACCCTGGGCTAATGTCCCCACTATGGTGGTCAGAAGCTGCTGCTGCTGCAGCATCATAGCCATCATCTGCTCGAATCTGTCAGGGGGTGGAGCAGGCTGTGGCGGATGCGGTGTGGAAGTAGATGCGCGATGTGGCTCTCTGACTGATGGCGTAAATGGCGGTGGTCCATCTGTAGGACCAGCGGCAGGCTGAGATGATCGAACCGCCTCAGGAATCGGGCCCACAGCAGGGTCCGCATGGGTGCCAGACTGCGAAGGAGTCTAATCCATATGCTCTGACAATGCAAACCGAACCGTGCTCTGCGTAGTCTTAGGTGGCATTCCCTATATTCAAAATAGGGCGCAACCTTGTCAGTCTCAATTGCACAAATACACCACAATCATCCACATAAAGAGTCAAAGGCATTCCATGCATTTCAATTAATCAAAATTGTCACAATACAAGGGATATATCCTTACAAGCATCATGACGAGAATTACATGGAAATTAAGACAGTTAAACAACAGCAACATGAACAAAGCACTAGCCCTAACAGGCTTATACACATAAAGCAGGAAATGACTAACTACTGATAATAACATCAAAGATCGCATCGCTAGTCGGAGTCTGGTGACGGAGGAGGAGCACCCTTATCCTGTAAGCAACACAGGATCGCCTTCAAGGTGCGAGTCACCTTGCCAAATTTCTTCTTTGTAACGGCCTTGGCATCAGCGACCTCTGCGCGAAGTTCTTGGACTTCCCTTCGCAAAGCGGTCTGACTCTCCTCCATCCGAGCAATGCAATCGTCGATAGTAGCCTGCGTAGAAGGAGGAGGGCTCTCATCAGTATCCTGAGCCTCCTCTTCTGCTTCTTCCTGAGCTTCTTCTCTAGGTTCTTCTTCGCTTTGATCTTCCTCATCATCAAAGTCATCCCCACTATCCCTTTCGAGTTGATTTTCACGGTATTGTGACCCAATCTTCATCTTGACCATTGTCGACTCATCGATGGTGTGAATCGATACCGACAATTCTGGCCCAAGTCTATAGGCAAACTCAAGCGCAATCTTGCAAATAAGTCGGCCAAAGGGAAGCGATTCGGATGTTCTTCTTGACCTGGCTATGAGAACTATCTGCTGTAAGATGAAAGTGGCCATACATACGTTCTCTCCCTGGGCCACCAGAAATAAGAAATCGACCATAAGACGTGTACATTCAATGCGGTTCGTCGACCTGGGATAAACATTGAATGTGCAGATATGATGCAGCAAGCGCAAATCCTCAGACATGTACGTCGCCTTGAGGCTATTATTAGGCTCCCATGGAACCAACTTATCGCACAGAAACCTGGTGCGGCGATCTCGTTCACGTCTAGTCCTCAGATTCTTCTCACTAGGATGCACATCACCTAGAGGCACGTTGAGAAGTCACGCAATCAACCGAACGTCGATCGTAGCCATCCGATCTCTACCAAAAGGGATTTTGAACTGCAAAGGCTCCAAGGTAGGATTCTGGATACTAGCATAGAAGGCATGAACGGTGCTCACATTAGCACGAGCGCGAGCTTCAAAGATCGGACCCCAATGCGCAGCTTCAATGCGTTCGAACAACAGATACTCACCGAACAATCGTCCATCTACGTCCGCCTCAAATAACACTTTGCGATCAGTGTATTGGCCATGAGGCATCTCCGAAAGAATTGTTCGCCCAAGGTGTGCATGGGGATCCAAATCCCGCTTTGTACGGCACTCCAGGACTGCAGCTGGACCTGCGGCGGCGCTTGAACTTGCGGCACCACCCCGCGGTCTTCTCGATCTAGCAGGGCGGCTCGGCCCAGCTTCGTCTGTTGCGGTTTTCCTCTTACCCATCAAAGATATGATGGATGAGAGTGATAAAAGGCCCAAAATGGCTTCCACGAAAGCCATGGAAAACGGTGAAAATGCGAAGAAGTGGCTGCCCAATCTGAGAAAAAGAAATCTAAGCGTCGTAGAGGGATGCTTCAAGCTTCCCAAGGCTGTAGTTTCAAGGAAAAATACAAACAAAAAGATAGAATGGAGCACCTCACGATTTCAGCTCTATTTGGGGGATTTTGGAGCTCCAAATGGTGAGATCTTCAAGAAGAGGGGCTGCCAACACCCAATAAGTGATGGGTGGTGGTCGGTTTTGGCCAAGGAGGGACCTAGGAGTGATTTGGGACGCCGAAATTTGGAGATGGTTGCTGAAAATCGAAAATAGGGCTATGGGGAGGGCTGTTTGTGAAGGAGGGGTATGATTTAGGGGTATTCGTGAGATGGGAGCTACCTAGGGAGGGTGTGGACCTTATTTAAGGGCGTGCGCCCAAGATTTAGGTCCAACGGACCCCACCGGTCGGCGATGCATCGCCCGACCGGCGATGGCATCGTCGGCCAACTTCCAAGTTGGCCAGTGGGACCACATGGGTCTGGTCCCCCATGGTCCAGAGGTTCCAAAAATGTATGTTCCACCCCCTAGTTCATCGTATTTTGGTCTGTATGAGCCCAAATATGTGTTCGGGGCTTTCCGGGACCACATCGCAATCTCGAATACCAAACCATATGATGCAGCATATGAATTTGTCCATAGATCCTTAGTTTCTAAAGAAAGTGAAGTTAGAATGGCCTTTTGTCCATTTTTCATGAAATTTTACTATTCACTATAAATTTTATGAAAGTACTAATTTGTGTTATTTTCACATTAGGTTTGATGCTTAATATGAAATGGATAAGAAAGAAATGAAGATTGGAGTGTTTAGAGGAGGAATTTTGAAAATTTTTGGTGAAACGGGGTTTTTAAGCCCTGGCGATTGATTACAGGAGTCGTGGTCATCTCACGGCCCAAGGATTCAATTTTGTGGTTTAAAACCGCTCATAGGTCGTCTCAACCTGACTTCCTACAGCTTAGAAGCGATTCGGGTTACCTTATGCGACCCGAGATGCATTACAGACTCGATCTTGCGATCGATTCTAATAGACTTCGCCTATCGGCGAATCTGCGATCCTAGAAGTGTTTCTAGACCCTTCTCGCACCCTCCTAAGTCAAAGGAAGCGACAGCGTACGTCGCGAGACCATAACCCAGGCCCAGTATACTCTCATTCATGCTCTGATACCAACTTGTAACACCCTGAAAATCGGGGGTCGTGTATAAACTCAACTCCCGAGTTCCAGACCGTCACTTATGCAACAAAATTGGTTATGATTCATTGTTGTCTGATTTAAAGCATTCACATGAGTAAAAGTATACCAAAACTGCAATTCATACTTCAAATCCAGTGATAAAAGTAAGCGGAAGACTAAACAATATATATATATCACTGTATGAAAAAACAAAGTAAATCTCATCTGTCTCCAAAGTATGACTACATCTCTGAGTCTCATATACATGTACATAAACAAAAGAATAATGTTCAAAAAAAGTCCCACTGATGTCCCCTCGATCCAGGTCGCCTACGGGAAGCCGTCGTGATACTGCATATACGAGAACTCATCCTGGTCCTCGTCGATCTCTGGCTCCACCTCCTGGATCTCGACCTCACCTGCATCTACAACAGGGTCTGGTGGGTGTTGCAAACACCATCCCGTAACGTGGGAATGAGTGATCAACTCAGTGGAATCATAGAGCAAAGATTAGCATGTTCACAATTCAATCACGCGATAATAGTAAAGCAGTAAATCAGACAATCCTAATACTGTTGTTAATGCAAGATGATATGACGTGATGTATGCCCTCACCGACGATCACCCTCATGCGGCAACATCTTACGACCGCGGCATGCCACACTCCCTAGAGTGCTCCACATCTTCCAGGCACATGCAATGCTATGGTGATATGATTTCCAAGTTGTTATTAGTCCATTCAAACAGCAGGATTGGGAAACTAAGGTACTTCCCTTGTATCAATCCCAACACGGATCCTGTCTAGGGTCGTCACTCCTAGTAATCTCATACGATGCATATTTCGTAGGTCACTGCAAGGGCTGCCAGGGCTGTTGCTCGCACTCGTTGCACCGCTCCCCCATCACCTTATCAATACAGGCCTACCGTACTCTACTGCAACGGAAGGGTCGTCGCCTCCCGTGGACTCAGAATATGCTCGCGGTCACTACAAAGGGCTCGTCGCCTGATCAGTGTAGGCCGACAGCTAGAATATAGTGTCCCATACCACCATAATCTGCTCACGAGTCTAGGTGCTCACTGGTCACTACGGGGAGGTTTGGGCCCCAGCGTAGGCCGACAGCTCGACCACGGTGTCCCATACCACCATGCCCGGCTCATGAGTCTTCGTGGATCAAGGTACCATGGTTAACAGGGTTTACAATGGTAAGTTCGGTACCCTAGGTTCAAACAGTTATGACTCATACAAGGTGAACATACATCGGCCAGTCGGGTTACTTGACGGGCTCGACTAGCGCGATCGCATCTCAAGTCGAACGACATGAAGTGCGTAAAACACTTCGCGTGGCCTAACCACTGCCGCCAACTCTAAACACGAATCACGTTCATCGACGCGTCGTTCGTGGCTATGACCAGTCAGCCACGAATTCGGCGGCTTGGAAGCGGGAAAAATCCCTTCCAATCTCTCTCTCAAACTCTCTCTCCTTTTCCTAGGGTTTGCAATTTTCGGATGGGAGAGAGAAATGAGGGTTTCAACCCCTTTTATAAGCTTAAAAATGCCAGAAATAGGCTCCGGAACGAAGTTTACTTGGTGCTTATCCATTTCGGGGCTGTTTCAATTCAAAAGTTGCTTTCTGGTGGTCCCCTGGTCGATTGCGATCAGACTTAAGCTCATGCGTACCAAATGTAGCTCGTATTAAGTTTTCAGTCTGGCAGGGTTCGCAGATCGCACGTGGCGGACCAGTTTCAGTTCAGCGGTCACCGCACGTAGATCAGGGCTGAAAGTCTCATGATAATAAATAGAAATTTTTCCTGATCCGAGGGTGTAATCTGGATGAATTCTGACGGTCAGAACGCTTAATACTGACGCGTCAAGTCGTGTGCCAGATTTGAATTTGAAATTCCAAATCTGTCCCTATTCGCGGTCGCTTCAGTCCGGGTTCAACGAAATAGTCTGTGATTATCGGTTTGACTTGATTTTCGAGATGATTGTCAAGTCCAGCTGGGCGGTTCTAACGGTCTAAGATAGGAGGTATCGGACCTTCGACGCGCGGTCTAAATCCAATACAAAAATTCAATGTGGTCTAGAGGATAAACCCGCTTAGAGTTTGATCCGAGGTTATAGAGTATTGTAGAGTTGTTTGTTCTACTCGATTTGGGTCTTGTAGAATGTATTTAAAGTGATCAGGGACTATTTCCCAGCTACTCTAGCGTTGCGCTAGCTAACTTACGCTTAATTTTCATGGAAATTAATTCTACGCGATTTCGGGTCGAGTTGGTACTCGAGCCCAACTACAGATTTTTCACGGGCGTTACATAGCATCCCATAGAAATATGCTGCCTCAATATCTTCGAGAACGAAAAATATATCTTCAGTAACAGTCACAATCATATCCAAGGGGCAAGTTCAAAGCCAAATGAGATTAAGTGTGCTCAATGAATGCAAAATTCTTCAAAGAAGTAAATGAAAGCCTATGTTGGCTTATACTCGCGTTGACAAAAAAAAGGAAATTGCTTCCGAAGGCGCTACTGATTTTTATACAGAACATTACCAAGATAATAATTCTGTATCAAAAGGGGGCAAGATGAATAGGATAAATAGGAAAGAAGTTCGTAAGCATATCAAAATCATATGACAAAGCATATCAAGATCATATGATAGCAAATAAAGAAAGACGAAGAAGGTGAGCACCATCAAGAGAGTTCTATAGAATTTTGCCTGAAATTGATACCACCATCAAGAGAGTTCTATAGAATTTTGCCTGAAATTGATATCACCATCAAGATGGTATATTACAAACGATACAAACGATACAGATGAGGAATTTCAGGCGAAAATACCTATCATCGTCTTTCAAGACAGCATGCTAGATCATCGTCAAAAGTCTTCAATCTTCCAAGACTTTTGAAGATAGCATATTAAATCGTCACCGAATAAAAAAGTGCTGATGATCGCTATCAAGCGTTGGCACTCATCACCGATAGAAATCTCCATCGAAATCGAATTATCAGGTATTGATGATCATAAAAAGAAAAGAGAATAGGTATCGCTACTGCCGATCAATCGCTCATCAAAGTTGTCATCATCGCTAAGATGATACATTGTTTTAAACACGATACAAAAGTCCTTATGACATTATCAGCAGCAGCGAAATGTCAATTATTGATCAACCATATGATAATAGTAGAATGAATCATACAGTCAACTGTATATATATAATTGGCGATAGCAATGGTTGTTTATCATAAAAAGGCAGCCTAGTCAAGTCCTGAAAAAAAAAAAAAAAAAAGAAAAGCCAAGTCCAAAAAGGACCAAATCTCAAAAGGGACCAGCTACGTATAAGACCTATGAAGATCGCCATTCGGGCAGCGGCGAGAAGCCAGTGGCCCTAAAAAGCCCGTGAAGGCCATCGTACACATACCCATGCGGGCAGCTGACGGAGTCAATGAACAAAAGCCAGAAGGCCAAAAGTTGACAAAAAAAGCCAAAAAAGCTCAAAGTCTTCAAATGACCAAAGGCCAAAAGAGCTAAAAGTCTTCAATGACCAAAAGTAAAAGAGCCAAAAGTCAACCGAAAGACCAAAAGTAAAATGTCAAAAAGTTGACTAAAAGCCAAAGTGCTAAAAGTCCTCAAATGACCAGTTAGCGTAACCCCTATGCTGTCTGTATAGCTTTCCGGTAGCATCACGGGGAATGGAGAACAAGCCCTCCCATTAATGGGCCCGACCTTGCAGGCGAAGAAAATGAGGGCTGCAGTGTGCGCTTTTGTTTCGACAAAGAAACAAATGCATTTTGATTTGGGGAGATTGTCTTATTCAAACATAACAGAGAGAGAGTACTATGAACATTCATCACATTCTATTAATACTGAGTTCGTTTACATCATCTTTACATCCCTTGATTCTAAGATAAATCATTTGTGCTTTAAGCATCAAGAGTTTATTTCGACAGCCTTCCGGTGCCTGATTTGATCATCTCCTATGACTTAGGAGGAATGCCGATCTGATAGATGGGTCATTTCGACAGCCATCCGGCACCTGATTTGATCATCTCCTAGGACTTAGGAGGAATGTCGATCTGATCGACGGGCCTTCAATGAAATAAAGATTTCAGCAGCATAACAGCGCCTATTTCAACCATCCTCTGGGACTTAGGAGGAATGTCAATTAAATCGACTGATCTTTCTCCTTAGAACCCATGAAGAGGACAAAACCCAGAGAAAGGAAGCCTGGGCCACGGACTTCGGCAGCACAACAGCTCTTGGGCTTTACAGACTGTAGGGCAGTCTGGTTGCGCGGTCCTGCGCAACTCCCAGGAGACTTCGTTCCTACCTTCTGTCTTCCGCTCCGCGTTGCTCCTCTTGAAAATCTTCAAATTACCTTTAATGAAGGAGGGGAGAGTGTTTCGATAAAGAAACAAATGCATTTTGATTTGGGAGAATTGTCTTATTCAAACATAACAGAGAGAATATTATGAACATTCATCACATTCTATTAATACTGAGTTCGTTTACATCCTTTTTACATCCCTTGATTCTAAGATAAATCATTTAGAAGTAAAGGATTTGTGCTTTAAGAATCAAGAGTTTATTTTGACAGCCTTCCGGTGCCTGATTTGATCATTTCCTAGGACTTAGGAGGAATGCCGATTCAATCGACGAGTCATTTCGACAGCCTTCCAGTGCCTGATTTGATCATCTCCTAGGACTTATGAGGAATGCCGATCCGATCGATGAGTCATTTTGACAGCCTTCCGGCGCCTGATTTGATCTTCTCCTAGGACTTAGGAGGAATGTCGATCCGATCGACGGGCCTTCAATGAAATAAAGATTTCAACAGCATAACAGCACCTATTTTAACCATCCTCTGGGACTTAAGAGGAATGTCGATTAATTCGACTGATCTTTCTCCTTAGAACCCATGAAGAGGAGAAAACCCAGAGAAAGGAAGCCTGGGCCATGGACTTTGGCAGCACAACGGCTCTTGGGCTTTACAGACTGCAGGGTAGTCCGGTTGTGAGGACACGCGCAACCGATATCGGTTGCGCGATCCTGCGCAACTCCCCGGAGACTTCGCTCCTACCTTCTGTCTTCCACTTCGCTTTGATCCTCTTGAAAATCTTCAATTTTTTCAAATGAAGGAGAGGAGGGGGTATTTATAGACCCTCACACATGTGAAAATCATGTTCTTAGCGATGTGGGACTATTTTTTAGTGCTTCGAGTTATCTTGAACGAAGCCTCTTGCACAACGCGCAACATAGATTGACTGCGTGGAACCGCGCAACCTATAATGGCTGCACGGTCCTGCGCACTGTCATGAAAACTACCTCTCCCTTCTTCTTTTCGAAAGTTCCTTCAAACTTCTTATCTCTTCTTTCTTTAATCCTTTGCCATTTTTTTGTGCCTCAATACATGCCCCCTCGATCCTTCCTTGATTGATTCCTAAAATCAAAGGGAGGATCGATCTTTCTCTGCCTGAAGATCTTTGAATAAACTGCAACTGAAGGATGACCGAATGCTCTTGCTTGCACAGGAGACAGGATGATTACACTTGCATGGTAGACTGGCTGATCATACTTGACCAGAAGATCGAATGATAACGTTCAATCGGAAGACTGGAATGATGGCGCTTGAACAAAAGGCTTGAATACTGGCGCCCAAGCGGAAGACTGGAATGCTAACGCTCAAACGGAGGACTGGAATGCCCCCAGTCAATAGTGTCGAGCAGATGTTTCACTAGAGAGGATAAGATTCTCTTTTCATTGAAGCATGCTGCTGCAGCAGTTGTGACAACTTCATCTTTGAGTGATTTGATCAGAGAACTTTCTTTCAACACTGTTGCTGCTGTAACGGTCTCTCCAGCAATTCTTTCCTTTTGATCAGCTCCAGTGATTCTTTCCTTTTGATTAGCTCCAGCGATTCTTTCTTTTGATCAGCTCCAACGATTATTTCCTTTTGCTCTATATCTGGTGCTGTTCTTTAATGCTGCTCCTGCCGCAATAACTTTTTCGATTGTTTCCTTTACTCACGATCTGCATAACTCAAGCTTTTGAATAATGGTTCTCCTGCCAAATTTATCAGAATTAGTATCTTAATTCATTATATTTTCAATATAGCTTTGTGAAGCATTGATAATTTTTGAAATAGATTGAGAGTTTCTTCTCTTTTTAGGCCGATTGTGATATTCGCAATATGATTTAAGCAATCTTTACGCTTGTCATCGTGCTTCGCATTTGTATTCTTTATATTGCATTCTTGAAGATTTCATCTTTAGCTCCAAAGGTTCAATCGCTGAGTCTTTTTACTGAGTCTTCTCTAGTTTGTGCTTCTTAGCATTTCTTTATAAAATTTTCTTAGATCTGTTGAGGCATAAAAAAATATTCCATGACTGGAGTATTTTGGTAAAAGTCCAGTTCAAAGGGTAATTTAGGTATTTTGGTAAAAATCCAGTTCAAAGGGTAGTTTAGGAATTTTGGTAAAAATCCAGCTCCACGGGTAGTTTAGGTATTTTGGTAAAAATTCAGTTCCAAAGGTGTTTTGGGTATTTTGGTAAAAATCCAGTTTCAGGGGTAGTTTAGGTATTTTAGTAACATTCCATATCCAAGGGGTAGTTTAGGTATTCTGGTAAAAGGGATTGAAAAGGGTAGTTTGGTAAAAAGGAGTGCATATGTGTCATTTTAAGAGAGAAATGTCATAAACCACCATTTAAGAGGTGGCTTGGTGGTCACCATAGTTTAAGAAAAGAAGAAGTTCAAGTGTGAAGCAATAGGTGGTGGTGATCACCACTCTGAAAGAGTGGTGAGGCCTATAAATACCCCACTTCCGCTTCATTTTAGGGGTTGGATCGGATTAGAACAGTTGAAGAGTTAGGAAATGAGAGAGAGAATCAAGGCAGGAGAGAAAGAGAAGGGAGTCTTTGCGCGGGACCGCGCAACTAAAGTTGTTTGCTCATATTGCGCAACTAGAGTTGCTTGTGCGTATGTGCATAGCTAAAGTCAGGTGACTTTCACGCCAGTTCGCAAGGGAGTTTTGGAGAAAACTCCTTGCGCAGCCCCACGCAACGGGAATGGGAGTTTTCCCATGAGCCAGACGCCCTAGAAATGCCGTCCGAAGGAAGATATCTTTGCGCAGTTCCGCGCAACAAGCCGGATGTTCAGTCACGCTTAAACAGAGAATTTCATCTTTCCTTCTGCTGCGTCATTGGTGGGGTCCACTACAGCAGCCTTTCCAGAAATCCACACCTTCCACCGTCTTCCTCTCAAAATTTCGACCGTAAAAGGTAAGTTCTGATCATCCGACGACATGGTCCACTTAGACAATCAAGTCATGGAAGCAGCCAAACGGTCCTCTTTTGATCATTGTAGTGATCATGAGGAAGCACATAATCAAGAAAGATCAACATGGTTCTGAGTAGTTTTTTTCCCTCTATCTGACAGACGACTCAGATCGACCTTCTACTTCGTGATAATGGCCCACTACAGATGAACCGATACTTTGTTTTGCTTTGATCTCTCGTTTGTGGAATCCAAATGAAAGATCTACACCACTCATTCGATTCACGACGGAAAAACATCAGGAATAGACTGGTTTTGAGGAAAAATCAGTGCGGCCCACAAGGTTATTTACCTCACCGTCCATTCCGTATTCAACGGTTAAGATCTTGCAATCGACTGCATGGAGATGGAAGGACATCTAGGCAAGGGTAACGCCTATCTTCTGAAGAGGATGGACGGTTCTAATCATTCAACATAGTAGCGAGTGGGCCCCACTACGCAGAACCGATCAACAACGTCTAGACTCTGTTTGCTTTTGAGGAAGAAGGTCGGTATACGTCGGCTCTTTGACGTCTGGTGGCCCACTTAGTGAGATTGAATGGAAAATCCAATCTGTCCATTGGACTCAGGGCGGAAAACCATCAAGAATAGGGTATCTTTAGAGGAAAATCAGCGTGGTCCACTAACCTATCCACTTCGCCGTCCATTTCATGTTTGAGGGCTAGGATGGTGCAAAAGCCTGCATGGTTTCAGATTACCACTTTGGCGACGGTTAAATTTACCTTCTGAACACAATAGACGGTCCAGATCAATGATTTGAGTGATGATCGAGCCATACTAAAAAAATTTCAAACCGCTAATGAAGATGCTGTGCATGGCATTTCATTTAAGAAGAAGAAAGAGAAAATACATGCACGCTCGGCGCACATGCATACCATATATGTGCGACGTACATGTAGCTCTGATCTAATGCTTGTTAGAAATCTGCTCCATCCATCTGTTGTATCAGATTATTTAACACGTTGGGACCAAATTTGAAGCATGTCTAGATATCAGGTGGGCCCCAAATCATGATCCTAAGGGGCTGATTTGTCAGTTTGGCAACTTTTACAAGGATCTAGAAGCTGAAATTTGACATAGAGGGTTAATTTGTGGTTTTAATACTGCATATAAAGTTTCGGTCCGAACGGATGGTGGCAACCCCCTGATCTTACATTCTGGGAGACTTTTCAAGCCCGTTTAATATGATCGGCTGGATTTCTTCAGGGCCTGGCCACACTGCAATGGGCTGCTTCATGTTTTAAGGAAGAATGACCGGAAGGATGCTCCATCTCATTGAAGATTGGCTGATCAAATCAGCAATTCCTCCTAAGTACCTAGGAGATGACCGAAATAGCGTCGGAATGCTCTGAAATTTTCATCGAGCTATCTTCTCTTTCATTTAGTACATTGTATTAATTGTACTTTATTTTCAGAACCAAGGGAATGAGAGGATGTAAATGAACTCAGATAAATGTGATGAATGTTCTCTCATTCATTCTTTGTTATCATTGAATAAATCCCCCAAATAAAACGCATTTGTTTTCTTGTTGAAACAGGATCTTTACTGATTTGATGATGCTTTCATTTGTTCTTTCTAGGTCAATCTCGCATAAATATTTCTTCAAAAGATAATATTTCTAAAGTGACGTCTTCTGATACTCTAGTTGATCCTCTGCCCCCTTTTGAAAACCTTGTGCGACAATATGTCTTTATTCATGAAGAAGGCAAGAGATGAAAGGTCCTTACAGCTTTTGTCAATATATTAATTGACCTTGGAGACTCGAGCTTTCGAGTAGATAATCGCCAATATCTTGAAGGCATTTTTACTGTTGATGTAATTTGAACCTGATTCAAGAGAAATGCATTTTGCATGTTGTCTAATCAAGGTTTGAAATTTTAATCAGGCAATTGTTTGTTTAAGCATATCTATATTGGAATATGTATTTACAGCATTTTAAATGCTAAACTTTAATTTTATGCTTTTGAGCGCTGGTGCCGGTGTACTTTGACCGACCATACTTTGACTAGACAACTTGACTTGACCAGACTCGACTGAACTAGACTGACACCACTAGACCGACATTACTGGACAGACACTATTGGACTGACACCACTAGACCGACACTATACCGACATTACTGGACAGACACCACTAGACTGACACTACTGGACAGACACCACTAGATTGACACTAGACCGACATTACTGGACAGACACTACTAGACCGACAGTAGACCGACACTACTGGACAGACACCTACTCACACAGTTTAAACTCATGAGTAGTGGAGCGCTTTTACTTCGAGTCTTACGTGATGGTCTCTGTAACTCTTAGGAGTTCGCTGGACTTCTCACTGCGTAGGGAGTTCACAAACCGTGATCCATCAGAGGGGCCCAGTGAAGCTACCGGGGCCGTGAACTCGGTTGGTTTTACAACACAGGTTGGCCACAGTAACTCTCTAGAGTTTACAGGGCTCATAAGGCTTCCTTTGGGGGTACCAAATCCATGGTTGTCGATCCATTAATGAGTAGGTTTAAGCCCTTCCTCATGAGTACGTACCAGAATCGAACCACAAATCTGGGGGATCTTATGCATGGTTGGCTTGTCATGCGCGTACTGCGGCCCTCATTTTCTTCGCCTGCAAGGTCGGGCCCATTCACGGGAGGGCTTGTCCTCCGTTCCCCGTGACGCTGCTGGAAAGCTATATAAACAGCATGGGTGTTACGCTTGACTGGTCATTTGGGGACTTTTAGCACTTTGGCTTTGAGTCAACTTTTTAGCCCTTTGCTTTTGATCTTTCAATTGACTTTTGGCTCTTGGCTTTTGGTCTTTGAAGACTTTGAGCTTTTTCGGCCTTTAGTCATTTGAAGATTTTGAGTTTTTGGCTTTTAGTCAACTTTTGGCCTTCTGGCTTTTGGTCATTGACTCCATCAGCTGCCTACATGGGTATGCATACGATGGCCTTCATGGGCTTTTTAGGGCCACGGGCTTCTCGCCGCTGCCCAAATGGCGATCTTCATAGGTCTTATACGTAGCTAGTCCCTTTTGAGCTTTAGTCCCTTTAGAACTTTGGCTTTTCTTTCTTTTTTTTTTTTTCGGGACTTGACTAGGCTGCCTTTTTATGATAAGTAGCCATCGCTATCGCCAATTCATATTTATAGTTGACTGTATGATTCATTCTACTGTGATCATATGGTTGACATTTCGCCGTTGCTGACAATGTCACAAGGACTTTCGTATTATGTTTATGTCAATTTTTTTTTGTATCAGCTTAGCGATGATGGCAACTTTGCTGAGCGATTGATCGACAATAGCGATAACTTTTCTCTTTTTCTTTTTCTAATCATCGATACCTGATCATTCGATTTCGATGGGGAATGGAGACTTTCTGTCGGCAATGAGCGTCGAAGCTTGATAGCGATCATCAGCACCTTTTATGTCACTGCTTTCTTGATAGCGATCATCGGTACTTTCTTCTTCTCTCTCTTTTTTTCTTTTCTTTTTTTTTCCTTCTCTTTTTTTTTTATGCCAATGTTTTCTTGACAGCGATCGTTTAATCGCTTGATGGCGATTCTTCTAATCGCTTAATCTTCTAATTGCTCGATAGCGATAGTTGCTAATTTTGGCGATTAGCTCTTCATTTGGCTTTGCTTTTGGCAATTGTCCTTAGTGCTTCGCGTTTGCCGATGACTTGTTATACTTGAAAGCCTGTCTTTCATTCAAATATACAAAAGAAATGCATTCTATGGTGAGAAATATATTTCACAGCTTTTACTCACCTGTCTTAATTGATTATATGTCTTAAGCGTAGCTGGCCATATAGTAGCTAGGCTGCCTTAATTGATATTTTGTCATTGTTGAACGGTGAATCCATAGCTGATATTTCGCCAGCTGCTAATATATTCTGAGAATCAATAATTGATATTTCACCGTTGCCGATATATTCTGAGAATATCCATGTTGTATTTGAAATAGTTTATCAGCTTGATGATGATAGCAATTTTGATAAGATAAGCTTGCGTGAGCCATTGATGACGACAGTGATAGTTGCTTATCTTGGTGACGATCATTGGCACTTGCTTATGTGGCGATGATTTAGAAGCATCAAAATTGTAATCTATCTTCAAGGATAACGAATTTCGCATGCCTTTTTCTGTCCCCTTTTGATACAGAATTATTATCTTGATAATGTTCTGTATCAAAATCAGTATCGCCTTCGAAAGTAGTTTCCTTTTTGCCAGCGCGAGTATAGGCCAATATAGGCTTTCATTTACTTCCTTGAAGGGTTTTGCTTTCATTGAGCACGCTTTATCTCATTTAGCTTTGGATTTGCTCCCTGGATATGATCGTGACTGTCAGTGGAGATACATTTTTTGCTCTTGGAGATATGGAGGCAACATATTTCTGTGGGAGGCTATACAATTCACGGTCATATTGATCGACCAATTTGCTTCCTTTTAATGCAGGATCATAACTCTGATAATTTTCTGAAGTGAAATTAGCAGATACATTTTACGGACGATATCTCTTAAGGAAGCGAGCATTGACCGGTGTACTGATTCTCTATCCGTCTTGATCTACAATTCTATACGCTCCATTAGAATATACTTCTTTTATTACATAAGGGTCATCCCATTTAGGCTCAAATTTGCCTCTTGTTCGACCAGTGACCACAATTGGTCTTTTTAGCATTAGCACCATATCTCCCTTTTTAAAAGAATGATATTTAACTCTCTTATCAAATGCAGCTGATATTCTTGCTTGATATGCTTGCAGACGCTGTTGTGTAGCTAGGCGTTTCTCATCAAGCAAGTCCAGTTCCTTTAATCTTATTTTTGCATGATCATCATCAGTTATAGACTGATGCACTGCCACTCTTAGTGACGCTACTTGTATTTCAATTGGAATTACTGCCTCCACACCATAGACTAATGAATATGTCATTACCCTTGTGGCTGTTCAGTGAGTAGTTCTGTATGCCCATAGTGCTTCCTACAATCTTTCATCCCAATCCCATTTATTTTCTGTCACTGTTTTCTTCAATATTTTGACTATCGTTATGTTGAATGCTTCTGCTAATCCGGTAGCCGGCGGATAGTAAGGCTTTGAGAATGAGTGATGAATCTTGAATTTCTGACATAGTTTTTTCATACCTTTATTTTTGAAAGGAGTGCCATTGTTCGTAACAATTTTCTTCGGGATACCATGTCTGTATATTATAGCATGACGGATGAAATTAGCCACATCCTTTTCTTTAACACTTCGCAAGGCAACTACTTCAGTCCATTTGGAGAAATAATCCGTTGCTGCCAGAATGTATTGCTTTCCTTTGGACGAAGGTGGGTTTATAGGACCAATTACATCAAGTCCCCAAGCGGAGAAAGGCCAAGAGGCCACAGACTGGTGCAAGTCTTCTGCGGGAACATGTATAACATCTCCATGAATCTGGCATTCGTGGCAATGCTTTGCATAATCTATAGCATCTTTGAACATGGTGGGCTAATAATAACCCATCCGACGTATTCTATGGAATAAATTTCGGCCTGCCTGATGTGCCCCACACTCCCCAGAGTGTGCTTCCTGCAGCACCTGGATCGCTTCCTGCTTATTTAAACAACGTAGCAACACTCCGTTGTAAGATTTTTTATATAATATTTCACTGCAAATAACGAATCAGCTTGACCGCTTTCTGACTTGCTGCCTTTGCGCAGACTCTTCCGACAGGATGTTAAACTTGAGATAATCAATGAAAGGTTGTCGCCAATCATCTACTGTAATTTCCAAGCATGATACAGGCATAGCCTCAGTAACTTCTTCAACAATCTCCGTTGTCGGTAAAAATATTCTTTCCTCTATGGTTACTTGAAGAGGACTTCGGTTAGGGCAGGACAGAGCTGCTGCCAAACTAGCTAAGGTATCGGCTTTTGCATTCTCTGACCAGGGAATATGCTTGATTTCAACATAGGAGAAATATTCTAACAATTGTTGTGCCTTCTGGCAATATGGAAAAAGTTCCTGCTTTCTTATTTCGTATTCAGTCGTCAATTGATTTATAATCAATTTAGAATCCCCGTAAATGTGCAATACTCTTATCTCCATTTCTTTAGCTATCTCCATTCCAATAATTAGGGCTCTATACTCAGCCTCATTGTTTGTGCACGCAGCTCCTAATGTAAAGGAGTAAGGTAATAAATCACCTTGGGGAGTAATGAATATCACTCCTGCCCCTGCTCCTGATGTTCGAGATGCGCCATCAAAATACATCTGCGTACATTCGAGAGTTTTGAAGTTGATAGGCGTCTCGGTCTTTCCTGTAGGACATGGCACCTGGGAGAGTCACCCGATCGACTCCCGCACCACCACCTGAGGATTCTGCTTCACCATCGGAGGCTCCAGCTTTACCACCTGCGTCTCCCGTTCCACCCTCAGAGATCCCTGCTTCCTTCCCTGAGGATGACATTCCTCCACCTGAGGATGATGTGGAGCCGACCATGACTGTGAGTGCCTCTCAGTTACAACAGATGTTACAGGCTGTGACAACCGCACTCCAGGGACAGGGCAGACGCCCAGTTGTTTCACTAGCTCAGGCAGAGCAGGAGTGCGCGAGCGCCTTACTTCGTGAGTTCAGACGGCTTGATCCCCCACATTTTCAGGGCGAGCTAGATCCGACCGCAGCAGAGAGATGACGCTCCGATGTGGAGAAGATCTTCGACACCATGTCATGTACGACTGAGCAGCGCGTCCGGTTAGCAGTATTTCTCTTTCAGGGTGAGGCCGAGCATTAGTGGACCTCTGTTACCCATGTTGCCGGACCTGAGTATGTCTGGACATGGGAGGACTTTGTGGATCGATTCGAGGAGCAGTACTTCCCCGACCATATCCGTCGTCAGCGAGCTTTAGAGTTCGAGACTCTGGTGCAGGGAGACATGACTGTGGCACAGTACGCGGCCCGTTTTGTGGCGCTCTCGAGATTTACACCGTATATGGTTGATGACGAGGGGCAGAAGGCCCGCCGTTTCGAGCACGACTTATGTTACGGCCTTCGAGGTCGTGTTATTGGGCATGAGCTCCCTACTTTCCAGGCAGTAGTGCGGAGAGATCAGATTTACGAGACTGAGTGAGCCGGTTCTCAGTCTGATCGCGGTCAGAGGAGAGACCGAAAGAGGCAGGCTTCTTCCAGTCCTTCCCAGCAGCGTCGACCACAGCAGCAGAGGCGTACAGGTCGCCCAGCCTTCCGAGCGCCAGCAGCACCTCCACCACCACCTCAGAGGTAGTTCACCGGCACTTGCTTCAGGTGCGGTGCGAAGGGACACCGTTCATGGGAGTGTCCCAGCCCCCAGCAGCAGCAGAGAGGTCCACAGCAGCAGAGACCTCCACTGCAGCAGCAGAGACCCCCACAGCAGCAGCGACAGCAGCCTCCACCACCGAGGCCACCTCAGCAACAGCATCAATATCAGCACCAGCCTTAGAGGCCGCAGCAGCAGAGGCAGCAGTTTCGACCGCCTTAGCGACCCCAACCGCATCAGCAGCATGCTCAGAGGGGACAGGCACCTCCCTAGCCAGCTCAGGCTAGATTCTATGCGGCTCAGCAGGATCCACAGACATCCGGAGGAGTTGTTAAGGGTATACTGTTAGTTTCTGCATGCATTGCACGTGTACTGTTTGATTCTGGTGCATCGCATTCTTTTGTGGCTGAGAGCTTCTGTCGATCGGTTGATTTACCGTTGGAGTCTGCTGGTGAGAGCCTATCAGTATCGACTCCCTTGGGGAGGACTGCAGCGTTAGGACGATTTTGTTCGTCTTGTCCCGTTCTAGTTGGGGATACCTTCCTCCCCGCTGATTTGTTTATTTTGCCGATGTCTGAGTTCGACATCATCTTGGGCATGGATTGGCTCGCTGAGTATTATGCCATTTTGGACTGTGCCGCGAGGACCGTCACGTTCTGTATACCCGGCGTGCCACAGTTCCAGTTTGTTGCTGAGCCTAGAGGAGAGCAGTTGTCTTGTTTGATGTCTTGCGCCATAGAGGAGCCTGTTGCCGCTTGCATCGACCATTTGCCCGTGGTTTGCGATTTTCCCGATGTGTTCCAGGAGATTCCGGGATTACCGCCTCGTCGACTCACCGAGTTTCAGATCGATCTCGTGCCCGGTACCGCGCCTATTTCGAAGGCCCCGTATCGTATGGCACCGTTAGAGTTACGGGAACTGCAGAAGCAGTTGGACGAGTTACGTGAGTTGGGTTTTATCCGTCCGAGTAGTTCACCGTGGGGAGCGCCAGTACTCTTCGTGAAGAAGAAGGATGGCTCGTTGAAGCTTTGCGTTGAATATCGTGAGCTCAACAAAGTCACGATCAAGAACAAGTACCCACTCCCTAGGATTGATGATTTGTTCGACCAGCTGCAGGGTGCACAGTTCTTTTCAAAGATTGACCTGCGTTCTGGTTATCATCAGATTCGTGTCCGAGATGAGGACATTCCGAAGACAGCATTCAGGACGCGTTACGGTCATTTTGAGTTTCAGGTCATGTCCTTCGGACTGACCAATGCACCCGCGGTCTTCATGCAGCTGATGAACGAAGTTTTTCGCCCATATCTGGATCAGTTTGTTGTAGTCTTCATCGATGACATTCTGATCTACTCGAGGACCCGTGAGCAGCATGAGCAACACTTGGAGATTACTTTACAGATCCTCCGCGCACACCAGCTATATGCGAAGCTGGAGAAGTGCGAGTTCTGGCAGGAGGAGGTGAAGTTCCTCTGTCACGTGGTGACGAGGGAGGGTGTCGCAGTGGACCCCTCGAAGGTTGAGGCAGTGCATCAGTGGGGCCAGCCCACGACTGCGACAGAGATCCGTAGTTTCCTTGGTTTGGTAGGCTATTACCGACGTTTCATTGAGGGCTTCTCTCGTATTGCAGCCCCGCTGACCAGGCTGACTCGGAAGGGTGCAGAGTTTATTTGGAGTGATGCTTGCGAGCGAGCATTTATGGAGTTGAAGGACCGTCTGACGTCCGCTCCTGTCCTCACTCTTCCCTCTGGGAGTGACAGCTTTATTGTATTCACTGATACCTCGCATATTGGTTTGGGTGCTGTCCTGATGCAGCACGGGAGACAGTGGCCTTTGCGTCTCGTCAGCTCAAGGTCCATGAGCTGAACTATCCTACACATGATATGGAGCCGGCTGCAGTTGTCTTCGTACTGAAGGTGTTCGAGCTCTTCTCTGATCATAAGAGCTTGAAGTACCTCTTCTCGCAGTCTGAGTTGAATATGAGACAGAGGCGCTGGATGGAGCTCCTGAAGGACTATAATTTTGACCTCCAGTACCACCCGGACAAGGCGAACGTGGTGGCAGATGCCCTCAGCCGTCAGCTACGAGGCCTAGTGGCGCATATGATGATTCAGGAGTGGCGGATGCTTGAGGATATCGCAGCGTATGACTTTAACTTCGGCCTGTAGTCTTCCATTGTACAGTTATCGAGCTTATCGATTCAACCCTCTCTTGTCGCTAGGGTGATCGAGGCTCAACAGGCTGATCAGTCGTTGTAGAGTTATATGGCTGAGGTGGCTCTGAGGGTCAGGCAAATTGGCAGATCGGTACAGACGGTGGACTTCGCTTCAAAGGCCGTTTATGTGTCTCGGATATTCCAGAGTTACGCAGAGATCTTATGATCGAGGCACATCGATCGCGGTTTTCTATCCACCCGGGCTCAACGAAGATGTACCGTGACATGAGGTGACAGTATTTTTGGGCGGGGATGAAGCGCCAGATCACTAGTTTTGTGGCCGAGTGTGACACGTGCCAGCGTGTCAAGGCCGATCATCAGAGACCTCCTGGTCTGTTGCAGCCGTTGAGCGTCCCGATGTGGAAGTGGGAGCACGTGTCGACTGATTTCATTATGGGTTTGTTGAGGACTCAGCGCAGTCATGACACCATTTGGTTGTTGTGGATCGTCTGACGAAGTCGGCACATTTTCTTGCGATGCGTGCGACTTGGTCTATGGACCGGCTTGTGAGACTATTCATCGAGGAGATTGTGAAACTGCATGGTGTTCCAGTCTCGATCGTTTCTGACCGAGACTCGAGGTTCACGTCTCAGTTTTGGGGGAGCTTCCAGCATGCGATGGGGACTGATTTGCAGCTCAGCACCACGTACCATCCGCAGACCGATGGCCAGACCGAGAGGGTCAATCAGATACTTGAGGATATGCTTCGGGCCTGCACGATTGACTTCGGGGGTAGCTGGGATGAGCATCTGCGATTGACTGAGTTCGCATACAATAACAGCTATCAGGCAACCATCGGCATGGCTCCTTTTGAGGCACTATATGGCAGACCATGCAGATCACCGAGTTGTTGGACTGAGGTTGGAGAGCACCGTCTCCTAGGTCCCGAGCTTGTGCAGGAGACTTCAGAGGTTATAGATATCATCAGGTAGAGGATGCGCACAGCTCAGAGCCGACAGAAGAGTTCTGCTAATCGTCGGCGTCATCCCTTGGAGTTTGATGTAGGGGACCATGTGTATCTCAAGGTCTCGCCCATGAAGGGCGTAGTTCGATTTGGAGCGAAGGGCAAGCTTGCCCCGAGATTCATAGGACCTTTTGAGATCACTGGGTGCGTTGGCGCTGTGGCCTATCGGCTTGCCTTGCCATCACAGTTGTCTGGCATCCACGACGTTTTTCACGTCTCCATGTTGAGGAAGTGTGGGTCAGACATAGTTCCCGTTATTGATTGACAGCCGTTGGAGGTTCGTGAGGACGCTTCTTACATTGAGCAGCCATTTCGTATCCTTGATCAGAAGGAGCAGGTCCTCAGAACCAAGGTCATTCCTTTGGTGAAGGTGCAATGGGGTCACCATTCTGTAGAGGAGGCTTCTTGGGAGCGTGAGGCTGAGATTCGAGAGCGTTATCCTCATCTCTTTGATGGTTGACCATATGTTGTATTCTGTATGCTGTCCCTGATTCTATATGATGACGTTATATTTCTTATTCTTCGCGAGTTATGCTTAGTTGCGATGCTTGTGTAAATTTTGAGGATGAAATTTTTATAAGGAGGGGAGAGCTGTAAGACCCGTATCTTGGTCCGTACCTTTCCATACACTTTCGCGGTCTTACCGGTCGAATTCTGGCAACCTTCGACCCTTAAACGATATCGACGCACGACCCTGATTCATACACCGACAACCCGAGTCAACTCAACCCGAGACCAATACCATAGCGACCGGCCGTCGTAGCGGTTCCGACGCCACGACTCGCTCGCCGAGGCGATACCCTGATCAAGAGATGTGGGCTAACGTTCGGTGCGAGAAAACGCCGCGCGTTGCGAAACCCAAGAGAATCTCTACGATGTATCACATCAATCACATCAATCCCATCAATCAATCACCCATCAATCCATCACATGTCAAGTACACATCACTTTATTCCATTTTCCTAAGCAACCACAAAAGTCTCCCCAAACCATACCTCTCTAACACAAAAAGCCACAAAAGTCTTCATCTCCCATACCTCTCTTACACAAAAGCCTCAAAAGTCAAGCTTTTCTTACACAACCATCACTCACCCATCCATCCATCACTCTCTCTCTCTCCCTTACATCACTCTCTCTCTTTCTCTCTTTCTCATTTGCAAAACTCCAAGCAAAGGATCTCCATACGTGTGGAATTTTGCAAGAGCTCCTAAGCTCCAAGTGGCCCACCTTCCTACTCTAAAATCTCCCATCTCAACCCTCCATTCTTCATCTTAACCATTGAAGTTGAAGCTAAGGTGCAAAGGAACCCCTAGGAGCGAGAAGATCGGGCGGTGGGTGCCTCTATAGGGTAGTTTTTCTCATTTTTATGATGGGCCAAGTGAGGCCCACCGATCAATGGTGTGGATCTCACTTGGGACCCTAATATGTGGCCGATGGACCACATGGACCATCATGATGTTTATTTTCTCTTCAAAGGTCATCTAGACCGTCCATGTTGGTGGGGAAAGGATCCCCACCATTGATTTTAAATTTCTGTGGTCCCACATGTTTTAAGGCCCACTTGTTGTATGATTTGTTGCTAGGGAGGGCCCATAGTGTCGAGGTCCCTCCATCACAAGCCGTGTCCCACTCTCCATGTCTCTCTCTCTCTTTTATTGCTTTTATTTTATTTTATTTTATTATTATTTTTTTTTATGCTATAGGATTGTGGCCCACTTGAATGGATCCAGCCTTGATGTAATTATTTTTATTCAAGTGGGGCCCACCTTAAACGTTAAACCCATGACACCCATCATGTGGTGGCCCACTTCATCAGGGCCCACCATTTCAAAAAAATATATATATAATGAAACGTCCAGCGTCTGGGACGCTGGACGTTATAAAGGAAAGTAGAAAAAGAAAAGGAAAGAAAGAGGCTTTTGGTTGACCCCTAGTGTAGGCCCCACCCTGATGTTTACGTTCGATCCAAGCCGTCCATCCTCTTAACCATGGCATTTTAGCCGTTGGGTAGAAGTTTGGAGTTGATCCAATCACCTGGTGGGCCGTAGCGCCAAATATTGCATTTCCACCATTCAAACACTAAATTCTTATTTTATTTCACTTTCAAGCATCAAAAAAATTCAAACTCTGGACTCATTTGGACGGCCTCGAGCCGCTGATCGCAATGGCCGGGGTGGATTTCACTTTTACAGGCCCCACATGCGAAAAACCCCAGAAAACGGGTTTTCCTTTTTTAAAAAAAATACCTCTGAAAACGTCCAGCGGCTGCACGCGCCTGCGTGCAGCCTTGTATTGGCGGGTGGACGAGCGTGGGGTGGTGGCCCACGGCCCTACGTGTGGGCCCCACTATAATGTTTATCTGATGTCCAACCCGCCCATTAGGTGGGCCACCCCAGTGGTGGGCCCCCCTCCAAAAATGAGGCAGATCCAAAACTCAGGTGGCCCACACCACGTGAAACAGTGTGAGTTGAATTCTATCGTTGAAAAGTTTTTAGGGCCCACAGAAGTATTGGATCAAGCTGAAATTTATGCTTTCCCTTCATCCAGGTCCGAGTGACCTTGTGAATGGGTTGGATTGCCAAATAAATATTTCAGTGGGCCCCACATGGGACCCACAGTGTTGCATTTATTTCAAGCCACCGTCCAGGCGGACAGTGGCACCCACCTTGCATGTATGCCTCCACCGTCCAGCGGACGGTGGGGCCCTGTGTAATTTACGTGCGCTATCCGCACTGTCCACTGGATAGTGGGACCCACCATGATGCATGAAATGCATCCATACCGTCCATCCACTTGGTGTGATCTGTTCTTGGCCTGAACTGTTGGTTGGTGGGCCCCTCATGTATGGGTAAGGCCTCTCTAATTGCAAAAGGTCTATGGGTTAGGCCCATTTGATTTGTAACCTGCTTATGGGCTAGGCCCATTTGATCCATTTAAGGCCTATGAACTTGGGCCCACTTGATTTATAAAATGCTTATGGGCTAGGCCCATTTGATTCATTTTAGGCCTAAGAACTTAAGCCCATTTGATGTGTTGCAAGTCCATGGGACTGGGCCCATTTGACATATGTAAGGCCTAGGGGTTTAGGCCCACTTTGATATGCATACGAGGCCTATGGGTTAGACCCATTTAATTTATTGAAGGCTCATGGGTTAGGCCCATTTAATTTGTTTAAGGCCTAGGGATTTAGGCCCATTTGACTCATGTTAGGCCTATGGGTTGAGGCCCACTTGATCTACATATGGGACCCAATTGGTGTGACCCATGGGTCACATACTAGACTCATGAGACTAAGCTCATTTGATGTAATCCTAGGCCCACGGGTTTGACCCATTGCAATGCACATAAGACCCATTGGTGTGGCCCATTTATGTGGCCCATCTGATGAATAAAAGGCCCATAGGATATGGCCATTTGATATATGTATGAAAAGCCCAATGGGGTGAACCTAAAGTCTATTGTAATGTGTAATCCCAATACCGATTATGTAGCGATGTTTAAGAAGATCGTGCTTGGGAGCAATGTTGGTTTGACGTCCACATTGCGAGTGTAATGTTGGTTGGATGTCCACTTTACGACTCTCCTTAGGGCCCATTATTGGGCCGTACTTATCATGTATAGGCCGTCCAGGTCCATCTGCATTGTGAGATAGTTCATTTTATTACATCATGTTTAGTACAGTTTCATGACTCATGATCATACGCATCATATGTATGCTTGACGTGAGAATTGTCTGATCATAGCATATGCCTTCGGGCAGGTTGTTTATGGGCTCCCGGTTAGGCGGAGTTTCCCTACATGAGCGCACGATATGTGCTGGATTTGTTGCATGACTGGATAGTGTGAATCATGCATTTCGCATTTGTGTGACATGTTTATTATACTCCCTAACGACATCAGGGCCATAGCCTCCACAGACACATCGTGGTTGGCAGGATTGGATACCAAAAATCTTGTTCTACATGGGGTACTATAGATATCCCTGGGTGAAAGTCCCTAAACCCATATGGTACCAAGAGGTTGCTCCAACGTCTAGACCGAGTGGGTAGATGAGCGCTGAGTGCCGAATACCAGTTGGCTGCGCTGTCCACTGCGTCATGGTCGGTTGGAAGGGGGTGCGGCCTTACCCACCCGAGTGTAGGGGGCAATGCTAGGCTGAGTTTGACTAGCTCGAGGAATGGGTCCGCTATCGACGAGTCACGCCCAATATTGGCAGACGGATAGTGAGGTCTCTTCCACTTACCTTATTGCTTGCGATGTGGCGGCAATCTGGTTTAGAGTGTACTAAACCCCGGTGATATTCTATATTGAGCCGTATTGATGTGTGGACATAGATGAGGACCTGTATGCTTGAGTTGCATTGTACATCGCATGGCCTTGGGGTGGCCGATACATTCATGTCTGGCATTGTATAGCCTTGGTACTGCTCATGATATCATGGTTCCATTTGCATATTCCGCATCACTCTGACATTGCATGTACATATTACTACCTTGCGCACACACTTTCACCACCCTCTAAGCTTTCTGTAAGCTTATGCACGACTGTTGCGTGCAGGTGACGTTGGTTCGCAGCAGCACTGAGACAGGAGCACGTTGCAGAGCATTTTGGAGTTTTTGTTCTTTACCATTGTATTTCCCTTTATGCTCATTATACTTGTAAAGTTTTTGATCATAGTGGAAATGTAATGGAGTTCTTGGTTGTTGTTTGTGGGTTATGCCTTTGGTTATGCTTATTACGGATCAAACTGATATTTAAAATCCTCCTCGTAGCATCCCAGGATCAGAACCTGGCGAATGGGAGCTAGGATCCGAGAACGGGGTTCTACGGAGGCTGTCGGCACCGGATTCGGCGATCGGAAATTTTGTGAGCCCAGTTTTCGAGTTTGGGGCTTGACAACTTTCCTCACCCATTCATCGTGCTATAATCATGGAAAACATAGAACGGCCTCCCAAGCACGGTCGTGAATATGATTGGGAAGAATGGTTGAAGACAACCGCCCACATTCGCACGGATAGCGATAGACCCCCTGTCAGAGAAGGTACCCCGCCTACTTCTCGCTCCAAGAAAACTCGTCGGAATAAGGCGCGGGAGTTTGAAGAAAAGATCAAAGAGCACAATAAAAAGAAGCTTCAGAACTCTTGGGAATCTGTTCGAGTGATTGAGGGTGTCATGAAATTTGACAATCCTCATTCGGAAGGCATGACAATAATTCCCATTAGCGTGCATCGTCACAAATCCATCCTTGAATGTGAACCTATGTGGATGGAGAAAAGCTGATGTATACTGAATCGTGGGCGATGTAAGAACTCCAGATTCTTGAAGGGAGAATACAAGCGTAGAAACCCCGGCAGATTATCGGAGAGGCTCAGAAGATGTTGCAGGAGCATCCTCTCCTATTCCTGAAGAGACTGCTATAGCTGAAGAAAATACAGCTCAAGACAAACCTGCCCCTTCTCCACAAAATCTTCCCCCTAGCTCATCGTCCCCGATGACTAGATCACGAGCACGTCAGCAAACGTTGTCACCCACTCCTCAAGAAGAAGCAAGACAGGTCTCTTCATCTCCCTCGATTCCAGTTGGCAGGAGATCTCCAAGGGAAAGCAACTAGCCTATTTCCTATAAAGGGAAACAAGTCGCGGTTGCAGAAGTGGATGAGGAAGATCTGGCAATCGAAAGTTCCTCTTCTAGCAAAGATTCATCTTCTACATCAGGAAATTTCACTCCCCTGGGGTTCGACAATGATGATGATGGAAATGATGGAGATCAAGACGATGATTATGAAGAAGGGGAGGTCAATATAGATGACGAGGAAGATATGGCCTCCAAAAATGTAGCAGAAGAACATCTCCCCATAGCCCCTGAAACTTCCCCTGCCACTTCCATTCCTAGCAAGCCACATGCGGTAACCGAAGAGGATGAAGAACTCTTGGACTACGGGGAATATGGATATTCGCCTGGTAAGGGAGCTCGAATTCCTTAAACATTTATGTGCTTGTCAAGTGATCACTATCTTAACACCACTATCATTCTCTTTTTTTAGGTACTCATGTGGCTTGCATTGAAACGAGCACTGCCCCCGCTGCAGAACTTCATCCAGCTACATCAATGGTCTCCTCACAGGTTTCTTTGGCCCCTCTGGTGGCACCGAGGAGCGTGGCCCGTGAAATTATATTTCCTGTCGAGGCTACTGATCTACTAACTCCTACTACCAGAGATTCCAGCACAGAAATGAGAGCGCCCTCTCTTGCTGATATGTTAGAAGCTGGTACTTCTGCAGCCCCAGAAGTTCCCTTTCTTACTGGTCGTACTTCTATAGCAGGTATATATATATATATATATATATATTAATTTGAAGAGCTGTAAATTCTTCATTTTGTATTTCTCACTCCAGCTTGGTCTCTTACTTATTTTGCAGGAATTCTCTCCTGTAGTGGGGCGGCCAGTTCCGAATCTGTGGCCACTGTCTCTGAGTTACCATTTCCTTCGAAGATTCCTACTCACAAAATGCTTTTAATGAAGAACTCTTTGTCAACAGTAATTCATATCTTCAAGGACCCTGAATAATGGTCAGATCTGGACATTGCCATCGAAATTCTGGAGAACTCTGCAAAGATGTCGAGGATTAATATTTCTGTTTTGCGTAATTCCCTCCTTAGATTTCGGGATTCAATAGCTTCTCTAGCATCAGCGGAGACTATTACAATTGCTCCAGAAGTCCTTGAATATGGGAAGCGGTTAACTTTGTCTAAGGAGAGGGCTTCACTCATTGCTTCCACGATATTTGAATTAGATCAGGAGCAATTATTGTTGCAAGAACACTTGAAGACCCTTACTGGTGACAAAGAGCTTATTCAAGATCGTATCGCAGCTTTAAGAGAAGAGATTTCGCAGATGGAACTGTAAGGTCATGAGAAGGAGCTATCTATACAGGAGGTTAAGGAGAAGCTCGAGGTCAGTATTTGGTCTGCTGATACTGAGAAGTTAGAATTACTCAGGAGCAACGAAATGATCACATCTCTAGAAGAAAAATTACCCGGCCTTCCTGATCAGAAAAAGATTATTCTTGAAGAAAAATCAAAGCATGACGCAGCTCGGCTTCAATTAAAAGAAGACTTATGACAATTTATGAATGTAATAGGCATGACTGAGGAATTATAAGCACGTAATCTTTCCCTCTCTTTTTCATGTTTGAATGTATGTTCTCTTTTGGTTTTCATCAGTAAATTTAACTTTTCATAATCAAAGCCAACGGGTTCTTCATAATCAAAGCCCATGTTTTTCATAATTTTCTTACTTGTCGGACTATACTTTTGAAGGTCTTGCAACGTCAACCTACCATGGTATTCATTATTTTGAGCCACTTCTCTCGTCCTTACTGCTTCTGAAATGTAGAATTCGATTGGCTCAAAATATTTTTCATTGGCTTTAACTTGAAATCTTGTCGGAGCGGCCGAAAATGGATTATTTCTTTCAGCATACGGTAGCGACACCGTATAATTTGACTGTAAAATCTTCAACTGTTCAGATGATAACAAAGTTAACGGCGGTTGTCGTGGTTGTCTTAAATGTTTCGGCACAAAATAGAAATTCTTGCTGATCTCTGCTGTTTTGGACGGCACTGCTTTTTCTGCCATTTCTGTGATTGCGCTCTCTTAATCATTTTTCAGGACGTGACTTTCATCCTTATCTATTTTTCCTGTGGCAAATTCTTTGTAATAACTTGCATCTACAAAGAAGGACTCAGCTTCTTTATACGGTCTCGCATCGGCCATTACTTTATGTTGGACCCCGTCTTTACAGTATTTGAAACACTGATAGAGAGTGGAGGGTATGATATTGTACTGGTGTATCCATGGCCTTCCTAGGAGAAGGTTGTATGTCGTCATTGCATTTATGACATGACAAACAACGTCAGTAGTTAGTTCCCCTATTTCCAACGTCACCGTAATTTTTCCAAGTGCGCGCTGCCCGTCCTGATTAAAACCTTGTATCATCATCCCGCTGGGGCGTAATTCTGAGCGACGGTAGTTTAATTTGTTTAACATGGAGAGTGGCAAAAGATTTACTCCAGACCCATTGTCTATCATAATCCTCTTGACTTTCTTCCCGCGAATATGGCCTTCTATCATTAGTGACCTATTATGGACTTCCTCACAGATCATATCATCATCGAAAAAAGAAATGACTGGGAAGCAGTCCTTCTGCTCATTGAGTTCTCCATGTTCTACCTCAGCCAGTAGGGTTTCCCTGATGTCATGATCAGATAAGACCTGAATGAAACTTTGTCAGAATTCTTCTGATAGCTTTAATGCATCGTAAACGCTCAATCGAGCCGGTATTCCCTTTAGATGATTTACCACGTCATAATTTACTTTCGTCATTTCATTATTTTCCTTCGTCTTGCCACTGTTATTTTCTTTTGCAATTGCTTCTTCTGTTTTTTATTTTGTAGGGCTTACTATCTTCTTGCCCGACCATAGTGTAATTACTGCAACCTTCTTTACAGCTTTACTGCTTCCTGCATTATTCGCTTCTTGTTCCTCTTCTCGGACTGTAAGCGTGTTTACGATTGCCATGGAGCCTCTTTCTCTTTCTTTCCCCAATACTATCTCGCCTTTATTGATCAGTCGTTGTATTACACATTTTAGTGTATAGTAATTTTCTGTGGGGTGTCCCACTAGGCGATGGTAATGATAGAAATTCTTTTCTCTTGTCCTTGTTATATCTTTTGGGCGCTTAGGCTCCGGTAGTACTATCGTGCCAACTATTAATAACTGCTCCATCATAGGGGTGACATCTTCTTTTTCAAATGTGAACCCTTCATGAGAGTTTATCATTCTAGGTCACTTCCCATCGTATCTGTTTCTTGACCTATCACCCTCTTCGCGTCGGTCCGGCCTTCTTTCTCTTGAATCCTTTGTATCTTTTCCTTTTCTGTCGTGATCGACAGTGTTTACAGCTGTTCTGCTGGACGCTCTCATAGTCGTATCATGGTGAAATACCGGAATTTTATGAGTCATCAGTTCCAATGCGTGGGCTTTGGTAGCCAAGTCACGAAAGGTCCTGATGTCGGCGTTAGTCAGTCCGAACGCAATCCCCATGCCCATAGAATTTAGACACATCTTAACCTGTTCGTTTTACTCCTGTAGTTGTCTACACGAAGTCCCTAACATTTTTCACCTGTCTATAAATTTCTCTACCGGCTCTCCTTCTCTTTGCCGAATAGAGGCCAGTTCCGTAATACTGATGTCACGTACCGAGGAGAAGAAGTTTGACATGAAAACCTCCTGCATTTGTTCCCATGTGCGTATCGATCCAGGTGCCAAACTAGAATACCATCGGAATGCTTTGTGCGTTAGCGACGAACCAAACAGCAGCAAGCAGTACTGTGGTATCGTGGAAAAATTTCTCATGCTAGTGATAAAGTGCATCAAATGCTCCTCCGGAGTTCCTTCCCCATTGAACTTTTGAAAATTTGGATGCTTGAAATTGGCCGGAAAAGGGATATCTTTTACTTCCCTTGGATATGGTGTTCGATATCTAAAGCGTCCGGTATTTTCGCGTTCTCATTCGGCTCTGACCGCCTCTTCAACCACTTGCCTTACCTCTTCTTGTGTCACAGTTCTTGCCGCCGGAATGGACCCTAGTGACCCTGCCCCCTGTGGTGGAAGAATCTCGGGCTAATTTTCTTGCCCTTCCGTTGCATTCTGGGGGATTGCCATTCGGGCTACATTGTGTGCGAGGGTTGCCAACGCTTCTCTAAGATTTTTGCATTCTTCCATCAATGCATTCTGTGCTTCTCCCATTGCATTGAAACGATCCTCTGCAGTTGCTCTATAATCCAGGTTTGTCCTAGCCATGAATACTGCAGCCTCTCCACTGTTCGTCGAAACAGTAATTGGAGGAGAACAAGAGAATGCCGATGTGACAGGGCTTGCAGAAAAGGGAGGGGATATAGTTTCACCAGGCTTTTTCGTACTCTCTGTGGCATCAGTCGACTGAGATGACGCCGATACTGGTGAATCGTTTCGGGATGGCGTTGGTGATCTAATTACCAAAGCTTTTCCCTTTTGTTCCTTTGTTCGTTTAGTTATTGAGGCATTTAAAATCGGGAAGTCGCGTACCATTAATTGAGGAACTGTTTGCGCTGTTTGCGCTGAGTAAATTGTCGGGGGAGCAAGTTCAGGATTTCTTCTAACTGTGCTTCGTGTGACGGGTCCTCTGATCTTTAATGAAGGCTGAGTCATTCCATAATTCTTGAAGTCTTGTGTTCGTGCCTTACGAGAGGTCACAACAGTCCAGCCTGCATTGTCTTCTGATGACTGGGGCGAAGCGGAAATGACCCCAGCTGTTACTTGGGCACTACTACTTTTACGCACATGACTTGGTGCGTATTCTATCACAAACCCTGTTGGGATGAATCGAAAGTTCATTCTTCTTACGGGGATCACCATGGATGTTGAGTCGTAATCGGATTTTAGAAACCTTCAATCACGAAACATGTTTATAGTTAGTAATTGAATGATTAGGGTGATTTATCTTAGAGATGAAGGGGAGGACTTCCCACTGAGAGTCGCCATTTTGGCGTCCATAGGACGCCAAACCATGACGAATGTTCATAACAACCTTACTGTTAATACTTTGAATAAGACAAAAAGTCCCCAGCAGAGTCGCCATTTTGTTTCGACAAAGAAACAAATGTATTTTGATTTGGGGAGATTGTCTTATTCAAACATAACAGAGAGAGAGTACTATGAACATTCATCACATTCTATTAATACTGAGTTCGTTTACATCCTCTTTACATCCCTTGATTCTAAGATAAATCATTTAGAAGTAAAGGATTTGTGCTTTAAGCATCAAGAGTTTATTTCAACAGCCTTCCGGCACCTGATTTGATCATCTCCTAGGACTTAGGAGGAATGCCGATCCGATCGACGGGTCATTTCGACAGCCTTCCGGCGCCTGATTTGATCATCTCCTAGGACTTAGGAGGAATGCCGATCCGATCGATGGGCCTTCAATGAAATAAAGATTTCAGCAGCATAACAGCGCCTATTTCAACCATCCTCTGGGACTTAGGAGGGATGTCAGTTAAATCGACTGATCTTTCTCCTTAGAACCCATGAAGAGGAGAAAACCTAGAGAAAGGAAGCCTGGGCCACGGACTTCAGCAGCACAACAGCTCTTGGGCTTTACAGACTGCAGGGCAGTCCGGTTGTGCGGACCCGGGCAACCGATATCGGTTGCGCGGTCCTACGCAACTCGCAGGAGACTTCGCTCCTACCTTCTGTCTTCCGCTCCGCGTTGCTCCTCTTGAAAATCTTCAAATTACCTTTAATGAAGGAGGGGAGAGGGTATTTATAGACCCTCGCATGTGTGAAAATCCTGATCTTAGCGATGTGGGACATTTTTTAGTGCTTTGGATCATTTTGAACAAAGGCCTTTTGTGCAGTTTATTCCGAGGTTCCACGCAACTGATACTTTCATTGCGCGGTCTCGCGCAATAGAGATTGATTGCATGGACCCGCGCAACATATACTGGCTGCGCGGTTCTGCGCAACTCCCTTTTCTTCTTTCTAAAAGTTCTTCTCTTCTTCTTTTTTTACCTTTACTTGCTTGATTCCTTTCACCATTTTTATGCCTCAACAGGTTTAGATAGGCCAACCATGTATAAGACCCCCCAGATTTATGGTTCAATTCTGGTACTAACTCATGAGGAAGGGCTTAAACCTACTCATCGATGGATCGGCAACCATGGATTTAGTAACCCAAAGGTAGCATTACGAGCTCAGCGAACTCTAGAGAGTTACCGTGGCCAACCCTGTGCGTAAAACCAACCAAGTTCACAGCCCCGGTAGCTTCACTGGGCCCCTCTGATGGATCGTGGTTTGTGAACTCCCTAGGCAGTGAGAAGTCGAGTGAACTCTAGAGAGTTACAGAGACCATCACGTAAGACCCCGACTCTAACTAGAGTCCAAGTAAATTCGCTCCACTACTCAAGAGCCTAAACTGTGTGCAACTGACTGAATTGAAACTTAGCACCGCCAATAAAATATAAACGAATGAAGTCATGTAGGGAATCTGATACTGACAAGCATAAAATATTGGTGCTTTATGATTAGTTCATAGAATGTCATGATAAATTATGTGCAATGTTCAAAATGCAGCAAATTCATGTTGAAGTTATGACATAGATAATATGTCTGGAATAATGCATAATGTAGAAGTGCATGAAAAAGTTACTGAAATTCACTAATGAAAATCAAAAGAGAACATACACTCAAATATGAAAAAAAAAAGAGAAGAAGAAAGGAAGAAGAAAAAGTATGTATACAAAAAAAGGAGGGATTACATGCTCATAATTCCTCTGTGATGCCTATTACATTCATATATTGCCGCAAGTTTTGCTTTAATTGAAGCTGAGCTGCATCATGCTTTGATTTCTCTTCAAGAATAATCTTTGTTTAATCAGGAAGGCCAGCTAACTTGTCTTCTAGAGATGTGATCATTTCCTTGCTCTTGAGTAATTCAAACTTTTCAGCGTCAGCAGACCGAATATTGACATCAAGTTTCTTTTTAACCTCCTGTATAGACAGTTCCTTCTCATGACCTTGCAGTTCCATCTGCGAAATCTCTTCTCTTAAAGCCGCGATACGATCTTGTATAAGTACCTTGTCATCAGTGAGGGTCTTCAATTGTTCTTGCAACGATAATTGCTCCTGGTCTAATTCAGATATGGTGGAAGAAATAAGTGAAGCCCTCCTTAGACAAAGTTAACTGCTTCCCATATTCCAGAACTTCTAGAGCGATTGTAATATTCTCCGCTGATACCAAAGATGCTATCGAATCACGAAATTTGAGGAGGGAATCACGTAAAAAAGAAATATTAATCTTTGCCATCTTTGCAGAGCTTTCCAGAATTTCGATGGCGATATCCAGGTCTGGCCATTGTTCAGGATCTTTGAAGATATGAACTACCGTTGACAAAGAGTTTTTCATCAAAAGCATTTTTTGAGCGGGAATCTTTGAAGGAAATGGTAGCTCAGAGACAGTGGCCACAGATTCGGAGTTGGCCGCCCCACTACAGGGGAGAATTCCTACAACATGAATAGGAGATCGAGTTAGAGTGAGAAATACAAAATGAAGAATTTACAGTTCTTCAAATTAATATATATACCTGCCGCAGAGGTGTGACCACCAAGTAAGGGAACTTTTGGGGCTGCAGAAGTACTAGCTTCCAACATGTTAACAAGAGAGGGCGCTCTCACTTCTGTGCTGGAATCTCTGGTAGTAGGAGTTGGTAGATCAGTAGTCTCGACAGGGAATACAATTTCACGGGCCACACTCTTCGATGCCACCAGAGGGGCCAAAGAAACCTGTGGGGAGACCATTGGTGCAGCTGGATGAATATCTACAGAGGGGGCAGCACTCGTTTCGATGCAAGCCACATGAGTACCTAAAAAAATGGAAATGACAGTGATGATAAGATAGTGATCACTAGACAAGCACGTAAATATTTAAGGAATTCGGGCTCCCTTACCAGGTGAATACCCATATTCCCCGTAGTCCAAGGGTTCTTCATCCTCTTCGGTTACCACATGTGGCTTGCCAGGAATGGAAGTGGTAGGAGAAATTTCAGGAGCCATGGGGAGATGTTCTTCCTCTACATTTTTGGTAGCCATATTTTCCTCGTCATCTATGTTGACCTCCCCTTCTTCATAGTCATCGTCCTGAGCTCCATCACTTCCATCTTCATTATTGTTATCATCATCTCCAGATCTCAGGGAAGTGGAATCTCCTGATGCAGAAGATGAACTTTCGCTTGCTAGATCTTCCTCATCTAATTCTGCAACCACGACTTATTTTTCTTTGTAGGAAACAGGCTAGTTTCTTTCTATTGGAGATCTCCTGCCAACTGGAATCGAGGGAGATGAAGAGACCTGTCTTGCCTCTTCCTGGGGAGTGGGTGACGACGTTTGCAGACGTGCTCGTGATCTAGTCATCGGAGACGATGAGCTAGGGGAAAGAGTTTGTGAAGAAGGGGCAGGTTCGTTTCGAGCTAGACCCTCCTCAGCTATAGCAATCTCTTCAGGAATAGGGGAGGATGCTCCTGCAACATCCTCTGGAGCTCGGTCACCAAGGTCGTGGGGGACATGTTCAAATTCCGCCAGGACTCTATGGGCAAACCAACCATCTAAAGTATTAATTGGTTTTCTCTCACAAATTGGCTCTTCTATCGAAATCTTTCTACAAATTTCACCATGATGAGGAGCACGACTTTTCTCTGGAATGAAACCGATTCCGTTCTCAATTTTTCTGCCCCTAAGCTGAGGTGGATGGAGAAAGAGAAGAGAGTCCATTGGTAGGTGTTTGTTGATCAGAAATGATTGGTGGTCCCACCACCTCATCCAGCTGTAAGAAGTACAGACTATCCGGTCACAGCTAGGGATGATGAAAGAAGAGTTGACACGGCTGCCTAATAGTTGCTTCCATATCATGGCCCAGTTCAAAGGACCTGTTCCATAGCAGCGCATTCTCTTAGTAACCAGCCCACAATCTTTTGGCACGGCTTAGTCATAGCCGAATTGGCGAGCAAAATGGTTGGGATAGTAGGGTTCTCTCTAGAACTCCGTTCCTTCCCTAAGAGGCAAACTGCAAGAAAGAATAGAAAGAAAAAAGGCCCTTTCCGCCACGGTTAGTGCCCCCTGATCCACCATATCTATATCTTGAATGTAGCGATGAAGCCGAAACTAGAAGAAGTCCACCTGATCAAAATCCTAGATCTTATTGATCACCCATTCATACGATCTTTTGGCCATGGCCCTTTGTTGAAAAAACTAAAGAGGAAGATGAGAAGGGTTGACATAAGCCTTCTCCAGTGCTTTAAAAGTCCAGGGGAAGTAGACTCCTAACCATCTGGTGAAGTAGTGCCAGGCAGTATACGCTGATGAATATCCCAGGGTGGGATTTTTGACATGTGTAGAGATTTCTCCAAAGGCCCGATAAATGGAACATAGCACAGGGGGCGCAATGGAATACTTCTAACCTACTGCCAGATCTCCGGTGACAACGAAGGTGGTGGGGCGAATAGCATCTGCCCACTTGGAACTAGGAAGGGCAACTATGCTTAGCCAGTAAGCTAGGAAGGCTGCAAGTTCCCCAAAGGAACTATAATCTAGTCGTTCCTTCATATTGTCACAAAGAGTCGTTAATTCCTTACAGCGACTGTCGTGGAATCTGTAAAATGAAAAAAAGATGTTAATATGCAGGAGTATGTGATGAAGAGGAAAATGCTAATCTTCGGGTCCGGAATGGGCCAGCCATTGCAGAGACGATAGTTTGTGAAAATTTGGAAACTTTTCCATTTCTCTGAAAAGTTCGATTGTAGTTTCGGAGATAGAAGGTCTGCGGTCGGGAGAGGATATAAATGCCAATTCTTCATTCGTCGGGATGAACTCATCATAAAATCTTCCTGTAAGTGGGAGACCTGCTATGCGATGCAGATCCCATAGCGATATGCTCATTTCTCCGAACGACAAGTGAAGAGAATTGGTGGTGGGAGACCAATGTTCGAGGAATCCTTTCAGCACGGAGGGTTCCTTGTAAAAGTATTTGGATGTGATCTCTATCGCATCATAAAGGCCTACTTTAGCAAGAGTACTCGCGTGTTTCTTTAGGATTACCTCTGCCCAATTAGAATAATAGCGACGAGAAGTTAGCAGGCCTCTTGTTCGAAAATCTTTCCATCTCCAGAGAGGATCGTAGTCCTTGTACCGCTGTCTGACAGTCTCGTAGAAATATGTTGGAAAGAGATTGTGCGGACTGTAAAAGGGAGTGAGGAAGATCATGGGATGGGCTTCTCCGATGATCTATCGCGGTTTCTGCGTCTGCATTTTTCCTTCGAGAATCCGAGGTTCTCGCGCCGCCCACGATTCAGTATACATCAATTTCTCTTCGTCCACGTAATCTGTGGGTTCACATTCAAGGATGGACTAGTGATGATGAACGTTGATGGGAATTCTTGTCATGCCTTCTGAATGAGGGTGGTCGAATTTCATGACGCCCTCAATTACTCGAACGGATTCCCAAGAGTTCTGGAGCTTCTTCTTATTATGCTCTTTTATCTTTTCTTCAAACTCATTCGCCTTATTTCGACTAGTTTTCTTGGAGCGAGAAGCAGGCGGGGTATCTTCTCTGGTAGGGGGTCTATCGCTATCCGTGCGAATATGGGCGGTCGTCTTCAACCATTCTTCCCAATCATATTCACGACCGTGCTTTGGAGGCAGTTCTATGTTCCCCATGATTATATCCCGGTGAATGGGAGAGGAAAGTGATTCAATGCGGTCAGTAAAATTAAAAGTTGGGAGTACTGGCTCTTTGAAGTATGCGGGAGTTTGAGTGGTGGTTTTGGTGCACTTAGCCGGTGGATGATCAGCGGAAGGAGACAGGCGATGAGAAGATGTATCGGGTGCGTCGGGATGAGAAGGTTGCCCCGTTGGAGGGTCTACGAGACGAAGAGTCCTCTTGATGCGGGCCATGAAGAGAAGAAGGTTAAAGACCTAAGAAAGATTGTTGAGGAAAGTTCAGAAAATAGCAAAGTCTTGGTTGCGCGGGTCCGTGCAATCAAAATCAGTTGCACGGCATGTCGCAAAACTTAGAAAACTTGCACAGACAGAAGATCTGTTGCGCGGGTCCACTCAGACAATGTCGGTTACGTGGGAAAATCACCAAAAAGAAAATTTTTACCAGAGGAAGAGGAAACTGCAAGATATGAAGGAAGTGCGGTATTTAAAGGCTACCGCGACCGAGTATATACGCGGCCGGTTGCGCGGGTCCGCACAATCCAAATGAAAAGTAGGAAATTTGATCCTTTTTTATTTCTTGAGGAAATAAAGAAAGGATCAAGGGGGCATCTGTTGAGGCATAAAAAATGGTGAAGGAATCTAGCAAGGAAAGGTAAGGAGATAAGAAGAACTTTTGAAAAGAAGAAGATAGAGATAGCTTTCATGAGAGTGCGCAAGTCCGCATAGCCATTATAGGTTGCGTGGTTCCGCGCAAGCAATCTCAGTTGCGCAGGTCCGCACAAAGAAAGTATCAGTTATGCGGGACCTCGGAGTGTACTGCACAAAGGGCTTAGTTCAGAATGATCTAAAGTACTGAAAAATAGTCTCACATCGCTAAGATCAGGATTTTCACACGTGCGAGGGTCTATAAATATCCCTTCCCCTCCTTCATTAAGGGTAATTGAAGATTTTCAAGAAGAGCAGAGTAGAACAGAAGACAGAAGGTAAAAGAGAGTCTCCTGACAGTTGCGCAGGATCGCGCAACCGATATCGGTTGTGCGAGTCTGCACAACCAGGCTGCCCTGCAGTCTGTGAAGTCCAAAGGTCGTCATGCTGTTGAAGTTTGTGGGCTAGGCTTCCTTTCTCTGGGCTTTCTCCTCTTCATGGGTTTAAAGGAGAAAGATCAGTTGATCTAATCGACATTCCTCCTAAGTCCCAGAAGATGGTTGAAATAGGCGCTGTTATGCTGCTGAAATCTTTATTTCATTAAAGACCCGTCGATCGGAATGACATTCCTCCTAAGCCTTAGGAGATGATCGAATCAGGCGCCGAAAGGCTGTCGAAATGAACTTCTGATGCTTAAAGCACAAGTCCTTCATTTCTAAATGATTTATCCTAGAATCAAGGGATGTAAAGAGGATGTAAATGAACTCAGTATCAATAAAATGTGATGAATGTTTATAGTACTCTTTCTTTGTTATGTTTGAATAAGACAATCTCCCAAATTAAATGTATTTGTTTCTTTGTCGAAACACATTTATCAGCTTGATATTATTTTGTTCTAGTAAGGTTGCCCTACCATTCTTATGGTGCATGTTTGTCCTTAGAATAATACATATTTGTGATAACAATTTATACTTCAGTGCAGTTTGTATTTATTTTTCTATTCCTCTTCAGTTTGAGACTTGATACAAAGACATTTCTAGAAATCAGGCTGTCCTACCATAAACTCTGGTTTTTGGTGTAAGGTTGTCCTTAAAACAAAATTTATATCAACCTCTCAAGATCTATATTTTGAGGTTGCTTTACATTCTTGCATTGTGGTTTATTTAGTTGGCTATCATATTTCTTTAATGTCTGCTGTTATAAATTTTTATTTGGCATAGTCCTATTCACCCCCCCTCTAGGACATATAGCTAGGCCTTTTTAAGTGGTATCAGAGATTAATAGCTCATTTATTTCTTAATTCTTGAATTTAATTCCTGAGCTAACGATTTAAGCTATTTAAGATGTCAAATTTTGATAGCTTATCAGTCATTAGGCCTCCACCCTTTGATGGCTCCAATTATGCCTATTGGAAAGCCAGGATGAGGATCTTCCTCAAATCAATGGATGAGAGTGTGTGACAAGCCACAGTGATTGAATGGAAACCTCCTACCACTGAAGTGACTGGAGTCCATGGTTCAAAATCAATAAGAGTATATCCTTATTTCTCTTGGACCACCCTTCAGAAAAATGAGAGTGGTGCTAATGCAAAAGCGCTAAATGCAATCACTTGCGCACTATCACCGGATGAGTTCAAAAGAATCATATCCTATGATACTGCAAAGGAAGCCTGAGATATATTAGAAATGACACACGAGGGTAGTACAATTGTCAAAAATTCTAAAGTCCAACTCTTCACAACCAAATTTGAAGAAATTCATATGGAGGAAAATGAAACATTTATGAACTTTTATACAAGATTAAATGACATTGTAAACTCTATGTGGAGTCTTGGCGATATAATCCTAGAAAGTATAGTGTGTGTAAAGATACTATGCTCTCTTCCTGAACGGTTCAACTCCAAAGTAACAGCGATCCAGGAACTTCGTGATACAGATAATATGAGGGTAGAAGAACTTGTTAGTTCTTTACAAACCTATGAGTTAAACTTTAAAGCTCCTAAAAGTAAATCTATTGCTCTAAAATCTTCAAAATGTAATTCTGAAGATGATATGGCTCTTTTAGTAAAAAAGTTTTATAAAATATTCAAAAGCAAGAAAAGGGTAGATTTTCAAAAATCAAATGAGAAGAAAAAATCTAATCCTAAATCTAAAACTAGGAAATCTTTGAAAGATAGTCAATGTTACAACTACCAAGAATATGGGTATTTAGCAAACAAATGTCCTAAAAAGGATAAACCCAAGAAGAAGGGTATGTTGGCTACATGGGATGAATGATCTGATTCTGAAGCTTCTTCTAAATCAGAAGATTCTGAAACCGAGTCAGGTAATGAAACGAAAGCCCTTATGACTCTAGCCAAGTTCACTTTTTCAGATCATGATGATTCAACTAGTGAGGAAAATCTAAACAGTGAATATGAAAATGAAGATGATCTTCAAGATGCTTACAATACTCTATATAAGGAGAGTTATAAAATTGTTGTCAAACTTAAACTTCAAAAAGAAAAGTTTTTTAAACTCAAAGAATGTTTTGAGTCACTTATTTGAGAAAAATTCCAAATTTCAGATTGTTTTGAAAAATCAAAATGCGATTTGAAATTTAAAATGTCCCAGATTGAAAATCTGAAATCTAAAAATGAGAAACTTAAAAATAAAGTATCTTCTCTTCTGAGTTTAAAGGACACATGCAGATATGCCCAAGGAGATCCTAAGTTAGAGAAACTATTATCCGAATTAAGAAAATGTGGCGACAGATCTGGGTTGGGATATGATAAGAACATACCTCCTAAACAAAAGAATACTCCTCCTAAGTTTGTGAAAGGAGAGTCCTCAAATTTAAAAGGAAAAAGTACTTATTAAGGTTTTTCTAAAAATTCAAAACTTTTCAAAAACTGAAAGGTAGCCATGTCAGCTTTAATCAGAAATGAAATTCTCTAAATGAAAAGATAATTGATTTACTCAAGGAGCTCTTCAAATCTAACTCTATAAGTCATTCTTACAACAATAGATATAAGAAGACCAACAATTCTCCTAAACCCAAAACAGTACTGAAATGGGTTCCTAAGGCTGCCTGCTTGGTTGTCCACACCGCTTTCAAAGCTTCAATCCATTCAAAGTGGTACCTAGATAGTAGATGCTCCAGGCACATGATAGGAAACAAAGCTCTATTCACCGATCTAAAAGATATGACTGATGATTCAGTCACATTTGGTGATGGGAGTAACTGCAAGATTATGGGCCAAGGTATGGTTCAACTCTATAACCTTCCATTATTTAAGAGTGTCTTATATGTTGAAGGTCTAAAACATAACTTACTTAGCATATCTCAAATATGTGATAATAACCATAGTGTATGGTTTTCTAATCAAAGCTGTGAGATTCTAAACAATAAGGGTTCTGTAATACTAACTGGAAGTAGAACGTTTGAAAACTGCTATATTGTTAGCGAATCCAGCTCATCTAATCAAAAATGTTACATGGTCCATACAGACGAGACTGATTTATGGCACAAACATCTTGGACATGTACATTACCGAAATTTATGTAGATTGAGTAAACGGGAACTTATAAGAGGTCTACCTAAGCTTCAAATATTAGATAAAATATGTGGTGAGTGCCAGATAGGCAAACAAACAAGAACCTCACACAAAAATGTGAATTCAAATACTACATCAAGACCACTCGAACTCCTCCATATGGATTTGATAGGACCTACTAGAACGGAGAGTCGAGGTGGTAAAAGATATATCTTGGTAAATAGTGGATGAATTTACCAGATATACATGGGTAGTCTTCTTAAGGGACAAATCAGAAATCCTTAAAGAAGTAAGAAAAGTTCTCAAAAGGATTCAAACAAAAAAAAGTTCTCAAATCAGTAAGATTCGTAGTGATCATGTATTTGAATTTGAGAATAGCAGTTTTGAGAAGTTCTGCAGCAACCAAGGAATATTACATGAATTCTCAATACCCAAAACTCCACAACAAAATGGTATAGTGGAAAGGAAGAATAGAGTTCTTCAAGAAATGGCTAATGTCATGTTAAATAGTATGAAGCTCTCTAAGAATCTTTGGGTTGAAGCGGTCAATACAGCTTGCTATATTATTAACCAAGTCTACACTAGCAAAGATAATAATAGAATGGCTTATGAAATGTGGTTCGATAAAAAGCCTACTGTCAACTACTTTCGAGTTTTTGGGAGCAAATGTTATATTTTACGAGATCGTAAACATTTGGGAAAGTTTGATATGAAGAGTGATGAAGGAATTTTCCTAGGATATTCCTTAAACAGTCGAGCTTATAGGATTCTGAACAAAAGAACCAGTGTGATTCAAGAATCCATCAATGTTGTCATTGATGATCACTTAAACACACCAGTCTCAAGTTCGGATAATGATGAAGTTCTAGTAATTGATAAATCCGATATTTCATCTAATCAGAATGATTCTGAGATAAGGACTGTTAAAGATCATCCAACCACACAAATTCTTAGAAACCTCTCACTGGTGTTCACACCCAAAGACAACTTAAAGATATATGTAATTATGTGTGTTTTACATCCCAAATAGAACCATCTAACGTAAAAGAAGCTCTTGTTGATGAAAACTGGATTGTTGCGATACAAAAAGAACTTAACCAATTCGTAAGAAATGATGTTTGGTATCTCGTACCAAGACCTAAGGATAAACACATCATTGAAACTAAATGGATCTTCAAAAATAAGTCTGATGAGCTTGGAAATATAATTAGAAACAAGGCCAGACTAGTGGTACAAGGTTACACTCAAATTGAAGGTATTGATTTTGATGAAACCTTTGCACCAGTAGCACGTCTTGAATCAATCAGATTGTTTATATCCATTGCGTGTTTTAGAAAGATTAAGATTTATCAAATGGACGTGAAAGTACATTTCTAAATGGCGATTTGCATGAGGAAGTTTATGTGGAACAACCAATGGATTTTGAAGATCTCAAAAATACTGATCATGTGTATAGGCTTAAAAATGCACTTTATGGATTAAAGCAAGCACCTAGGGCGTGGTATGAGAAACTAACAAAATTTCTGTTAAGCCATAATTTTTAAATGGGGTCTGTTGACAAAAATTTGTTTATTAAAAAACATATTGATCATATTTTGATGGTACAAATTTATGTTGATGATATCATTTATGGATCTACTTGTACTGACATGGCTACTGAGTTTACAGATTTGATGAAATCACAGTTTGAAATGAGCATGGTTGGGGAATTGAATTATTTTCTAGGGTTGCAAGTAAAGCAACAACCTAACAGAATATTCATTTCTCAATCTAAATATGCCTTGAATTTAATTAAAAGATTTGGATTTGAGAATGGTAAGAACTTCAATACTCCTATGAGTACTACCCTGAAACTCTCAAAAGACTCTGAAGGTAAAAAATGTTGATCTGAAACTTTATCGGAGTATGATTGGTAGTCTATTGTATTTAACTGCTAGTATACCTAATATCGCACCAAGTGTTGGTATTTACGCCAGATATCAGTCTAGTCCTAAGGAATCGCACTTGATTGTTGTTAAGCGGATCATGCAATATGTTGCAAGCACTGTGAATCTCGGTCTTTGGTATCCTCATGAGACTAGCGTTCAATTAGTGGGTACTCGGATACTGACTAGGCTGATAATCTTGATGATAGAAAGTCAACCAGTGGTGATTTCTTTTATATAGGAAACTATTTAGTTTCTTGGTTTAGCAAGAAACAAAGTTCTATATCACTTTCAACTGCTGAAGTTGAATACATCGCAGTTGGTAATGTGTGTACGCAGCTTATTTGGATGAAGTGAATATTAAGTGACTATGGAATTAAACAAGGTTCTATGGTGTTATATTGTGATAATTTCAGTGCCATTAATATTTTAAAAAATCCTATTCAGCATTCTCGTACTAAACACATTGACATTAGATTTCATTATATCCGTGAATTAGTAGAAGAAAAGGTTATATCTCTGGAATATATACCTACCGAGAATCAATATACTGATATTTTCACGAAACCGCTAGACAAAAGTCGGTTTAATCAAATGAAATCTGATCTTGGCATGTGCATTATAAGATGATATTTTATGCATTTTTGTATCATATTATATATGTTTGATAGGTTAGATTTCAATTTTTTGTAAAATATTTTGAAAAACTTGAAATATTTTTTTTTGGCTGGTACTCGACTGGTCGTGGAAATACACAACCAATCGTAGCTCGACCGGTCGTGTACATCCACGACCAGTCAAGGAACTTGTGAAACCCTTTTAATTTGGGGAAATCTTTCATCTTCTCGTTTCTATTTCTTCCTCCAACCGGTCAAACCTTGACTAGTCGAAGCCAACTCCCAAAATCTTCATTGTAAGTGCTCCATTTGCATTCTTCTTTTTATATTTGAGTCTAGAATACTTCTCTTTTACTCTTGAAGCTATTTATTTCAAGTTTCATTGTGATTTGGGGTTGTTATTTGTTTCGACAAGAAAACAAATGCGTTTCATTTGGGGGATTTATTCAATGATAACAAAGAATGAATGAGAGAACATTCATCACATTTATCTGAGTTCATTTACATCCTCTGATTCCCTTGATTCTAAAAATAAAGTACAATTAATGCAATGTACTGAATGAAAGAGAAGGCAGCTCGATGGAAATTTCAACAGCATTCCGGCGTTATTTCAGTCATCTCCTGGAGACTTAGGAGGATTTGAGGAATTTGATCAACCATTCTTCCAATGAAATAGAGATTTTGACAGCATTCCGGTGCCTGTTTTGATCATCTCTTAGGACTTAGGAGGAATTGCCGATTGGACCAATCGATCTTTAAGGAGATAGGAATATCGATAGCATTCTAGTGCTTTTCGAACATCTCCTAAAACTTAGGAGGAATGTGCACTTCAGCGGGCTATCTCCTCTTGTACTTGAACAGAAGAACTTAGGGGTCTCAGCCATTTCGATTGCATAACGACTCCTCAACTTTACAGACTGCAGAGCAGCCTCTTTGCACGGACCCGCGCAAAGGACATGGTTTGCGCGGTCCCGCGCAAAGGATATAGCTTTGCACGGTTCCGTGCAAAGCTCTTGGACGATCACTCTAACCTTCAATTCTCCCTTCTTATTCTGCTTGCTCTTCGAAATCTTCGATCCATCCCCCCAAATGAAGGAGGGGAAGGGGTATTTATAGACCCTTGCACGTGTGAAAATTCTAATCTTAGCGATGTGGGACAAATCTTGCAACAATCCATTCAAGAAAATCTTCTCTTGAAACCAACTGCTTAGTCCCGTACAATGGGATTTTGGTTACGCAGACCCTTGCAATGCAACTTTGGTTGCACGGACCCGCGCAAAGGATATCGTTTGCGCGGTCCCGCGCAAAGCTCTTCTCTTTCTTCTTTTATTCTTCTTTGTCGTACTTTGCTTTCTAATCTTCTTCTGCTTCATTTCTTTTATCACTTTTTCATGCTTCAACAGATACCCCTGGAGCTGGAACTTTACCAAAATACCCCAGACATGGAATTTACCAAAATACTCCAGACATGGAATATTTTTTGTACCTCAACATTATTCTAAAAATTCTGATCTTAGAAAAACCCATTTTCTTTTCTTTGCAACTCCTTTCATACTTGAACTCCTTGTTATAAATGGCTTCTAGAGGAAAAAGAACAACTTCCCGTGGTCCTTCTTCTTCTAGAATGGCTTCTCTCACTAAGCGTCATCTTAGGGCTCCTGAGGATGATCCATCCTTTGTTCGGGACATCCGATTGCGTAATGTTATTTTTAAACATCCTGCTGATGTTAATCATACTGCTCCTTTTGATATCTTTCCCATGCTGCAAGCTGTAGGTTGGGATAACTTAATGCATTGGGGTGGGCCTGCATACCGGTCCATTGCCGAATCCATGTTTGCATGTATATGTGATTATTCGCTTGAAAATCTGACATTTAAAATTTCACCAGAGAAGGTCCATTTGATGTTGATAGTCACTTAATTTCTGCTCTTATGGAAATTCCAGTTAATGATGAGAGAGTTCCCATTCAAACACTATCTGAAAAACCCTCTCAAACTGAAAAACGCATGCTTTCTAAGGATTTATGCAATTTGGATGCTTCATGAACACCTAAAGGAAATGCGCTCCCCTTAAGGTATCTGTTACCCAAATACAGAGTGTTGCACAGGATTTTTGTGTCTAATCTATATCCTCAGTCGGGTAATAAGATTGAGTTAACATCTTTTATGGTTCGTATTCTTCATAATGTAGCCCGAGGTGCTCATCTTTGCCTACCTTCCTTGATTTGTCATTCTATCATTCAGTTTCGACTCTATCCTAGTCATAGTGATATTCCCTTTGGATATTTGATGACCATATTGGCTTCTCATATGTTAGTTGATATGTCGATCAGAGAAGCCCCTATCCATCACTTGATATTTAATAATTCTAATCTTAACAAGATGAAGCTGGAATTTCTTCCTAGCCAAGTTAATGGTGGTGGTGCAGCTGAAGCTGAACATGAGGAAGATGCTGGTGATCTTCCTCTAATGATATTAATATGGATGATATCTTTGAAGAGCTTGATTCTGACTTTGCAAATGATCCAGATTATCCGCCTTCTGCTTTCGATGCACGCTTGGTTGCATTGGAAACTAAGGTTGAATTTTTAAATGCTAGGATGGAAAACATGTCTGTTATCCATGATTTACAATTCAAGTATATGCATAAATATCCTAGGCACTTAAACAAGGGCATGCACAAACTTGATCCTTCCATCCCTGCTCCTTCATCTGGGTCAGATTAGTTCGTTTTCTATTTTCTGGTCTGTAATAACTTTCTTTATATCATGTTCACTTGACTGGATTTGTTATTGTCACTATCACTATTTATGGTTCAATTTATCTATTATATGTGTTTCTTATGCTATAGTTTCCATTCTTATTTGGTTACCTCCTTGATTATTACTCCTTTCCAATCTGCTTTGTTCTTCCTTTGTCATATTGTGACAAAAAGGGAGAGTAGATATACTTTTCTAAAGTTGGATTTTTTTTGCTAAAGTAGGATTGGTGAAATATGTTACTCAGGGGGAGTATGTAAGTGATGGACTGTATGAGCATGAGTATATGAGTATGGACTGCTTGTTGGTTGAATATTGATTTGCAGGTTCATGAATGTGTGTTGGTTTGACAACTGGTGCATGATTCTTTAATCAAATAATCTGTGATATGTATCCTATCTCAGAAGTGTGTTTTGTCACAAATTTAACAAAGGGGGAGATTGTAAGTGCTATAGTGAATAGCCCTTGTGACTGTCAAATTTGTGGTGACAAAGATACTTCTTTGAAGCTTGTGTATGTGATGAACAAAAGATCTATTTAAGACACAAGATTGGCTTCAAGTAGACAAGCACAGCTTTTTAAGTTGAAGACCTTAAAGGTTTAGGTTGATATCAGAAGCTTTCAAGTTCTCAGAAGCTTTTCAAGCTAGAGATCTCAGAAGCCTTTAAAGTTCAAGTTCTCAGAAGTTTTATTGAAAATCTCAAGTTCAAGAACTCAAGCTTCATTATACTCAAGGTCACTGGTGTTCAAGTTTCAATGTCCTTACTTCTCTTTTGAGATATGACTGACCTTAGGTGGACCTTTAGAGTAGGTCACTTTGGATACATAATTCATAAATTTTTTATAAGTAATTTTGATCTGTTCTAAGACTAATCCTGGACCTTGTTTGACTAGTCCTAACACTGGTTCGAATTGTCCAAGAAATTCCTTGACCAGTCTTAAGTTGTTGAGGATTTTTGAGATTTTCTGGTTATTCTTCGACCAGTTCTGGAGACTGTTCAACCAATCTTGTGAACAGTGTCGACTGGTTCTTCGACCGGTCATGGAGCTTCAACTTAAAATATAGCATTAAGATTTGGCATCTTCAACCAATCGTATGGAACCTAAAACCAGTCGAAGGAGACCTTCGACCAATCATAGGGTACCCACGACCGGTCGAGCAACAAAAAATCTTATCGCACCCGATTTATTTAAAATTCTACTGGTTCTTCGACCTGTCATAGATGTCTTAAGACCAGTCAAAGACGTGTTTTGCTTAGCTTTAAATTGAGCACGAATCTCAGATTAATGATAATAAATTTAAGCTAATTATTCTGTCATTCTGAGAGATTGATCTGTGCTCCATTTTAAGCTAAGTATGCCTATTTAATATTCTTTCTTTTAGCTTTATTTAATTGATTTTGTTTCTGGTATTCCAATCTAATCTGAAAAAAGGAATTGCTATTTTCCTTTCTTTGGAATCAAAATCAATTAAGGCTAGCCCTATTTTGGTTTAATTTAAAATCAATTAGAACTAGAACCTTTGTAATTAAGTACTGGATATTGAACTTGGACATTCATTCATCTACTTTGACTTGGTTCTTCCAGGCTGCTACATCGAAGGAGAAAATCAGGTATTTTACTTTTAAATATAAATTCCTTTCTGTTTTGGTTTCTTTCGAGATTTGTCAGAAAAATCTCGTTGTTTTGGTAATCTGAGGAGAACCAGGAAAACTCAAAAGTGGGGTTTTTTTAATTGTATAAGCCCACATACAAAGACACAATTGTAAAGATTTTTGGTGAACCTATGAAAACCTACTTTGTTAGTGAATGCTAATATCCCCTGTGTGAGGATATTAAGAGTGGAGTAGCATTCTGTGTGGCTATTATATAATAGTTGGTGAACACATAGATGAACCACTATAATCCTTTGTGTTGTGGTTGAATGATTTATATTTCATATCTATATTTATTCGTTTGTGGGATGTATATGTGGTTGTGAATCTTGTAATCTTTTATTTCAAGCATTGTGGGGGATGTTGTAATAATTTAGAATTTATTTCTTACTATTCATTTATCAGCTTGATATTATTATGTTCTAGTAAGGTTGCCTTGCCATTCTTATGGTGCATGGTTGTCCTTAGAACAATACATATTTGTGATTATAATTTATACTTCAGTACGGTTTGTATTTATTTTTCTATTCCTCTTCGGTTTGAGACTTGATACAAAGACATTTCTAGAAATCCGGTTGTCCTACCATAAATTCTGGTTTTTGGTGTAAGGTTGTCCTTAGAACAACATTTGTATCAACCTCTTAAGATCTGTATTTTGAGGTTGTTTTACATTTTTGCATTGTGGTTTATTTAGTTGGCTATCATATTTCTTTAATTTCTGCTGTCATAAATTTTTATTTGGCATAGTCCTATTCACCCCCCCTCTAGGGCATATAGCTAGGCCTTTTCAATAACTCCCTCTTCAGAGGTTAAATTTAAACTATTTCAGGTCATGGAATGGTAACTTGGGTCATTTATTGGCAGATTAGGTCAATTTTTGGTCATCTAAATGGTATTTTAGTGATCTTTAATTCCTAACTGGAATAATCATATTTCGAGACCATTTTGACATCCATAAGTGGGATCGCAGTCGTCGGTCCTAAATGTATCCTTCATCTCCTTATCCAATTGTTACCCTCAAAATTCTCTCTTCAGAGGTGGAGTTTACACTATTACCGTTCATGGAATGACAACTTGTCAAGCTTCCAAATGGGATGAGAATTGCCAAATTCAGAGACATTTCAATATCCTAAAAGCACGTCAGAACACTTCGATAGTTATTTTACATTATGGATCGTTAATCGTTCCAAATTATGTGATCCAATGGAGATGCCTATAACTCCATCATTTGATGATGGATTGGGTCAATTTTTGGTCTTTTGAATGGTACTTTAGTGATCTTTCATTCCTGACAGGAATCATCACATTCCAAGACCATTTGGGCATCTGTAGGTGGGATCACAGTCGTCGGTCCTGAATGTTTCCTTCATCTCCTTGTCCAATAGTAACTCATAACTCTCTCTTCAGAGGTCGAATTTAGATTATTTCAGGTCATTGGAATAACAACTTTTCATGCTTCCAAATTGGAGTAAAATTGGCTAATTTAGAGATCGTTCAATATCCCAAAAGCACGTTGGAACTCTTCGATCATCATTTTTTTATATGGATTGTTCATCTTTCCAAATTGCGTGATCCAATGGAGACGCCTATAACTCCATCATTTGATGTCGAATTGGGTCAATTTTTGGTAATCTGAATGGTACTTTAGTGCTCTTTCATTCTTAACTGGAATCATCGTATTCCGAGACCATTTGGGCATCATTAAGTGGGATCGTAGTCATCGGTCTTGAATGTTTCCTTCATCTCCTTGTCCAATAGTAACCCTCATAACTCTCTCTTCTGAGGTTGAATTTAGACTATTTCAAGTCATTGGAAAGGTAACTAGTCAAGCTTCCAAATGGGACAAAAATTGCCTAATTCAGAGACCGTTCGATATCCCAAATGCATATGGAACTCTTCGATCGTCATTTCTCAATATGAATTGTTAATCTTTCCAAATTGCGCGATCCAACAGAAAAGGCTATAACTCAATCCATTGATGTCGGATTGGGTCGATTTTTGGTCATTTAATGGGTACTTTAGTGCTCTTTCATTCTTGACTAGAATCGTCATATTCCGAGACCATTTGGGCATCCGTATGTAGGATCGCAGTCGTCAGTCCTAAATGTTTTCTTCTTATCCTTATCCAAAAGTAACACTCATAACTCTCTCTTCAGAGGTCGAGTTTAGATTATTTCAGGTCATTAGAATGGTAACTTGTAAAGATTCCAAATGCGACTAAAATTGCATTATTCAAAGACCGTTCAATATCCTGAAAACACATAGAACACTTCGAAAGTTATTTTTCAATATGGATTGTTAATCTTTCTGAATTGTGCGATCTAATGAAGATTCCTATAACTCCATCATTTGATGATGGATTGGGTCAATTTTTGGTCTTCTGAATGGTACTTTAGTGCTCTTTCATTCCTAACTGGAATCATCGTATTCCGAGACCATTTGGGCATCCGTAAGTGGGATTGCAGTCGACAGTCCTGAATGTTTCCTTCATCTCCTTGTCCAATAGTAACCCTCATAACTCACTCTTCAGAGGTCGTATTTAGACTATTTCTAGTCATTCGAATGATAACTTGTCAAGCTTTCAAATGGGAACAAATTTTCCAAATTTAAAGACCATTCGATATCCCAAAAGCACGTCAGAACTCTTCGATCGTCATTATCAGTATGGACTGTTCATCTTTCCAAATTGTGCTATCCAATGGAGACGCCTATACATACATCTTTTGTTGAAAGATTGGGTCAATTTTTGGTCATCTGAATGGTACTTTAGTGATCTTTCATTCCTGACTGAAATCATCGTATTTCGAGACCATTTGGGCATCCATAAGTGGGATCGCAGTTGTCAGTCCTGAATGTATCCTTCATCTCATTGTCCAATAGTAACCCTCATAACTCCCTCTTCAGAGGTCAAATTTATACAATTTCAGGTTATGGAATGGCAACTTTTCAAGCTTCCAAATGGGACTAGAATTTCCAAATTCAGTGATCGTTCGATATCCCAAAAGCACGTCATAACACTTCAATCGTCATTTTTCGATATGGATTATTAATCTTTCCAAATTGTGCGATCCAACGGAGATGCCTATAACTCCATCATTTATTGGCAGATTGGGTCAATTTTTGGTCATCTAAATGGTATTTTAGTGATCTTTCATTCTTGACTGGAATAATCATATTTCAAAACCATTTTGGCATCTGTAAGTGGGATCACAGTCGTCGGTCCTGAATGTATCCTTCATCTCCTTATCCAATTGTTACCCTCAAAATTCTCTCTTCAGAGGTGGAGTTTACACTATTTCCAGTCATGGAATGGCAACTTGTCAAGCTTCCAAATGGGACGAGAATTGCCAAATTCAGAGACATTTTAATATCCTAAAAGCACGTCAGAACACTTCGATAGTTATTTTACATTATGGATCGTTAATCGTTCCAAATTGTGCAATCCAATAGAGATGCCTATAACTCCAACATTTGATGATGGATTGGGTCAATTTTTGGTCTTCTGAATGGTACTTTAGTGATCTTTCATTCTTGACAGGAATCATCACATTCCAAGACCATTTGGGCATCCGTAAGTGGGATCACAGTCGTCGGTCCTGAATGTTTCCTTCATCTCCTTGTCCAATAGTAACCCTTATAACTCTCTCTTCAAAGGTCGAATTTAGATTATTTCAGGTCATTGGACTAACAACTTTTCATGCTTCCAAATGGGAGTAAAATTGGCTAATTTAGAGACCGTTCAATATCCCAAAAGCACGTTGGAACTCTTCGATCATCATTTTTTTTATATGGATTGTTTATCTTTCCAAAATTTGTGATCCAACAGAGACGCCGATAAGTCCATCATTTGATGTCGAATTGGGTCAATTTTTGGTAATCTGAATGGTACTTTAGTGCTCTTTCATTCTTAACTGGAATCATCGTATTCTGAGACCATTTGGGCATTCGTAAGTGAGATCGTAGTCATCGGTCCTGAATGTTTCCTTCATCTCCTGGTCCAATAGTAACCCTCATAACTCTCTCTTCTGAGGTTGAATTTAGACTATTTCAAGTCATTGGAATGGTAACTAGTCAAGCCTCCAAATGAGACCAGAATTACCTAATTCAGAGACCGTTCAATATCCCAAATGCATATGAGAACTCATCGATCGTCATTTCTCAATATGAATTGTTAATCTTTCCAAATTGTGCGATCCAACAGAAAGGGCTATAGCTCCATCCTTTGATGTCAGATTGGGTCAATTTTTGGTCATTTGATGGGTACTTTAGTGCTCTTTCATTCTTGATTGGAATCATCATATTCCGAGACTATTTGGGCATCTGTAAATTGGATCGCTATCATCGGTCCTAAATGTTTCCCTTTTCTCCTTGTCCAAAAGTAACCCTCATAACTCTCTCTTCAGAGGTCGAATTTAGATTATTTTTGGTCATTGGAATGGTAACGTACTTTAGTGCTCTTTCATTCCTAACTAGAATCATCATTTTTTGAGACCATTTGGGCATCCGTAAGTGGGATCGCAGTTGTCGATCCTAAATGTTTCCTTCATCTCCTTGTCTAATAGTAACCCTTATAACTCACTCTTCAGAGGTCAAATTTAGACTATTTCAGGTCATTCGAATGTTAACTTGTCAAGCTTCCAAATGGGACCAGAATTGCCAAATTTAGAGACCGTTCGATATCCCAAAAGCACATCAAAACTCTTTGATCATCATTATCTGTATGGACTGTTCATCTTTCCAAATTGTACGATCCAATGGAGACGCCTATACATCCAACCTTTATTGGCGAATTGGGTCAATTTTTTGTTATTTGAATGGTACTTTTGTGATCTTTCATTCCTGACTAAAATCGTCATATTTTGAGACCATTTGGGCATCCATATGTGGGATCGCAGTTGTCGGTCCTGAATGTATCCTTCATCTCATTGTCTAATAGTAACCCTCATAACTCCCTCTTCAGAGGTCAAATTTAGACTATTTCAGGTCATGGAATGGCAACTTGTCAAGCTTCCAAATGGTACCATAATTTCCAAATTCAGTGACCATTCGATATCCCAAAAGTGCGTCAGAACACTTCGATCGTCATTTTTCAATATGGATTGTTAATCTTTCCAAATTGTGCGATCCAATGGAGACGCCTATAACTCCATCATTTTTTGGCAGGTTGGGTGAACTTTTAGTCATCTGAATGGTATTTTGGTGATCTTTCATTCCTGACTGGAACCATGGTATTTCGAGACATTTTGGCATCCGTAAGTGGGATCACAGTCGTCGATCCTGAATGTTTCCTTCATCTCCTTATCAAATTGTAACCCTCAAAATTCTCTCTTCAAAGGTGGAGTTTACACTATTTCAGGTCATGGAATGGCAACTTGTCAAGCTTCCAATTGAGACCAGAATTGCCAAATTCAAGGACCATTTGGGCATCCATAAGTGGGATTGCTGTCAATGGTCCTAAATATTTCCTTCATCTCCTTGTCCAATAGCAACCCTCGTAACTCTCTCTTTAGAGGTCGAATTTAGATTATTTCAGGTCATTAGAATGGTAACTGGTCAAGCTTCCAAATGGGACCAAAATTGCCTAATTCAGAGACTGTTCGATATCCTAAAAGCACGTGGGAACTTTTCGATCATCATTTTTTAATATGGATTGTTAATCTTTCCAAATTACGCGATCCAATGGAGACGCCTATAACTCAATCCTTTGATGTCAACTTGGGTAGATTTTTGGTCATCTAAATGATACTTTAGCGCTCTTTCATTCCTAGTTGGAATCGTCATATACTTAGACCATTTGGGCATCCGTAAGTGGGATCATAGTCATTGGTCTTGAATGTTTCCTTCATCTCCTTGTCCAATAGTAACCCTCATAACTCAATCTTCAAAGGTCGAATTTAGACTATTTTAGGTCATTGGAATGGTAACTTGTCAAGCATCCAAATGGGACCAGAATTGCCAAATTTAGACACTGTTCGATATCCCAAAAGCACATCAGAACTCTTCGATTGTCATTTTCAATATGGACTATTCATCTTTCCAAATTGTGCGATCCAATGGAGACGCCTATACATCCATCTTTTGTTGGAGGATTGGGTCAATTTTTGGTCATCTGAATGGTACTATAGTGATCTTTCATTCCTAACCGAAATCGTTGTATTTCGAGACCATTTGGGCATCCGTAAGTGGGATCACAGATATTGGTCCTGAATGTATACTTCATCTCATTGTCCAATAGCAACCCTCATAACTCCCTCTTGAGAGGTCAAATTTAGACTATTTCAGGTCATGGAATGGCAACTTGTCAAGCTTCCAAATGGGACCAGAATTACCAAATTCAATGACCGTTCAATATCCCAAAAGCACGTCAGAACACTTCGATCATCATTTTTCAATATGGATTGTTAATCTTTCCAAACTGTATGATCCAACGGATTGGGTCAATTTTTGGTTATCTGAATGGTACTTTTGTGATATTTCATTCCAAACTAGAATCGTTATATTCCGAGACCATTTTGGCATCCGTAAGTGGGATCGCCGTTGTCGGTCCTGAATGTTTCCTTCATCTCCTTATCCAATTGTAACCCTCAAAATTCTCTCTTCAGATGTGGAATTCACACTATTTCAGGTCATGGAATGGTAACTTGTCAAGCTTTCAAATGGGATAAGAATTGCCAAATTTAGAGACCGTTTAATATCCTAAAAGCACGTCAGAACACTTCAATAGTTATTTTTCAATATGGATTGTTAATCATTCCAAATTGTGTGATCCAACAGAGATGCCTATAACTCCATCATTTGATGTTGGATTGGGTCAATTTTTGATCTTCTGAATGGTACTTTAGGGATCTTTCATTCTTGATGGGAATCATCGCATTCCAAGACCATTTGGATATCCAAAAGTGGGATCATAGTTGTCGATCCTGAATGTTTCCTTCATCTCCTTGTCCAATAGTAACCCTCATAACTCTCCCTTCAGAGGTCGAATTTAGACTATTTCTGGTCATTGGAATGGTAACTTTTCAAGCTACCAAATGGGACCAAAATTAGCTAATTGAGAGATCGTTTGATATCCCAAAAGTACGTTGGAACTCTTCAATCGTCATTTTTAAATATGGATTGTTAATCTTTCCAAATTGCTCGATCTAACCGAGACATCTATAACTCCACCCTTTGATGTCAGATTGGGTCAATTTTTGGTCATCTGAATGGTACTTTAGTGCTCTTTCATTCCTAATTGGAATCTTCATATTCCAAGATCATTTGGGGATCCGTAAGTGGGATCGCAATCGTTGGTCCTGAATGTCTCCTTCATCTCATTATCCAATAGTAATCCTCATAACTCTCCCTTCAGAGGTCAAATTTAGACTATTTCGGGTCATTAGAAGGGTAACTTGTCAAGCTTCTAAATGGGACTGAAATTTGCTAATTGAGATACTGTTCGATATCCCAAAAGCACGTTTGAACTCTTCGATCGTCATCTTCCAATATGGATTGCTAATCTTTCCAAATTGCGTGAACCAAAGGAGATGCTTATAACTCTGTCATTTGATGTCGAATTGGGTCAATTTCTGGTCATCTGAATGGTACTTTTGTGCTCTTTCATTCCTGACTAGAATCGTCGTATTCCAAGACCATTTGGCCATCCGTAAGTGGGATCGCTGTCATCGGTCTTGAATGTTTCCTTCATCTCCTTCACCAAAAGTAACCCTCATAACTCTATCTTCAGAGGTCGAATTTAGACTATTTCAGGTCATTGGAATGGTAACTTGTCAAGCCTCCAAATGGAACCAAATTTGCCTGATTCAGAGGCCGTTCGATATCCCAAAAGCACGTGGGAACTCTTTGATCATCATTTCTCAATATGGATTGTTAATCTTTCCAAATTGAGTAATCCAACGGAGACGCCTATAACTCCATCCTTTAATGTCGGATTGGGTTGATTTTTGGTCATCTGAATGGTTCTTTAGTGCTCTTTCATTCCTGACTAGAATCGTCATATTTTGAGACCATTTGGGCATCCCTAAATGGGATCACAGTCATCGGTCCTGAATGTTTCCTTTATCTCCTTGTCCAATAGTAACCCTCGTAATTCACTCTTTAAAGGTCGAATTTAGACTATTTCATTTAGTGGAATAGTAACTTGTCAAGCTTCTAAATGGGATCAGAATTGACTAATTTAGAGACCATACGATATCCCAAAAGCACGTTGGAACTCTTCGCTCGTCATTTTTCAATACAGATTGTTAATCTTTCCAAATCGTGTGATCCAATGGAAACGCTTATAACTCCATCATTTGATGACAGATTGGGTCAATTTTAGGTCATTTGAAAGGTACTTTAGTGATCTTTCATTCCTGACTAGAATCATCGTATTCCGAGACCATTTGGGCATCTAGAAGTGGGATCGCAGTCGTCGGTCATCAATGTTTCCTTCATCTCCTTGTCCAATAGTTACCCTCATAACTCTCACTTCAGAGGTCAAATTTAGACTATTTCAGGTCATTGGAATGGTAACTTGTCAAGCTTCCAAATAGGACTACAATTGCCTAATTCAAAGACCATTCAGTATCCCAAAAGCACGTGGGAACTCTTTGATCGTCATTTTTCAATATGGATTGTTAATCTTTCCAAATTGCACGATCCAACGGAGACGCCTATAACTCCATCCATTGAAGTCAGATTGGGTGTATTTTTGGTCATCTGAATGAATCTTTAGTGCCCTTTCATTCCTGATTGGAATCGTCATATTTCGAGACCATTTGTTCATCCATAAGTGGGATCGCATCGTCAGTCCTGAATGTTTCCTTCTTCTCCTTGTCCAAAAGTAACACTCATAACTCTCTCTTCAGAGATCAAATTTAGATTATTTCAGGTCATTGGAATGGAAACTTGTCAAGATTCCAAATGGGACCAAAATTTCCTAATTCAGAAGCCGTTCGATATCCTAAAAGCATGTGGGAACTCTTCGATCGTCATTTTTCAATATGGATTGTTAATCTTTCTAAATTGCGTGATCCAATAGAGACGCCTATAACTCCATCCATTGAAGTCGGATTGGGTGTGTTTTTAGTCATCTAAATGGTACTTTAGTGCTCTTTCATTCCTGACTGGAATCGTCATATTTCGAGACCATTTGGGCATCCGTAAGTGGGATCGCAGTCGTTGGTCATGAATGTTTCCTTCATCTCCTAGTCCAATAGTAAACCTCGTAACTCACTCTTTAGAGGTCGAATTTAGACTATTTCAGGTCATTGGAATGGTAACTTGTCAAGCTTCCAAATGGGATCAGAATTGCCTAATTCAAAGATCATTCGATATCCCAATAGCACATCGAAACTCATCGATCACCATTTTTCAATATGGATTGTTAATCTTTCCAAATCGTTCAATCCAATGGAGACGCTTATAACTCCATCATTTGATGACGGATTGGGTTAATTTTTGGTCATCTAATGGTACTTTAGTGATCTTTCATTCTTGACTGGAATCATCGTATTCCAAGACCATTTGGGCAGCTCCTTGTCCAATAGTAGCCCTCATACTTTAGAGATCAAATTTAGACTATTTCAAGTCATTGGAATGGTAGCTTGTCAAGCTTCCAAATGGGATCAAAATTGCCTAATTCAGAGACCGTTCCATATCCCAAAAGCACGTAGGAACTCTTCGATTGTCATCTTTCAATATGGAGTGTTAATCTGTCCAAATTGCACGATCCAACTGACATGCCTATAACTCCATCCTTTGATGTTGGATTGGGTCAATTTTTGGTCATCTGAATGGAACTTTAGTGCTCTTTCATTCCTGACTAGAATCGTCATATTCTGATACCATTTGAGCATCCGTAAGTGGGATCACAGTCGTCAATCATGAATGTTCCCTTCATCTCCTTGTCCAAGAATAACCCTCATAACTCACTCTTCAAAGGACGAATTTAGACTATTTCAGGTCATTGGAATGCTAACTTGTGAAGCTTCCAAATGGGATCAGAATTGCCTAATTCAGAGACCGTTCGATATCCCAAAAGCAGGTTGGAAATCCTCGATCGTCATTTTTCAATATGGATTGTTAAACTTTCCAAATTGTGTGATCCAACCGAGACTTCTTTAACTCCATCCTTTAATGTCGGATTGGGTCGATTTTTGGTCATCTGAATGGTACTTTAGTGCTCTTTCATTCCCGACTAGAATCATCATATTTTGAGACCATTTGGGCATCCATAAGTGGGATCGCAGTCGTCGGTCCTGAATGTTTCCTCCATCTCCTTGTCTAATAGTAACCCTCATGTTGAAGCATAAAAATCATCATCATTAAGAAAGAAGGAAGATCAGAAATTAAACAAGGAGTGGAGGAAAGAGAAAGGATGAAGTCCTTCGTTTGAACGCTGCACGGGTCGTGTAACAAGATATTGTTGTGCAGTTCGTGCAACATGTTGAAGAAGTCATGCGGGTGGTGTGAACAGTTTGTCATGAAAAGAAGTAGATGGTATCCTTGCGTGGGTCGCAACTGAATATAAAATTGCATGAACCACGCAACCAGATTTTCTAATTGCACAGGTAACGCAACTGAATGAATCGTTATGCGGACCATGCAACTAGCTTTTTCATTGCACGGGTAGCACAATCGAGAGCAGAGAGTGTTCCGTGGCATGAAGATTGAGGGTTGGCACGTGTGGGAGGTCTATAAATACCTCACTTCCCCTCTCATTTGCGCGATAGCAGAGTTCTGGAAGAAGGCTAAAGGTGAGGAGCGGAAGAAAGGATCAGTTGTGCAAACCGCGCAACCTACGTACCAAGTTACGCTAACCACGCAACCTGCACATCAAGTTGCACTGATCACGCAATCCATTCAGCAAGTTACATTGACCGCGTAACTGATGAAATGGTTGCACGGGTTACACAACCAGGCCACTATGTGATCAACTCTAAATGGAGCTGAGGTGCTGTCGTAATTGTTGAAAGCATTCAAGTTCAAAGCTTCATTGTTTCAGGCTCTTAACAAGTTCAGAAGAGAGATTAGTCGATGATCAAAATAGCTGCCGGAATGATGCCGGATTTAAGATTTCACATATAAGCTTTGTTAATTGTAACTTGTTTATTTCAAATAAATCTATCCTGGAATCAAGGGATATTGAAGGGATATAGATAAACTCAGAATCAATAATATAATGATTGTTCTATGTATCCTCTTTGTTGCATTCGAATAAAATAATTTTCCAAATCAGATGCATTTATTTCTTATTCGAAACAAAATGGTGACTCCAGTGGGGACTTATTTTATTTCGATAACAACATCGAGAGTGTTCTAGAATGTTCATTGTAGTTTGGCATCTTTCGACACCAAAATGGTGACTCTCAGTGGGAACATCCCCCCTTCATTTCTAAGATAGATTATTTACTTTTCAAATATTAATTATAATTACGTTTTGTAATTTAAGGTTTCTAAATTCAACTACAAGTTACAGCGAATGGAAACTCCTCCATGAACAGTGGACTTTCGTTTCACCCTAATAGGGTTCATGATAGAGTACGCACCGGACCAGCCCCTGAAGTCTATGACTCAAATTCCTACAAGAAAAAATAACATGATTCAAGTGACTGCTGGGGTTATATCTACTTCATCTCAACTTCCAGAAGGCGATAAGGGCTAGACTGTTGTAACATCTCACAAGACAAGGGTACAAAATGCAAGAAACTCTTGAATGAATCTGCCTTCACCAAGAGTCAGAGGACCAATAATGCGTAATGTACCTAGGAAACATCCCGAACTTGCTCCCCCTGAGATATATCCTAAGTGAACGATTCCGCAGTTGGTATCACGCGACTTTTTGGCTTTAATCACCCTAGGGGTCAGATGGATGAAAGAGCAGAAAGGTAAAGCATTAATGACAAGTTCACCAATGTCCGTATTGCCCCAGACAAGTTTACCCAAGTCTGTGTCACCTCAATCGATTAATAGCTATTGAGGCATAAAAAATATGCCATTGCATTAGTCAGAGAATTCCATGGTGCAGATCTTTTCAAGGGTATTTTGGGTATTTTGGTAAAATTCCAGCTCCAGAGGTATTTTGGATATTTTGGTAAATTTCCAGCTCCAGGGTATTTTGGTAAAATTCCAGCTCCAGGGGTATTTTAGGTATTTTGGTAAAATTTCACGTCCGGGGGTATTTTAAGTATTTTGGTAAAATTCTATGTCCAGGGGTATTTTAGGTATTTTGAGAAAATTCCATGTCCAGGGGTAGTTTAGGTATTTCAGTAAAAAAGAATTGAAAAGGATATTTTGGTAATAAAGGGTGCACAGGTATCATTTTAATGGAAAGAGGTTGTACACCACCATTTAAGGGAGAGCTTAGTGGACACCATTGATTAAGGGAGGAAGATGATCATTATGTGACAGAAAAGCAGTGGTGATCACCACTTTGTAAGAGTAGCGGAGCCTATAAATACCCTTCCCCCGCCTCATTCGATGGTGTGGATCGGATTGCATCAGTTGGTGGGCCAAGAAACAAGAGGGGGAAGAAAATAGAGAGAGAGAGAGCTTTGTGTGCTGGGGGTAGTGTGCGGCGCACAAAGCCATTTCCGCACAAAGCTATTCTTCAAAGCATCTCCGCACAAAGCTATTCTTCAAAGCATCTCTACACAAAGCTGTTCTTTAAAGCCTCTCCGCGTGAAGCATTCTAGAGAAACGCTTCCAATCGTGCATAAACTGAGGAAGAACTTCATCTTTCCTTCTGTTGTGTCGCTGGTGGTGCCCAGTACAGTAGCCTTTTGAGAAATCTACACCGCCCACTGTCTTCCTCTTAGAATTTTGACCATGAACGATGAGTTTTAATCATCTGATGATGTGGCCCACCAGGATAATCAAGCCTCAAAAGCAGTCCAACAACCCTTTTTCAATCGCTATAGAGACCATATGAATGGACATGGCCAAGAAAGATCAGCATGGTTTTGATGGGTTTTTCTCCCTCTACCTGATGAATGGTTCAGATCCACCTTTCACGGCATGAGCGTGTCCCACAACAAAAGGACGGAAGCTCTGTTTTGCAACAGAGTCGATGTACATCGTCTCTGTGAATTTTGGTGGCCCATTTTATTGAAGATGCATAGAAAATCCACTCTGTCCATTGGATTTAGGACGAAAAACCGTTTAGAAAAGACCCCTTTTGGAGTGGAATTGGTGTGGCCCACGATGTTACATATTCCGCCGTTCATCCTCTAATTAACAGCAAGGGTCTTTAACTTTCTTGCATGGAGACAAAAAGGACATCTAGGCAAGGTTAATACTTGCCTTAAGAGACAAGTGAACGGTTTAGATTACTCAATAGAATAGTGAGTGTGCCCTGCTACACAAAAACAATGAGTAATGTGAAGACGCTGCAGCATTTCTGAATTTGAGGAGAAGATGTCAATCAGTAGGCACTGACTGACTTTGGGAAATTCCATGCATGTCGAGTGCACTTGTACACCACATTCGTGCAATGTACATATGAGGTCTATGGTGATGTTTGTGGGAAATATGCTCCGTTCATCCACACTGTCAGCTCATTTAACGTGTTAAAATTGAATTTGAAGTGTATCCAAATGATAGGCAGGCCCCAAATCATGATTTTAGGGGCTGACCTCTCAGTTTGGTCATTTATACAGGGATTCAGAAGATGAAATTCGAAGTGCACAGTTAATTTGTGGTTCTAAGGCTTCATATAAATTTTCAAGCCGAATGATCAATGGAAACTCCATGATCTTACATTTTGGGAGATTTTTTAGGCCCGTTTAACATGATCAGCCTAATTCCTTCGGGTCTTAGCCACACTTCAATGGGCTGCTTCGTATTTCAAGGAAGAATGACCGGAAGGATGCTTTATATTTTAAGGAAAGATAACTGGAATGATGCTCAGAACTGATCTCGATGGTCAGATCAGAAGATTCAAGCTTGCACAAGCCCCGTTTCCTGGAAGACTGGTTAATGAAATCAACATTCCTCCTAAGTAGTAGGAGATGATTGAAACAAGCGTTAGAATGCTGCCGAAATTTTCATCCGACTATTTTCTCTTTCATTCATTACATTGCATTAATTGTACTTTATTTTCAGAATCAAGAGAATTCGAGGATATAAATGAACTCAGAATAAATGTGATGAATGTTCTCTCATTGAATTCTTTGTTATCATTGAATAAATCCCCAAATCAGATGCATTTATTTCTTGTCGAAACAAAATGGCGACTCTATTGGGGAATTATTATTCAGTGGTAACTTAGCAAACATTCAGAGAACATTTATCACTTTTTGGCGTCTGTATAGACACCAAAATGGTGACTCTCAACGGGAACATCCTCCCCTTCATCTCTGAAAATAAAGTACGATTTTATTTAATAAACTAACTAACACTCTATTCTGAATGAAAGATATACCACAGCGATCTTTCTCCTGACTGATGTAGTTGTCCACTTCACATCTAATAGACTTTCACAAGAAAGTGTCAGAGAAGATCAAGTTAGTTTTGATTAAAGACAAATAATGCCAGAATGATGACAGTTTTTGGAGAGAGCTAGCTTCTTGTACGAGAACGATTCAAACATCAGTTAGTCAGCACATGTCTAAGGAAGAAGAGCAAGTCTTATCTTTACTTGTAGACAAGTTCTTATTCAAAAACAGGCTGCCTTGGTCTGGCAGTTCTTTCACAGCATCCCTGTGAATATGATGGTAGAGTTCCTTCCATGGCTTTCTTCCTCTATTTCACTTGATGAGTGATGAGGGTCAAATATTGCATATCAGACCCCAACTATTACCAGATTTTATCAACAAGATAATATTTAATGCCATATTTTAATTATATTTTCATTGCAGGATGAAATCAGGAGCGTTGACTGAAAAAGGGATATTAAAAGTGTGTATTTGATGATCTGAAGTCACCAGAGCAAGGAAAGGACTATAGAAGATCAACGGATTTACATGCCATGGATGCAAGAAAATAAAGTCGTTCACCGTTAAAAAGGCCCGGACCTGATCCAAAATGCAAGATCACAGGGTCGCCACCATCCGATTGACCTGAAAATTCATACAGGGGATGAGGGCCATAAATTAACCGTACACGTAAAATTTCATCTATTGGATCACTATGGAAGTGCCCCAACTGACAGATCAGCCCATAAACCGTTGATTCTGGGCTCACCTGATATCTGGAACTGCCTCAAAATTATTATTGACGGTTTAAATGAGATGAGAAATAATTTAGACGGTGAAAAGTTTTGAAAATCATCACAGTGGACCCCACATGAATAAAATGTGCATAGTGCACAAGTGCACTACACGTGCATGGAAAATGTGCATAGTGCACAAGTGCACAACCGTCTCTGACCGAAAAAGAAAGAAAAAAAATGGAAATTTCCGTTTTCGTCAGCCAACGCACGTCCGCTGGCCCTTTTTGCGGTCGATAGTGAACCCCACACATGCCCCGTACGGATAATCCATACCGTCCATCTTGTAGAGGGTTTCGAGAGCTACAAAACCATGCTGACCTTTTGTACCCATGTGCACACATGTGTGCGATACAGGGGCCACAAAAGGGCTACCCTGTAGCGTTCAAATCTGATCTTTTAGTTATTTCTTCTCTGAGACATGTCAATGGACGTTCAAAACCACCTATTCTTGACTGAAATTTCATCCTGAATCCAATGGATGGGGTGGATTTTTCAGAAAATGCTTCTGTGGGGCCCACCGATCACAACAGTGAAATGGTGAGAAAGGTTTCGTACATCCGTGAAAACTGACTTTTCCAAGCGGTTTTGGCCCACCATCTTTGATCATATGGCAGATCTGAACCGTTTATCATGTAGAGGACCTAAGAAAGTCCTAAGGGACGGTGTTTCTTTGAAATTTGAGCGAGGAAAGTGGCGTGTTTCGAGGCACCGAACTTGGCTGCGAAAAGGCTTTCGCTGCGCATGCATAGCTTTCCAAATCCGATTCAAATCCGATTTTCACCACTCCAGCAGCTATATAAGAATATTTTGGACATGGGGAGCAGGGATTGAGACCTTGGAAAAGAAGATCCAGAGCTTAAGGAGAGCCAAAGCCCCAGAGAGAGAAAAAGAAGAAGAAAGAAGGGAAGGATGTTTTTAATGTTTTTATTTTATATTTCCTTTTTCCTAATTAATTTTATGGATTGCTAAACTTCTTAGCTAGGGCTGAGATGAAGCCCCTAATTTGATTGACTCTTGTTTATGTTGAATTTATTTTAATTGGACTGATTTGTTTCTTTTTCTAGTGTGCTTTCCTGAGATTTTCATACTTCTCCATTCTATGAGCTCGACCAAAGTCTAGATATGGATGTTGTTTGGAATATTACTCTAGGTGCTTGTGTCTGACCATGAACAAGTTTCCTATAGAGGAAGAAACAGGATTTACATCTCTCCATGCCTGACCATGGATGGAAAGATGTGATCCATATGCTTTAAAAGATTATACATTCTGTGTGCCCGACCAAGGACATAGGATGTGCTTTGTTTATTAAATTTATATCAATCTGAATTAGAATAAATCAACAGGTAAAATAAGGGTTAGGATAATTAGAGGTGGATTCGAAAGTCCTAGTCTTCTCCTGGATTGAATTTTTCTCATAGTTCTCAGTTATTTTCCATAGATTTGTGTTAGTTTACTTATTAGTTTGCTAAAATATTTGTTGGATTAGTTAAGAAGAATCTTAAATTTTGAATTGCGACCAGTCCTCATGGGAACGATCTCGTAATACGTACCATATTTACATCTGACTCGTATACTTGCGAGTTAAAATCATTTAAATCAAATTGGTTTAAATAAAAACATCAATGAGCATCAAGATTTGTTGAAATACTTGTGCAAGATAGTCTGGACAAAAATCTTCTTCAAAAGGTCATATTCACCTGGATGGAAAGGAAAAATACTGCCAATGTCATTAAAAGTTCTGAAGATGATCCTCAACTGCAGTGCTGTGTGGATCCCACATGTGGCCAGTTAATAGATCGAATAAAGAAAGGTGGTGCGCTTGTGAATCTTCCAAGACTGGAAAAAGGAAACATTTGGAGTTAGCAGTTGATTCAATCATTGTTGAGGCATAAAAATGGTGAAAGGAATCAAGCAAGTAAAGGTAAAAAAGAAGAGAAGAACTTTCGGAAAGAAGAAGAGAGATAATTTTCATGGTAGTTGCACAGAACCGCGCAGCCAGTATATGTTGCGCGTGTCCATGCAAACAATCTCTGTTGCGCGAGACCGCGCAATAAAAGTATCAGTTGCACGTACCTCGGAATGAACTTCACAAAAGGGCTTCGTTCAAAATGACCCAAAGCACTAAAAATAGTCCCACATCGCTAAGATCAGGATTTTCACACGTGCTAGGGTCTATAAATACCCCCTCCCCTCCTTCGTTAAGAGAGGATTGAAGATTTTCAAGAGAAGCAAAGCGGAGCGGAAGACAGAAGGTAGGAGCGAAGTCTCCTGGGAGTTGCGCAAGACCATACAACAGATATTGGTTGCGCGTGTCAGCGCAACCGGACTGCCCTGCAGTCTGTAAAGCCCAAGAGCCGTTGTGTTGCCGAAGTCCGTGGCCCAGGCTTCCTTTCTCTGAATTTTCTCCTCTTCATAGGTTCTAAGGAGAAAGATCAGTTGAATTAATCGACATTCCTCCTAAGTCCCAGAGGATGTTTGAAATAGGCACTGTTATGTTGTTGAAATCTTTATTTTATTGAAGGCCCGTCGATCGGATCGGCATTCCTCCTAAGTCCTAGGAGATGATCAAATCAGGCGCCGGAAAGCTATCGAAATAAACTCTTGATGCTTAAAGCACAAATCCTTTACTTCTAAATGATTTATCTTAGAATCAAGGGATGTAAAGAGGATGTAAATGAACTCAGTATTAATAGAATGTGATGAATGTTCATAGTACTCTCTCTCTGTTATGTTTGAATAAGACAACTCTCCCAAATCAAAATGCATTTGTTTCTTTGTCGAAACAAAATGGCGACTCTGCTGGGGACTTTTTTGTCTCATTCAAAGTATTAACAGTAGGTTGTTATGAACATTCGTCATGGTTTGGTGTCCTATGGATGCCAAAATGGCGACTCTCAGTGGGAAGTCCTCCGCTTCATCTCTAAGATAAATCACCCTAATCATTCAATTACTAACTATAAACGTGTTTCGTGATTGAAGGTTTCTAAAATCCGATTACGACTCAACATCCATGGCGATCCCCGTAAGAAGAGTGAACTTCCGATTCATCCCGACAGGGTTCGTGATAGAATACGTACCAAGTCACATGCATAAAAGTAGCAGTGCTCAAGTAACAGCTAGGGTCATTTCCACTTCGCCCCAGTCATCAGAAGACAATGCAGGCTGGACTGTTGTGACCTCTCGTAAGGCACGAACACAAGACTTCAAGAATTATAGAATGAGTCAGCCTTCATTAAAGACCAGAGGACCCATCACACGAAGTACAGTCAAAAGAAATCCTGAACTTGCTCCTCCGGCAATTTACCCAGCACAAACAGTGTAAACAGTTCCTCAATTGACGGTACAAACAGTTCCTCAATTGACGGTACGTGACTTCCCAGTTTTAAATGCCTCAATAACTAAACGAACAAATGAACAAAAGGGAAAAGCATTGGTAATTAGATCACCAACGCCATCCCGAAACGATTCACCAGTATCGGCGTCATCTCAGTCGACTGATGCCACAGAGAGTACGAAAAAGCCCGGTGAGACTATATCCCCTCCCTTTTCTGCAAGCCCTGTCACATCGGCATTCTCTTGTTCTCCTCCGATTACTGCTTTGACGAACAGTGGAGAGGCTGCAATATTCATGGCTGGGATAAACCCAGATTATAGAGCAACTATAGAGGATCGTTTCAATGCAATGGCAGAAGAACATAACGCATTGATGGAAGAATGCAAAAATCTTAGAGAAGCGTTGGCAACCCTCGCACACAATGTAGCCCAAATGGCAATCCCCCAGAATGCAATGGAAGGGCAAGAAAATTAGCCCGACGTTCTTCCACCACAGGGGGCAGGGTCACTAGGGTCCATTCCGGCAGCAAGAACTATGACACAGGAAGAGGTGAGGCAAGTGGTTGAAGAGGTGGTCAGAGCCGAAAGAGAACGCGTAAATACCGGGCGCTTTAGATATCGAACATCGTATCTAAGGGAAGTAGAAGATATCCCTTTTTCGGCCAATTTCAAGCATCCGAATTTTCAAAAGTTCAATGGGGAAGGATCTCCGGAGGAGCATTTGATGCACTTTATCACTAGCATGGGAAAATTTTCCACGATACCACAGTACTGCTTGCGGCTGTTTAGTTCGTCGCTAACACACAAAGCATTCTGATGGTATTCTAGTTTGGCACCTGGATCGATACGCACATGGGAACAAATGCAGGGAGTTTTCATGTCAAACTTCTTCTCCTCGGAACGTGACGTCAGTATTACGGAACTGGCCTCTATTCGGCAAAGAGAAGGAGAGCCGGTAGAGAAGTTTATAGACAGGTGAAAAATGTTAGGGGCTTCGTGTAGACAACTACCGGAGGAAAAAGAACAGGTTAAGATGTGTCTAAATTCTATGGGCACGGGGATTGCGTTCGGACTGACTAGCGCCGACATCAGGACCTTTCGTGACTTGGCTACCAAAGCCCATGCATTGGAACTGATGACTCATAAAATCTCGGCATTTCACCATGAAACGACTAGGAAAGCGTCCAGCAGAACAGCCGTAAACACTGTCGATTACGACAGAAAAGGAAAAGATACAAAGGATTCGAGAGAAAGAAGGCCGGACCGACGCGAAGAGGGTGATAGGTCAAGAAACAGGTACGACAGGAAGCGACCTAGAATGCTGAACTCTCATAAAGGGTTCGCGTTTGAAAAAGAAGATGTCGCCCCTATGATGGAGCAGTTATTGAAAGTTGGCACGATAGTACTGCCGGAGCCTAAGCGCCCAGAAGATATAATAAGGACAAGAGAAAAGAATTTCTGTCGTTATCATCACTTAGTGGGGAACCCCACAGAAAACGGCTATACACTAAAATGTATAATACAACGACTAATCAATGAGGTGAGATAGTATTAGGGAAAGAAAGAGAAAGAGGCTCCATGGCAACCGTAAACACGCTTACAGTCCGAGAAGAGGAACAAGAAGCGAATAATGCAAGAAGCAGTAAAGCTGTAAAGAAGGTTGCAGTAATAACACTACGATCGGGCAAGAAGATAGTAAGCCCTATAAAACAGAAAACAGGAGAAGCGATTGCAAAAGAAAATAACAGCGGCAAAATGAAGGAAAATAATGAAACGACGAAAGTAAATTATGATGTGATAAATCATCTAAAGGGAATATCGGCCTGATTAAGCATTTATGACGCACTGAAGCTATCAGAAGAATTCTGAAAAATTTTGATTCAGGCCCTATCTGATCATGACATCAGGGAAACCTTACTGGCAGAGATAGAACATGAAGAACCCAATGAGCATGAGGACTGCTTCCCAGTCATTTCTTTGTTTGATGATGATATGATCTGTGAGGAAGTCCATAATAGGCCACTAATGATAGAAGGCCATATTCGCGGGAAGAAAGTCAAGAGGATTATGATAGACAATGGGTCTGCAGTAAATCTTTTGCCACTCTCCATGTTAAACAAATTAAACTACCGTTGCTCAGAATTATGCCCTAGCGGGATGATGATACAAGGTTTTAATTAGGACGGGCAGCGCGCACTTGGCAAAATTACGGCGACAATGGAAGTAGGGGAACTGACTACTGAAGTTGTTTGTCATGTCATAAATGCAGTGACGACATACAACCTTCTCCTAGGAAGGCCATGGATACACTAGTACAACATCATACCCTCCACTCTCCATCAGTGTTTCAAATACTGTAAAGACGGGGTGCAACATAAAGTAATGGCCGATGCGAGACCGTATACAGAAGCTGAGTCCTTCTTTGCAGATGCAAGTTATTACAAAGAATTTGTCACTGGAAAAATAGATAAGGATGAAAGTGGCGTCCTAAAGAATGATCAAGAGAGCGCAATCATAGAAATGACAGAAAAAGCAGTGCCGTCCAAAACAGCAAAGATCAGTAAGAAGTTCTATTTTGTGTCAAAACATTTAAGACAACCGGGACAACCGCCGTTAACTTTGCTATCATCTGAACAGTTGAAGATTTTACAGTCAAATTATACGGTGCCGCTACTATATGCTGAAAGAAATAAGCCGTTTTCGGCCGCTCCAACAAGATTTCAAGTTAAGGCCAATGAAAAATATTCTGAGCCAATCGAATTCTACGTTTCAGAAGCAGTAAGGACGAGAGAAGTGACTCAAAATAATGAATAGCATGGTAGGTTGACGCCGCAAGACCTTCAAAAGTATAGTCCGGCAAGTAAGAAAATTATGAAAAAATGGGCTTTGATTATGAAGAACCCGTTGGCCTAAATCACGGGAAGGGAATTCAGGTCCCCATTGGGGTCAATCAGGAGAAGCGTAGAAAATTTCAAGGGTTGGGGGCAAGCTAGTCAATGAATACAATTACAGTCTTATAGCTTCCCACAGAAATATGCTTCCTCCATATCTCCAAGAACAAAAAATGTATCTCCACTGACGGTCACAATCATATCCAGGGAGCAAATCCAAAGCTAAATGAGATAAAGCGTGCTCAATGAAAGCAAACTTCTTCAAGGAAGTAAATGAAAGCCTACATTGGCCTATACTCGCGCTGGCAAAAAGGAAACTGCTTCCGAAGGCATACTGATTTTGATACAGAACATTATCAAGATAGTAATTATATATCAAAAGGGGGCAGACAAAGGCATGCGAAATTCGTTATCCTTGAAGATAGATTGCAATTTTGATGCTTCTAAATCATCGCCAAATACAAAGCGTCAATGACAATCGCTGAATAAAAGTGTCGATGATTGTTGTCAGAATAAGCAAGTGCTAATGATCGTCGTCAAGATAAGCAACTATCACTGTCGTCATCAATGGCTCACGCAAGCTTATCTTATCAAAATCGTTATCATCACCAAGCTGATAAACTATTTCAAATACAACATGGATATTCTCAGAATATATCAACAATGGGGAAATATCAATTATTGATTCTCAGAATATATTAGCAGCTGGCGAAACATCAGCTATGGATTCACCGTTCAACAGTGACAAAATATCAATTAAGGCAGCCTAGCCAAGCCTATACGGCCAGCTACGCTTAAGACCTTTAATCAATTGAGACAGGTGAGTAAAAGCTGTGAAATATATTTCTCACCATAGAATGCATTTCTTTTGTATATTTGAATGAAAGACAGGCTTTCAAGCATAACAAGTCATCGCCAAACGCGAAATACCAAGGACAATTGCCAAAAGCAAAGCCAAATGAAAAGCTAATCGTCGAAATTAGCAACTATCGCTATCGAGCAATTAGAAGATCAAGCGATTAGAAGAATCGCCATCAAGCAATTAAACGATCGCTATCAAACAAACATTGGCATTTAAAAAAAAAAAACAGAGAGAGAGAGAGAGAAGAAAGAAAAAAAGAGAGAGAAGAAGAAAATACCGATGATCACTATCAAGCAAGCAGTGACATAAAAGGTGCCGATGGTCGCTATCAAGCATTGACGCTAATTGCCAACAGAAAATCTCCATCGAAGTCGACAGAAAATCTCCATCGAAATCGAATTATCGGGTATCAATAATCATAAAAAAAAAAAGAAGAAGAGAAAAAGAGAACAGTTATCGCTATTGCCGATCAATCGCTCATCAAGGTTGCCATCATCGCTAAGCTGATACAAAAATTGATATAAACATAATACGAAAGTCCTTGTGACATTGTCAGCAGCGGCGAAATATCAACCATATGATCACAGTAGAATAAATCATACAGTTAACTGTACATATGAATTGGCAATAGCAATGGCTACTCATCATAAAAAGGTAGCCTAGTCAAGTCCCGAAAAAGAAAAAGAAAGAAAAGCCAAAGTCCTAAAAGGACCAAAGCTCAAAAGGGACCAGCTACGCGTAAGACCTATGAAGATCGCCATTCGGGCAGCGGCGAGAAGCCAGTGGCCCTAAAAAGCCCATGAAGGCCATCGTACGCATACCCATGCAGGCAGCTGACGGAGTCAATGACCAAAAGTAAAAGGCCAAAAGTTGACTAAAAGCCAAAAGCTCAAAATCTTTAAATGACCAAAGGCTGAAAAAGCTCAAAGTCTTCAAAGACCAAAAGCCAAGAGCCAAAAGTCAGCCGAAAGATCAAAAGCAAAGGGCCAAAAAGTCCCAAATGACCAGTCAAGCGTAACACCCATGCCGTCTGTATAGCTTTTCGGCAGCGTCACGGGGAACGGAGGACAAGCCCTCCCGTGAATGGGCCGACCTTGCAGGTGAAGAAAATGAGGGCCGCAGTGCGTGCATGATAAGCCAACCATGCATAAGACCCCCCAGATTTGTGGTTCGATTCCAGTACGTACTCATGAGGAAGGGCTTAAACCTACTCATTGATGGATCGACAACCATGGATTTGGTACCCCCAAAGGTAGCCTTGTGAGCCCTGTGAACTCCAGAGATTTACCGTGGCCAACCCTGTGCTGTAAATCCAACCGAGTTCACGGCCCCGGTAGCTTCACTGGGCCCCTCTGATGGATCGCGATTTGTGAACTCCCTATGCAGTTAGAAGTCCCGCGAACTCTAGAGAGTTACAGAGACCATCACGTAAGACCCGAAGTAACGCCGCTCCACTACTCATGAGCTTAAACTACGTGCAACTAACTGAATTGAAACTTAGCGCCGCTAATAAAATATAAACGGATGAGGTCATATAGGAAACTCCATACTAACAAAGCATAAAATATTATTGTTTTATGATTAGTTTCATAGAATGTCATGATAAACTATGTGCCATGTTTAAAATACAGCAAATTCATGTTGAAATCATGACATAGATGGTATGCCTGAAGCAATGCATAATATAGAAGTGCATGAAAAGTTAAATTTACAGATGAAAACCAAAAAAAGAACATACATTCAAACATGAAAAAGAGAAGGAAAGATTACATGTTTATAATTCTTCAGTGATGCCTATTACATTCATAAATTGCCGCAAGTCTTCTTTTAATTGAAGTTGAGCTGCGTCATGCTTTGATTTTTCTTCAAGAATAATCTTTGTCTGATCAGGAAGGCCAGTTAATTTGTCTTCTAGAGATGTGATCGTCTCGTTGCTCCCGAGTAATTCCAACTTCTCAGTATCGGCAGACCGAATACTGACCTCGAGTTTCTCCTTAACCTCCTATATAGATAGCTCCTTCTCATGACCTTGCAGTTCCATCTGCGAAATCTCTTCTCTTAAAGCTGCTATACGATCTTGAATAAGCTCTTTGTCACCAATAAGGGTCTTCAAGTGTTCTTGCAACAATAATTGCTCCTAATCTAATTCAAATATCGTGGAAGCAATGAGTGAAGCCCTCTCCTTAGACAAAGTTAACCGCTTCCCATATTCAAGGACTTCTGGAGCAATTGTAATAGTCTTCGCTGATGCTAGAGAAGCTATTGAATCATGAAATCTAAGGAGGGAACTCCGCAAAACAGAAATATTAATCCTTAACATCTTTGCAGAGTTTTCCAGAATTTCGATGGCAATGTCCAGATCTGACCATTGTTCAGGGTCCTTGAAGATATGAATTACTGTTGACAAAGAGTTCTTCATTAAAAGCATTTTATGAGTGGGAATCTTTGAAGGAAATGGTAACTCAGAGACAGTGGCCACAGATTCGGAACTGGCCGCCCCACTACAGGGGAGAATTCCTGCAAAATAAGTAAGAGATCAAGACAGAGTGAGAAATGCAAAATGAAGAATTCACAGCTCTTCAAATTAATATATATATATATATATATATATATATATATATGTACCTGCTGTAGAAGTATGACCAGCAAGAAAGGGAACTTCTGGGGCTGTAGAAGTACCAGCTTCTAACATATCAGCAAGAGAGGGCGCTCTCACTTCTGTGCTGGAATCTCTGGTAGTAGGAGTTGGTAGATCAGTAGCCTCGACAGGAAATATAATTTCACGGGCCACGCTCTTCGGTGCCACCAGAGGGGCCAAAGAAACCTGTGAGGAGACCATTGGTGTAGCTGGATGAAGTTCTGTAGAGGGGGCAGCGCTCGTTTCAATGCAAGCCACATGAGTACCTAAAAAAGAGAATGATAGTGGTGTTAAAATAATGATTACTTGACAAGCACATAAATGTTTAAAGAATTCGGGCTCCCTTACCAGGTGAATACCCATATTCCCCGTAGTCCAAGAGTTCTTCATCCTCTCCGGTTACCGCATGTGGCTTGCTAGGAATGGAAGTAGCAGGGGAAGCTTCAGAGGCTATGGGGAGATGTTCTTCTGCTACATTTTCGGTGGCCATATCTTCCTTGTCATCAATATTGACCTCCCCTTCTTCATAATCATCGTCTTGAACTCTGTTATTTCCATCATCATCATTGTCAGACCCCAGGGGAGTGGAATTTCCTGATGTAGAAGATGAATCTTCGCTAGAAGATAAACTTTCGCTTGCCAGATCTTCCTCATCCACTTCTGCAACCGCGACTTGTTTCCCTTTATAGGAAATAGGCTGGTTGCTTTTCATTGGAGATCTCCTGCCAATTGGAATTGAGGGAGATGAAGAGACATGTCTTGCTTCTTCTTGAGGAGTGGGTGACAATGTTTGCTGACGTGCTCGTGATCTAGTCATCGGGGACGATGAGCTAAGGGGAAGAGTTTGTGGAGAAGGGGCAGGTTTGTCTTGAGCTGTATTTTCTTCAGCTGTAGCAGTCTCTTCAGGAATAGGAGAGGATGCTCCTGCAACATCTTCTGGAGCTCGGTCACCAAGGTCGTGGGGAATATGTTCAAATTCCGTCAGGACTCCATGGGCAAACCAACCGTCTAAAGTGTTAATTGGTTTTCTCTCACGGATTGGCTCTTCCGTTGAAATCTTTCTGCAAATTTCACCATGATGAGGAGCGCGACTTTTCTCTGGAATAAAGTTGATTCCATTATCAATTTTTCTGCCCCTAAGCCGAGGTGGATGGAGAAAGAGAAGAGAGTCCACCGGTAGGCATTTGTTGATAAGAAATGATTGGTGGTCCCACCACCTCACCAGCTGTAAGAAGTATGGACTATCCGATCGCAGCTAGGGATGATGAAAGAAGAGTTGACACGACCGCCTAATAATTTTTCCCATATCATGGCCCAGTTCAAGGGACCTGTTCCATAGCAGCGTATTCTCTTAGTAACCAGCCCACAATCTTCTGGCACGGCTTGGTCGTAACCGAATTGGTGAGCAAAATGGCTAGGATAGTAGGGTTCTCTCCAGAATTCTGTTCCTTCCCTGAGCGGCAAACTGCAAGAACGAATGGAAAGAAAAAAGGCCCTTTCTGCTATAGCTAGTGTCCCTTGATCTACCATATCTGTATCTTGAATTTAGTGATGAAGTCGGAACTGGAAGAAGTCCACTTGATCGAAGTCCTGAATCTTATTGATCACCCACTTGTACGATCTTCTGGCCATGGCCCTTTGTTGAAAGAACCAAAGAGGAAGATGAGAAGGACTAACATAAGCTTTTTTTGGTGCTTCAAAAGTCCAGGGGAAATAGACTCCTAGCCATCCGGTGAAATAATGCCACGCGGTATATGCTGATGAAGATCTCAGGGTGGGATTTTTGACGTGTGTAGAGATCTCTCCAAAAGCCCGATAAATGGAGCATAGCACAGGGGGTGCAATAGAATACTTCTGACCTTCTGCTAGAGCTTCGGCGACCACAAAAGTGGTGGGGCAAATAGCATCCGGCCACTTGGAACTAAGAAGAACAACTATGCTCAACCAGTAAGCAAGGAAGGGTGCCAGTTCCCCAAATGAGCTATAAGCTGGTTGTTCTTTCATGTTGTCACGAAGGGTCGTCAGTTCCTTACAACGACTGTCGCGAAATCTGCGGAACAAGAAAGGAATTAATATGCAGGAGTATGTGGTGAAGAGGAATACACTAGTCTCTGGGTATGGGATACCTGAGCATTCTAGAAAAATGGGCCAGCCATTGCAGAGGAGATAGTTTGTGAATATTTAAAAATTTTTCCATCTCTCTGAAAAGTTCGATGGTGGTTTCTGAGATGGAAGGTCTGCGATCGGGAGAGGATATAAATGTTAATTCTGCATTTATCAGTATGAACTCATCATAAAATCTTCCTGTAAGTGGGATACCTGCTATGAGGTGTAGATCCCATAGTGATATGCTCATTTCTCTGAACGGCGGGTGAAGGGAATTGGTGGTGGGAGACCAATATTCGAGAAATCCTTTCCGTATGCAGGGTTCCTTGTAAAAATATTGGGATGTGACCTCTATCACATCGTAAAGGCCTACTTTAGAAAGGGTGCTTGCGTGTTTCTTCAGAATTGCCTTTGCCCAATCAGAGTAATAACGACGAGAAGTCAATAGGCCTCTTGTGCAAAAATCTTCTGATCCCCAGAGAGGATCACAGTCCTTATAGCGTTGTCTGACAGTCTCGTAAAAATAGGTCGGGAAGAGACTGTGCGGACTATGAAAGGGAGCAAGGAAGATCATGGGATGGGCCTCTCCGATAATCTGCCGGGGTTTCTGCGCTTGTATTCTCCCTTCAAGAATCTGGGGGTCTCGCGTCGCCCACGATTCAGTATACATCAGCTTTTCTCCGTCCACATAGTCTGTGGGTTCACATTCAAGGATGGATTGGTGACGATGCACGCTAATGGAAATTACCATCATGCCTTCCGAATGAGGATTGTCAAATTTCATGACGCCCTCAATCACTCAAACAGATTCCCAAGAGTTCTGAAGCTTCTTTTTATTGTGTTCTTTGATCTTTTCTTCAAATTCCCGCGCCTTATTCCGACGAGTTTTCTTGGAGCGAGAAGTAGGCGGGGTACCTTCTCTGACAGGGGGTCTATCGCTATCCGTGCGGATGTGGACGGTTGTCTTCAACCATTCTTCCCAATCATATTCACGACCGTGCTTGGGAGGCCGTTCTATGTTTCCCATGATTATGGCACGATGAATGGGTGAGGAAAGTGCTTCGATGCGACCAGTGAAATTAAAGGTTGGGAGTACTGGCTCTTTGCAGTATGACGGGGTCTGAGTGGTGGTTTTGGTACTCTTGGTCGGTGGTTGGTCAGCAGAAGGAGATGGGTGATGAGGAGTATCAGGAGCGTCAGAATGAGAAGGATGCTCCACTTGAGGGTCTACAGGACGGAGGGTCCTCTTGATGCGAGCTATAAAGCGAGGGGGGTTGAAGACCTAAGGAAGGTCATTGAGGAAAAGGAACAGAAAATGGCAAAGTCTTGGTTGCGCGGGTCCACGCAATCAAAAGAAGTTGCACGGCGTGTTGCGGCACTTAGAAAAATTACGCGAACGAAAGATTCGTTGCGCGGCTCCGAGCAGACAATGTCCGTTGTGTGGAAAATTGCCAAGAGAGAAAAAAAATTTGCCAGAGAAAGCAGAGACTGCAGAAAGTGACGAAGGATGCAGTATTTATAGGTTACTGTGACCGAGTATATACGCAGCCGGTTATGCGAGTCCGCGCAAACCAAATGGAATATTTGATCCTTTACTTGTTACTCCGAAAGAATAAATAAAGGATCAAGGGGGCAATCTGTTGAGACATAAAAATGGTGAAAGGAATCAAGAAAGTAAAGGTGAAAAAGAAGAGAAGAACTTTCGAAAAGAAGAAGAGAGAGAGGTAATTTTCATGGTAGTTGTGCAGAACCGCGCAGCCAGTATATGTTGTGCGTGTCCGCGCAATCAATCTCGGTTGCGCGAGACCGCACAATGAAAGTATCAGTTGCGTGTACCTAGGAATGAACTTCATAAAAGGGCTTCGTTCAAAATGATCCAAAGCACTAAAAATAGTCCCACATCGCTAAGATCAGGATTTTCACACGTGCGAGGGTCTATAAATACCCCCTCCCCTCCTTCATTAAGAGAGGATTGAAGATTTTCAAGAGAAACAAAGTGGAGCGGAAGACAGAAGGTAGGAGCGAAGTCTTCTGGGAGTTACGCAGGACCCCGCAACCGATATTGGTTACGCGTGTCTGTGCAACTGGACTGCCCTGCAGTCTGTAAAGCCCAGGAGCCATTGTGCTATCGAAGTTCGTGGCCCAGGCTTCCTTTCTCTGGGTTTTCTCCTCTTCATGGGTTCTAAGGAGAAAGATCAGTCGAATTAATCAACATTCCTCCTAAGTCCTAGAGGATGGTTGAAATAGGCACTGTTATGCTACTGAAATATTTATTTTATTGAAGGCCCGTCAATCGGATCGACATTCCTCCTAAGTCCTAAGAGATGATCAAATCAGGCGCCGGAAGGCTGTCGAAATGACTCGTCGATCGGATCGGCATTCCTCCTAAGTCCTAGGAGATGATCAAATCAGGCGCCGGAAGGCTATCGAAATAAACTCTTGATGCTTAAAGCACAAATCCTTTACTTCTAAATGATTTATCTTAGAATCAAGGGATGTAAAGAGGATGTAAACGAACTCAGTATTAATAGAATGTGATGAATGTTCATAGTACTCTCTCTCTGTTATGTTTGAATAAGACAACTCTCCCAAATCAAAATGCATTTGTTTCTTTGTCGAAACAATCATAGCACAACCAATTAATGAAATATTAAAATGGCATAATTCTATAAAAAGAGAGTTAAATGATATAGCTGACTAGGCAAGGAAGATACCACTTTCAGGAGATTTCTCTGATTTATCGACTTTTAATGAGAGGTTACAATTTATTACCGAGGTATGCATCTTCCACAGCGTTACTGAAGATACGGTTATATTCCCAGCAGTAGATGGGGAATTATCATTTGCTCAGGAGCATGCTAAAGAAGAAAGCCAATTCGATAATTTTAGATACTTGACAGAAAGCATTTAGGTTTCATGGCATTTGTTTCGTGACATCATACTGAAGCACTTCTATGGCAAGGAAGTTAAGGTTCTTCCTCTTGCTCATGAGCATTTTGGTCCTACAAAACAATGAGAGCTTCTATATGAAAGCTTATGTGTGATACCACTAAAATTGGTAGAACGCATCAAAAGCTAGTAGGATCACTTAGTGAACAAGAAGCGAGGTCCTTTCTTCAAAATATGAACTTAGTAGCTCCAGCTTTTGATGACGCACTAGTTATACTTTTCTCTAGCTGGGCACGCAAGAGTCATGTCTGGGATGTTTCCAAATTAGGAAGGTTCATATGTTTATCTTTGAGTGCAATCAGTGATTGTCCATCTTTTCATCTGGGAAATGGACAATGGCTCTTTTGAAATTGAGCATGCATGCCAAGGATTCATGCGTATGGAGGTGTGAAAGATGAAATATAGTGATATCTGGAAAAAGAAGGGTTTGATCTTCTTTCACAAGGCGTATCATCCTACCGAGTATGGTTAAAGGTTTGGTTATGTGCAATACCACGAAACATAGTTTTACCTCACTTATTCAGTTCATCTTCCTTGACGGCATCAACAATGTAGTTTTCATTTTCTCTTTCGATATTAGGATACTCGAAGTACACAGGAACATGGAAAATTTGCTAGCGAATATTAATTGGCCTTCATCAGATGATCATGTTGCTGAAGAAGTTTTTACCTTCTAACAATGACCACCATTAACAATAGTGAACCCTAAGGAAAGCACGTAGATGAGAAGTTAGTTTGATTGAATCAAACGTTGCTCACCAACAAGTAGATGGATCAATTACGGTCAATAGAGACTATGAGGACATCATCACAACTTTCATATGAATCAGCTATTTCAAGAGTCTTAAGGGAACAACAACAGATATTGCCGAAGAAAGAAAATCAAAATGAAGGGTTGTCAAAAAAGTAAAAGATTGGATCTTCCAATGAAGAGAACATGAGTGATTCTACAAATAAGAAAGTAGAGGAGTTTGGATCATTCAAGGACTAAAGGAAACATATAGTTAAAGAAGGACGGTATACTACTTATACGGAATCAATCACTAGTTGCAGAAGCATTCAAATTGCCATGGTTAAATTATTTAGAGGAAATGAAGCAAAGAAGAAAAGAATATTCTGCAGGAAATGACCAACAATAGTAAAACTGTCATATATGAAATAAAAGAGAAAGTAATGACATATGGTCCCGACTGAAGATATTTACTCTATAGAAGGACAGGCAAGAAAAAATCAAGTCAAGTATATTTATAATGGGGGCAAATTTTCATTAATATATTTGCCAGTTTAGAAAAATATATCATTCCTGAATATTCTGCAGTATTACGGTGACAATGAAGCATATTATTGCAGAAGCATTCAAATTGAGCAAATTTTCATTAATATATTTGCCAGTTTAGAAAAATATATCATTCCTGAATATTCTGCAATATTGCAGTTTAGAAAAACAGTATATTATTGCAGAAGCATTCAAATTTCCATGGTTAAATTATTTAGAGGAAATAAAGCAAAGAAGAAAAGAATATTCTGCAGGAAATGACCAACAATAGTAAAACTGTCATATATGAAATAAAAGAGAAAGTAAAGACATATGGTCCCGACTGATGATATTTACTCTATAGAAGGACAGGCAAGAAAAAATCAAGTCAAGTATATTTATAATGGGGGAAAATTTTCATTAATATATTTGTCAGTTTAGAAAAATATATCATTCATGAATACCGAGAAGAATCGCTACATTTTGACCAAGAAGATTTGCGGCATTTTAAAGATTTATATCGTAATTATTCAGAGGGCAGACAAAGGCATACAAAATATGTTATCCTTGAAGATAAACTAAAGTTTTGATGTTTCCAAATCAGTGGCAAAATAAGCAAAGTTTTAAAATGCTAAAATCTTAGAATCCCAAATGAGGTAGTAGTTGATTTCCTGAGATGATAATTGTCTATATCAATTTTTACAAGTTAAAATTGGGGCAAAAGTAAGCACTAATGGTACCAAGCACTGAGATAGCAAACATTGATGATTGCTATCAAGCATTGACGATTGTCACCAAAATTTTGAGGAGCAAAAGGATTATGAAAGACAAGGTCCTATACTCTCCCTTATGCGAATGAATAAAAGTGCAAATTTTCAATTGGCTTTGAATTTCAGGAGAAATTCAAGAGATATAATTGAAGAAGAAAGAAAAGTGAATGGCCTAAAGACCAAGTTACAGAAGAAATTGATAAAAGTGAAATTGTTAAGGTGTACAATATAAAAGAAAAGAAATAAGAATACACAGGCTTGACTAGTTCGAGCCTGGGGGCAAAGTTAATCCTGGGCAAAAAGTATGAGGGGATGCCGAGTCAGGTTGCAACATTGTGATTTTGATTATGAAGATTCCCAGAGCAATGCTTCCTAATCAAAAGGGGGCAAGAGAGGTGAGTAAAAGCTATGAAATATGCTTCTCACCATAAAATGTATTTCTTTTGTGTATTTGAATGAAAGACAGGCTTTTAAGCATATCAAGTCATTGTCAAACGCTAAGCGTTGATGATCAATGTTAAGCATTGATGATCGCTACCAAGCGTTGATGATCACCATCAAGCATTGATGATCCACCAAGCGTTGATGATTGTCGTCAAGCGGCCAAACACTAACAATTACTACCAAGCATTAATGATTGTCAATGACCCTAAAGATTTTTGTTAGAATCGCCAAGTACCGATGATAATCGCCCAGATTGGCAATTATCACTGTCGTTATCAATCGCTTTTCAAAATTGTTATCATCGCCAAGCTGATCCACTATTTCAAATATAATGTAATATTCTTAGAACATTATCAGCAGCAGCGAAATATCAATTATTGATCTGAAATACCAATCATTGATCATCATGTGGAAATAGAATAAACTATATAGCCAACCACACATAAAGTTGATGACTGTAATGGTTGCTTATCATTCAAGGCAGCTTAGCGAAGCCCATACGGCCAACTACGCATAAGACCTATCAAGATCACCATTCGGGCAACGACGAGAAGCTAGTGGCCCTAAAAAGCCCATGAAGGCCATTGTACGTATACCCATGTGGGCTGAGGATGAAAGTCCGCGATCAAAAGCCTAAAAGTCCAAAAAGTCCTCAACGGCTAGTCACGCGTAACCCCCATGCCATTTGTATAGCTTTCAGGCAGCATCACAGAAAACGGAGAAAAATACCCTCCCGTGAATGGGCCCGACCTTGCAGGCGAAGAAAAAGCGGGCCGCAGTGTGAGCTCTTTCGACCATGTCCATAGATAGGCCAACCATATGTAAGACCCCCCAGATCTACGGATCAATTTCAATACTAACTCATGAGGAAGGGTTTAAACCTACTTATTGATGGACTGGCGGCCCTAGATTTGGTACCCCAAAGGTAGCCTTATAAGCCTCGTGGATTCTAGAAAGTTACTGCGGCCAACCCTGTGCGTAAATCTCCGGTAGTGAGAAGTGTAATGAACTCCTAAGAGTTATAGAGACCATCACGTGAGACCCGACTCTTGCATGAGTCTAAGAAACTGCTCTAACTACTCTCAAGAGCTTAAACTATGTGTTGCTCCAACTACTCAAGAGCTTAAACTGTGTTGCTCCAACTACTCAAGAGCTTAAACTGTGTGTTGCTCCAACTACTCAAGAGCCTAAACTATGTGTGTAGGTGTCTGTCCAGTAGTGTCAGTCCAGTAGTATCAGTCCAGTTCAGTCGAGTCTGGTAGAGTCAAGTTTAGTTCAAGTCAAGTCATGTTCAGTCAAGTATGATCAGTCAAGAGTATATTATCTCCATTGCTCAAAAGCATAAACTATGCATAGCATTCAAAATGCTGTGGATACATATTTCACTTTAGAGATGCTCAAATATACAAAGTATAAACTATGCATAACATTCAAAATGCTGTAGATACCTATTTTACTCTGGATATATTCAATTGTGCAATTGCCTAATAAAATCTTAAACGTTGATTAGACAACATACAAAAATGCGTTTATTTTGAATCAGGTTCAAATTATAAAGATAGCGAATATCTTCAAGATATTGACAATTATCTACTCAAAGGTTCAAGTCTTTAAGGTTAATTAATATATTGACAAAAGCTGTAAGGTCTTTTCATTTCTCGCCTTCTTGATGAATAGAGAAATATTATCGCACAAGATTCTCAAAAGGGGGCAAAGAATAAACTAACAATGAATTATCATTCTCTTTCGGACAATATAAAGATCCAAATATATTCTTTGGATTTGTTAAAGGAGCAGCAAAGATTATCTATCCTTCAAGGGTATCAGCAGGCTTCACTTCGGAAATATTATCTTCTTAAGAAATCTTTATGCAAAGCTGACCTGGAAAGGGGTTAGGATTTAATGTATTCAAAGTAATCTATGCATTGGTCTTTCTGATAATCTTTTATGCATGGCGAAGGAATTCATATGCCAATCCATAACTTCTCGCTATTGTAATAATGGTATCACAAGACTCCAAGTACAAGATCTGATAGAGATAAAGAACAAACGGAATTATCATCAGTAATTTCTATGACCTATGGGAAGTTATTAAATGAAAATTGATAGAAGTCTTGTATATTTTTTCAGAATCAGCCAAGATCCAAGGAAAATTCTATGAAGAAATACTAACGACCAGAAATTAGAGAGGACTCAGTAAAAAAGACTCAACGGTCAATACTTGAGAGATAAAGATGAAATCTCTAAAAGTGCGATATAATGAGCAAAGAATGCAATGCGAAGCATGATGACGAGTGTAAAAATGAAATGATGAAATCATTATCATATTACAAATATCACAATCATCCTAAAAGAGAGAAGAAGCTTTCAAGATATTTTAAAATTATCAATGCTTCATGAAGCTAAATTGAAAAGTTACAATGTATTGAGGTACCAGTTTTGATTAATTTGGCAGGAAAGACTATCATTCGAAAGTTTGGATTATGCAGATCATGAATAAAGGAAACAATTGAAAAAGCTATTGTGGTAGGAGTAGCATTAAAGGACAACTCTCTAGATAGAGAATTGAAGGAAAAAGTCACTGGAGTTGATCAAAGAGACCATTGTAGCAGCAACGGTGTTGAAAGACAGTTCCCTGATCAAATTGCTCAAAGAAAAAGTCGCCACTGCTGTTACAGTGGCAAGTTTCAATGAAAAGAGAATTTCATCTTCTTTAGTAAAGCATCTGCTCAACAATGCTAGCAGAGGGCATTCAAATCTTCCGTTCGAAAGCGATTGTTCAAATCTTCCATTCGAGCATGTTCGTTCATGTCTCCCGTTCGAACGTGAGCATTCCAGTCTTCCGATCGAATGCGATCATTCGATCTTCTGGTCAAATATGAGCATTCCAGTTTTCTGATCGAATGCGATCATTCAATCTTCCGGTCAAGTATAACCATCCAGTCTTCTAGTCAAGTATGACTATCCAGTCTTCCATGCAAGCATGATCATCCAGTCATACTTCAGTTGCAGTTCATTCAAGATTCTACAAGCGGAGGAAGATTGATCCTCCTTTTGATTTTAGGAATCAATCAAAGAAGGATCGAGGGGGCATCTGTTGAGGCATAAAAAATATGCCATTGCATTGGTCAGAGAATTCCATGGTGCGGATATTTCCAGGGCTATTTTGAGTATTTTGATAAAATTCCAGCTCCAGGGATATTTTGGGTATTTTGGTAAAATTCCAACTCCAGGGGTATTTTAAGTATTTTGGTAAAATTTCAGCTCCATGGGTATTTTAGGTATTTTGATAAAATTCCATGTCCGGGGGTATTTTAGGTATTTTGGTAAAATTCTATGTCTAGGGGTATTTTAGGTATTTTGGAAAAATTCCATGTCCAGAGGTACTTTAGGTATTTCAGTAAAAAAAGCATTGAAAAGGGTATTTTGGTAATAAAGGGTGCCCAAATGTCAATTTAATGGAAAGAGGTTGTACACCACCATTTAAGGGAGAGCTTGGTGGACACCGTTGATTAAGGAAGATGATCATTATGTGAACAAAAAAGTGGTGGTGATCACCATTTTGTAAGAGTGGTGGGGCCTATAAATACCCCTCCCCACCTCATTTGATGGTGTGGATCGGATTGGATCAGTTGGTAGGCTAAGAAACAAGAGGGAGAAGAAAATAGAGAGAGAGAGAGCTTTGTGCGTTGGGGGTAGTGTGCGGCGCACAAAGCCATTTCCGCACAAAGCTATTCTTCAAAGCATCTCTGCATAAAGCCAGCTTCTGCACAAAGCTATTCTTCAAAGCATCTCCGCACAAAGTTGTTCTTCAAAGCCTCTCTGCACAAAGCCATCTCCGCATGAAGCATTTTGGAGAAACTCTTCCGGTCATGCGTAAACAGAGGAAGAACTTCATCTTTCCCTCTATTGTGTCGCCGGTGGTGCCCAATACAGTAGCCTTTTGAGAAATCTACACCACCCACCATCTTCCTCTTAGAATTTCGATCGTGAACAGTGAGTTTTGATCATCTGATCATGTGGCCCACCTGGATAATCAAGCCTCAAAAGCAGTCAAATGGCCCTTTTTCAATCGCTGTAGAGACCATATGAATGGACATGGCTAAGAAAGATTAGCATGGTTTTGATGAGTTTTTCCCCCTCTACCTGATGAATGGTTCAAAACCACCTTTCACGGCATTAGTGTGGCCCACAACAAAAGGACGAAAGCTCTGTTTTGCAATAGAGTCGGCGTACTTCGACTCTGTGAATTTTGGTGGCCCATTTATTGAAGATGCATAGAAAATCCACTCTGTCCATTGGATTTAGGATGAAAAACTGTTTAGGAAAGACCCCTTTTGGAGTGGAATTGGTGTAGCCCACGATGTTATATATTCTGCCGTTCATCCTTTGATTAATGGCTAGGATCTTTCACTTTCTTGCATGGAGACGAAAGGACATCTAGGCAAGGTTAATACCTGCCTTCAGAGACAAGTGAACGGTTCAAATTACTCAATAGAACAGTGAGAGGGCCCCACTACACAAAAACAGTGAGTAACGTGAAGACACTGTAGCGTTTCTGAATTTGAGAAGAAGATGTCGATCAATAGGCACTGACCGACTTTGGGAAATTTCATGCACGTCGAGTGCACTTGTACACCATATACGTGCAATGTACATGTGAGGTCTATGGTGATGGTTATGGGAAATCTGCTCCGTTCATCCGCACTATCAGCTCATTTAACACGTTGAAACTGAATTTGAAGCGTATCCAGATGATAGGCGGGCCCCAAATCATGATTTCAGGGGATGATCTGTCAATTTAGTCATTTATATAGGGATTCAGAAGATAAAATTCGAGGTGTATGGTTAATTTGTGATTCTAAGGCTTCATAAAAATTTTCAAGCCGAATGAACGGTGGCAACCCCATGATCCTACAATTTAGGAGATTTTTTAGGCCCGTTTAACATGATCGGCCTGATTCCTTTGGGTCTTAACCACACTTCAACGGGCTGCTTCGTATTTCAAGGAAGAATGACTAGAAGGATGCTTTATATTTCAAGGAAAGATGACTGGAATGATGCTCAGAGCTGATCTCGATGGTTAGATCAGAAGGCTCAAGCTTGCACAAGCCCCGTTTCCTGGAAGACTGGTTGATGAAATTAACATTCCTCCTACGTACTAGGAGATGATTGAACAAGCATCAGAATGCTGCCGAAATTTCCATCTGACTATTTTCTCTTTCATTCATTACATTACATTAATTGTACTTTATTTTCAGAATCAAGGGAATCCGAGGATGTAAATGAACTCAGAATAAATGTGATGAATGTTCTCTCATTGAATTCTTTGTTATCATTAAATAAATCTCCAAATCAGATGCATTTGTTTCTTGTCGAAACAATAGCACTGGAAGTATAGGGAGGTCAAGTGAAACCCCATCCTCTCCTTTCTTCGTAAGCCCTATCACGTTAACATACTCTCATCCCACCCCGACTACAGCTTCTTCAAAAAGTAGAGAAGCTACAGTACACATGGCCGAGACAAACCGGGAAAGTATGCCAAATACAGAGGACCACATGAATGCAATGGCAGAAACACAAAGAGCGTTAATGGAAGAGTGCAGAAACCTCCATGAGGCCTTAACGACTCTTGCGCATAATGTAACTCAGATAGCTGCTCCCCCGATGATGAACACGATGAATGGACCAGAAAACTAGCTCGAAGGCTTACGATCACAGGGGACAGGATCACTGGGGTCTGTCCCCGCGACAAGAACTATAACACATGACGAAGTGAGACAAGTCATTGAAGAGGCTGTCAGAATAGAAAGTGCAAAAATACTGGCCGCTTCAGATATCAAACACCATATCCAAGATAGGTGGAAGATGTCCCATTTCCAGCCAACTTCAAACATCCAGATTTTTAAAAGTTTAATGGAGAAGGATCGCCAGAAGAACACGTAATGCACTTCATCACTAGCATGGGGAATTTCTCTATGATACCGTAGTATTGCTTATGATTGTTTGGGTCGTCGCTCACACAAAAAGCATTCCGATGGTATTCTAGCTTGTCTCCAGGATTGATACATACTTGGGAATAAATGTCGGACGTGTTCATGTCAAACTTCTTCTTTTCAGAGCATGAGGTTAGTATTATAGAATTGGCTTTCGTACAGCAGAGAGAAGGGGAACCAGTAGAAAAGTTTATCGACAGATGGAAGACATTGGGAGCCTCATATAGACAGGTACTAGAAGAAAAGAAGCAAGTTAAAATGTGTTTAAATTCTATGGAGACAAGAATAACGTTTGGACTCACCAGCGCCAACATCAAAACTTTTCGCGACCTAGCCACTAAGGCCCATGCTTTGGAATTGATGACCCATAGGATGCCAGCATTTCACCACGAAACAACAGGGAAAGTGCCCAGCAGGATGGCTATAAATATTGTCGATCGTGACAAGAGAAGCAAAGATACAAGGGACTGAAGGGAGAAGAGACAGGAGCAAAAAGAAGAATGGAGCCAATCAAGAAATAGATATAGTGGAAAGAGGTCTAGGATGCTTAATTCTCATGAAGGATTCACATTCGACAAGGAAGACGTCATTCCTATGATGAACCAGTTGTTAAAGGCCGACACGATCGAATTACTAGAACCCAAGAGGCCTGAAGATGTGATAAAAGCCAAAGAAAGAGATTTTTGCCGCTATCACCGCCTGTTGGCACATCCGATGGAGATTTGTTACACATTAAAGTGTATAATACAACGAATGATAAACAAGAGTGAAATAGTCATTGGAAAAGAAAAGGAGGGGGGTACAATGGCGATAATAAATATGCTTACAGTTCGAGGAAAGGCTCGAGATATGAAAAAGAAAGAAGACAATGAAGCAACGAAGAAGGTAGCAATAATCACGTTGTGATTAGGAAATAAGATGACAAGCCCTATGAAGCAGAAAGCAATAATCGTACGAAAAGAAACTACTGAAAAGTAGAATAACGGTGATGAAGAAGAAAAGAAGAATGAGACAACAAAAGTGACTTATGATGTAGTAAGTCATTTGAAGGATATACCGGCTCGACTAAGCGTCTATGATGCGCTTAAGTTGTCAGAGGAATTTCGGCAGAGCTTAATCAGAGCATTGTCTAATCATGATGTCAGAGAGACATTATTGGCAGAAATGGAATGCAAAAAGAACAATGAGAAAGAAAATTGCTTGCCGATCGTTTCCTTTTCTGATGATGATTTGATTTGTGAGACAGCATAACAGACCGCTAATGATGGAGGGCTATATTTGTGGGAAGAAAGTTAAGCGAATTATGATAGACAATAGATCGGCAGTGAACCTCTTACCACTCTCAATGTTAAGCAAGCTGGGCTATCGTCGTTCTGATCTACGTCCTAGTGGAATGATGATACAGGGCTTTAATCAAGATGGGCAACGCGCATTCGGCAAAATTAAAGTGATGCTAGAAATAGGTGAGCTGAATACTAATGTCGTGTGCCACGTTATAAGTGCTGTGACGACGTATAATCTCCTCTTAGGAAGGCCATGGATACATCAGTACAACTTTGTACTTTCTACTCTGCATCAATGCTTCAAATATTGTAAAGGAGGAGTGTAAAATGGCTGATACGAAGCCTTATACAGAGGCTAAGTCTTTCTTCACGGATGCCAGTTATTATAAAGGGTTTACTGAAGAAGAGGGAAAGAATGATGCAAGCAAAGTCCTAAAGGACATTCATGAAAACGTGACTAAAGGAGAAGCAGAAAAGGCAGGATCATCAAGGACCACAGAATCAAAGAAAAATTTTTATTTTGTGCTGAAGTATTTACTACTATTATCAACCAGGGCAGCCGCCACTAACGCTATTATCACCTGAACAGTTGAGGATCTTGCAGTCTAATTATACAGTGTCGTTGCCATGTGTCGAAAGGTAGAGGCCATTTTAGGCCACTCCAGGAAGGTTTCAGGTTAAGGCTAGCACGAAATACTCGAACCTGATAGAATTTCACGCTTCGAAAGAAGTAAAGATAGAAGAAATGGCCAAGAATAATGTGTACTTGGAAGACCGACATCACAGGATCTTGAAAAGTATAGTCCGACAAGCAAGAGAATCATGAGAAGCATGGGTTTTGATTTTGAAGAATCCAACGGCTTAAATCAGGGAAGAGGGATTCATATTCCTATTGGGGTCGGCCAAGAAAAGCGGAAAAAATATCAAGGACTGGGGCAGAGTCGTCGGCGAATATGGTTACGGTTGCATAGCTATCGGAATAAGATTTTTAATTGAAATACAAGTGGCGTCACTCAGAGTGGCGATACATTAACCTATTACAGATGATGAAAGTGCAAAAATAAGGCTGAAAGAGCTAGATTTTCTTGATGAGAAACGCTGAACAGGGGACAAATTCGATCCTAAGTGGGATGGGCCATACATAGTAAAAGAGGTGTACTTTAATGGCGCATATAGGGTCATGGATCAAGATGGGCAAGGTATCAATATACCGGTCAATGCTCGCTTCATTAAAAGATATCGTCCCTGAAGACACTACTGATTTTAATCCAAAATATTATCAAAATAATACTTCTATATTAAAAGGGGGCAAGAAGGATCAAGACTACAACCACGGCTATGTACAATTAAATGAATGAATAAAGAAGAAATTTGCAAGCATATCAAGACTATGTGCCAACAAGTACTCTAAAAAGAAAGTGATCATCATCATCATCAAGTGAGCTCTACAAAATTCTGCTGAAATTGGTATCGTCACCAAGATGATATATTATAAACATCCCATATGATTATAGTTGAAGATATTAGCAGAAGTGGTGACGTACTATTAATCTCAGGCAGATGTATACTATCGATGACTACCAACTTTTATCTTTTAAAGGTAGCTTAGCCAATCCTATATGGCCAACTACACATAAGGCATATCAAGATTGTCATTCGGGCAGCGGCAAGAAGCCAGTGGCCCTAAAAACCCCGCGAAGGCCATCGTACGCACACCCATGTGGGTTACGGATGAAGCCAGTGACCAAAAGCCAAAAAGTCCTCAATGACTAGTCACGCATAACCCTCATGCCATCTGTATAGCTTTTCAGTAGTGTTACGGGGAACGGAGGAAAATGCCCTCATGTGAATGGGCCCAACCTTACAGACAAAGAAAAAGAGGGCCACAGTGTGAGCTCTTTGGCCATGTCCATAGATAGGCTAACCATGCGTAAGACCCCCCAGATATTTAGCTTGATTTCAGTACTAACTCATGAGGAAGGGCTTAAACCTACTCATTGATGGATTGACGGCCCTAAGTTTGGTACCTCAAAGGTAGCCTTGTGAGCCCCATGAACTCTAGAGAGTTACTGCGGCCAACCGTGTAAATCCAACCGAGTTCACGACCCGATAACTTCACTGGGCCCCTCTGATGGATCGTGGTTTGTGAACTCCCTGGGCAGTGAGAAGTCCAGTGAACTCTTAAGAGTTACAGAGACCATCACATGAGACCCGACTCCACTACTCATGAACCTATAAAACTGTGTTGCTCCACTACTCAAGAGCTTAAACTATGTGTTGCTCCACTACTCAAGAGCTTAAACTGTGTGTGACTAACTAAATTAAAATTTAGTACCGCCAACTAGGATAAGGATCTTTTAGGAAATCCCTTACTAATAAATCATGAGAGAATCAAACAAAGGCATAATGCATAAAGCATAATACGTCAATCATAAAGCATTAATAAAAACTTTATGTAAATAAAACAAGAACACCATTATCAAAATATCATGAGATACTTGTATAACTTGAAATTCTGAAAATATTCACAATAGCAAAGCAAAAGAAAGATAGCAAAAGCATACACCTTATAGTTCCCCTGTAATGCCCAGCGCTGCTACGTATTGTTGTAAATTTTCTTCAAAATCAATTTGAGCAACTGCATATTCTAGTCTAGCATTCGAAATCATTCTTATAGGATCTGAGAGGCCAACTAACTTTTCTTCTAAAGAGGCAATTAGTTCTTATTCTTTGCCAATTCAGACTTTTTAGAGTCTACAGAATCAAGGCTGCACTCTATCTTCTCTTGCACTCTTTCGATGTTCAAACCTACCTCTGAACTTTGTTTCTCCAATTGTGTGATTTCTTACTTTAAAAGAGTGATACAATCCTGGTTTTCTGTCTGATTATTGTTAAAGGTCTTCAGTTGCTCTCGCAAAGATAACTGTTCTTGATCATGGCGAGAGACAATGGGGGCAATTTGGGAAACTTTCTCCTTAGAATAGGTAAGCTGCTTCTTATATTCCAAAATTTCAGGCGGGACAGTCACAGTTTTAGCTGATGACAAGTTAGAAATTGAATTATGGAATCTCAGAAGAGAGTTGCACACAGAAGAAATATCAACTTTAGCCATCCGAGCAGCACCATCCAGGACATCTAAAGCAACAGTCAAATTGGACCATTGATTAGGATCCTTGAATATCTCAACAATAGCTAATACAGAGTTCCTGATCAATGCCAATTTGTATGCAGAAACCTTCTTAAAGGATAACACGTTTGACGAAGTTCCAATGGAGCCGGAACTTGTTACGCCACTTTGAGGTACATTCCCTATTAAAAAGTAAGAAATATAAAGTTATAATAAAATTGTATGTGTGGGTGATATAAAAAGTGTAAACGTGGAAAAGGATATACCTTCCACTGGTACCAAAACAGCGAGCAGTTGCGTCTCCTTAGCAAGGGAAGGGTTAGGTTCTACCATCTCCGGAAAAGATGGAGCCCTATCCTCAGTGCTTGAAACAACAGTAGTGGAAGTAGGTAAAACAGTTGGCTCCATCGAAAAAGTCATTTCGCATTCAGTACTTGAAGCAACCATGGTAGGAGTGGGCAACTCAGTTGGCTCCGATGGAAAAATAATCTCGCGTGCCACCACTCGTGGAGCTATTGAGAATCTTGGTGAGGTTACTAGTGCAACAAGGGGTAAATCCAGAGGAGAAGCATTATCTGCCTCTGTATTTGCAGGATAATCACCTAAAATAAAATGTATGCCCATAATGCTTCTTGTAATCTTTCATCTCAATCACACTTGTTCCCCGTAATGGTTTTCTTCAGTATTTTGACTATCGTTTTATTGAACGCCTCTGCTAATCCATTAGCCGATGGATAGTAAGGTGTTGAAAACGCATATGAATATGGAATTTCTGACATAACTTTTCCATGCCTCTGTTTTTGAAGGGAGTGTCATTGTCTGTAACAATCTTCTTTGAAATGCCATAGCGGTATATTATCGCATGTTGGATGAAATTAACCACATCCTTCTCTTTGACACCACGTAATGCCACTGCTTCTGTCCATTTGGAGAAATAGTTTGTTGCTGCTAAGATATATTATTTTCCTTTGGATGAAGGTAGATTTATAGGTCCAATGACATCAAGTCCCCAAGCCGAGAAGGCCAAGAAGCAACTGACTGATGAAGATCTTCTGGAGGGACATGTATCACATCTCCGTGAATTTGACATTCGTGACACTGTTTCGCATAGTCTATTGCATCTTGGAACATAGTAGGCTAGTAATACCCCATTCGATGTATTCCATGGAATAGATTTCGGCCAGCCTGATGTGCCCCACATTCTCCAGAGTGTGCTTCGTGCAATGCCTGACCTGCCTCTTTTTTATCTAAGCAACGTAGTAGCATTCCATTGTAGGATTTTTTATGTAACGCCTATCCGCATATGATGAACTTGCTTGACCTCTATCGGATCTACTACTTCTGCACCAGATCTTCTGGTGAAATATTATATTTGAGATAGTCGATGAAAGGTTGGCGCCAATCATTGTTGTCACTTCTAAACATGACATAGGAAGCGTTTCCATGGTTTCGTTGATGACCTCTGAAGATGGAAAAAATCTTCTTTCTTCTATAGTTACTTGGAGAGGGCTTCGATTTGGGCAAGATAGAGCCGCTGCCAAGCTAGCTAAAGCATCTGCTTGTGCATTTTCAGATCACAGTACATGCTTAATTTTGACATGATAGAATTGCTCTAGTAACTATTGTGCTTTCTGGCAATATGGCAAAAGTTCTTGCTTTCTTACTTCAAAGTCAGTTGTTAATTGATTTATAATCAATTTAGAATCTCCGAAGATATGTAACATTTTTTTCTCCATTTCTTGAGTCATTTCCATTCCAATAATGAGGGCTCTATACTTAGCCTCATTGTTTGTACACATAACACCCAATGTGAAGGAGTAAGGTAACAATCACCTTAAGGAGTAATGAATATCACTCCTGCCCCCGCTCCTGACGCTCGAGCAGCATCGTCAAAATACATTTGTCATGGGCTTTGCGACTCAACCACCATAACTTGTTCATCCGAAAAGTCGTCAATGATGGCCTCGCATTCGGCTATAGGGTGCGCTGCAAGGAAGTCCGCCACTACTTATCGTTTTACTACTCTTACCGGCTCATGCATAATAGTATATTCTGAAAGCAACAACATCCATTTGGCCAATCATCCAGACAACATCGGCCTTGTAATTACAAATTTTATTGGGTCTGCTCTTGAGATCAGCGTTATATCATGTGAGAGACAATAATGTCTTAACTTCTAAATCGAAAATATTAACGCCAGACGTTCTTTCTCGATTGGAGAGTAATTACACTCCACTCCCATTAAGGTTTGACTTAAATAATAAAGGGAAGTCTCTTTCCTAGAATCATTTACTTGCACCAACAAAGCACCCAAAGAATTCTCAGCTGTAGATATATACAAAATTAGTGGCTTCCTTTTACTAGGGCTGTCAATATTGGCGGCCTTTTCAACAATTCCTTTAATGAGTCGAGTGCCTTCTGGCAAGCTTGATTCCAAACAAATTTCGTTCCTTTCTTCATCAAATGTGAAAATGGCTAGCATCTCCCTGCCAAATTTGAAATAAAACGACGGATATATGCCAATTTTCCTTGCAAACTTTTCAATTCCTTTAGCGTTTTCAGAGGAGGCATATCTTGAATAGCTCAGACTTTCCCTGGATCAATCTCAATACCACTGTGTTGAACAACAAAACCAAGAAATTTTCCCGAGGATGTTCCAAACGCACATTTGGTAGGGTTCATCTTTAGCTGCTTCTTTCTAAGTCGACGAAAAACCAACACCAAATGCTCTCGATGTTCCTGATGATTTTCTAACTGGACTACCAAATCATCGACATAACACTCAAATTCTTGTGTATCATGTCTTGAAAAATATTTTGCATCGCTCGTTGATACGTCGCCTTGGCATTCTTGAGACCGAACGGCATGACCATATAACAATAAATCCCCAATGATGTTCTAAAGGCAATTGCTTCTTCATCCTCAGGTGCCATCCTTATCTGATTATATCTTCCATAACCATCCATAAAATACATGACATCATATTGAGTTGTACTATCAATTAATAGTTCAGTAATCGGGAGAGGGAAATCATCTTTCGCACATGCTTCATTTAGATCCCTGAAGTCAACACATACTCTGACTTGTCCGTTCTTCTTCTTTACAGGGACAATATTTTATATCCACTTGGGGTATTCGACCTCCCTGATGAATCCAACCTTTACCAACTTGTTGACTTCCTCTTCTATTAGAGGGACCAGATCTGGATGAAATCACCTTTGCGTTTGATTAATTGGTCTCTTTTCTTTAGAAATATTTAATCGGTGCAACGCTATTGAAGGTTCTAGTCCTGGCATCTCTGCATGCATCCAAGTGAAGACGTCTTTATTTTCTTTAAGAAGGCAAATATATTTTTCAGCCTCTTGTTCAGGAAGTCCAGCACTGATGAATGTATTCCTTGGTTCTTCCTTTGTCCCCAAATATATTTCTCACAAACTATCTATCGTCGATTGCCTCCCGTCTTCTAACTGCTTTGGAGCCATTACAAGATGCTCAACTATCTTAAGATCTTCTTCCAATAGTTGTGTGGCTGTAACCATATTCACTAACGACCCTGCCCCCCGCGATTGTAAACCATTGGGCTAATTTTCTGATTCATTCATTGTGTTCGTCATTGGAGGAGTAGCTATCGGAGCTACATTATGTGCAAGAGTCGCTAAGGCCTCATGAAGATTTCTACACTCTTCCATTAATGCTCTTTGTGTTTTTTCCATCGCATTCATGCGACCCTCTGTATTCAACATACTTTCTTGATTTATCCCTGCCATGTGTACCATAGCTTCGCCACTTTTAGATGAAGCTGTAGTTGGGGTGGGATGAGAGTATGTTGATGTGATAGGGCTTACAAAGAGAGGAGAAGATGGGGTTTCACTTGACCTCTCTATACTTTTAGTGCTATGAATCAACTGAGGTGACACAGACTTGGATAAGCTTGCCTGAGGCGATACAGACATCGGTGAACTTATAATTAATGCCTTACCTTTCTGCTCTTTTGTCCATCTGACCTTTGGGGCAACTAAAGCTGGAAAGTCACGTGATACCAACTGCAGAATTGTTCGCTTAGGATATATCTCAGGAGGAGCGAGTTCGGGATGTTTCCTAGCTGCGTTGCACATTATAGGCCCTCTGATTCTTGGTGAAGGTAGATTCACTTGGGAGTTTCTTTCATTCTGTACCCTTGTCCTGCGAGATGTTACGATAGTCCAGCCCTTATCACCTTCTGGTGGTCAAGGTGAAGTAGATACAACCTCGACAATTACTTGAGTCATGTTATCTCCGCCAGTAGGAATTCGAGTCATAGATTCAGGAGGTTGGTCCGGCGCATACTTTATCATAAATCCTGCTAAGGTGAAATGGAAGTTCACTATTCTTTGAGGAACTGCCATTAGCTATAACTTGTGGTTGAATTCAGAAACATTCAGTTACAAAACGTGATTATAATTAACATTTGGAAGGTAAATAATCTATCTTAGAGATGAAGGGGGGGATGTTCCCATTGAGAGTCGCCATTTTGGCGTTGGAAGATGCCAAACTATAATGAAAATTCTATAGTACCCTTGATGTTGTTATCGAAATAATTCCCCAGCAGAATCGTCATTTTGTTTTGAACAAGAAACAAATGCATCTGATTTGGAGAGATTACTTTATTCGAACATAGTAAAGAGAATACATAGAACAATCATTATATTATTAATTCTAACTTCATATACATCCCTTCAATGTCCCTTGATTCTAAGACAGATTGTTTTACATATAAGAATTGTAATTATCAAAACTTATGTGTTAAATCTTAAATCCAGCAACCTTTCGGCAGATATTTTGATCATCTCCTAGTACTTAGGAGGGATGTTGATTTGATTGACTAATCTCTCTTCTAAACTTGTCCAAAGGAGAGAACTTGAACTGATGAGGCTTTAGACTTGAACACCTGCAACAATTTCGACATCATAACAGCCTCCACAGTAACCTGGTTGCACGACCTGTGCAACCGTTTTATTCGTTACGCGGTCAGCGCAACTGGTTGAAGAGATTGCGTGAATCACGCAACCCTGTTTGCACAATCTCTTCAGCCAGTTGCACGATCCGCATAACCAATCTCTGATTTCGCTCCTCACCTTCAATCTTCTTCCAAAATTCGATCGTCGTTCAAATGAGAGGGGAAGTGGGGTATTTATAGACTTCCCACACTTGCCAACCCTCGATCTTCATGCCATTAGAATGTTTCCCACTCTCGATTACACTACCTGCGGAACCGAGAAGCTCGTTGCACGACCCGCTCAACGATACCTTTGGTTGTGTGACCCGCGCAAGGGTTGTATCTGCTTCTTTCTATGATAAGCTGTTTTGCGCCACCCGAGCAACTACTACAACTTGTTGCACGGTCCGCGCAACGAGCTCTTGTTATGTGACGCGTGCAACCACTAAATAATAAGCTTGATCCTTCCTTTCTCTTTCACTCCTTGTTTGATTTCCGATCTCCATTCTTTCTTGATCACGATGATTTTTATGCTTCAACATCACTAACGTCCGTGTCTCCCCAGTCAAGTTCACCAAAATCTGTATCGTCCCAATCGACCAATGGCACCAAAAGCATAGAGAAATCAAACGAAACTCCATCCTCCCCTCTCTTCTTAAGTCCCATTACGTCGACATATTCCCACCTCACTCCAACTACGGCTTCATCAAAGAGTGGAGAAGTAGTTGTACATATGGCTAGGACAAATCAAGAAGGTACGCCGACTACAGAGGATCGCATTAATGAGATGGCAGAGGCAGAAAGAACACTAATGGAAGAGTTCCGCAATCTTAGAGAAGCTCTGATGACCTTTGCACACAATGTAGCTAAGATAGTGGCTCCACCAATGATGGACACGAGAATGGACAGGAAAATTGACCCAAAGGCTTTTCAACCACAGGGGGCAGGATCACGAGGGCCTGCTCCAGCCACAAGAACTGTAACACAAGACGAGGTGAGACAAGTTGTTGAAGAAGCTGTCAGAGTAGAAAGAGAACGTGAAAATACTGACTATTTCAGGTACCGTACGCCGTATCCAAGGGAGGTAGAAGATATCCCCTTTCTAGCCAATTTCAAGCATCCAGATTTTCAGAAATTCAATGGGGAAGGATCATCAGAAGAACACTTAATGCACTTCATTACTAGCATAGGAAATTTTTTTACAATACTGCAGTATTGCTTACGACTATTCAGGTCGTCATTGACACATAAGGCGTTTCGATGGTATTCCAGCTTAGCTCCATGGTCGATATGCACTTGGGAGCAAATGCAAGATGCATTTATGTCAAATTTCTTCTCTTCAAAGCATGATGTTAGTATTATAGAATTGGCTTCCGTGCGGCAGAGAGAAGGAGAACTAGTAGAAAAGTTTATAGATAGATGGAAGACATTGGGAGCCTCATGTAGGCAGCTACTAGAAGAAAAAAATGGGTCAAATGTGTCTGAATTCGATGGAGATAGGAATCGCGTTTGGACTTACCAATGCAGACATCAGAACTTTTCATGATCTGGCCACTAAGGCCCATGCTTTGGAGTTGATGACTGGTAAGATACCTACATTTTATCAAAAGAAGCAAGGATATAATACTGTCGATGACTGGTAAGATACCTACATTTTATCACTAAGGCCCATGCTTTGGAGTTGAGACAACTAGGAGAGTACCTAGCAGGATGGCTATAAATACTGTCGATCATGACAAAAGAAGCAAGGATACAAGGGACTGAAGGGAAAAGAGGCTGGAACGAAAAGAAGAATGGAACCAATCAAGATATAGATAGAAAGCGGCCTAGGAGGCTCAATTCTCACGAAGGGTTCACATTCGACAGAGAAGATGTTGTCCCTATGATAAACCAATTGCTAAAGCCGGCACGATAGAACTACCAGAACCCAAACGCCCTGAAGACGTGACAAGAACCAGGGATAGAGATTTTTGCCACTATCATTACTTGGTGGGACATCCGATAGAGAATTTTTATACATTGAAATGTATAATACAGCGAATGATAGATAGAGGTGAAATAGTGATTGGTAAAGAAAAAGAAAAGGGCACGATGGCGACAATGAATGTGATTATAATCCAAGAAAAAGACTAAGAAATGAAAAAGAAAGAAAACCACACGACGACAAAGAAAGTAGCAGTGATTACGTTGCGATCATGAAAAATGGTGACAAGTCCTATGAAGCAGAAAGTAAGAATTGTAAGAAAAGAAGTCGCTGAAAGCCAGGGCAATGATGATGACAAAGAAAAGAAAGATGAGGCGGCAAAAGTGACTTATGATGTAGTAAGTCATTTGAAGGGTATACCGGCTCGATTAAGTATATATGATGCACTTAAATTGTCAGAAGAATTTAGGCAGAGCTTGGTCCAAGCATTGTCTAATCATGATGTCAGAGAAACTTTGTTGGCAGACTTAGAACGCGAAGAGCACAGTGAGCAAGAAAACTGCTTACCAGTCGTTTCCTTCACCAATGACGATTTGATCTATAAAATAGAGCATAATAGACCCTTAATGATGGAAGGCCATATCCGTGGGAGGAAGGTCAAACTAATTATGATAGATAATGGATCTGTAGTGAACCTTTTACTGCTTTCAATGTTGAGTAAATTGGGTTATCGTCATTCAAATCTACGCCGTAGTGGAATGATGATACAGGGCTTCAATCATGGGCAGCGTGCACTTGGTAAGATTACAGTGACGCTGGAAATAGGAGAATTGATAACTGATGTCATGTGCCACATTATAAATGCTGTGACGACATGTAATCTCCTCCTTAGAAAACCATGGATCCATCGATACAGCATTGTACCTTCTACATTGCATCAGTGCTTCAAATATTACAAAAATGGAATACAATATAAAGTTATGGCCAATGCAAAGCCATATACAGAGGCTAAATCTTTCTTTGCGGATGCCAGTTACTATAAAGGGTTCACCGAAGATGAAAGAAAGAGTGACAAAAGCAAAGTCCTGAAGGATATTCAAACAAAAGTAGTTGTTTTGACAAGAAAACAAATGCGTTTGATTTGGGGGTTTATTCAATGATAACAAAAAATTTAATGAGAGAACATTGATCACATTTATTCTGAGTTCATTTACATCCTTAAATTTTCTTGATTCTGAAAATAAAGTACAATTAATGTAATGGATGAAATAGAAGACAGTCCGATAGAATTTTCGGCAGCATTTCGACAGTTGATTCAGTCATCTCCTAGGACTTAGGAGGAATGTTGAATTGATTAACCAATCTTCAAGGAGATGGGGGTTGTGCGGGATCTGACCATTGAGATCAGTTCTAAACATCCTTCCGGTGATTTTTCCTTGAATTCTCCTTGAAATGTAGAGCGGTCCCTTGAAATGTGGTGCAGAGACAACTAGGGGACTGTGGTCTAAGAATTTACATGGTCAAGATCTAAGAAAATCAGGCCGCTCATGTTAAATGGGCCTAAAAAGTCACCCAAAATGTAAGATTATAAGGTTCCCACCATCTGTTCAGCTTGAAACTTTTGTAGCCTTGGGACCAAAAATTACCCATACACTCAAATTTCAACTCCTGAATCTCTGTGAAAATGGCTAAACTGACAGATCAACACCTAAAATCCTGATTTAAGGCCCACCTAATATCTGGATGTGCTCCAAATTCGGTCTCAACTCCTTAAATACATTGGTAAAACAGATGGACGGAGCAGATTTCTCACGATCATCACCATGGACCCACACAAAAATTGCATGTGTATAGAGTACACGTGCACTTGCCGCACACCGAACCAAGCTGTTTGGTCAAAGTCGGTTGACCCGACCTTCTTCTTAAATGAAACGGCATGTGGACGCTGTTTCACCGATTTTGAGTAGTGGGGCCCACTCTTCTCTCCTTTGAATGATCTGATCTGTCCATTCACTCTAGAGGGTGGATATTAGTCTCGTTTAGGTATCATTTTGCCACCATACAAACTATTATAAAATCTTAACCATTAAACTTATAATGAACGGCGAAGTAGACAACCTCGTGGGCCATACCGATTTCACTCCAAAAGCAGTCCTTCCCAAATGATTTTTTGACCCTGAATCCAATGTATAGAGTAGATTTTCTACTTATTTTCAATAAATAAACCATCACATTTCACAGAGTCGACGTGCGTTGGCTCTGTTTCGTAACAGAGGTTGCGTTCATTTGTTGTGGGTCACCATCATAAAGTGAGAGGTTGATCCGAAACGTCCATCAGGTAGAGGGGAAAAACCAATCAAAGTCATGCTGACCTTTGGTGGCCATGTACATTCACATGATCGTTACATCGATCACAAGAAGATCGTTTAGCTACCGTTGCAGCTTGATTGTCTCAATGGGCCACGTCAACGGATGGTCAAAACGGATCATTCCTGACCGAAATTCCAAGAAGAATCTGATGAATGGTGTGGATCTCTCAAAAGACGTCTATACTGGACCTCATCAGAGCACAATGGAAGGAGAAATGAAGTTCTTCTTTTGTTTACATAGTGCGGAACCTTTGAAGATGGCGTTGTGCGGAACCTTTCTTTGGAGAGTGTTGTGCGCGAACTCCATTGGAGAGTGTTGTGCAGAAACTCCTTTGGAAAGTCTTTGGAGAGTGTTATGCGGAAACTCCTTTGTGCATCGGAACCACATCCACCGCAGAAAGCTCTCTCTCTACTTTCTTCTCTTTCTCTCCCTTATGTTTCTTCCTCTCTTGTTTCCTGGCCCATCAACTGATCTCCCCCCTCAAATGAGGCAGGGGAGGGGTATTTATAGGCCCTTGCTCTCTTAAAAAGTGGTGATCGCCACTACTTTTCCCTTCACATATGTACATCTACTTCTCTTAAACAATGGAGTCCTTCGAGCTTCTTCCTTAAATGGTGGTGTACAACCTCTCTCCATTGAAATGACACCTGTGCACCCTGTATTACCAAAATATCCTTTTCAATACCTTTTACTGAAATACCTAAACTACCCCTGGACATGAATTTTTACCAAAATACTTAAAATACACCCAGAGACCAATTTTTACCAAAATACCTAAAATGCCCCCGGACACCAATTTTTATCAAATTACCCCCAGACACCAATTTTTACCAAAATACAGAGTGCACAACCCCAGAAAAGATTCACACCATGGAATTCTCTGACCAATGCAATGGAATATTTTTATGCCTCAACAGATGCCCTCTCGATCTTTCTTTAATTGATTCCTGAAATCAAATGGAGGATCGATCTTCCTCCACCTGAAGAATCTTGAATGAACTGCAATTGAAGGATGACTGAATGATCATGCTTGCATGGAAGACTAAATGGTCCCATTTGAACGAAAGACTTGACTGCTCACGCTCGAACAAAAGGCTTGAATGATTAAGTTCAAATGGAAGACTTGACTACTCACGTTCGAACAAAAGATTTGAATAATTGTGTTCGAATGAAAAACTTAAATGATTGCACTCGAACGAAAGACTTGAATGATTGCACTCGAACGAAAGACTTGAATGCCCCCTGCCAGCAGTGTTGAGCGAATGCTTCACTAGAGATAACTATCTTGGTCATCAAAACTAGTCACTGTAACAGTTGTAGCGACTTCATCTTTGAGTAGTTTGACCAGAGAACTATCTTTCAACACCGCTGCTACTCCTACAATGGTCTCTTTAATCAACTCCAGTGGCTCTTTCTTTAAACTTTGTGGCTAAGGAATTGTTCTTTGATGCTGCTCCTACTGCAACAATCTTTTTTATTGTCTCCTTCATCCATGATCTGCATAACCCAAGCTTTCAAATAATAGTCTTTCCTTGTATTCTTTATATCGTGCTCTTAGGCATGTCATCTTCAGCTCCAAAGGCTCAATCACTGAATCTTTTCTAGCTTGTGCTTCTTAACATTCCTTCATAGACTTTTCTTTAGATCTTTGCTGATTTAAAAAAAAATAGGCAAGACTTCTTTTAATTTTCATTTAATAACTTTTCGAAGGCCATGGAAGTTACTGATGATGATTCCATTTGTTCTTTGTCTCCATCAGATCTAGTACTTGGAGTCTTGCGATATCATTATTAGGATAGCGAGAAGTTATAATATCGGCATATAATTGGGCTTTAATATAAAAGTAACTTTTGAACGTTCACATTGAATCATGCTTCATGATTCTCAGTATATGAATTCCTCCACCGTGCATAAGAAATTATCAAAAAGACCAAGGCATGGTTTACTTTAGAGAAGTATATCATGCCCCCTTTCCAGGTCAGTCTTTGCATAAAGATTTCTTCAGAAGATAATATTTTCGAAGTAGAGCCTGTTGATACCCTTGAAGGATGAATAATCTTTATTGCTCCTTTAACGAATCCAAAGAATATATGAATAATCCAAAGAATAATCTTTATTCTCTGCTGCCTTTGAGAATCTTGTGCGATAATATTTCTTTATCATCAAGAAAGCAAAAGACAAAAAAAAATTTATGGCTCTTCTCAGCAAAACAAATATATTGAATTGAAGACTAATAATTGATTTCAAAGATTTGAACTTTTGAGTAGATAATTGCCAATATCTTGAAGGCATTTACTGTTATTGTAATTTGAACCTAATTCAAGAGAAACACATTTTTGCATCTTGTTTACTATTTAAAATTTTCATCAGGCAATTGCATATTTGAGCATATCTAAAGTGAAATATGTATCTACAGCATTTGAATGTTATGCATAATTTATGCTTTTGAGTAATGGAGCTAGTGTACTTTTGACTGGACATGACTTGACTGAACTGACACTACTGGACTTAACCGGACTGACACTACCAGACTTAACTGGACTGACACTACTAGACTAAACTGAACTGACACTACTGGACTTAACTGAACTGATATTACTGGACAGACACCTACACACACAGTTTTGGCTCTTGAGTAGTGGAGCAACACACAGTTTAAGCTCTTGAGTAGTGGAGCAACACAGTTTTTTAGACTCATGAGTAGTGGAGTCGGGTCTCACGTGATGGTTTCTATAATTCTTAGGAGTTCACTAGACTTCTCACTGCCTAGGGAGTTCACAAACCACGATCCATCAGAGGGGCCTAGTGAAGCTACCGGGGTAGTGAACTCGATTAGATTTACGCACAGGGTTGGCCGCAGTAACTCTCTAGAGTTCACAGGGCTCGCAAGGCAACCTTTGGGGTACCAAATCTAGGGCTGCCAGTTCATCAATGAGTAGGTTTAGACCCTTCCTCATGAGTTAATACTAAAATCAAGCCAAAGATCTGGGAGGTCTTACTCATGGTTGGCCTATCTATGGACATGGCCAAAGAGCTCACACTACGGTCCACTTTTTCTTCACCTGCAAGGTTGAGCCCATTCACGGGAGGGCATTTTTCTCCATTCCCCATGACGCTACCAGAAGCTATACAGGCGGCATGGGGGTTACGCGTGATTAGTCGTTGAGGACTTCTTGGCCTTTTAGGCTTTTAGTCACTGGCTTCACCCGCAACCCGCATGGGTATGTGTATGATGGCCTTCACGGGCTTTTTAGGGCCATTGGCTTCTAGTCACTGCCCGAATGGTGATCTTGATAGGCCATATGCATAGTTGGCCATATAGGCTTGGCTAAGCTGCCTTGAACGATAAACAACCATCACTGTCATCAACTTTATGTGTGGTTAGCTATATAGTTTATTCCACTACCAAAAAATGATCAATAATTGACATTTTAGATCAATAATTGATATTTTTCCACTGCTGATAATGTTCTGGGAACATTTATATTATGTTTGAAATAGTGTATCAGCTTGGCGATGATAGCAATTTTGATAAGCAATTGATAACAACAGTGATAGTTGCTAATTTGGGCTATAATCATTGGTACTTGGCAATTCTGACGGAAATTTTTGACGTCATTGGCAATTGTCAATGCTTGACAGCAATCGTTAATGCTTGGCCGCAATCATCCATGCTTGGCAGCAATTATCAACGCTTGGTATCGTCAGTGCTTGACAGCAATCATCAACACTTGTATCGTCAATGCTTGACAGCAATTATCAACACTTGGTATCGTCAGTGCTTGACAACAATTATCAACTCTTTTCATTTGGCGATGACTTTACGTGCTAGAAAGCCTGCATTTCATTCATACACACAAAAGAAATATATCCTATGGTGAGAAATATATTTCACAATTTTTACTCACCTGTCTTGCCCCCTTTTGATTAGGAAGTATTGCTCTGGGAATCTTTGTAATCAAAATCATGATATTGCCACCTTTAACATATATACTGACGCTGCATCACCTCATATATATATATATATATATATATATATATATATATATATATATATATATATATATATATATATATATATATATATATATATATATATATATATATATATATATATTTGAAGATTAGCTTTACCCCTAGTCTCGAACTAATCAGGCCTGTGTACTCTTATTTCTTCTTTTATGTTGTACACCTTAACAATTTTGTCTTTATCAACTGTCTTCTGTAACTTGTTCTTCAAGCTAAAATAATTTTTCGTTTGATATTCAGCATAAGAAGTACATCATCTTCTTCGAGTGAATACATCTACAATCTTAAGTTGTGCAAATTCCTTCTTTATTTTTTTGGTCGTATATTTAGAAATGTTTCTTATATCAGGTATTCATTGCCCATTCACTTTTTTTTCTTCTTCAACTATATCTCCTGAATTTCTTCTGAGATTCGAAGCCAATTACTTCGTATAAAATTCAGACACCCTTGTAACGATCATTTCTAAGCTACAAGCTTCTTCGATTAAATCTTAAAATGTCTGATATACTTGAGAGGCTTGGCTTGAAAATTTGTGCTTTTATTCATTCACATAAGGGAGAGTACATGACTTTGTCTTTTGCAATCCTTTTGCTCCTCTACATGTCGGTGACAATTGTTAATGCTTAATAGCAATCATCAATGCTTGCTTTTGCCCCAACTTTAAACTGTAAAAATTAATATAGGCAATTATCGTCTAGGGGAATTAACGATTACCTCATATGGGATTTTGAGATTTTGGCATTCTGAGACTTTGCTGGCCTTCTGAAACTCTGCTTATCTTAACCCTTTTTTATTTGGAAGCATTATGCTAATAATCTTCAAAATCAAAACTGTAGTTTATCTTCAAGGATAACGTATTTTGTATGTCTTTATTTACCCCTTGAATAATTACGCCGTGAATCTTTAGTCTTTCTCTCTTCTTTCCTGTTCTTCTTTTCTTCTTTGTTTTATTTCCTTTAATACTTTAACTATGGCAATTCGATTTTCTCCGCAACTAGCAATCATAAGGAGTATGCCATCTTCTTCAAATGTACATTTCCAGTAGTCCTTGAATTGTCTGAACCCTTTCTTTACTTTCTTATTTGTAAGATCATCGATGTTCTCTTTAGCGGAATTTTAACTATTTACCTTTGACAATCCTTTGTTTTGCTTTCTTTCTTCAGCAATATCTGATGCTACTCTTTTAAGACTTTCAAGTAACTGATTCATATGAGAGTTGAGCAGCTTTAGTTTGACGCTTTTTAAATTACTAATTTAACTTGCACTTTTACTCTGGTGAGTTGTGACAATGCCCCCAGGGTTCTCTATTGACTGATGAATTTGTTAGTATGTTAACTGATTCATCTGCTTATTGGCGAGCAACGTCTAATTCAATTGAACTAACTTTTCATCTGAGGGTTTTCCTCAAGGTTTATATATTGTTCATGATAGTTGTTGTTGGAAGAGTAAGGTCTTCAGTAACACATTCATTTGGTGAAGGATGATGAACACCTTGTTGGCGAATTTTCTATTTTTTGCATACTTCTAATGTACTGATATCCATACTCGGCAGGATGATATTCCTTGTTAAAGAAGATTGAACCTTTCATTTTTTTCAGAGATCGCTATGTTCCATTTTTTTAGACCTCCATACGTATGGACTCTTGATGTACATGTCATGGGCCCACCTTTCACCAAATCTCAGTCGTCTCTGTCAACTTGATCTAATCACCATTGTCCCTGTACGCGCAGTACCCTCTAACTTTTGCGTAGGTCTCATTCTTCTGTATGTATCCTTTCTTTCCAATCATCTTTCTTCTTTCTTTCTTGTCTCCAATATCTTCTCATTTCTCAAAGGCAATGTATGATGGAAACTTCGTATACTTTTGTGTGTTAACACACTATCATCCGTCCTTCATTATTTCACCACGCTACTACTGAAGCAAAAACTGCTTTTGACACTACCTGGCATTGTCTATTTTTTTATCGCAACTGATTTGATCTTCCTTAATACTTTCTAGCATTATTTTTTGATACTTTCAAAATTACCTTGCTTCTTCTTCACTAAGTGATCCCACTAGCCATGGCAAGGCGCATTCTACCAATTTTAATGACATCACACACAAGCTTTCATACAGAAGCTCTCGCTGTTTTGTAGGACTGAAATGCTCATGAGCAAGAGGAAGAACCTTGACTTCCTCGCCATGGAATTGCTTTCGTATGACGCCCATTATTTGGTCAGCATGTGAGCACAGCTTTGCATAAAAATCAGCTGAATTTGAATTGGCTCCAAAACTCTGAATGCTTTCTATCAAGCATCTAAAATTGTTAAATTGGCTTTCTTCTTCAGCATGCTCCTGAGAAAATGATAATTCCCCATCTACCGCTGGGAATATAACCTTATCCTTAGCAATGCCGTGGAAGATGCATACTTCGGCAATGAATTGTAACCTCTCATTGAAAGCTGATAAATCAGAAAAATCTCCTAAAAGTTGTATCTTCCTTGCCTCTTCAACTATATCATTCAACTCTCTTTTCATAGCATTGTGCCAATACAATATTTCATCAATTGGATGTGCTATAATTGAATCAACAGTTGACTCCAAATGTTTCCTTTTTCCAGTCTCGGAAGATTTACAAGTGCACCACCCCTTCTTTGTTTGATCTATTAACTGGCCATGTGTGGGATCCATACAACACTTTTGAGGAAGCTTTTCATATGGGACTATCTTGCACAAGCATTTTAACATATCTTGATGCTCATCAAGTGAAATAGAGGAAGAAAACCATGGAAGGAACTTTGCCATCATATTCATGGGTATGCTACAAAAGAATTGTCAGATCAAGGCAACCTGTTCCTCGAATGAGAACTTATCTACAAGCAAAAGAATCGCTAGATCAAGGCAGCCTGTTCCTCTTCCTTAGACGTGTGCTGACTATGTTTAAATCACACCCTTACAAGAAGCTAGCTCTCTCCAAAAACCGTCATCGTTCTAGCATTATTTATCTTTGATCGAAACTAATTTGATCTTTTCTGACACTTTTTTGGTGGAAGTCTGTTGAATGTGAAGTAAACAACTATATTAGTCGGGAGAAAGATCGTTATGGTATATCTGTCATTCAGAACAGAGTGTTAGTTAATTTATTAAATAAAATTGTACTTTACTTTTAGAGATGAAGGGGAGGATGTTCACATTGAGAGTCACCATTTTAGCGTCTATAAAAGTGATAAATGTTCTCTGAATATTTTCTAAGTTACCATCGAATAATAAATCCCCAATGGAGCCGCCATTTTGTTTCGATAAGAAAACAAATGCATTTGATTTGTGGGTTTATTCAATGATAACAAAGAATTTAATGAGAGAACATTGATCACATTTATTTTGAGTTCATTTACATCCTCGGATTCCCTTAATTCTAAAAATAAAGTATAATTAATGCAATGAATGAAATAGAAGACAGTCCGATAGAAATTTCGACAGCATTTCGACAGTTGCTTCAGTCATCTCCTAGGCCTTAGGAGGAATGTTGAATTGATCAACTAATTTTCAAGGAGATGGGGGTTGTGCGGGCTTGAAGTCCATGATCTGACTCTTGAGATCAGTTCTGAACATCCTTCTGGTCATTTTTCCTTGAATTCTCCTTGAAATGTGGCGCAGAGACAACTAGGGGACCAATGTCAACAAATTTACATGGCCAGGATCCGAGAAAATCAGGCCGCTCATGTTAAACGGGCCTAAAAAGTCACCCAGAATGTAAGATTATAGGGTTCGTAGCATCTATTCGGCTTGAAATTTTATGTGTAGCCTTGGGACCACAAATTAACCGTATACATCAAATTTTAGCTCTTGAATCTCGATAAAAATGGCTAAACTGACAAATCAGCACCTAAAACCTGATTTGGGGCCCACCTAATATCTGGATATGCTCCAAATTTGGTCTTAACCCCTTAAATATAGTGGAAAAATGGATGGATGAAGCGGATTTCTCATGATCATCACCATGGACCCACACGAACATTGCACTTGTATAGAGTACATGTGCACTTGCCGCACACCGAACCAAGCTCTTTGGTCAAAGTCATTTGACTCGACCTTCTTCTCAAATGAAACAATGTGCGGATGGTGTTTCACCGATTTTGAGTAGTGGGGCCCACTCTCCGCTCCATTAAATGATTTGATCCGTCCATTCACTCTAGAGGGTGGATATTACCCTCGCCTAGGTGTCCTTTTACCATCACGCAAACTGTTATGAAATCTTAACTGTTAAACATAGAATGAATGGCAGAGTAGACAATCTCGTGGGCCGCACCGATTCCACTCCAAAAGTAGTCCTTCCCATATGGTTTTTTTTACCCTGAATCCAATGTATAAAGCGGATTTTCCACTTATATTCAACAAATAAGCCATCACATTTCACAGAGTGACATACGTCGACTCTATTTCGCAACAAAGGTTGCGTTCATTCATTGTGGGTCACCATCATGAAGTGAGAGGTTGATCCGAACCGTCCATCAGGTAGAGGGGGAAAAACCAATCAAAGTCATGCTGACCTTTGGCGGCCATGTACGTTCACATGAATGTTACAGCGATCACAAGAAGACTATTCAGCTGTCGTTACTATTTCGACAAAGAAACAAATGCATTTGATTTGGGGAGATTGTCTTATTTAAACATAACAGAGAAAGAGTACTATGAACATTCATCACATTTTATTGATACTGAGTTCATTTACATCCTCTTTATATCCCTTGATTCTAAGATAAATCATTTAGAAATGAAGGACTTGTGCTTTAAGCATCAAAAGTTCATTTCGACAGTCTTCCGACGCCTAATTCGATCATCTCCTAAGACTTAGGAGGAATGTCGTTCCGATCGACGGATCTTTAATGAAATAAAGATTTCAGCAGCATAACAATGCCTATTTCAACCATCTTCTGGGACTTAGGAGGAATGTCGATTAGATCGATTGATCTTTCTCCTTTGAACCCATGAAGAGGAGAAAGCCCGGAGAAAGGAAGCCTAGCCCACGAACTTCAACAGCATGACGGATTTTGGACTTCACAAACTGCAAGGCAGCCTGGTTGCACGGACCCGTGCAACCGATATCGGTTGCGTGATCCTGCGCAACTGCTAGGAGACTCTCTTCTACCTTTTGTCTTCTGCTCCGCTCTGCTCCTTTTAAAAATCTTCAATTACCCGTAATGAAGGAGGGGAAGGGGTATTTATAGACCCTCGCACATGTGAAAATCCTGATCTTAGCGATGTGGGACAATTTTTCAGTGCTTTAGGTCATTCTGAATGAAGCCCTTTATGCAGTACATTCTGAGGTCCCGCGCAACTGATACTTTCATTACGCGGACCTGCGCACTCTCATGAAAGCTATCTCTTTCTTCTTCTTTCCGAGAGTTCTTCTTATCTCTTTACCTTTCCTTGCTTGATTCCTTCGCCATTTTTTATGCCTCAATAGATGACCCCCCTTGATCCTTTCTTTGTTTCCTCAAGAAACAAAAAAGGATCAAATTTCCTACTTTTCATTTGGCTTATGCGGACCCGCGCAACCGGCCGCGTATATACCACATCGCGGTAGCCTATAAATACTGCACTTCCTTCAAATCCTGCAGTTTCCTCTTCCTCTGGTAAAAATTTTCCTTTTGGCGATTTTCCCACGCAACCGACATTGTCTGCGTGGACCTGGCAACAGATCTTCCGTCCGTGCAAATTTTCTAAGTATCGCAACACGCCGCGCAACTGATTTTGATTGCGCGGACCCCCCCAACCAAGACCTTGCTATTTTCTGAACTTTCCTCAACAATCTTCCTTAGGTCTTTAACCCTCTTCTCTTCATGGCCCGCATCAAGAGGACCCTTCGTCTCGTAGACCCTCCAGCGGAGCATCCTTCTCATCCTGACGTACCCGATACATCTTCTCATCGCCCGTCTCCTTCCGCTGATCAACCAACGGCTAAGCGCACCAAAACCACCACTCAAACTCCCGCATACTTTAAAGAGCCAGTACTCCCAACTTTTGATTTTACTGACCGCATTGAATCGCTTTCCTCTCCCATTCACCGAGCTATAATCATGGGAAATATAGAACTGCCTCCGAAGCACGATCGTGAATATGATTGGGAAGAATGGTTGAAGACAACCGCCCATATTCGCACGGATAGCGATAGACCCCCTGCCAGAGAAGATCCCCCGCCTGCTTCTCGCTCCAAGAAAACTCTTCGAAATAAGGCGAAGGAGTTTGAAGAAAAGATAAAAGAGCATAATAAGAAGAAGCTCCAGAACTCTTGGGAATCCGTTCGAGTGATCGAGGGTGTCATGAAATTTGATAACCCTCATTCAGAAGGCATGACAATAATTCCCATCAACATTCATCGTCACCGGTCCATTCTTAAATGTGAACTCACAGATTACGTGGACGGAGAGAAATTAATGTATACTAAATCATGGGTGGCGCGAGAACCTCGAATTCTCGAAGGAAAAATTCAAACGCAGAAACCGCGGCAGTTCATCGGAGAAGCCCATCCCATGATCTTCCTCACTCCCTTTCACAGTCCGTACAATCTCTTTCCAACATATTTCTACGAGACTGTCAGACAGCGGTACAAGGACTGCGATCCTCTCTGGGGATCGAAAGATTTTTGAACAAGAGGCCTGCTAACTTCTGATTGGGCAGAAGTAATCCTGAAGAAACACGTGAGTACTCTTGCTAAAGTAGGCCTTTATGATGCGATAGAGGTCACATCCAAATACTTTTACAAGGAACCTTCCGTGCCGAAAGGATTCCTCGAATATTGGTCTCCCACCACCAATTCTCTTCACTTACCGTTCAGAGAAATGAGCATATCGCTATGGGATCTGCATCACATAGCAGGTCTCCCGCTTACAGGAAGATTTTATGATGAGTTCATCCCAACGAACGCAGAATTGGCATTTATATCCTCTCCCAACCACAGACCTTCTATCTCCAAAACCACCATCGAACTTTTCAGAGAAATGGAAAAGTTTCCAAATTTTCACAAACTATCGCCTCTGCAATGGTTGGCCCATTTTTCTAGAATACTCAGGTATTCCAGACCCAAAGATTAGCATTTTTCTCTTCATCACATACTCCTGCATATTAACATCCTTTTTTCATTTTGCAGATTCCCCGACAGTCACTGTAAGGAATTAATGACTCTTCGTGATAATATGAAGGAACGACCAGATTATAGGGCCTTTGGGGAACTTGCAGCCTTCCTAGCTTACTGGCTAAGCATAGTTGCCCTTCCTAGTTCCAAGTGGGCAGATGCTATTCGCCCCACCACCTTCGTTGTCGCCGGAGCTCTAGCGAAAGGTCAGAAGTATTCCATTGCACCCCCTGTGCTATGTTCCATTTATTGGGCCTTTGGAGAAATCTCTACACATGTCAAAAATCCCACCCTGGGATCTTTATCAGCGTATACTGCCTAGCACTACTTCACCGGATGGTTAGGAGTCTATTTCCCATGGACTTTTGAAGCACCGGAGAAGGCTTATGTCAACCCTTCTCATCTTCCTCTTTGGTTTTTTTAACAAAGGGCCATGGCCAAAAGATCGTACGAATGGGTGATCAATAAGATTCAGGATTTTGATCAAGTGGACTTCTTCCAGTTTCGACTTCATCGCTACATTCAAGATACAGATATGGAGGATTAGGGGGCACTAACTGTAGCGGAAAGGGCCTTTTTTCTTTTAATTCGTTCTTACAATTTGCCTCTTAGGGAAGGAACGGAATTCTAGAGAGAACCCTACTATCCCAGCCGTTTTGCTCCCCAATTCGGCTATGATCAAGCCGTGCCAGAAGATTGTGGGCTGGTTACTAAGAGAATGCGCTGCTATAGAACAGGTCCTTTGAACTGGGCCATGATATGGAAGCAACTATTAGGCGGCTGTGTCAACTCTTCTTTCATCATCCCTAGCTGTGACTAGATAGTCCGTACTTCTTACAGCTGGATGAGGCGGTGGGACCACCAATCATTTCTGATCAACAAACGCCTACCAGTGGATTCTCTTCTCTTTCTCCATCCACCTCGGCTTAGGGGCAGAAAAATTGAGAACGGAATTGGCTTCATTCCAGAGAAAAGTCGCGCTCCTCATCATGGTGAAATTTGTAGAAAGATTTCAACGGAAGAGCCAATCCGTGAGAGAAAACCAATTAATACTTTAGATGGTTGGTTTGCCCATGGAGTCCTAGAGGAATTTGAACATATCCCCCACGACCTTCATGGATGAGCTCCAGAGGATGTTGCAGGAGCATCTTTCCCTATTCCTGAAGAGATTGCTATAGCTGAGGAGGGTCCAGCACGAAACGAACCTGCCCCTTCTTCACAAACTCTTCCCCTTAGCTCATCGTCTCCGATGACTAGATCATGAGCATGTCTGCAAACGTCGTCACCCACTCCCCAGGAAGAGGCAAGACAGGTCTCTTCATCTCCCTCGATTCCAGTTGGCAGGAGATCTCCAAGAGAAAGCAACCAGCCTGTTTCCTACAAAGGAAAACAAGTCATGGTTGCAGAAGTAGGTGAGGAAGATCTGGCAAGCGAAAGTTCATCTTCTGCATCAGGAGATTCCATTTCCCTGGGATCTGGAGATGACAATGATGATAATGGAAATGATGGAGCTCAGGACGATGACTATGAAGAAGGGGAGGTCAACATAGATGATGAGGAAAATATGGCCACCGAAAATGTAGAGGAAGAACATCTCCCCATAGCTCCTGAAATTTCCCCTGCCACTTCCGTTCCTGGCAAGCCACAAGCGGTAACCGAAGAGGATGAAGAACCCTTGGACTACGGGGAATATGGGTATTCACCTGGTAAGGGAGCTCGAATTCCTTAAACGTTTATGTGCTTGTCTAGTGATCACTATCTTATCATCACTGTCATTTCCTTTTTTAGGTACTCATGTGGCTTGCATCGAAATGAGCGCTGCCCCCTCTATAGATCTTCATCCAGCTGCACCAATGGTCTCCCCATAGGTTTCTTTGGCCCCTCTGGTGGCACCGAAGAGTGTGGCCCATGAAATTGTATTCCCTGTCGAGACTACTGATCTACCAACTCCTACTACCAGAGATTCCAGCACATAAGTGAGAGCGCCCTCTCTTGCTGACATGTTGGAAGCTGGTACTTCTGCAGCCCCAAAAGTTCCCTTACTTGCTGGTCACACCTCTGCGGTAGGTATATATATTAATTTGAAGAGCTGCAAATTCTTCATTTTGTATTTCTCACTCTAACTCGATCTCCTATTCATGTTGTAGGAATTCTCCCCTGTAGTGGGGAGGCCAGCTCCGAATCTGTGACCACTGTCTCTGAGCTACCACTTCCTTCAAAGATTCCCGCTCACAAAATGCTTTTGATGAAAAACTCTTTGTCAACGGTAGTTCATATCTTCAAAGATCCTGAACAATGGCCAGACCTGGATATCGCCATCGAAATTCTGAAAAGCTCTGCAAAGATGGCGAGGATTAATATTTCTGTTTTGCGTGATTCCCTCAGATTCTGTGATTCGATAGCTTCTTTGGCATCAGCGGAGAATATTACAATTGCTCCAGAAGTTCTTGAATACGGGAAGCAGTTAACTTTGTCTAAGGAGAGGGCTTCACTTATTGCTTCCACCATATCTGAATTAGACCAGGAGTAATTATCGTTGCAAGAACAATTAAAGACCCTTAATGATGACAAGGTACTTATTCAAGATCATATCGCGGCTTTAAGAGAAGAGATTCGCAGATGGAACTGCAAGGTCATGAGAAGGAACTGTCTATACAGGAGGTTAAAGAGAAACTTGATATCAATATTCGGTCTGCTAATGCTGAAAAGTTTGAATTACTCAGGAGCAAGGAAATGATCACATCTCTAGAAGACAAATTAGCTGGCCTTCTTGATCAAACAAAGATTATTCTTGAAGAGAAATCAAAGCATGATGCACTCAGCTTCAATTAAAGGAAAACTTGAGGTAATATATGAATGTAATAGGCATCACAGAGGAATTATAAGCATGTAATCCCTCCCTTTTTTGTATACATACTTTTGTTTCTTCCTTTCTTTTTCTCCTTTTTTTCATATTTGAGTGTATGTTCTCTTTTGATTTTCATTAGTAAATTTCAGTAACTTTTTCATGCACTTCTACATTATGCATTATTCCAGACATATTATCTATGTCATAACTTCAACATGAATTTGCTACATTTTGAACATTGCACATAGTTTATGATGACCTTCTATGAACTAATCATAAAGCACCAATATTTTATGCTTGTCAGTATCGGATTCCCTACATGACTTCATTCGTTTATATTTTATTGGCGTTGCTAAGTTTCGATTCAGTCAGTTGCACACAGTTTAGGCTCTTGAGTAGTGAAGTGAATTTACTTGGAGAATTTACTTGGACTCTAGTTAGAGTCGGGTCTTACGTGATGGTCTCTATAACTCTCTAAAGTTCGCTGGACTTCTCACTGCCTAGGGAGTTCACAAATCGTGATCCATCAGAGGGGCCTAGTGAAGCTACCAGGGCCGTGAACTCGGTTGGTTTTACGCATAGGGTTGGCCATGGTAACTCTCTAGAGTTCGCTGAGCTCGTAAGGCTACCTTTGGGGGTACCAAATCTATGGTTGCCAATTCATTGATAAGTAGGTTTAAGCCCTTCCTCATGAGTTAGTACCGGAATCGAACCACAAATCTGGTGGGTCTTATACATGGTTGGCCTATCTAAAGCGCACACTGCAACCCTCATTTTCTTCGCCTGCAAGGTCGGCCCATTCACGGGAGGGCTTGTCCTCCATTCCTCGTGACGCTGCCGGAAAGCTATACAGACAACATAGGGGTTATGCTGACTGGTCATTTGAGGACTTTTAGCACTTTGGCTTTTAGTCAACTTTTTGCCCTTTTTCTTTTGGTCTTTCGGTTGACTTTTGGCTCTTTTGCTTTTGGTCATTAAAGACTTTTAGCTCTTTTGGCCTTGGTCATTTGAAGACTTTGAGCTTTTTTTTTTAGTTTTTTTGTCAACTTTTGGCCTTCTGGCTTTTGGTCATTGACTTCGTCAGCTGCCCGCATGGGTATGTGTATGATGGCCTTCCCGAGCTTTTTAGGGCCACTGGCTTCTCGCCACTGCCCGAATGGCGATCTTCATAGGTCTTATGCGTAACTGGTCCCTTTTGAGATTGGGTCCTTTTAGGACTTGGCTTTTTCTTTTTCTCTCTTCATTTTTTTTTTCGGGACTTGACTAGGCTGCCTTTTTATGATAAACAACCATTGCTATCACCAATTATGTATATACAGTTGACTGTATGATTCATTCTACTATTATCATATGGTTGATCAATAATTGACATTTCGCTGCTGCTGATAATGTCATAAGGACTTTTGTATCATGTTTAAAACAATGTATCAGCTTAGCGATGATGGAAACTTTAATGAGCGATTGATTGGCAGTAGCGATAGCTGTTCTCTTTTCTTTTTATGATCATCAATACCTGATAATTTGATTTCGAAGGAGATTTTCTATCGGCGATGAATGTCAATGCTTGATAGCGATCATCGGCACTTTTTTGTTCGGTTATGATTTAATATGCTATCTTCAAATGTCTTGGAAGACAGAAGACTTTTAGCGATGATCTAGCATGCTGTCTTGGAAGACGATGATGGGTATTTTTGCCTGAAATTGCTTATCTGTATCGTTTGTCTATATTGTTTGTAATATACCAGCTTGATGGTGATATCAATTTCAGGCAAAATTTTGTAAAGCTCCCTTGACGGCGCTCACTTTCTTCATCTTTCTTTATTTGCTATCATATGATCTTGATATGCTTTGTCATATGATTTTGATATGCTTACGAGCTTCTTCCTTATTCGTCCTATTCATCTTGTCCCCTTTTGATACAAAATTATTATCTTGGTAATGTTCTATATCAAAATCAGTAGCGCCTTCGGAAGCAATTTCCTTTTTTGTTAACACAAATATAGGCCAACATAGGCTTTCATTTACTTCTTTGAAGAATTTTGCTTTCATTGAGCACACTTTATCTCATTTGGCTTTGAACTTGCCCCCTGGATATGATTGTGACTGCTACTGGAGATATATTTTTTGTTCTTGGAGATATTAAGGTAGCATATTTCTGTGGGAGGCTACACGATTGCAATCGTATTCATTGGCTAGCTTGCCCCCAACCCTTGAAATTTTCGACGCTTCACCTGATCGACCCCAATGGGAACTTGAATTCCCTTCCCATGATTTAGGCTAACGGGTTCTTCATAATCAAAGCCCATGTTTTTCATAATTTTCTTACTTGCCCGACTATACTTTTGGAGGTCTTGCGGCGTCAACCTACCACGGTAGTCATTACTTTGAGTCTCTCCTCTTGTCCTTACTGCTTCTGAAATATAGAACTCGATTGGCTCAGGATATTTTTCATTCGCCTTAACTTGAAATCTTGTTGGAGCAGCCGAAAACGGCTTATTTCTTTCAGTATACGGCAGTGTAACACCCTGAAAATCGAGGGTCGTGTATAAACTCAACTCCCGAGTTCCAGACCGTCACTTATGCAACAAAATGATTATGATTCAATGTTGTCTGAGTTAAAGCATTCACATGAGTAAAAGTATACCAAAACTGCAATTCATACTCCAGATCCAGTGATAAAAGCAAGCGGAAGACTAAACAATATATATATCACTGTATGAAAAAACAAAGTAGATCTCGACTGTCACTAAAGTATGAATACATCACTGAGTCTCATATACATGTAAATGTCAAAAATAAATGTCCAAAAGAGTCCCACTATGAAGTCCCATCAACCTAGGTCACCTAAGCAAAGCCATCATGGTACTGCATGTACGAGAACTCGTCCTGGTCCTCGTCAAAGTCTGGCTCTGCCTCCTGGATCTCAGCATCACCTGCATCTACAACAGGGTCTGGTGGGTGTTGTAAACACCATCCCGTAATGTGGGAGTGAGTGATCAACTCAGTGGAATCATAGAGCAAAGATTAGCATGTTCACAAATCAATCATGCGATAATAGTAAAGCAGTAAATCAGACAATCCTAATACTGTTGTTAATGCAGTATGACATGACGTGATGTATGCCCTCACCGACGATCTCCCTCATATGGCACCATCTTACGACCACGGCATGCAATCGACCCTCAAGTGCTCCACATCTTCCAGGCACATGCAATGGTATGGTGATATGATTTTCGAGTTGTTATTAGTCCATTCAAACAGCAGGATTGGGAAACTAAGGTACTTCCCTTATATCAATCCCAACACAGATCCTATCTAGGGTCATCACTCCTAGTAATCTCATACGATGTATATTTTGTAGGTCACTGCAAGGGCTGCCAGGGCTGTTGCTCACACTCGTTGCACCGCTCCCCTATCACCTTATCAATACGGCCTACTGTACTCTACTGCTACTGAAGGGTCGTCGCGTCCCGTAGACTCAGAATACGCTCGTGGTCACTACAAAGGACTCGTCACCTGATCAGTGTAGGCCGACAGCAAGAATATAGTGTCCCATACCACCATAATCTGCTCACGAGACTAGGTGCTCACTGGTCACTATGGGGAGGTTTGTGGCCCCAGCGTAGGCCGACAGCTCGACCACGGTGTCCCATACCACCATGCCCGGCTCATGAGTCTTCGTGGATCAAGGTACCATGGTTAACAGGCTTTACAATGGTAAGTTCAGTACCCTAGGTTCAAGCAGTTATGACTCATGCAGGGTGAACATACATCGGCCAGTCGGGTTACTTGACGGGCTCGACTAGCGCGATCGCATCTCAAGTCGAATGACATGAAGTGCGTAAAACACTTCGCGTGGCCTAACCACTACCGCCAACTCCAAAACATGACTCGTGTTCATCGACGCGTCGTTCGTGGCCAAGATAAGCCGACCACGAATTCGCTCGGTTACCGACTGCCTGGACTAAGTATAGTCCTAAACAATTATGGTATCACATCAGCAAATCATATGAGAGTATTGGAATTGAAATACAACCATGTGAGCATGTTAACACATGTTATAACATACAACTTAAGTAAATCTTCAAGCACATACATTTCATGCATATAATGAAATCATGCATATAGTCAACATGTAGGAAATCATTTATGTCAGTATATTAATTGAGAAATCAATCTCAAACTAATTCATTACATCATTTAATTCAATATATACTAATACAAGCATTTATACAAACACATACACTACACACTTAAGTCTACATATAGTATGTCGACCCGAAGTGCGCAATTAGGTGAATCTCTTCGCCAAACTAATTATGCACTTATTCCTAACATTCTAATGCGGCAATAATCCATGTCAATCACATCAGAAAAATATGAATGAAATCAGTACTTCTTACAAATGACTAAAATGCCCTAAATCTCATATTCTTCGTTGATTTACGAAACAGAAAACGGATAACATATTGTACATGTCAAAATGCGATGCCGTCAATAATCTACTATTAAAAGACATTGAAAGCATTGGAAACAGTCAATCAAAGCATCTTAAATCCTCACCTTGTCTCTTATGGATGTGTAAATTTGAACGGAGCGTATACGCTTCGTCTACGACAATAAGAGAACCTAATTTACGAGTTACGTCAGCTAACATGATATGAATCCTAGTAAAACTCAAATTAGCAACTTCTAGGGTTATTTCTTACCTGAAAACATGGAGGAATCGCTGGCTGAGTGATGGAATCATGTTGCTTAGGCACTTGCAACAGGTGGTGCAAAGGCGGGAAAATTCTCCTCCAATCTCTCTCACAAACTCTCACCTTTTCTCTCTCCCAATCTAGGGTTTCTCTCAAATTCGGATGGGAGAGAGGAGTGAGGGTTTCAACCCCTTTTATAAGCTTAAAAATGCCTAAAATAGGCTCAGGTACAAGGTTTACTTAGGGCATATCCAAATCGGGGCTGTTTCGGTCCAAAAGATGATTTCTGGTGGTCCCCTGGCCGAATGCGATTGGACTTAAGCTCATGCATACCGGATCTAGCACGCATCAAGTTTTCAGTCCGGCAGGGTTCGCAGATCGCGCGTGGCGAACTAGTTTCAGTTCAGCGATCACCGCACGTAGATCAGGGCTGCAAGTCTCATGATATGAAATAGAAATTTTTTCTGATCCGAGGGTGTAATCTGGCTGAATTCTGACGGTCAGAATGCTTAATACTGACACGTCAAGTCATGTGCCAGATTTGAATTTCAAATTCCAAATCTTTCCCTATTCGCACTCTCTTCAGTCCGGGCTCAATGAAATAGCCTGTGATTATCGGTTGGACTTGATTTTTGAAATGATTGTCAAGTCCAACAAGGCGGTTCTAACAGTCTAAGATAGGAGGTATTGGACTTTCGACGCGCGGTCTAGAACCAATATAAAATTTCAAAGTGGTCCAGAGAACAAACCTGCTTAGAGTTTGATCCGAGGTTATAGAGTATTATAGAGTCATTGGTTCTACTCGATTTGGGTCTTGTAGAACGTATTTAAAGTGATCAGGGACTATTTTCCAGCTATAGCGTTGTGCTAGCTAACTTAGACTTATTTTCTAAAGGAATTAATTCTACGCAATTTCGGGTCGAGTTGGTACTCGAGTCCAAGTATGGATTTTTCTCGGGCGTTACGGCACCGTATAATTTGACTGTAAAATTTTCAGTTGTGCAGATGACAACAGGGTTAACGGTGGTTGTCCCAGTTGCCTTAAATGTTTTGGTACAAAATAGAACTTCTTGCTTATTTCTGCGGTTTCAGATGGCACTACTTTTTCTGCTAACTTCGTAATTACACTTTCTCGATTATTCTGTAGGACACCACCTTCCTCCTTATTTATTTTTCGACAGCGAATTCTTTATAATAGCTAGCATCTGCCAAGGACTCAACTTCTGTATATGGTCTCGCATCGGCCATCACTTTATGTTGTACTCCGTCTTTACAGTATTTGAAACACTGATGCAGAGTAGAGGATATGATATTGTACTGATGTATCCATGGCCTTCCTAGGAGAAGGTTGTATGTCGTTATTGCACTTATGACGTGACAAACAACGTCAGTAATTAATTCTCCTATTTCCAACGTTACCGTAATCTTGCCAAGTGCACGCTGCCCATCTTGATTAAAACCTTATATCATCATTCCGCTGGGGCATAGTTCTGAGCGATAGTAGTTTAATTTATTTAACATTGAGAGTGGCAAAATATTTACTACAGACCCATTATCTACCATAATCCGTTTGACTTTCTTCCCACGAATATGGCCTTCTATCATTAGTGGTCTGTTATGGTCTTCCTCACAGATCAGATCATCATCAGAAAAAGAATGACTGGGAAACAGTCCTTATGCTCATTGAGTTCTTCATGTTCTAACTCTGCCAGTAAGGTTTCCCTGATGTCATGATCAGATAAGGGAGGGGACAGAGTTTCATCGGGCCTTTTCGTGCTCCTGATGGCATCAATTGACTGAGATGACGCCGATATTGGTGAACCTTTTCGGGATGGCGTTGGCGATCTGATGACCAATGCTTTTCCCTTTCGTTCTCTTGTTTGTTCAGCCATTGAAGCATTTAAAGTCGGGAAGTCGCGCGCTGTCAACTGGGGAACTGTTTGCACTGGATAAATCACCGGAGGAGCAAGTTCAGGATTTCTTTTAATTGTGCTTCGTGTTATGGGCCCTCTGATTCTTAATGAAGGCTGATTCATTCCTGAAATTCTGAAGTTTCGTGTTCTTGTCTTACGAGAGGTCACGACGGTCCAACCTGCATTGTCTTCTGATGACTGGGGCGAAGCAGAAATGACCCCAACTATTGCTTGAACCATGCCAGTACTCGTATGACTTGGTGCGTATTCTATCACGAACCCTGTCAGGGTGAATCGGAAGTTCACTTTTCTTACGGGGATCGCCATGAGTAATAAGTCGTAGTCGAATTTTCAAAACTTCTACCTTCAATCATGAAACAAAGTTATAATTAGCAATTGAACGATTGGAGTGATCCATCTTAGAGATGAAGGGGAGGACTTCCCACTAAGAGTCGTCATTTTGGTGTCCATAGGACGCCAAACCATGACAAATGTTCGTAATAACTTCACTGTTAATATTTTGAATAAGACCAAAACATAATTCCCCAGTGGAGTCGCCATTTTGTTTCGACAAAGAAACAAATGCATTTGATTTGGGGAAATTGTCTTATTTAAACATAACAGAGAAAGAGTACTATGAACATTCATCACATCTTATTGATACTGAGTTCATTTACATCCTCTTTACATCCTTGATTCTAAGATAAATCATTTAGAAATGAAGGACTTGTGCTTTAAGCATCAAAAGTTCATTTCGACAGCCTTCCGACACCTGATTCGATCATCTCCTAAGACTTAGGAGGAATGTCGTTCCGATCGACGGGTCTTTAATGAAATAAATATTTCAGTAGCATAACAACGCCTATTTCAACCATCTTCTGGGACTTAGGAGGAATGTCGATTAGATCGACTGATATTTCTCCTTTGAACCCATGAAGAGGAGAAAGCCCGGAGAAAGGAAGCCTAGCCCACGAACTTCAGCAGCATGACGGCTTTTGGACTTTACAAACTGCAGGGCAGCCTGGTTGCGCGGACCAGTGCAACCGATATCGGTTGCGTAGTCCTGCACAACTGTCAGGAGACTCTCTTCTACCTTCTGTCTTCTGCTCTGCTCTGCTCCTTTTAAAAATCTTCAATTACCCGTAATGAAGGAGGGAAAGGGGTATTTATAGACCCTCGCACGTGTGAAAATCCTGATCTTAGCGATGTGGGACTATTTTTCAGTGCTTTAGGTCATTCTGAATGAAGCCCTTTGTGCAGTACATTCCGAGGTCCCACGCAACTGATACTTTCACTACGCGGACCTGCGCAACTGAGATTGATTGCGCGGAACCGCGTAACCTATAATGGCTATGCGGACCTGCGCACTCTAATGAAAGTTATCTCTTTCTTCTTCTTTTCGAGAGTTCTTCTTATCTCTTTACGTTTCCTTGCTTGATTCCTTCACCATTTTTTATGCCTCAACAGTTACAGCTTGATTGTCTCAGTGGGCTACGTCAACAGATTACCAAAACGGACCATTCCCGATCGAAATTCTAAGAGGAATCCGATGGACTGTGTGGATCTCTCAAAAGACGTCTATACTAGACCTCATCAGCAGTACAGTGGAAGGAGAAATGGAGTTCTTCTTCTATTTACGTGGTGTGGAAACTTTGAAGATGGCGTTGTGCGGAACCTTTCTTTGGAGAGTATTGTGCGCAAACTCCATTAGAGAGTGTTGTGTAGAAACTCCTTTGGAGAGTCTTTGGAGAGTGTTGTGTGGAAACTCCTTTGTGCACCGCACACCACATCCAGCGCATAAAGCTCTCTTTCTCTACTTTCTTCTCTCTTCTGTCCCTTATATTTCTTTCTCTCTTGTTTCCTGGCCCACCAACTGATCTCCCCCCTCAAATGAGGTAGGGGAGGGGTATTTATAGGCCCTTGCTCTCTTACAAAGTGGTGATCACCACCACTTTTCCCTTCACATATGTACATCTACTTAAACAACGATGTCCACTAAGCTTCTTCCTTAAATGGTGGTGTACAACCTCTCTCCATTAAAATGACACCTGTAGACCCTTTATTACCAAAATACTATTTTCAATGCCTTTTACTGAAATACCTAAACTACCCCTGGACATGAATTTTTACCAAAATACTTAAAATACCCTTGGAGACTAATTTTTACCAAAATACCTAAAATACCCCCAGACGCCAATTTTTACCAAAATACCTAAAATACCCCCAGACACCAATTTTTACCAAAATACAGAGTGCACAACCCTAAAAAAGATCCGCACCAAGGAATTCTCTGACTAATGCAATGAAATATTTTTATGCCTCAACAGTAGTAAAAGAAGAAACAAAAAAGGCAAAATCATCCGGAATTGCAGAAGCAAAGAAGAAATTTTATTTCGTGCCAAAACACCTGAGACAGCCAGGGCAGCCGCCACTAACCCTGTTATCACCTGAATAATTAAAAAATTTACAGTCCAATTATATAATACCATTGCCATATGTTGAGAGAAATAAGTCATTTTCAGCCACTCTAAGAAGATTTCAGGTCAAGGCTAGTGCAAAACTGTTTCGACAAAGAAACAAATGCGTTTTATTTGGAGAATTTATTCAATGATAACAAAGAATTTAATGAGAGAATATTGATCACATTTATCTGATTTCATTTACATCCTTTTTATTCTCTTGATTCTAAAAATAAAGTACAATTAATGCAATGTACTGAAAGAAAGAAAAGATAGCTCGATGGAAATTTCGGTAGCATTCCGGCGCTATTTCAGTCATCTCCTAGGTACTTAGGAGAAATTGCTGATTTGATCAACCAGTCTTCCATGAAATGGAACATCCTCTCGGTCATTCTTCCTTAAAATATGAAGCAGCCTGTTGCAGTGTGGCCAGGCCCTGAAGAAATCGAGCCGATCATGTTAAACGGGCTTGAAAGGTCTCCCAGAATGTAAGATCAGGGGGTTGCCACCATCTGTTCAGCTTGAAACCTTTTGTGCCGCATTAGAACCACAAATTATCTGTACACGTTAAGTTTCAGCTCCTGAATCCTTGCAAAAATGGCTGAACTGATAAATCAGCCGCTTGGGATCATGATTTGGGGCCCGTTGATATCTGAACATGCTTCAAATTTGGTCCCAACGCATCAAACATTATGATGAAGTAGATGGCCGGAGCAGATTTCTCACGAGCATTACGTTGAAGCTACATGTACGTCACACGTACATGGTGTGCATGAGCACCGGCCGTGCATGAGATTTCTCCTAAGTTGGTCAAAGCCATTGACCGACTTCTTCTTCTTTCTTTTACAAATACATAGCGTCTTCATTAGTGGTTTGAAATTTTTTTAGTATGGCTTGATCATCACTCAAATCATCGATCTGGACCGTCTATTGTGTTCAGAAGGTAGATTTAACCGTTGCCAAAGTGGCAATTTGAAACCATGCAGACTGTTGCACCATCCTAGCCCTCAAACATGAAATGGATGACGAAGTGGATAGGCTAGTGGGCCACGCTGATTTTCCTCCAAAAATATTCTTGATGATTTTCTGCCCTGAGTCCAATGGACGGATTGGATTTTCCAGAAAACCTTAGCAAATGGGTCATCTCATCTCTCAGAGTCGATGTATGTCGACTCTGCCTGAAACAGAGGTTCCGCATGTTCGTTGTGGGCCACCATCATACAGCAGGAGACTGATTTGAAACGTCCATCACGTAGAGGGGTAAAACCCCATCAGAACCATGTTGAGCTTTGACGACCATGCTCATTCAAATGATCACTATGTCGATCGAAAGAGGACCATTTGTCTACTGTTGCAGCGTAATTATCTTGGTGGGCCACTTCATCGAAGGACCAAAATTAGACATTCCCGGTCAGAATTACCAGAGGAAGATGGTGGACGGTGTGGATTTCTCGAAATGTGGCCATATTGGGCCCCACCAATGACACAGTGGAAAGACAATGGTGTCCGTCCTCTGTTTGCGCATGACCGCAGACCCGGACTTTGCGCGGCTCTGTGTAAGGGAAGCCTTCCTTCGGACGGCACTCCGCAACGTCTGGCTTGTGGGAATCTTCCCACTTTCATTACGCGGACTGGCGCAACGATCTTCTAACCTTCTTTCCAAAGTGGCGCAAAGCCATTCCTTAACTTCTACTACGTGGGTCCGCGCACCCGATTTCCTTTGCACAGACTGGAGCAACACCTGCTTCTCTCCTTCTCCCCCTCTGCTTCCTTCACCCACAAGCTAATCAAATCTGATCCAACCCCTTTAATGGAGTGGAAGTGGGGTATTTATAGGCCCCAACACTCTTACAGAGTGGTGATCACCACCACCTATCGCTTCACACTTGAACTTCTTCTTTTCTTAAACTATGGTGACCACCAAGCTATCTCTTAAATGGTGGTGTATAACCTTTCTCTCTTAAAATGACACATGTGCACCCCTTTTTACCAAACTACCCTTTTTCAATGCTTTTTTACCAAAATACCTAAACTACCCCTGGTCATAAAATTTTACCAAAATACCTAAACTATCCCTGGACTGAAATTTTACCAAAATACCTAGACTACCCTTGGACATGAAATTTTACCAAAATACCTAGACTACCCCTGGACATGAAATTTTACCAAAATACCAGACTACCCTTGGAGCTGGAATTTTACCAAATTACCCAAAATACCCCTGGAGCTGGAATTTACTGACCAATGTAATAACATATTTTTTATGCCTCAACGGATGCCCCCTCGATCCTTCTTTGATTGATTCCTGAAATCAAATGGAGGATCGATCTTGCTCCTCCTAAAGAACTTGAATGAACTGCAACTGAAGGATGACTGGATGATCATGCTTGACCAGAAGATTGGATGATCATACTTGTATAGTAGACTGGATGATCATGCTTGAACTGAAGATTTGGATGATGGCGTTCAAACAGAAAACTTGAATGATTGTGTTTGAACGGAAGACTTGAATAATGGCACTCGAACGGAAGACCGGAAGGCTCGTGCTCGAATGAAGGGCTTGAATGATTGCGTTCGACTGGAGACTTGAATGATGGTTCTCAAACAAAAGACTTGAATGATGACACTCGAGCGGAAGACTAGAATGATGGCACTCGAGCAGAAAACTTGAATGCCCCCAGTCAGTAGTGTCGAGCAGATGCTTCACTAGAGAGGATAAAACTCTCTATTCATTGAAGCATGCTTCTTCAACAGTTGTGACGGCTTCATCTTTGAGCGATTTGATCAGAGAGCTTTCTTCCAACATCGTTGTTGTTATAACGGTATCTTTGATCAACTCTAGCGATTCTTTCCTCTTGATCAACTCTATATCTGGGGTTGTTCTTTAATGCTGCTCCTGCCGCAACAACCTTTTTCGATTGTTTCCTTTACTCACGATCTGCATAACCCAAGCTTTCAAGTGATGATCTTTCCTGCCAAATTAATTGGAATTAGTATCTTAATTCATTATAATTTTTTTTCAATATAGCTTTATAAAGCATTGATAATTTATTTTTTGAAATAGATTGAGAGTTTCTTCTCTTTTTAGGCCGAGTATGATATTCGCAATATGATTTAAGCAATCTTTTGCACTTGTCATCGTGCTTCACATTGTATTCTTATATTACACTCTTGGAGATTCCATCTTTAGCTCCAAAGGTTCAACCGTTGAGTCTTTTCAAGCTTGTACTCCTTAGCATCTCTTCATAGACTTTTCCTTGGATCTTTGCTAATTTTTGAAGACATAGATCCTGCCCCCTTTCCTAGTCAATTTCGCAGAAAGATTTCTTCAAAAGATAATATTTCCGCAGTGAAGCCTGCTGATATCGTTGAAGGATGGATAATCTTTGCTAATTTGAACCTGATTCAAGAGAAACACATTTTTGCATCTTGTCTACTTAATATTTAAAATGTTCATTAGACAATTGCACATTTGAGCACATATCTAGAGTGAAATATGTATTTGCTGCATTTGAATATTGCACAGTTTATGCTTTGCATATTTGAGCATATATAAAGAGAAATATGTATCTGCTGCATTTTGAATGCTACCCATAGTTTAACATGATATTCAATAAAAACTAATTATAAAACATCAACATTTTATACTTGTTAGTATGGGATTTCCTATATGACTTTATTTATATATTTTGTCATTGGCGGTGCTAAGTTTCAATTCAGTCAATTTCACACACAGTTTAAGCTCATGAGTAGTGGAGCCAATTTCACACATAGTTTAAGCTCATGAGTAGTGGAGCCGGGTCTCACGTGATGGCCTCTGTAACTCTTAGGAGTTCGCTGGACTTCTCACTGCCTAGGGAGTTCACAAACCGCGATCCATCAGAGGGGCCCAGTGAAGCTACCGAGGCCGTGAACTCGGCTAGTTTTATGCACAAGGTTGGCCACAGTAACTCTCTAGAGTTCACAGAGCTCGCAAGGCTACCTTTGGGGGTACCAAATCCATAGTTGTCAGTCCATCGATGAGTAGGTTTAAGCCCTTCCTCATGAGTTAGTACCAGAATTGAACCACAAATCTAGGGGGTCTTATGCATGGTTGGCCTATCTAAAGCTCGTACTACAGCCCTCATTTTCTTCCTCTGCAAGGTCGGGCCCATTCACGGGAGGGCATTGACCTCCATTCCCATGACTCTGCCGAAAATCTATACAGACGGTATGGGGGTTACGCCGACTGGTCATTTAAGGACTTTTGGTCATTCAGGCTTTTGGTCATTGAGGACTTTTGGTCGTTCAGGCTTTTGGTCATCGAGGACTTTTGGCCTTTTAGACTTTTGGTCATTGAGGACTTTTGGCCTTTTAGACTTTTGGTCATTGACTCTGTTAGCTACCCGCATGGGTATGCGTACGATGGGCTTCACGGGCTTTTTAGGGCCACTGGCTTCTCACCGCTGCCCGAATGGTGATCTTGATAGGTCTCATGTGCAGCGAGCCATTGGCTTGACTGGACTGCCTTTTTATAATCATAGGTCTTATGCGTAGCCGGTCCCTTTCAAGATTTAATCCTTTTAGGATTTGGCCTTTTTAGGTCTTGGAGACTTGGTCCTTTTAGGACTTGGACCTTTTTTTTCTTTTTTTTTTCGGGACTTGTGGCTAGACCCCCTTTTTATGATAAGCAACCATCGTTGTCATCAATTTTATATGCAATTGGCTATATGGTTGATCTCACTACCAGCAGATGGTTGATCAATAATTGACATTTCGCTGCTGCTAATAATAGTATAAGGATTTTTATATCATATTTTAATAATGTATCAGCCTAGCGATGATGGAAACTTTGATGAGTGTTGAGGAGTAAAAATATGAAGAAAAAAGGAACAAATGAAGATTAAGGGATGGAGAAAGAGAGATTGAAAGAGGAAAGAAAGTTGTAAGGGGGTTTGCTCGAGATGCAGGCTTTGCGCAGAACCGCGCAAGGCATACACTTTGTGCAGGCCAGCGCAAACAAAGTACTTTGTGTGAAACCGCGCAAGGCATACACTTTGCGCAGGCCAGCGCAAACAAAGTACTTTGCGTGGAACCGCGCAAAGAATGTTGCACTGATACTACCAAGATGATTGAGGTTTGTTTTTGTCTCACATCGCTAAGGATGGGGGTTTTCGCACGTGTGAGTGCCTATAAATACCCCGTTCCTTCCTTGATTATGGATCGATCGAAGACTACGGAAAGCAAGAAGAGTAAGAAGAGAAGACAAGGCGGAGCAAAGAGACCGAAGGTATGGGCATTGGCCCAGAAGACTTTACGGAAGGCAGTGCAGGGTTATTACAACCCAGAAGACGTTGTGCAGGATTGCGCAGGGCTATTACAGCCCAGAAGGCTTTGCGCATCACTAGTGCTGCCAGAAGGTTTTGCGCCGGACCGCGCAAACCATGTGGCTTGAGCAGTTCTGCGCAAACAGCGTGCTCCGCAGTTTATCATGTTGGAGGGTGGTTATGCTGTTGGAATAGAAGAAATCTCCGAGTTATTTGGCCCGAAGATGATAAAACATGAGTCTCTAAAGTGCATACTCCTCTTAAGTTTTAGAGGATGACTGAGATAGCACCGGAAGGCTGTCAAAATCTTTACTTCTCTAAAGAAGGATTGATTTGATCTACAATTCCTTCTAAGTCCTCGGAGAAGATCAAGAGCCAAGCTGAAATGCTATTGAATTTGCTATTTGAACTTAATGCTTTAATTTCTGTACATATATCTAAGTGAATGTATCTTAGAATCAAGGGAGATTAGAGGATGTAAATGAACTTGGAATCAAAAGAATGTGATGATTGTTTTGCACTTTTCCTTTGTTATATCTAAGTACGATAATCCCCTGAGAATCGAAACGCTTTTGTTTTCTTGTTAAAACAAAATGGCGACTCTGCTGGGGACTTTCTTTTATCTTACTTAAACATTAACCTTTGGAAAAGGTGTGAACACGATCGTCACATTTTGGCATCTTCCAGGTGCCAAAATGGAGACTCTCAGTGGGAACATCCTCCCCTTCATCTCTAAGACTGCTCACACTGCGGCCCTTTATATACTGACTTTACGTATGTTTCGTTATCAAGGTACTCGAGTTTGACTGCAAACATACAACTGATGGCTAGCTTTATGAGAAAAGTGAATTTCCACTTCACTCCCACGGGATTCGTGGTGGAATACACGCCAATTGGCGCCCTACAGCGTAGGAGTTTATGTCCCACCGGCAAGGATACAGTGACTCGAATGACGGCGGGAGTCATAACCATTTCACCTCAGCCACAGGAAAGTGATGGAGACTGGACCATGGTCCTGTCACGTAGGGCAAGAGTAAGGAATACGAAGGACCACAAAGCAAACCCATCTTTGCCAAAGATCAGGGGGCCGATAACGCGCAGTACAGTCAGGAAGAACCTCGAGCTTGCTCCTCCTGCGATATACCCTGAGCAGGTAGGCCCACAGTTTACGTCGCGCGATTTCCCAGCACTGGTTGCTCCGAGGAGCAAGTGGACAAAAGAGCAAAAAGGTAAGGCACCGTTAATTAGTTCACCAACGCCCGTGTCAGCTGGGGAAAGCATACCGAGGACTATGTCGCCCCGGTTAGTTAGCAAAATGGAGAGCATGTAAAAATCGAATGAGACGCCGATTTTTCCCTCCTTTCCAAGCCCCGTTGTATCGACATACTCTCATTTTACCCCAGCAACAGCTTCGGTAAACGGTAAAGAGGCCACGGTGCATATGGCTGAGACAAATCGAGAAAACATGCCAACGATGGAAGATTGCGTCAACCAAATGGCCGAAGCACAGAGAGCATTGATGGAGGAGTACCGGAACCTCAGGGAGGCTTTAGCTACTTTGGCACATAATGTAGCTCGAATAGTAGCCCCACCAATGATGGGGACAACGAATGGACAAGGAAGCCAATAGGAAGGTCCTCGTCCACAAGGGGTTGGATCGCGAGAGTCTATTCCAGTGACGAGAGCCATAACACATGATGACATAAGGCAGGTCATCGAAGAAACTGTAAGGATAGAAAGGGAACGGGAAAATACTAGCCGCTTCAGATATCGAACACCGTATCCGAGAGAAGTGGAAGACGTTCCGTTTCCAGCCAATTTCAAGCACCCAGACTTTCAGAAATTTAACGGGGAAGGATCACCAGAAGAACACCTGATGCATTTCATTACCAGTATGGGGAATTTCTCCACGGTACCACAATACTGCCTGAGATTGTTCAGGTAATCGCTAACCCACAAAGCATTCCGGTGGTATTCCAGTCTGGTTCCGGGATCGATACGGACTTGGGAACAGATGCAAGATGCTTTTATGTCAAATTTCTTCTCGTCAGAACGCGATGTTAGCATTACGGAGCTGGCCTCTATACGACAGCGAGAAGGAGAGCCAGTAGAAAAGTTCATCGACAGATGGAAGACACTAGGAGCGTCATGCAGACAGTTGCCAGAGGAAATAGAACAGGTAAAAATGTGTTTGAACTCCATGGAAATGGGAATTGCGTTTGGACTCACCAGTGCTGATATCCGAACATTTCGTGACTTGGCCACTAAAGCTCACGCGTTGGAATTAATGACGCGCAAAATGCCAGCTTTTCATCACGAAACTGTCAAAAGGGCCTCCGGCCGAACAACAATGAATACTGTTGATCGTGATAAGAAGGATAAGGATAAGGATACAAAGGGTTCAAAAGATAGAAGGCTGGGAGAAAAGGAGAGATGGAATCAGTCAAAGTATAATTACAGTAAAAAAAGGTTCAGAATGCTCGACTCTCATGAAGAGTTCGACTTCGACAAGGAAGACGTGGTTCCTATGATGAAAGAATTGCTAAAGGTCGGGACCATAGAATTGCCAGAACCCAAACGCCCAGAAGATATGACAAAAACCACAGAAAGGGATTTTTGTCGATATCATCGCCTTGTCGGACACCCGACAGAAAATTGTTATACGCTAAAATGCATCATACAGCAATTAATAGAAAAAGGTGAAATAATAACTGGTGGAGGAAAGAGAAAGAATACAAGAGCAACAGTAAACATGTTCACGGCCCAAAAAAAGACTCGAGAGAGGGGAAAGAAAGAAAGTCAGAAGTCGGCAAAGAATATGGCAATGCTTACGTTGCGCTCGGGAAAGAAGATAATAAGTCCTACAAAGCAGAAAGCGGGGGTCACAAGGAAAGAAATGATCCGGGAACAGAATAATGACGCTAAGGAAGAAGACGGGGGCGAAACGGTGAAAGTGGCTTACAATGTAGTTGGCCATTTGAAAGGGATACCAACACGTTTAAGCATCTATGACGTGCTCAAATTATCAGAAGAGTTTTGACAGAGTTTAATACAGGTATATCTAATCGTAATGTCAGGGAAACTCTCCTGACAGAAATGAAGCAAGGAATACATAGTGAACAAGCAGATTGTCTACCAGTCATTTCATTCTCCGATGATGACTTGATTAGCGAAACAGATCATAACAGGCCCCTTATGATAGAGGGTTATGTTTGCGGGACAAAGGTAAAAAGGGTCATGATAGACAATGGGTCTGCAGTAAACCTCTTACCGCTTTCAATGGTAGGCAAATTGGGCTATCGCCGTTCTGATCTGCGCCCTAGTGGAATGATGATACTGGGCTTCAATCAAGATGGGCAGCGTGCGCTGGGTAAAATCACGGTGACACTAAAAGTGGGAGAATTAAGTACTGACATCGTATGTCATGTCATAAACGCCGTGACGACATACAATCTCCTTTTGGGAAGACCATGGATACATCAGTATGGTATCATACCTTCTACTTTGCATTAATGCTTCAAGTATTACAAGGATGGGGTACAATATAAAGTGATAGCTGATGCGAAGCCATATACAGAAGCCGAGTCTTTCTTTGCAGATGTCAGTTATTACAAAGGGTTCTCCGAGGAAACGAGGCATGGTAATAAGAGCAAAGTCTCGGAAAACACTCAAACAGACAAGGCTCGAGAAGAAAGAGGAGAATTTTCAGGGATGGCGAAAGTAAGAAAGAAGTTCTATTTTGTACCAAAGCACTTGAGACAACCTGGGCAGCTATCATTAACATTATTGTCACCAGAGCAGTTGAGAATTCTGCAATCTAATTATACAATGCCATTACCTAATGCTGAAAGGTGTAGGCCATTTTTAGCTACTCCAGGGAGGTTTCAAGTTAAGGCCAATACTAAACATTCCGAGCCGATAGAGTTCAAAACCGCAGTCAAAACAAAAGCAAGAAAGGAAAGCGCGAACAATGCATACCGCGGCAAGCTGACATCGCAGAATCTGGAGAGGTACAGTTCAGCTAGTAAGCAGATTATGAGAAACATGGGTTTTGATTGTAACAAACCCACTGGACTAAATCATGGCAAGGGAATTCAAATCCCTCTTGGGGTTGAACCGAAAAAATGAAGAAAATTTCAAGGGTTAGGAGTAGAGGCGTCAGTAAATATGATTATGGTTACACAAACACTAGAAGAAGATCCCGAAACGGTCAAGTATCCTGAGACAACTCCGAAACAGATGGATAACGGGGGGCAGCCGACGATAGACAGCCTGCGGGAAATAAACTTGGGTACAGAAGAAGAACCTCGGAATACATTTATTAGTAACAGCCTCTCTGAGCAAGAGTCCGGGAAGTACCTTTAACTACTCCAAGAAAATAAAGATGTGTTTGCTTGGACATATGCGGAAATGCCAGGTTTAGAACCTGTCGTAGCAATGCACCGATTAAATATCTCTAAAGAGAAAAAACCAGTTAAACAGGCACAAAGGCAGTTTCACCAAGACCTAATACCGCTAATTGAAGAGGAAGTTAGGAAGTTGATTAAGGTCGGTTTCATTCGAGAATTCAAGTATCCCAAGTGGATATCAAACATTGTCCCGGTGAAGAAGAAAAATGGACAAATCAGAGTGTGCATTAATTTCAGGGATTTTAATGAGGCCTGTCCGAAGGATGATTTTTCTCTTCCAATAACAGAGTTATTGATCGATAGTACAATTCAATATGCTGTCATGTCATTTATGGATGACTATGCCAGATACAACCAGATTAGAATGGCACCCGAAGATGAAGAAGCAACAGCATTCAGAACGCCGCTGGGAATTTATTGCTATAAGGTCATGCCGTTCGGCCTCAAAAATGCTGGGGCGACATACCAAAGAGCAATGCAAAATATATTTCAGGACATGTTGCATAAACATGTCGAGTGCTACGTCGACGACTTGGTGGTTAGATCAGGAGATCATCAGGAGGATCGTAAATATTTAGAATCGTTCTTCTGTCGATTACGAAGGAAACAATTAAAGATGAATCCGGCCAAGTGTGCGTTTGGGGTATCTTCAGGAAAATTCCTTGGTTTTATTGTACGCCATAGAGGTATCGAAATCGATCCAGAGAAAATCAAAGCCATTCAGAATATGTCGCCACCGACGACCTTGAAGGAATTGAAAAGTTTGCAAGGAAAACTAGCATACATTCGTCATTTTATTTTGAATCTGCAGGGAGGTGCCAGCCATTTTCACATTTAATGAAAAAGGACGTCGACTTCATATGGGATCAAGCTTGTCAGAATGCATTCGACTCGATAAAAAGGCTATTGAAGCAACCGCCAGTGTTAGCAGCACCGATAAAAGGGAAACCACTTATTTTATACATATCAGCGGCCAAAAATTCCTTAGGTGCTTTGTTGGCTCAAGTAAATGAAACTAGGAAGGAAGCCGCCCTTTATTACTTAAGTTGAACATTGATGGGAGCTGAATGCAATTATTCTCTGATCGAGAAAGAGTGTTTAGCGTTAATATTTGTGGTCCAAAAGTTGAGACATTACTGTCTCTCTCATGACATAACTCTAGTCTCAAGAGCAGACCCGATCAAATTTTTAATGACGAGGCTAATGTTATCAGGGAGGTTGGCTAAATGGATGCTGTTGCTTTTAGAATACACCATTACTTATAAACCGGCTAAAGCGATAAAAGGACAGGCAGTGGCAGACTTCCTTACAGTGCATCCCGTGGCAGATTGCGAAGCCATTACTGATGATTTTCCAGATGAGCACGTTATGCTAGCTGAAGACCAAAGTCCATGGCAGATGTACTTCGATGGCGCTGCTCGGGCATCAGGAACGGGGGCAGGGGTGATATTCATTACTCCTCAAGGTGACTTGTTACCATTTCCTTCACAATCGGTACCGCATGCACAAACAATGAGGCTGAATATAAGGCCCTCATCATTGGGATGGAAATAGCTCAGCAGATGAAAATAAAAAGGCTGCACATCTTCGGAGACTCCAAATTAATTATAAATCAATTGACAACCGAGTTTGAAGTAAGGAAGCAAGAACTCTTGCCCTATTGTCAGAAAGCCCGGCAATTATTAGAATGGTTCTGCCATGTAGAAATTAAGCATATACCGCGATCTGAGAATGCAAAAGCAGACGCTTTGGCTAGCCTAGCAGTTGCCCTGTCATGTCCTAACAGGAGTCCTCTTCAAGTAACTATAGAAGAAAGAAGATTCTTGCCATCTCCAGAGATCATAGAAGAAATAGTTGAAACACTTCCTATCTCATGCCTAGAGGTAACGACAGATGATTGGCGTCAACCTATTATTGATTATCTTAAATTCAATATCCTGCCAGAGGATCAGGCAACGAAGCAGCAAATCAAACAGCGGTCTATCAGATTCATCATATGCGGCGAAGTATTATATAGAAAATCTTACAATGGAATATTGTTACGCTGTTTAGACAAGCAAGAAGCCAGGCAAGTATTGCAGGAGGCACACTCTGGTGAATGTGGATCACATCAGGAAGGCCAAAATTTATTCCACAGAATACATCGGATGGGTTATTATTGGCCCACCATGTTCAAAGATTCTATAGATTATGCAAAGCGATGCCACTAATGTCAGATTCACGGAGACATTATACACGTCCCCCCAGAAGACTTGCACCAGTCTGTTGCCTCTTGGCCTTTCTTCGCCTAGGGACTCGATGTAATTGTCCTATAAACCCGCCTTCGTCAAGAGGAAAGCAATATATTCTGGCGGCAACGGATTATTTCTCCAAATGGACTAAAGCAGTCGCTTTATGTAACGTTAAAGAAAAGGACGTGGTTAACTTCATCCGGCATGCCATAATATACCGTCACGGTATTCTGCAGAAGATTGTTACTGATAATGGCACTCCCTTCAAAAATAGAAGCATGGAAAAATTGTGTCAGAAATTTGGCATTCGTCACTCGTTCTCTACACCTTATTATCCCCCGGCCAATGGGTTAGCGGAGGCATTTAATAAAACAATCATCAAGATACTGAAGAAGACAGTTACTGGCAACAGGCGGGATTGGGATGAAAAGTTGCAAGAAGCGTTATGGGCATACAGGACTACTCAACGCACAGCAACAGGAGCAACACCATATTCCATAATCTATGGCGTGGAAGCAGTCATCCCAATTGAAATACAAGTAACATCGTTCAGAGTAGCGGTACATCAGTCCATAACAGATGATGAAAATGCTAAAATAAGGCTGAAAGAGTTGGACCTGCTTGATGAGGGACGTCTGTCCACTCAACAGCGACTGCAATCATATCAGGCTAGGATATCGGCTACCTTCGATAAACAAGTTAAACACCGCTCTTTCAAAAAAGGCAATATGGTGTTAATGTTGAAGAGACCTATAGTGGTCACTCGTCGAACAGGGGGCAAATTTGAGCCTAAATGGGATGGGTCGTATGTTGTAAATGAAGTTTATTCCAATGGAGCATATAGAATCGCCGATCAAGATGGGAAAGGTATCAGCATACCGATCAATGCTCGCTTCATCAAAAGATATTACCCTTAAAAGAAGCAACAGATTTCGATCTAGAATATTATCGACATAATGATTCTAAATCAAAAGGGGACAAGAAGGAATGAAATCATGTATACATGTTAAGGGAATCTATAAAGAAGAAATTCACGAGCATATCAACTATATTTAGCAAGTATTTTGAATGAAAGCGATCATCGTCATCACCAAATGAGTCCTGCGAGTGGCAAATGAGTCCTACAAGTGGCAAAGTTTGGCAATTTGGCAGGTATCATCAAAGTTTGGCGGGTATCATCATAAGAATCTTCTTGAAGATATCGATTTCAGTCAGACATACTTGTTACCTTGGTGGTAACGATGATCACAATTATTATTGGCCTGGCACAAGGCATGATAGCGAAGGCACCCTAGCCAAGCTAAATCCTCAAAGGGTCGAAATCCTAAAAGAACAAAAATCCTAAAAAAAAATTCATTATGCTCTAAAAGAAGGGCTAAAAGCTCTAAAAGGATCAGGCCCTGAGAGGATCAAAACTCTAAAAGGACCAAGCTCTAAAAAGTCAGCTAACTACGCGTAAGTCCTACCATTTTCGCCATTCGGGCAAGCGGACGAGAAGTCAGTGGCCCTAAAAAGCCCGTGAAGGCTATCGTACCCACCCATGTGGGCAGCTGATGAAGCCTATGACTAATATGCCTAAAAGGTTAAAAAGTAAATGGCTAGTCACGCGTAACTCCCATGCCGTCTGTATAGTTGCCTAGCAACGTCACGGGGAATGGAGGAAAATGCCCTCCCGTGAATGGGCTCGCTCTTGCAGACGAAGAAAATAAGGGCCGCAGTGTGAGCACTATGCCAACCATGCATAAGACCCTCTAGATTTATGGTTCGATTTCAATACTAACTCATGAGGAAGGGCTTAAACCTACTCATCAATGGACTGGCAACCATGGATTTGGTACCCCAAAGGTAGCCTTGTGAGCTCCGTGAACTCTGGAGAGTTACCGTGGCCAACCCTGTGCGTAAAACCAACCAAGTTCACCACCCCGGTAGCTTCACTGGGCCCCTCTGATGGATTGCGGTTTGTGAACTCCCTAGGCAGTGAGAAGTCCAGTGAACTCATAAGAGTTGCAGAGACCATCACGTGAGACCCGACTCTTGCATGAGTCTAAGTTGCTCCAACTACTCATGAGCTTAAACTGTGTGTGACTGACTAAATTGAAATATAGTACCGCCAACTTAAATACCCACATAATAAATCCCATACTAACAAGCATAAAAGGTTAAAATTTGCCATCATAAATATAATCGCAACGATACGCGGTATGATAATATGAATAAGTGAATATGATTACGATAATATGAGATATGATAATGCTTTTAAAAAAAGAGGGAAGGAAATATCTCAAAATGCTGTCATAGATATATCTCTTAAAAGTTAAATGAGTTACTTATTCAGAAAAAAAAAAAAACAAACATGTGAATAAAAATATATGTTTAAAGTTCCTTTGTCATTCCTAATGCCTCCATGTTTCTGCGCAAATCTCATTTTAGTTGTGTTCGAGCTGCATCATTCTTTGATCTTTCTTCGAGAATAATTTTTGCATGATCAGGAAGGGCGACCAGCTTACTCTCTAGAGATGTGATCATTTCTCTACTGTGTAGTAGCACGGACTTTTCTGCATTAACGGACTGAACATTAGTTCGCATCTTTTCCTCAATATCCTGGATGGATGATTCCTTCTCGTGATTCTTCAACTCTAGCTGAGAGATCTCTTCTTTCAGAGCAGTAACGCGATCTTGAATAACTGCTCTTTCATCAGTATAAATCTTTAATTGATCTTGAAGAATTGAGTACTCTTGCTCAAGCTTAGAAATGGAAGAAGTAATCAAGGAAGCTTGTTCTTGTGACGAAGTTAATTGTTGACCATACTCCAAGACTTTCGGGTGGGATTGTAACATTTTCCGCTGACGCTAAAGAAATTACTGAGTCGCGGAATTTGAGAAGCGAATCTTGCAAAGAGGATATATCAATTCTGGCCATCCTTGCAGAACTCTCCAAGATTTCAATAGCAAGATCCAAGTCAGACCATTGTTCAGGATCTTTAAAGATATGGACTATTGCTGACAAAGAATTCCTCATGAAGAGCATTTTATGAGTAGGGATCTTTGCGAAAGATGAGAACTCAGATGTAGTGGTTACTGAATCAAAACTGGCTGCTCCACTATGAGGAGGGGTCCCTGTACCATAGAGAAAAAAAGTATAAAGAGATATCACTAGAAAGTTATGTGTTGTTGTGAACAAAATAAGCTAATAAGTGTACATTTGCCTGTACCTGTCATCAAGATACGATTAGCAGAAAGAGAGGCTTCATGAATTACAGGAGGACTAGTCCCCACCATATCTGCAAGTGAAGGCGCTCTGGCCTCTGTACTTGAGTCTCTGGTAGTCGGAGTTGGCAGGTCTGTAGGTTCAGTTGGAAACACGATCTCACGAGACACCATTTTAGGTGCAGCTAATGGACTTAGGAGGATTCTCGGTGAGATCGCTGATGCGGTCGCAGGAGGATTCGAAGGGGAAATCTCACCTATCTCTATAATAGCAACATGAGCACCTAAGAAGGGAGAAACATAATAATGATAAATAAATAGTTGATATTAAGAAAACAAATAAAGGGATATGTGAAAGATAAATCTCCTTTACCTGGTGAGTATCCATATTTGCCATAATCTAAAAGTTCCTCTTCTTCTTCTACAGCTACAGGAGATTTGGCAGGAATTCTAGCATTAGGAAGAGCTTCAGAGATTGCAGGGTGCGCCAATGCGGTATCTTCTGCAATTGCTGCCTCTTCTCCATCAATATCAACTTCCCCTTCCTCAAGATCATCATCTGTATCGTTACTACTTTCATCATTTTCATCATCATCATGCTTTGAAGCCATATTCTCTGATGATGAGGCTGAGCTTTCGTCCTCCAGAAGTTCCTCGTCAATTTCTCCAGTAGCAATTTACTTTCCTTTTGAGGAAGCAGCTTGATCGATTTCTGGCACGGGATCTTCGATCAAAGGAGAGACAGGCACTTGTCCTGTCTCTATGGGAGAGACGTGTGGAGAAGGTGAAGCTTGCAAATGGGCTCTTGATCTAGTTATCGGAGATGATGGACTAGGACGAGTGGGAAGCACCGGAGCATCATGAATTGGTTCGTCTTGAACCATTACAGTCTCTGTTGGAGGAGGAGAAGATGTACTTACAATGTTATCTACAGCTCGATGCGTGGAATCACGAGGAGCTTGTTCAAATTCTCTTAAGACCCCGTGAGAGAACCATCCATCTAAAGTATTAATGGGTTTTATCTCACGGATGGGTTCTTCTAGCGGTATTTTTCTACAAATTTCTCCGCTATGTGATGCATGACTCTTCTCTGGGATAAAGCCAATCCCGCTCTCTAGCTTGCCTTTCAATCTAGGTGGATGAAGAAAGATGGGAGAGTCCACCAGGAGACATTTGGTAACTAGATATGATTGATGATCCCACCATCGCATCCAGCTATATGAAGTTCAAACTATGCGCTCGCAACTAGGAATTATGAAGGACGAATCGACACGGACATTCAAAAGTTACTTCCATATCATGGCCCAGTTGAGAGGACCCGTGCCGTAACAATGCATCTTTCGGGTGACCAGTCCGCAATCTTTTGGTACGGTCTGATCGTAACCAAATTGATGAGCAAAACGGCTAGGGTAATAGGGTTCTCGCCAGAATTTCGTCCCCTCTCGGAAAGGTAGGCTACAAGAACGAAGAGAAAGAAAGAACATCCTTTCTGCTGAAGTGAGTGTTCCTCGATCTACCATATCTGTGTCCTCAATATAGCGATGAAGGAGGAATTGGAAAAAATCTATCTGGTCATTGTCCCGAATCTTATTAGCTACCCAATCATATGCCCTCTTGGCCATGGTTCTTTGCTGAAAGAACTAAAGTGGGAGATGTGCCAGATGAACGTATCCTTTTTCAAGCGCTTCGAAAGTCCAGGGAAAGTAGACTCCTAGCCAACCTGTAATATAATGCCAAGAAGTGTATGCCGATGAAGTTCCGAGAGTAGGATCCTTTATATGGGAGGCTATCTCCCCAAGAGCCCTATAAATGGAACATAATACTGGAGGAGCAAGAGAATATCTGTGGCCCTCTGCCAAGGCTCCAGCTACGACAAAAACTGTAGGGCGAACAACGTCTGCCCATTTGGAGCTAGGGACTACAACAATGCTTATCCAATAAGCTAAGAAAGCCACAAGCTCCCCGAATGAACTATACTCTGGTCTTGCCTTCATTGCATCATGGAGCCGTGCTAACTCCTTAGAACGGCAATCGCGAAATCTACAAAAAGGAGAACCTGTATATGTTGAAACTGCTAAGAAGGGGAAAGAAAGGGGAGGACAGTTGAGTCATGGATTCATAAATACCTGAGGGATCTGGAGAAGTGCGCAAGCCATTGTAAAGGGGAGATCTTGTGAATATTGGAGAATTTCCCCATTTCCTTGAATAGTTCAATAGTAGTTTCAGATATGGAAGGCTTGTGATCAGGAGAAGAAACGAAGGCAAGTTCTCTGTTGGAGGGGGTGAATTCATCATAGAATTTTCCTGTGATGGGAAGGCCGGCGATACGATGGAGGTACCAGAGTGTTACACTCATTTCACCATATGGAAGGTGGAAAGAGTTGGTAGTTGGTGACCAATATTCGATGAAACCTTTTAACGTTGGGTTTGTAACACCCTGAAAATCGAGGGTAGTGTATAAACTCAACTCCTAAGTTCCAGACCGTCACTTATGCAACAAAAATGATTATGATTCAATGTTGTCTGAGTTAAAGCATTCACATGAGTAAAAGTATACCAAAACTGCAATTCATACTCCAGATCTAGTGATAAAAGCAAGCGGAAGACTAAAGAATATATATATCACTGTATGGAAAAACAAAGTAGATCTCGACTGTCTCTAAAGTATGAATACATCTCTGAGTTTCATATACATGTAAATAAGCAAAATCAAATGTCAAAATAGTCCCACTGAGAAGTCCCGCCAATCCAGGCCACCTAAGCAAAGCCGTCGTGGTACTGCATATATGAGAACTGATCCTGGGCCTCATCATAGTCCGGCTCTGCCTCCTGAATCACTGCCTCACCTGCATCTAAGACAGGGTCTGGTGGGTGTTGCAAACACCATCCCGAAACGTGGGAGTGAGTAGCTAACTCAGTGGAATAATAGAGCAAGGATTAACATGTTCTCAAATCAATCATGTGATAATAGTAAAGCAGTAAATCAAACAATCCTAATAATGTTGTTAATGCAATATGACATGACGTGATGGCTGCCCTCACCGACAATCTCCCTCATACGGCACCATCTTACGCCCGCGGCATGCAATCATCCCACAGTGCTCCACATCTTCTAGGCACATGCAATGTAATGGTGATATGATTTTTGAGTTGTTATTAGTCCATTCAAATAGCAGGATTGGAAAACTAAGGTACTTTCCTTATATCAATCCCAACACAGATCCTGTCTAGGGTCGTCACTCCTAGTAATCTCATACGATATATATTTTATAGGTCGCTGCAAGGGCTGCCAGAGCTGTTGCTCGCACTCGTTGCACCGCTCCCCCATCACCTTATCAATACAGGCCTACTGTACTCTCACTGCTACGGAAGGGTCATCGCCTCCCGTAGACTCAGAATACGCTCGCGGTCACTACAAAGGACTCGTCGCCTGATCAGTGTTGGCCAACAACAAGAATATAGTGTCCCATACTACCATAATCTTCTCACGAGTCATGGGTGCTCACTGATCATTACGGGGAGGTTTGTGGCCCCAGCATAGGCCGACAGCTCGACCACGGTGTCCCATATCACGGTGTCCCATATCACCATGCCCGGCTCATGAGTCTTTATGGATCAAGGTACCATGGTTGACAGGGTTTACAATGGTAAGTTCAGTACCCTAGGTTCAAGCAGTTATGACTCATACAGGGTGAACATACAACGGCCAGTCGGGTTACTTGACGGGCTCGACTAGCATGAGCGCATCTTAAGTCGAACGACATGAAGTGTGTAAAACACTTCATGTGGCCTAACCACTGCCACCAACTCCAAAACACGGCTCGCATTCATCGACGCGTCGTTCGTGGCAAAGATAGGCCAACCACGAACTTGCTCGGTTGCCGACTGTCTAGACTAGGTATAGTCCCAAACAATTATGAATTCACATCAGCCAACATGTAAGAGTAATGGAAATGAAATACAGAGCATGTTAACACATGTTATAACATATAACTTAAGTAAATCATCAAGCACATGCATTTCATACATATAATGAAATCATGCATATAGCTAACATGTAGGAAACCATTTACATCAGCATATTAATTGAGAAATCAATCTCAAACTAATTCATAACACCATTTAATTCAATACATACTAATACAAGCATTTATACAAACACTTAAACTACACACTTAAGTCTACATATAGTATGTCAACCCAAAGTGCGCATTTAGGCGAATCTCTTCACCAAACTAATTATGCACTCATTCCTAGTATCCTAATGCGACAAGAAGTCATGTCAATCACATCAGCAAATTATGGATGAAAACAGTATTTCCTACAAATGACTAAAATGTCCTAAATCTCATATTCTTCGTCTTCTTACAAAACAGGAAACGGACAGCATGTTGTACATGTCAAACGGCGTTGCCGTCGATAATATACTATTAAACGACATTGAAAGTGTTGGAAACAGTCAATCAAAGCGTCTAAAATCCGCACCTTTTCTCTTATAGGTGTATCAATTCGAACGGAGCGTATACGCTTCGTCTACGGCGAATAGGCAACCTAATTTACAAGATGCATCAGCTACTTCGCTATGGAACTGACGGAACCTCAAATCAACAAGTGTTTGGGGTTTTTTCTTACCAAGAAACGCGGTGTAATTACCGAAAAAGTGATTGAGTCACGTTGCTTAAGCACGTGCAACAGGTGGCACAAGCAGCAGGAAATTCCCTTCCACTCACTCTCACAAACTCTCACTTTCTCTCTCACTCTTGCTAGGGTTTCTAGCAAATTCGGATGGGTGAGAGGAGTGAGGGTTTCAAGCCCTTTTATAAGCCCAAACATGCCCAAAACAGGCTTGGGAACAATGTTTACTTGATACCTAACCAATTCAGGGCTGTTTCGGTCCAAAAAGGCATTTCTGCTGGTCCCCTAGCCGAACGCGATCGGACTTAAGTTTATGCATGTCGGATGTCGCTCACATCCCATTTTCAATCCAGCTGTGTTTGTAGATCGCAAGTGGCGGTCCAGTTTCAGTTCAGTGGTCACCGCACGTAGATCAGGTCTACAAGTCTCATGATATGAAATAGAAATTTTTCCTGATCCGAGGGTGTAATTTGGCTGAATTCTGACAGTCAGAACGCTTAATACTGACGCGTCAAGTCGTGTGCCAGATTTGAATTTCAAATTCCAAATCTAACCCTATTCTCACTCTCTTCAGTCCAGGCTCAATGAAATAGCTTGCGAATGTCGGTTGGACTTGATTTTTGAAATGACTATCAAGTCCAGCTAAGCAGTTTTAACGGTCTAAGATTGTAGGTATCGGACTTTTGACATGCGGTCTAGATCCAATACAAAGTTTCAAAGAGGTCCCGAGAACAAACCGGTTTAGAGTTTGATCCAAGGTTTTAGAGTATTATAGTGTCATTGGTTCTACTCGCTTTGGGTCTTGTAGAACATATTTAAAGTGATCAGGGACTATTTCCCAGCTACTCTAGCATTGCGCTAGCTAACTTACACTTATTTTCTAAAGGAATTAATCCTACGCGATTTCTGGTCGGGCTCTTTGAAGAATGAAGGAGTCTTGGGAGTAGTTTTTGTCCGTTTAGCAGGAGGTTGATCAGAAGAAGGGGAAGGGAAAAAGGCAGATGAATCAAGTAAGTCAGGATGAGAGGGTCGTGCAGTAGGAGAAGTGACGAGGCGAAATGTTCGCTTAGTGCGAGCCATTGAGAGAGTTGTTAAGTCAGAAGGGTTGGAAAAGGGGTGGAAAATTGCTAAGTGCCAGAAAGAGCACTTTGCGCGGAACCGCGCAAAGTATATGCTTTGCGCAGACAGGGAAAGACTTGGAGAATTTTTTCGCAGCCATAAGGGTTGCGCGGTACCGCGCAAGGAATATGGATTGCGCGGAGAGAAGTGTCTTTGGCAAAAATTCGCAGCAGCAGCAGGGAGTTCGGAGGAAAAGGAGTGTTTGGGCTATTTATAGAGTTATTGGCTGAGTATGGTACACGGGCTGATTCAAAAGGAAGGAGAATATGATTGATCCTTTCCTTTGTTTTTAAGGAAAAAAAAGGACGGATCAAGGGGGCATCTGTTAAGGAGTAAAAATATGAAGAAAAAAGGAACAAATGAAGATTAAGGGATGGAGAAAGAGAGATTGAAAGAGGAAAGAAAGTTGTAAGGGGGTTTACGCGAGACGCAGGCTTTGCGCAGAACCGCGCAAGGCATACGCTTTGCGCAGGCCAGCGCAAACAAAGTACTTTGCGCAGAACCGCGTAAGGCATACACTTTGCGCAGGCCAGCACAAACAAAGTACTTTGTGCGGAACCGCGCAAAGAATGTTGCACTGATACTACTAAGATGATTGAGGTTTGTTTTTATCCCACATCGCTAAGGATGGAGGTTTTTGCACGTGTGAGTGCCTATAAATACCCCGTTCCTTCCTTGATTATGGATCGATCGAAGACTACGGAGAGCAAGAAGAGTAAGAAGAGAAGACAAGGCGGAGCAAAGAGACCGAAGGTATGGGCATTGGCCCAGAAGACTTTGCAGAAGGCAATGCAGGGTTATTACAACCCAGAAGACGTTGTGCAGGATTACGTAGGGTTATTACAGCCCAGAAGGCTTTGCGCATCACTAGTGCTGCTGGAAGGCTTTGCGTCGAACCGCGCAAACCATGTGGTTTGCGCAGTTCCGTGCAAACAGCGTGCTCTGCAGTTTATCATGTTGGAGGGTGGTTATGTTGTTGGAATAGATGAAATCTCTGAGTTATTTGGCCTGAAGACGATAAAACATGAGTCTCTGAAGTGCATACTACTCTTAAGTTTGAGAGGATGATTGAGATAGCACCGGAAGGCTGTCGAAATCTTTACTTCTCTAAAGAAGGATTGATTCGATCTACAATTCCTTCTAAGTCCTTGGAGAAGATCAAGATCCAAGCTGAAATGCTATTGAATTTGTTATTTGAACTTAATGCTTTAATTTCTGTACATATATCTAAGTGAATGTATCTTAGAATCAAGGGAGATTAGAGGATGTAAATGAACTTGGAATCAAAAGAATGTGATGATTGTTTTGCACTTTTCCTTTGTTATATTTAAGTAAGATAATCCCCTGAGAATCAAAACGCTTTTGTTTTCTTGTTAAAACAATGAGCGATTGATCGGTGACAGCGATAATTGCTCTTTTTTTATTTTATAGTCATTGATAACTGATGATTCTGATTCTGATGGAGATTTTATTGACGATGATCGTCGGTGCTTACCAGCGATCATTATCGCTTGTTTCTGCATCTTGATAGGTATTTCTGCCTGAAATTGATGCACCACCACTTCTGCCAATATCTTTAATTATACTCATCTATTTATCTGTATCGTTTGTCTGTATTGTTCATAATAATATACCAAATTGATGATGATATCAATTTCAGGCAGAATTTTGTAGGGCTCAGTTGATGGCGTTCATCTTCCTCATCTTCTCTCTTTTTTTTTGATATTTGATATCATATGATCTTGATATGCTTGTGAACTTCTTCTTTACTCATTCTATTCATCTTGCCCCCTTTTTATTAGGAAGTATTGCTCTGGTAATCTTTGTAATCAAAATCATGACGTTGCGACATTTAACATATATATTGATGCCGCATCATCTCATACTTTTTTTTTCACGCTTAGCTTTGCCCCCGGTCTCATACTGTCTCACTTCTTAACAATTTCACTTTTATTAACCATCTGCTATAACTTGTTCTTCAAGCCATTCGCTTTTCTTTCTTCTTCAATTGTATCTTCTTTTGCAATCCTTTTGCGCTTTGAATTGTCGGTGACCACCGTCAATGCTTGATAGCACTCATCAATTACTTTTGCCCCATCTTTACCCTGCGAAAATTAATATAGACAATTATTATAAACAATTATCATTTCAGGGAGTCAACAATTACCTCATTTGGGATTCTGAGATTTTGTCATTCTGAGACTTTGCTTATCTTTCCCTCTATTTTTTTTTAAAATTTGGAAGCATCAGAACTGTAGCTTATCTTAAAGGATAACGTATCCTGTACACCTTTGTCTGCCACCTGAATAATTGTGCCGTGAATCTTTTGAGTCAACACGCTGTCTTGCTTTCTACTTTCCTGTCCTTCTTTTTTCTTTATTTTATTTCCTTTAATACTTTAACTATGGCAATTTAATTGTCTCTGCAGCTAACGATTGATTCCTCATAAGTAGTATATTGCCTTCTTCAGCTGTATATTTCATGTAGTCTTTGAATCGTCTGAACCCTTTCTTTACTTTCTTGTTTGTAAAATCGTTGATGTTCTCTTTAGCGGAAAATTCAATCCTTTACTTTCTGACAATCCTTTATTTTGCATTCTTTCTTAGGCAATATCTGCTGTTATTCTTTTAAGACTTTCAAGTAAAAAAATTTTTACTCTGGCAAGTTGTGACAATGCCCCCAGGGTTCTCCATTGACTGATGAATTCATTAATTCATTAATTGATCTGTTTACTTGCTAGTGAGCAACGCCTGATTCAATTGAATTGACTTCTCCTCTGAGGGTTTTCCTTCAAGCTTTACCGTTGTTCACAGTAGTCCCTGTTGGAAGAGTAAAGTCTTCAGTACGCGCAATACCCTATAACTTTTACGCAGATCTCATTCTTCTTTACATATCCTTTCTTGCTAATTTTCTTTCTTCCTTCTTTCTTGTCTCCAATACCTTCTTATTTCTCAAAGGCAATGTATGATGGAAACTTCATATACTTTTGGGTGTTAACACATTATCATCCGTCCTTCATTATTTCGCTATGCTTCTGATGAAGCAAAAACTATTTTTGACACTACCTGACATTATCTATTTCTTGATCGCAACTGATTTGACCTTCCCTGATATTTTTCGGCATTGGTTTTATTTTTAATACTTTCGACATTACCTCGCTTCTTCTTCACTAAGTGATCCGACCAGCCATGGCAAGACATGTTATATCAATTTCAGTGATATCACACACAAAACACATAAGCTCTCGCTATTTTGTAGGACTGAAATGTTCACAGGCAAGAGAAAGAACCTCAACTTCCTCGCCATGGAAGTGCTTCATATGGATTTCCAAAAGGATATGAAGCATGTTTTCCTTGTCCTGAGTTTCCACCAAATGCTCACCCGCACCTTCCTTGTAGCTAATGATCTTATTTAATTGCTCCCAGTCTTCCTCACTGAAACGCACTGGTTCACCTTCATCCTTTGATAAACACAATGTAACATCATCCAAGTTAACTGTTGCTTTTTGTAGTGGTTGTCCCACATTCTAAGATACATTAGGCCGAAGCTTTGAATACTTGGCATTTTCTGTTACTGGTCGAAGAATGTAACTGTGCTCTTTGGGAAGAGCAATATCAAGTTTACCATCTTGACTCATAATTTCAAATACTTGACCCCATTCTGAAGGAAGCAAGTCCTCCCATGGTTTGTCAACATTCCACGGCTGAATATCAAAATTGAAATAAAGAGCCAGGTGTTCAAGTTCCACAGACTTCTAAATTTTCTCTAATGTACCCCCCGTAATAAAAGTTTCATTTCCACCATCGTGAACTGTTACTACTAAAAGCTTTGCCAATGTTACACCTGCTGCAAATGGATTATCAGGATTGCTTTCAAGATCCTCATATCTAATGTGGATATTGGTAATAGAGAGCATCAGGTTCCCTATTATCGTGTTGATCAGAGAGCCCAGCCACAATGTATTCACTTCAGATTTCAGTTGTTGCCTACTCTCCAACAGCTTCATTTCCATTTCCCTTATTCTAGTCTTCTTTTTTTTTTTTTTTTTTTTTGCTTCCTGGACAGTGTCCTCACTACATCCTTCAACCTGTGTTGCAGGCTCAACTAATTATGAAAATCCGATCCACCTTGAGCTTCATAGATCCAAGAAATCATTAAGCACCTCTGGCTCCAGCTGCATATTTGTGAGCTCCACATCACCTCGCCAGACATTGATCTTGAGAGCTTCCTTGTTAAGGCCTCTCACGTAGTTTTCAAGGTATTTTTGTAGTAAGAACATGAATTGATCTTCCAACACCTCTCCGTACTTTCTCATCGTGGAAGATGCATACTCCGGCAATGAATTGTAACCTATCATTGAAAGCTGACAAATCAGAGAAATCTCATGAAAGTTGCATCTTCCTTGTTCCATCAACGAAATCATTCGATTCTCTTTTAATAGCATTGTGCCAATATTTCATCGATTGGATGTGCTATGATTAAATCGATAGCTGACTCCAGATGTTTCCTTTTTCCAGTCTTGGAAGATTCACAAGTGCTCCACCCTTTCTCTGCTCGATCTGTTAAATAGCCATGTGTGGGAGTCACACAGCAAAGCAATTGAGGATCATCTTTCAGAACTTTTAATGACCTTGGCAGTACTTTTCCTTTTCATCCAGGTGAATACGACCTTGTTGGATAAGCTTTTCATATGGGAAAATCTCACACAAGCGATTCAGCATGTCTTGATGCTCATTAAGTGAAATAGAAGCAGAAAGCCATGGAAGGAACTCTGTGCTTAGACACGTGCTGACTAACTGATGTTTGAATTGCTCCCGTACAAGAAGCTCTCTCTAAAAACTCATTGTTTTGGCATGATTTTTCTTTGATTGAAACTGGTTTGATCTTTTCTAACATTTTTGGTAGAAGTCTATTGGATGTGAAGCAAACCAATATATTAATCGGGAGAAAGTCGCTGCGATATATCTGTCATTCAGAATAGAGTGTTAGTTAATTTATTAAATAAAATCATACCTTATTTTCAGAGATGAAGGGGAGGATGTTCCCATTGAGAGTCACCATTTTGGCATCTATATAGACGCCAAAAAGTGATAAATGTTCTCTTAATATTCTTCAAGTTATCATCGAATAATAAAAGTCCCCAGTGGAGTCACCATTTTGTTTCGACAAAGAAACAAATACGTTTTATTTGGGGAATTTATTCAATGATAACAAAGAATTTAATGAGAGAACATTGATCACATTTATCTGAGTTCATTTACATCCTTTGATTCCCTTGATTCTGAAAATAAAGTACAATTAATGCAATGTACTGAAAAAAGAGAAGATAGCTCGATGGAAATTTCGGCAGCATTCCGGCGCTATTTCAGTCATCTCCTAGGTACTTAGGAGAAATTGCTGATTTGATCAACCAGTCTTCCATGAAATGGAACATCCTCTCGGTCATTCTTCCTTAAAATATGAAGCAACCTGTTGCAGTGTGGCCAGGCCCTGAAGAAATCGAGTCGATCATGCTAAATGAGCTTGAAAGGTCTCCCATAATGTGAGATTAGGGGGTTGCCACCATCTGTTCGGCTTGAAACCTTTTGTGCAGCATTAGAACCACAAATTATCTGTACACGCTAAGTTTCAGCTCCTGAATCCTTGCAGAAATGGCCAAACTGACAAATCAGCCCCTTGGGATCATGATTTGGGGCCCGCCTGATATCTGGACATGCTTCAAATTTGGTCCCAACGCATCAAACATAGTGATGAACTAGATGGCTGGAGCAGATTTCTCACGAGCATTACGTTTAAGCTACATGTACGTCACACATACATGGTGTGCATGAGCACCGGCCGTGCATGGGATTTCTCCTAAGTCGGTTAAAGCCATTGACCGACTTCTTCTTCTTTCTTTTACAAATACACAGCATCTTCATTAGTGGTTTAAAATTTTTTTAGTATGGCTTGATCATCACTCAAATCATCAATCTGGACTGTCTATTGTGTTCAGAAGGTAGATTTAACCGTTGCCAAAGTGGCAATTTGAAACCATGCAAACTGTTGCACCATCCTAGCCCTCAAACATGAAATGGATGGCGAAGTGGATAGGCTAGTGGGCCACACTGATTTTCCTCCAAAAATACCCTATTCTTGATGGTTTTCCGCCCTGAGTCTAATGGACAGATTGGATTTTCCAGAAAGCCTTAGTAAATGGGTCATCTCATCTCTCAGAGTCGACGTACGTCGACTCTGCCTGAAACAGAGGTTCCACAGGGCCACCATCATACAGCAGGAGACTGATCTGAAGTGTCCATCACATAGAGGGGTAAAACCGCATCAGAACCATTTTGAGCTTTGGCAACCATGCTCGTTCAAATGATCACTATGTCGATCAAAAGAGGACCATTCATCTATGTTGCAGCGTAATTATCTTGGTAGGCCACATCATCGGAGGACCAAAATTAGACATTCCCGGTCGAAATTACGAGAGGAAGACGGTGGACGGTGTGGATTTCTCGAAATGTGTCCGTATTGGGCCCCACCAACGACACAGTGGAAAGACAATGGCGTCCGTCCTCTGTTTGCGCACGACCGCAGACCGGGACTTTGCGCGGCTCTGCGCAAGGGAAGCCCTCCTTCGGACGGCGCTCCGCAACGTCTGGCTTGTGGGAATCTTTCCACTTTCATTGTGCAGACTGGCGCAACGATCTTCCAGCCTTCTTTCCAAAGTGGCGCAAAGCCACTCCTTAACACCTACTACGCGGGTCCGCGCACCTGATTTCCTTTGCGCGGACTGGCGCAACACCTGCTTCTCTCCTTCTCCCCCTCTGCTTCCTTCACCCACAAGCTAATCAAATCTGATCCAACCCCTTTAATGGAGTGGAAGTGGGGTATTTATTGGCCCCAACACTCTTACAGAGTGGTGATCACCACCACCTATCGCTTCACACTTGAACTTCTTCTTTTCTTAAACTATGGTGACCACCAAGCTACCTCTTAAATGGTGGTGTATAACCTTTCTCTCTTAAAATGACACATGTGCACCCCTTTTTACCAAACTACCCTTTTCAATGCTTTTTTACCAAAATACCTAAACTACCCCCGGACATGAAATTTTACCAAAATACCTAGACTACCCTTGGACATGAAATTTTACCAAAATACCTAGACTACCCCTAAACATGAAATTTTACCAAAATACCAGACTACCCCTGGAGCTGGAATTTTACCAAAATACCCAAAATACCCCTGGAGCTGCAATTTACTGACCAATGTAATGACATATTTTTTATGCCTCAACAAAAACATCTGGAGATGATAGAATTTTACACAATGGAAACAAAGGCAGGAGAAGAAAACAGAAATAATGTGTACCATGGTCGGCTGACCTCGCAAGACCTCAAAAAGTATAGTTCGGTAAGCAAGAAAATTATGAGAAATATGGGGTTTGATTACAAAGAACCCACCAGCTTGAATCATGGGAGAGGAATTCAGATCCCCACTAGGGTCGATCAGGAAAGGAGAAGAAAGTTCCAAGGACTGGGGGCAAAGTCATCCGCGAATATCATTACAACCGAGCAATTAATAGAAGAGGATCCTCAAATAGTTGAACATCTTAAAATAGCTCCGAAGCATATGGAAGACGAGGGGCAGCAAACAATAGACAGTTTGTGAGAGATAAATCTAAGAACGGAGGAAGAACCAAGGAATACATTCATCAACGCCGGTCTTTCTGAGCAAGAGTCTAAAGAATATATTCGACTCCTCAAAGAAAATAAAGATGTCTTCGCTTAGACGTATGTAGAGACACCGGGTTCAAAACCTTCTTTAGCACAACACTGATTGAATATTTCTAAAGAGAAAAGGCTGGTTAAGCAAGCGCAAAGGCGATTTCATCCAGACTTGGTTCCCACGATAGAAGAGGAAGTCCAAAAGCTGATAAAGGTCGAATTTATCAGGGAGTTCAAATATCCCAAGTGGATATCGAACATCATTCCTGTGAAGAAGAAGAATGGACAAGTCAGGGTGTGTGTTGACTTTAGAAATCTAAATGAAACTTATTCGAAAGATGATTTTCCTCTCCCAATCACTGAATTACTAATTGATAGTATGACTCAGTATGCTTTCATGGAGGATATAATCAGATTAGAATGGAACCTAAGGATGAGGAAGCAACTGCATTCAGAACGTCGCTGGGAATTTATTGTTATAAAGTTATGTTGTTCGGTCTTAAAAATGTCGGGGCAACATACCAAAGGGCAATGTAGAATGTCTTTCAGGACACGATGCATAAGCACGTTGAGTGTTATGTTGATGATTTGGTAGTCAGATCAGGAAATCATCAGGAGTATTGTGAACAACTAGTAGTAGTTTTTCATCGATTCAGAAAGAAACAGCTAAAGATGAATCCAACTAAATGTGCATTTAGAGTGTCTTCAAGTAAATTTCTTAGTTTTTGTGGTCCAACATAGGGGCATTGAGATCAATCCAAGAAAAATTAAAGCCATTCAAAATATGCTGCTACCAAAGACATTAAAAGAATTAAAAAGTTTGTAAGGAAAGCTGGCATATATTCATCATTTTATTTCAAATCTAGCGGGGCGGTGTCAGCCATTCTCTCATCTGATGAAAAGATATAGAATTTGTATGGGATCAAGCTTATTAAATGCATTTGATTCGATAAAGGAATTGTTGAAACAGCAGCCGGTACTGACAACTCCGATAAAAGGAAAGCCACTGATTTTGTATATATATGCATCTAAGAATTCTTTAGGAGCTTTGTTGGCTCGGGTGAATGAAGCTGTAAAAGAGACCGCTCTTTATTATTTAAGCTGAACTCTGATGGGTGCAGAATGAAACTACTCTCCGATTGAGAAAGAGTGTTTGGCGTTGATATTTGCAGTTCAAAAATTGAGACATTATTATCTCTCCCATGATATAACTTTGATCTCTAGAGCAGAGCCAATAAATTTTTTGATGACATGGCCAATGTTGTCTGGGAGACTGGACAAATGGATGTTGTTTCTTTTAGAGTATACCATTACATATGAGCCAGTAAAAGTAGTAAAAGGATAAGTGGTGGCGGACTTTCTTGCAGCGACCCTGTAGCAGAATACGAAACCATCAGTGATGACTTTCTAGATGAACAAGTCATGTTAACTGAGTCACAAAGCCCATGGCCGATGTATTTTGATGGTGCTTCTTGAGCATTAAGAGTGGGGGCAGAAGTGATATTTACTACTCCTCTAGGTGACCTGCTACCTTACTCCTTCACGTTGGGCGATACGTGCTGAATAAAGAGCCCTCATCATCGAAATAGAAATGGCTCAAGAAATGAAGATAAAAATGCTACATATTTTTGGTGATTCTAAATTGATTATAAATCCATTGACGACTGAATTCGAAATAAGAAAGCAAGAGCTTTTACCATACTGCCGGAAAGCATAGCAACTGCTAGAACAATTCTGTCATATTGAAATCAGACACATACCATAATCTGAAAATGTAAGAGCAGATGCTTTGGTCAATCTAGCGGCAGCCTTGTCCTGCCCAAATCAAAGCCCTGTTTAAGTGACTATAGAAGAAAGAAGATTTTTGCCGTCTTCGAAGGTCATCGATGAATTTGCAGAGACACTTCTTATATCATGTTTAGAGGTAATGGAAGATAATTGGTGTCAGCCTTTCATCGACTATCTCAAGTATAACATCCTACCAAAAGATCCAGCACAAAGACAACAAATCAAACAACGAACTAGTAGATTTATCATATTCAGTGAAATATTGTACAGAAAATCTTACAATGGAATGTTGCTGCGTTACTTAGACGAACAAGAAGCGGGCCAGACATTGCAAGAGGCACACTCTGAAGAATGCGGGGTATATCAAGCTGGCCGAAATCTATTCCATAGAATACATCGAATGGGGTATTATTGGCCCACCATGTTCAAAGACGCAATAGAATATGCAAAGCGATGTCATGAGTGTCAAATTCATGGTGATGTTATACACGTTTCCCCAGAAGATCTGCATCAGTCAGTCACATCTTGGCCCTTCTCTGCTTGGGGACTTGATGTCATTGGTCCCATAAATCTGCCTTTGTCTAAAGGCAAGCAATATATCTTGGCAGTGACAGATTATTTCTCCAAATGGACAGAAGCAATTGCATTACATAATGTTAAGGAGAATGATGTGGTTAATTTTATCCATCATGCCATAATATACCGCTATGGTATCCCAAAGAAAATTGTTATAGACAATGGCACTCCCTTAAACAAATAGAGGCATGAAAAAGTTATGCCAGAAATTCAGCATCAATCATTCATTTTTAACTCCTTACTCTCCACTGGCCAATGGATTAACAGAGGCATTTAATAAAATGATAGTCAAAATACTGAAGAAGACAGTGACTGGAAACAAGCTTGGTTGGGATGATAAGTTACAGGAAGTATTGTGGAATACAGAACTACTCATCGGACAACGACAAGAGCAACACCGTATTCGCTAGTCTATGGTGTAGAAGCAACAATCCCAATTGAAATACAAGTAGCGTCAATCAGAGTGGCAGTACATCAGGCTATTATAGATGATGAAAATGTAAAAATATGGCTAAGAGAGCTAGATTAGCTTGATGAGAAACGCCTGACAGCACAACAGTGATTGGAATCATATCAGGCAAGGATATCGGCTGCCTTTGAAAAGTGAGTCAAATATCGCTCTTTTAGAAAGGGAGATATGGTGCTTCTGCTGAAAAGACCTATAGTGGTCACCCATCGAACAGAGGGCAAATTCAAGCCTAAATGGAATGGGCTGTATATAATACAAGAAGTATACTCCAATGGTGCATACAGAGTCATGAATCAAGATGGACAAGGTATCAGTATACCGGCCAATGCTCGCTTCATCAAAAGATACCGTCCCAGAAGATGCTATTGATTTTGATCTAGAATATTATCAGCATAATGATTCTATATCAAAAGGGGGCAAGCGACCATGTCTATGTATCATCAGATGAATGAATAAAGAAGAAATTTGCAAGCATATCAAGACTATATATTAATAAGTATTGTTAAAGGAAAGTGAACATCATTATCATCAAGCGAGCTTTGCAAAATTCTATTGAAATTGGTATTATCACCAAGCTGATATATTATGAACAACACAGACGGATCTTCTTGAAGATATTAGCAGAAGTGGTGATGTACTATCAATCTCAGGCAGATATATGACTATCATCCTTGTGACAACGATGGCCACCTACTTTTATCTTTCAAGGCAGCCTAGTCAAGTCCTAAAAGGGCCAGCTACGCATAAGGCCTATCATCTTTGTCATTCGGGCAGCAATGAGAAGCTAGTGGACTTAAAAAGCCTATGAAGGCCATCATATGCATACTCATGTGGGCAGTAGATGAAGCTAGTGACCAAAAGCCTAGAAAGGTCAAAACGGCTAGTCACACGTAACCCCCATGCCATCTGTATAGCTTTCCGGCAGCATCATGGGGAACGGAGGAAAAATGTCCTCCTATGAATGGGCCCGACCTTGCGGGCGAAGAAAAAACGAGCTGCAGTGTGAACTCTTTGGCGATGTCCATAGATAGGCCAACATGTGTAAGACGCCCCAGATCTTTGCCTTGATTTCAATATTAACTCATGAGAAAGGGCTTAAACCTACTCATTGATGGATTGACCACCCTAGATTCGGTACCCTAAAGGTTACCTTACGAGCCCTGTGAACTCTATAGAGATTTACTGCGGCTAACCCTAAGCGTAATTCCAACTGAGTTCACGGCCCCGGTAGCTTCACTGGACCCCTCTAATGGATCACGGTTTGTGAACTCCCCGGGCTATGAGAAGTCCAGTGAACTCCTATTCAAGAGTCTAAAAAACTGCGTGGGCTCCAATACTCAAGAGCTTAAATGTGTGTAACTAACTAAATTGAAACTTAGCACTGCTAATTAAAACAAAAAAAAAATCATATAGGAAACCCCGTATTAACAAGCATAAAATGTTAGTGTTTTATAATTAAGTTCTTTATTAAACGATATGTTAAGATTGTTGCATAGATAAATATGTTTGAAATGATATACAATGGAGAAATACATAGCATAATGAAATATCTTAAGATATTATCACGATTTCATACGCTAAGAATCAAAAGAGATTACTTGTTCAAAAAGCATATCCACAAAAGGAATTACATGCTTAAAGTGTCTCTATAATTCCTACTATCCCCATATACTTTTGCAAGTCCTCCTTTAATTACATTTGAGCTATGACATGTTTTGACTTTTCCTCGAGAATGATCTTTGCTTAATCAGGAATGCTGGCTAGCTTATCTTCCAACAATGCGATCATCTCTTCACTCTTGAGCAGTTTGGATTTCTTAGCATTAGTAGACCAAACATTGACCTGTATCTATTCTTCAATTTCCTTTATGGATGACCCTTTCTCACGATCCTTTAACTCCATTTGCGAGATCTCCTCTTTCAGAGCGACAATGCAGTCTCGAATAATGGAAGTAATAAGAGAAGCCTTGTCCATGGAAAGAGTCAATTGCTCTCTACATTCCAAGATTTCAGGAGCAATTGTAACATTCTCCACTAATGCTAAAGAGATTATTGAGTCACGAAATTTAAGGAGAGAATCATGCAAATTGGAGATGTTGATCTTTGCCATTATGGCAGAACTTTCTAGAATTTCAATAGCAATATCCAGGTCTGACCATTGACCAAGGTCCTTGAAGATGTGAACTATCGCTGACAAAGAATTCTTCATCAAAAGCATCTTGTGGGCAAGGATTTTTATGAATGGTGACAGTTCGGATGCAATAGCCACAGACTCAGAACTTGTCGATCCACTAAGAAGGGGAGTTCCTATAGTATAAAGAAGGAAAAGAATTTATAAATAGTAATGAAAAGTTAGAAGATATACATCTTTTTGATAAAGTAATCAATATATACTTGCCGCAGAAGTATGAATAATGGGAAGAGGAACTTCCTGAGTTGTAGAAGGATCAGCTTCCAACATGCTAGCAAAAGAGGGTGCCCTGGCCTCTGTTCTCGAATCTCTAGTAGTCGGAGTGGGCAAACCAGTATCCTCTACTGGAAAAATAATTTCATGAGCTACTACTTTTGGTGCCGCCAATGGAATCAGAGGAGCCCTTGGTAAAATTATTGGTGTCGTTGTAGGAGGATTTATGGGAGGAGTATCACCCGTCTCGACATTTGCAACATGAGCACCAGAAATAAAATATAATGATAATAATAAGATAATTATTACTAGATATGCATATAAATGCATATAAAATTAAACTTTCCTTACCTAGTGAATATCCGTATTCTCCATAATCTAAAGGTTCTTCTTCCTCCTCTATTGTCGTAGGAGATTTTGTAGGAATATTAGCACTAGGAAGAGCTTCAGAAGCCACCGGAGGATGTTTTGTTTTTACATTTTCAGCAACTACATCCTCCTCTCCATCTACATCAACTTCTCCTTCTTCAAAATCATCACTTTATCCTCATTGCTCTCGTCATCCTCATTATCTTCATATACCATTGAAGCAGTACCCTTTGATGAAGAAACTAAACTTTCATCTCCTAAGCTTTCTTCATTTACTTCTTCAATTATCACTTGTTTTCCTTTATGAGAGGCGGCCCCGCTACTTTCTGGTAAAGGTTCCCTGCTAGCTGGTATTGAAGGGGATGTAGATGCCTATCTATCTCCTTCCTGAGGAATAGATGGCGACGCTTGCAAGCATGCTCGAGATCGGTTCATAGGAGATGGACCAGGAGGAGTCGACTATACAGGAGGAGTAGGCTATGACGGAGGAGCTGGTTCATCCTGAGCTGCAACAGTTTCTACCAGATACGAGAAGATGTTCCCTCAATGTCATCAGTAACTTGGCCACCAAAGTCATGAGAGACTTGCTCAAATTCTGTTAAGACTCCGTGAGCAATCCAACCATCCAAAGTATTAATTGGCTTCATCTCACGGATTAGATCTTCTAGTGATATCTTTCTGCAAATTTCACCGTGATGAGATGCGTGGCTCTTTTCGGGAATATAACCAATCCCGTCTTCAAGTTTTCTGCCTCTTAGCCTAGGTGGATGAAGAAAGTTGGGTGAATCCACTGGTAAACAGTTGTTAACAAAGAATGACTGGTGATCCCACCACCGCATCCAGCTATAAGAAGTACGAACTATGTGGTCACAACTAGGGATTATGATGAAAGAATCAACCCGGCCACCTAGAAATTGCTTCCATATCATGGCCCAGTTGAGAGGACCAGTTCCATAACAACACATCCTCTTCATGACTAGTCCACAATCTTTCAGCACGGTCTAGTCGTAGCTAAATTGGTGAGCGAAGCGATTGGGGTAGTAGGGTTCTTGCCAGAACTCCATTCCTTCTCGAAGAGGTAGACTACAGGAACGTATAGAAAGGAAGAAAGCTCTTTCTGCTACAGTAAGTGTTCCTTGGTCCACCATGTCGGTATCCTCGATGTATCAATGAAGACGGAACTGGAAGAAATCCACTTGATCAGTATCCCTAATTTTGTTGGCTACCCAGTCATATGACCTTTTGGCCATAGCCCTTTGTTGAAAGAACCAGAGTGGGAGATGTGCAGGATGAACATATGCCTTCTCTAGTGCTTCGAAAGTCCAAGGGAAGTAGACTCCCAGCTAGCCTGTGATATAGTGCCATGAAGTGTATGTTGATGAAGCCCCAATGGTGGGATTTTTAACACGGGTGGCTATTTCTCTAAGGGCTCTATATATGGAACATAGCACTGAATGTGCGATAGAATACTTGTGTCCTTCTGCCAAAGCACTTGCAACGACAAAGACTGTAGGGCGAATAGCATCTGCTCATTTGGAGCTTAGAAGTACCATGATGCTCAGCCAATAAGCTAAGAAGGTAGCAAGTTCTCCGAATGAACTGTAATCTACTCTCTCCTTCATATTATCATGAAGTTCTATCAGTTCCTTAGAACGATAGAAAGGTAAAAGATTGGTATAAGAGAATATACAAAGGGAAAGTTGATTTCTACACTTAAGAATACCTAAGAGCCCTGGAGAAATGTGCCAACCACTACAGAGGAGAAAGCTTATAGATGTTTGGAAATTTCCCCATCTCTCTAAAGAGTTCAATGGTGGTCTTAGAGATAGAAGGCTTGCGATCGGGAGAAGAGACAAAGGTTAGCTCCTTGTTAGACAGAATGAATTCATCATAGAACTTTCCTGTTAGTGGAATACTCACTATTTGATGTAAATCCCAAAGAGTGATACTCATCTCACCAAATGGTAGGTGGAAACAGTTAATACTCAAGGAAACCCTTCAGCACAGTGGGCTCCTTATAGAAGTACTTGGATGTAACTTCTATAGCATCATACAGACCGATGTTGGCGAGTGTATTTGTGTGCCTTTGCAAGATGTCTTCTACCCAGTCAGTATAATAATGTCAAGAAGTCAACAACCCCTTGTTCGGAATTCTTCTGGTCCCTAGAGTTACTCGCGATCATGAAAGCGCTGCCTGATGGTCTCATACAAGTACGTAGGAAAGAGGTTGTGAAGATTATGAAAGGGGGCTAGGAAGATCATGGGTGAACTTCCCCAATGCTTTGCCGCAGTTTGTGTGCTTGTAATATTCCTTAGAGGAAGCGCAGTTCTCTCGTAGCCCACAAAGCATTGTACATCAACTTTTCTCCATCTATATAATCCCTTAGTTCACAGTCAAGTATAGATTGGTGGCGATGAAGATTGATGGGAATCACCATCATACCCTCCGAGTGAGGGGTGTCGAACTTCACGATGCCCTCTATGACTCGCACTAATTCCCATGAGTTCTAAAGCTTCTTGTTATTGTGCTCCTTGATTTTCTCCTCGAACTCCTTCGCCTTGTTTTGGCGAGTCTTCTTCGAATAAGAAGCAGGCAGAGTGTCCACTCGAAGGTGGGGTCTTTGACTATCCATGTGAATGTGGGCAGTGGTTTTCAGCCATTCATCCCAATCATACTCTCTATCATGCTTTGGGGGACATTTTAGATCTCCCAGTGCAATTGCCCTATGAATGGGAGAGGGTAAAGAAGAGATTCAGTCAGTAAAGTTAAAGGTTGGAAGTACGGGCTCTTTGAAGTATGAAGGGTTGCAGGCAGTGGTTTTAGTACGTTTAGCTAACGGTTGATTGGAAGAAGGGGAAGGGCGGTAAGAAGACAGATCAGGCAAATCTAGATGAGAAGGTTGGTCAGTAAGGGGTCTACAGGATGATAGGTTCGTTTGATATGAGCCATGATGGACAGGGAGTTAATGGTTTGAAAGTACTAGCAGGAAAAAATCCAAAAAGCTAAAAAATATTTCTAAGTCCTAGTTGCGCAAGTCCGCACAACGAAAGTCAGTTGTGTGGGATGGCACAAGGGCTGAAAGACTTGTGTAAACAGGAGGACCGTTGCATGGGTTCACGTAAAGCAAAAAGTTGTTGCATGGGTTCGCGCAAACAAAGTTCGTTGCGCGGGAGAAAATAGCAAAGGTGCAAGAATTTTGCCACAGAATGAATGAAGGTCTGAGTATTTATAAGGAGTAGGGCCGAGTTTGGTATGCGGGTTTCAGTTACGCGGACCCTTGCAAACCCTGTCATAGTAAAGGAATTATCCTTTTTCTTTGATTTTTGAGGAAACAAAGAAAGGATCAAGGGGGCATCTGTTGAGGCATAAAAAATGATGAAAGGATTGAAGCAAAAGAAGATTTAAAAATAGAAAGAACATTGAAAAGGAAGAAGAATAAAATACCTTTAGGAAGGTTTGCGCGGGTTCGCATAACCAATATCTGTTGCTGAGGTATCCATTGTGTGGGTTCGCACAACGAATTCTAGAACAAGTTCTTTGTAAAAGACATAAAGCATTGAAACATGGGTCCCACAGCACCAAGTTCAAGGTTACACATTACAAGGGCCTATAAATACCCCCTCTCCCCCTTCGTTTGGACCAATTGAAGATTCTAGAGAGGAAGCAGAGCAAGGAGCAAGATTGAAGGTGAGAGAGAAGACGCTGGTGGTTTGCGTGGACCCACACAAACCATATCAGTTGTGCGGGTCCGCGCAACCAGACTGCCCTGCAGTCTATAAAGTTGAAAGGATTGACATGCTGCTGAAATAATCAAGTCAACAGACTTCTTCTGTTCAAGCTTCAAAAGGAGAAATTAGCAAGAGAGATATTCGAGTCATACTCCTCTTAAAGAGATGATCAAATCGCGAGTCAAAATGCTGCCGGATTTGAAATCTGACTTGAATATTTGGACTTGTTCAATTCATACATTCTAAATAATCTATCATAGAATCAATGAATGTTTGAGGATGGAAATGAACTCAGTTGAAATAAAATAATGATGATTGTCTTATATACTTTCTCTCTGTTAAGTTTGAATAAGATAATCTACCAAATCGAATGCATTAGTTTCTTATTTGAAACATCTTCAAGCTTCCAAATGGGACCAAAATTGCATAATTCAGAGACTGTTCGATATCCCAAAAGCACGTTGGAAATCTTCGATCGCCATTTTTCAATATAGATTGTTAATCTTCCAAATTGCACGATCCAATGGAGACGTCTATAACTCCATCCTTTGATGTCGAATTGGGTAGATTTTTGGTCATCTGAATGGTACTTTAGTGCTCTTTCATTCCTAATTGGAATCGTCGCATTCTGAGACCATTTGGGCATCCGTAAGTGGGATCACATCATAGGTCCTAAATGTTTCCTTCATCTCATTGTCCAATAGTAACCCTCATAACTCTCTTCAGAGGTAAAATTTAGATAATTTTGGGTCATTGGAATGGTAACTTGTCAAGCTTCCAAATGGGATCAAAATTGGCAAGTTTAGAGACCATTCGATATCCAGAAAGCACATTAGAACTCTTCAATCGTCATTTTTCAATATGGATTGTTAATATTTTCAAATTGCACGATCCAACAGAGACGCCTATAACTCCACATTTGATGTCGAATTGGGTCAATTTTTGGTCATCTGAATGTTACTTTAGTGATCTTTCATTCTTAACTGGAATCGTCGTATTTCGAGACATTTGGTCATCCGTAAGTGGGATCGCAGTCATCGGTCCTGAATGTTTCCTTCATCTCCTAGTCCATTAGTAACCCTCATAACTCTCTCTTCAGAGGTCAAATTTAGACTATTTCAGGTCATTAGAATGGTAACTTGTTAAGCTTCCAAATGGGACCAAAATTGCCTAATTTAGAGACCGTTCGATATCCCAAAAGCACGTTGGAAATCTTCGATCGCCATTTTTCAATATGGATTGTTAATCTTCCAAATTGCACGATCCAATGGAGACGTCTATAACTCCATCCTTTGATGTCGAATTGAATAGATTTTTGGTCATCTGAATGGTACTTTAGTGCTCTTTCATTCCTAATTGGAATCGTCGCATTCTGAGACCATTTGGGCATCCGTAAGTGGGATCACATCATAGGTCCTAAATGTTTCCTTCATCTCATTGTCCAATAGTAACCCTCATAACTCACTCTTCAGAGGTCGAATTTAGACTATTTCAGGTCATTGGAAAGGTAACTTGTCAAGCTTCCAAATGGGATTAGAATTGCCTATTTCAGAGATTGTTCGATATCCCAAAAGCACGTTGAAACTCTTCGATCGTCATTTTTCAATATGGATTGTTAATCTTTCCAAATCGTGCGATCCAATGGAGGCACCTATAACTCCATCATTTGGTGACAGATTGGGTCAATTTTTGGTCATCTGAATGGTACTTTAGTGATCTTTCATTCTTGACTGGAATTGTCATATTTCAAGACCAATTGGGCATCCATAAGTAGGATCGCAGTCATCAGTCCTGAATGTTTCCTGCATCTCCTTGTCCAATAGTAACCCACATTACTCTCTCTTCAGAGGTCGAATTTAGACTATTTCTGGTCATTGGAATGATGACTTCTCAAGCTTCCAAATGGGACCAAAATTGCCTAATTCAGAGACCGTTCAATATCCCAAAAGCACATTGAAACTCTTCAATCGTCATTTTCCAATATGGATTATTAATCTTTCCAAATCGCGCGATCCAATGGAGCACCTATAACTCCATTTGATGACAGATTGGGTCAATTTTTGGTCATTTGAATGGTACTTTAGTGATCTTTCATTTCTGACTGGAATTGTCATATTTCGAGACCATTTGGGCATCCGTAAGTGGGATCGTAGTCGTCGGTCCTGAATGTTTCCTTCATCTCCTTGTCCAATAGTAACCCTCATTACTCTCTCTTCAGAGGTTGAATTTAGTTTATTTCAGGTCATAGAATGGTACCTTGTCAAGCTTCCAATTGGGACCAGAATTGCCAAATTCAGAGTCCTTTCGATATCACAAAAGCACGTCAAAACACTTCGATCGTCATTTTTCAATATGAATTATTATCTTTCCAATTTGCGCAATCCAACGGAGACGCCTATAACTCCATCATTTGATGAGGGATTGGGTCTTTTTTTATCATCCGAATGGTACTTTAGTGAGCTTTCATTCCTAAGTGGAATCATCGTATTCCGAGACCATTTGGTCATCTATAAGTGGGATCGCAGTCGTCGACGCTGAATGTTTCTTTCATCTCCTTGTCCAATAGTAACCCTCATAACTCTCTCTTCAGATGTCGAATTTAGACTATTTCAGGTCAGTGGAATGGTAACTTGTCAAGCTTCCAAATGGGACCAAAATTGCCTAATTTAGAGACCGTTCGATATCCCAAAAGCATGTCAGAAATCTTTGATTGTCATTTTTCAATATGGACTGTTAATCTTTTCAAATTACACGATCCAACGGAGATGCATATAACTCCATCATTTGATGTCGAATTGGGTTAATTTTTGTTTATCTGAATGGTATTTAGTGTTCTTTCATTCCTTACTGGAATCGTCGCATTCCAAGGCCATTTGTGCATCCGTAAGTGGGATTGCAGTCGTCATTCCTGAATGTTTCCTTCATCTCCTTGTCTAATACTAACCCTCATAACTCACTCTTTAGAGGTCAAATTTAGACTATTTCAGGTCATTGGAATGATAACTTGTCAAGCTTCCAAATGTGATCAAAATTACCTAATTCAGAGACCGTTCGATATCCCAAAAGCACGTGGGAACACTTCGATCATCATTTCTCAATAAGGATTGTCAATCTTTCCAAATTGCGTGATCCAATGGAGACACCTATAACTCCATCCTTTAATGTCAGATTAGGTCAATTTTTGGTCATCTGAATGGTACTTTAGTTCTCCCATTCATAATTGGAATCATCGTATTCCAAGAGCATTTGGGCATCCGTAAGTAGGATCGCAGTCGTCTGTCCTGAATGTTTCCTTCATCTCCTTATCCAATAGAAACCCTCATAACTCTCTCTTCAGATGTCAAATTTAGACTATTTCAAGTCATTAGAATGGTAACTTGTCAAGCTTCCAAATGGGACCAGAATTGCCAAATTCAGAGACTGTTCAATATCCCAAAAGCATGTCAGAACTCATTGATCATCATTTTTTAGTCTGGAATATTAATCTTTCCAAATTGTGCGATCCAACAGAGTGCCTATAACTCCATCATTTGATGGCGGAATGGCTCAATTTTTGGTCATCTGAATGGTACTTTAGTGATCTTTCATTCTTGACGGGCATCGTCGTATTCCGAGGCCATTTGGTCATCTAAGTGGGATCGCAGTCATCAGTCCTGAATGTTTCCTTCATCTCCTTGTCCAATAGTAACCCTCATTAGTCTCTCTTCAAAGGTCGAATTTAGACTATTTTAGGTCATGGAATAGTAACTTGTCAAGCTTCCAATTAGGACCAGAATTGTAAAATTCAGAGACCATTCAATATCACAAAAGCACGTTAGAACACTTCGATCACCATTTTTCAGTATGGATTGCTAATCTTTCCAAATTGTGCAATCCAACAGAGACGCCTATAACTCCATCATTTGATGAGGGATTTGGTCAATTTTTGGTCATCTGAATGGTACTTTATTGATCTTTTCATTTTTGATTGGAATCCTCATATTCCAAGACCATTTGGTCATCTATAAGTGGGATTGCAGTCGTCGGCCTTGGATGTTTCCTTCTTCTCATTGTCCAATAGTAACCCTCATAACTCTCTCTTCAGATGTCGAATTTAGACTATTTCAGGTCATTGGAATGGTAACTTTTCAAGCTTACAAATGGGACCAAAATTGCCTAATTTAGAGACCGTTTGATATCCCAAAAGCACGTTGGAAATCTTCGATCATCATTTTTCAATATGGATTGTAAATCTTTCCAAATTGCGCGATCCAATGGAGATGCCTATAAATCCACCCTTTAATGTAGGATTGGGTTGATTTTTGGTCATCTGAATGGTACTTTACTGCTCTTTCATTCCTAATTGGAATTGTCATATTCCGTGACCATTAGGGCGTCCGTAAGTGGGATCACATTTGTCGGTCTTGAATTTTTCCTTCATCTCCTTGTCCAATAGTAACCCTCAAAACTCTCTCTTTAGAGGTCAAATTTAGAGTATTCTAGCTCATTGGAATGGTAACTTTTCAAGCTTCCAAATGGGATAAAAATTGGTTAATTCAGAGACCGTTCAATATCCCAAAAGCACGTTGGAACTCTTTAATCATCATTTTTCTATATGGACTGTTAATCTTTTCAAATTGCGCGATCCAACAGAGATGCTTATAACTCCATCGTTTGATGTCAAAGTGGGTCGATTTTTGTTTATCTGAATGGTACTTTAGTGCTCTTTCATTCCTTAATGGAATTGTAGCATTCCAAGACTATTTGTGCATCCATAAGTGGGATCGCAGTCGTTGTTCTTGAATGTTTCCTTCATCTCCTTGTCTAATAATAACCCTCATAACTCTCTCTTCAAAGGTCAAATTTAGACTATTTCAAGTCATTGGAATGGTAACTTGTCAAGCTTCCAAATGGGGCCAAAATTACCTAATTCAGAGACCGTTCAATATCCCAAAAGCACATGGGAACACATCAATCATCATTTCTCAATAAGGATTGTCAATCTTTCCAAATTGCACGATCCAACGGACATGCCTATAACTCCATCCTTTGATGTCAGATTGGGTCAATTTTTGGTCATCTGAATGGTACTTTAGTGCTCTTTCTTTCCTAATTTGAATCGTCGTATTTCAAGACCATTTGGGCATCCACAAGTGGGATCGCAGTCGTCAGTCCTGAATGTTTCCTTCATCTCCTTGTCCAATAGAAAGCCCCATAACCCTCTCTTCAGAGGTCAAATTTAGACTATTTCAAGTCATTGTAATGGTAGCTTGTCAAGCTTCTAAATAGGACCAGAATTGCCTAATTTAGAGACCATTCGATATCCCAAATGCACTTCATAATTCATCGATCGTCATTTTTCAATATGGGTTGTTAATCTTTCCAAATTGTGCGATCTAATAAAGACGCCTATAAATCCATCATTCGATGACAGATTGGGTCAATTTTTGGTCATCTGATTGGTACTTTAGTTATCTTTCAAACTCTTCAACCGTCATTTTTTAATATGGATTGTTAATCTTTCCAAATTGTGTGATCCAACGGAGACGCCTATAACTCGATCCTTTGATGTCGGATTGGGTCGATTTTTGGTCATCTGAATCCGGTGCCGACAGCCTCTGTAGTGCCCCATTCTCGGCTCCTGGTAATCATATGCCAGATTCTTATCCTGGGACCCTACAAGGAGGATTTTTAAAATGATTTTTTTTTTTTGTAATGGAGCATAACCACAAGTATAACCAAGTCACAAAACAACATCATCATATATCCACTATATCAAAAACTTTAAGTACAATTTGGAAAGAGAAATACAAGAGGATCAAAAAGCTCTAAAATGGCCTGATATGCGCTCCTGCCTCAGCGCTGCTGCTGTCCAACGACACCTGCACGCAACGGTCGTGCATAAGCTTACAAAAGCTTAGACGGTGGTGTAAGTGTGTGCGTAAGGCAAGTGCCAATGTATATAATATCAGAGTAATGTGAAAACCTGCGGTAAGTCCATGAATGCTATTAGTTGTACCAAAGCTATATGATGCAAGTCATGAATGCTAATAGTTGTACCAAAGCTATATGATGCAAGTCATGAATGCTATCGGCCACACCAAGGCCATGCGATGCATGGCCTATGTAGCCAAATGTCATATGCGAGATGTAAAGCAAGCATACTGGTACTCATCAAGTACACATATCAATACAGTTCCTCTCTGAATATCACCAGGGTCTAATACACTTCGCAGTGACTGTCACCTCCCTAGCTGCACAGTCAAGCAAGCGGAATAGACTTCACTATCTGCCTGACCAGTAGTCTGTCAATACCTACCCGGCTCGTTGATAGCGGACTCATTTGCTAGCTGGTCAAACTCAGCCTAGCTTATAGCCCCCTCACTCAGGCGGATAAGGCCACACCCCCTTCCAACCGACCACGACATAGTGGGAGACGCGGCCTACTGGTATTCAGCACTCGGGCACTCGTGTATCCACTCGGTCTAGACATTGGAGTAACTCCTGGTACCAAAAAGGTTCTGAGACTTTCACCCAAGGACATCCTAAGTGCCCACAGTGCTAGAACTAAGTATTTTCGATATCCGATACGGCCATCCATGATGTACCTGTGGAGCCACAGCCCTAATGTCCTAGGGCGTGCAATGATCAAGTCACACATATGCGAGATGCATGAATCACACCGTCAAATCATGCAGTAATCCAGCGCGTACTGCGCGATCATGTGGGGCGCTCTATCTCATAACGAGTCCCATAAATGGTCTGCCCAATGGCGTATGCTATGATCAGTCACTACTCATTTCAAGCATACATATGATGCATATGGATTATACTAAGCATGTTATAAAGTGATGAATATTAACGAGTATGGGCCTATCAATGGGCCCTAAGGGGAGTTACAATGTGGACATTTAACCTATATCGTACTTACAATGTGGATGTCAAACCATCATTGTTCCCTAGGCTCGGCCCGCAGTAAATATCATTACACAAACCATGGAGGGATCACACATTACAATTGTAACACCCTGAAAATCGGGGGTCGTGTATAAACTCAACTCCCGAGTTCCAGACCGTCACTTATGCAACAAAAATGGTTATGATTCAATGTTGTCTGATTTAAAGCATTCACATGAGTAAAAGTATACCAAAACTGCAATTCATACTTCAGATCCAGTGATAAAAGCAAGCGGAAGACTAAACAAGATATATATCACTGTATGGAAAAAAAAAAGTAATCTCAACTGTCTCCAAAGTATGACTACATCTCTGAGTCTCATATACATGTACATAACAAAAGAATAATGTTCAAAAAGAAAGGTCCCACTGATGTCCCCTCGATCCAGGTCGCCTACGGGAAGCCGTCATGATACTGCATATACGAGAACTCATCCTGGTCCTCGTCATCATCTAGCTCCACCTCCTGGATCTCGTCGTCACCTGCAACTACAACAGGGTCTGGTGGGTGTTGCAAACACCATCCCGTAACGTGGGAATGAGTGATCAACTCAGTGGAATCATAGAGCAAAGATTAGCATGTTCACAATTCAATCACGCGATAATAGTAAAGCAGTAAATCAGACAAGTCCTAATACTGTTGTTAATGCAAGATGATATGACGTGATGTATGCCCTCACCGACGATCACCCTCATACGGCAACATCTTACGACCGCGGCATGCCACACTCCCTAGAGTGCTCCACATCTTCCAGGCACATGCAATGCTATGGTGATATGATTACCAAGTTGTTATTAGTCCATTCAAACAGCAGGATTGGGAAACTAAGGTACCTCCCTTGTATCAATCCCAACACGGATCCTGTCTAGGGTCGTCACTCCTAGTAATCTCATACGATGTACATTTCGTAGGTCACTGCAAGGGCTGCCAGGGCTGTTGCTCGCACTCGTTGCACCGCTCCCCCATCACCTTATCAATACAGGCCTACTGTACTCTACTGCACGGAAGGGTCGTCGCCTCCCGTGAACTCAGAATACGCTCGCGGTCACTACAAAGGGCTCGTCGCCTGATCAGTGTAGGCCGACAGCTAGAATATAGTGTCCCATACCACCATAATCTGCTCACGAGTCAAGGTGCTCACTGGTCACTACGGGGAGGTTTGTGGCCCCAGCGTAGGCCGACAGCTCGACCACGGTGTCCCATACCACCATGCCCGGCTCATGAGTCTTCGTGGATCAAGGTACCACGGTTAATAGGGTTTACAATGGTAAGTTCAGTACCCTAGGTTCAAGCAGTTATGATTCATACAAGGTGAACAAACATCGGCCAGTCGGGTTACTTGACGGGCTCGACTAGCGCGATCGCATCTCGAATTGAACGACATGAAGTGCGTAAAACACTTCGCGTGGCCTAACCACTGCCGCCAACTCTCAACACGAATCACATTCATCGACGCGTCGTTCGTGGCTATGACCAGTCAGCCACGAATTCGCTCGGTTACCGACTGCCTGGACTAAGTCAAGTCCCACACATCTATGGAATTACATTAACACTATAAAAAGGTATTGGAATTGAAATACATCATGTGAGCATGTTAGCACATGTTATAACATTCAACTTAAGAAAATCTTCACGGCATACTTCCCATGCATATTCAACTTAAGCAAATCCTCAAGCACATACATTCCATGCATGTAATGAAATCATGCATTTTGTCAACATGTAGAAAATCATTTAGGTCGGCATAATAATTGAAAAATCAATCACAAAGTATCAAATAACATCCTTTAATTCAATACATACTAATACAAGCATTTATACAAACACATGCACTACACACTTAGGTCTACATATAGCATGTCGACCCAAAGTGTGCAACTAGGCGAATCTCTTCACCAAACTAATTATGCACGCATTCCTAACTTCCTAATGCGACAACAAACCATGTCAATCACATCAGCAAAATATGAATGCAAACAGCACTTCCTACAAATGACTAAAATCCCTAAATCTCATATTCTTCGTTAGCTTACGAAACGGGAAACGGAGAGCATTTTGTACATGTCAAACGGCGATGCCGTCAAGAATCTACTATTAAACGACATTGAAAGCATTGGGAACCGTCAATCAAAGCGTCTAAAATCCTCACCTAGTGTCTTGTAGACTCGGGAATTGAAGCGGAGTGTATATGCTTCGTCTACGGCGAGTAAGGAGCCTAATACATAAGATCCATAAGCTACATCGCTATGGAAACAAGGAAAACTCAAATCAACATCTATTTAGGGTTTTTACTTACCTAGGATTGCGGTGGAATCGCCGGAAAAGCGGTAGAGGAGTGTTGCTTAAGCATGTGCAACACGTAGCACAAGTGGCGGGAAGAACTCTCCCACTCTCTCACAATCTCTCACTCTTTTTCTCTCTCCCAAGCTAGGGCTTCTCTCAAATTCGGATGGGAGAGAGGAGTGAGGGTTTCAACCCCTTTTATAGCCTAAAACATTCCCAAAATAGGCTTGGGAACAATGTTTACTTGGTGCCTAACCAAATCGGGGCCGTTTCGGTCCAAAAGGGCATTTCTGGAGGTCCCCAGGCCAGATGCGGTCGGACTTAAGCTCATGCATACTAGATCTAGCATACATCCAGTTTTCAGACCGGTTGGGTTCCCAGATCGCACGTGGCGGCCCAGTTTCAGTTTAACGGTCACCGCACCAAGATCAGGCCTATAAGTCTCGTGATATATAATAGATATTTTTCCTGATCCAAGGGTGTAATTTGGCTGTATTCTGACGGTCAGAATGCTTAATACTGATGCGTCAAATTTGTGTGCCAGATTTGAATTTGAAATTCCAACTATGTCCCTATTCACACTCTCTTCGGTCCGGGCTCAATGAAATAGCCTGTGATCATCGGTTTGACTTGATTTTTGGAATGAGTGTCAAGCCCAGCTAGACGGTCCTAACGGTCTAAGATAGGAGGTATCGGACTTTCGACGCGCGGTCTAGATCCAATACAAAGTTTCAAGGAGGTCCCGAGAACAAACCGGCTTAGAGTGTGATCCGAGGCTTTAGAGCATTATAGCACCCTTGGTTCCACTCGCTTCGGGCCTCGTAGAACGTATTTAAAGCGATCAGGGACCATTTCCCAGCTATTCCAACGTTGCACTAGCTAACCTAGTCACATTTTCTAAAGGAATGAATTCTACGCAATTTCGGGTCGAGTTGGTACTCGAACCCAAGTATGGATTTTTCACGGGCGTTACAATCTACCCCCCTTAACAAATAATTTCGTCCTCGAAATTTTGTACCTCTTCGTACTCCTCGAGAAGCTGTGGGTAGTTCTTTCTGATCTCGGCTTCTGTCTCCCAAGTAGCCTCCTCCTCAGTATGATGCGTCCATAGTACCTTCACAAGGGGAATCACCTTGCTATGCAGTACCTGCTCCTTCCGGTCTAAGATGCGTGTCGGTCGCAGGATATAAGTAACATCCTCTCCTAACTGCACCTGCTCCCATCTGATGATATGAGAAGGATCAGCAACGTACTTCTTCAGCATAGAAACATGAAATACGTTGTGGACGCTCGCGAGGGGCGTGGGTAAAGCCAATCGGTAAGCCACTGCTCCCACACGATCGAGGATCTGAAATGGACCAATGAATCGCGGTGCCAGCTACCCTTTCTTTCCGAACCGAAGGACTCCCTTCATAGGGGAAACTCGCAAAAACACATGATCCCCGACTGTGAACTCTAGTGGTCTCCGTCTTGTATCGGCGTAGCTCTTCTGTCTGCTCTGCGCTGTAAGAAGCCGACGTCGAATAATATCAGTCTTCTCTGACGTCGCCTGCACCAACTCTGGGCCAATCAAGCTGCGCTCACCGACCTCTAACCAGCAATGCGGTGCGCGACAAGGTCGCCCATACAGCGCCTCATAAGGTGCCATGCCGATACTCGCCTGGAAGCTATTGTTGTACGCAAACTCCGCATATGCAAGACAGTCATCCCAACTGTCCTTGAAGTCCAATGCGCAAGCTCGCAACATGTCCTCCAGGATCTGGTTCACTCGCTCCGTCTGTCCGTCCGTCTGTGGGTGGAAGGCAGTACTGAACTTCAACTTCACACCCATAGCCTCCTGAATGCGAGTCCAGAAAATAGAAGTGAACCGCGTGTCTCTGTCCGACACGATCTCCAACGGAACTCCATGCAGACGCACGATCTCTCTAATATACAATCTAGCCAGCTCGTCTGCAGAGTTCGTAACTCTGATCGGTAGGAAGTGCGCCGACTTCGTCAATCGGTCGACGATCACCCAAATGGAATCATGCCCCTTCCTCGTCTTCGGCAACCCAGAAATGAAGTCCATGGAAATGAAATCCCACTTCCACTCTGCAATCGGCATAGGCTGCAAAAGTCCAGGTGGTCGGCGATGCTCTGCCTTCACCTGCTGACAAGTGAGACAACGGGACACGAACTCAGCAATGTGGGTCTTCATACCTTCCCACCAATACGTCCTCTTCACGTCACGATACATCTTCGTACTGCCTGGATGCATCGCGAGTCTAGTAGAATGCGCAGCCTCGAGAATCTCTCGTCTCAAGTCAGGGACATCAGGAACGCATAGGCGGCCACGGTAACGTAAGCCTCCATCCATACCAACTCGCCAGTCGGCGTCAGCATCATCACTGGCCTGCTCTCGAAGCTCAGTAAGATGCGCGTCGTCCCTCTGCGCCTCGATGACACGGTCATCGATCTGGGATCGCACCTGAACATGTGCGATGAACTCAAATGGCTCCTCTACGGTGAGTTTCTGCTCAAAGTCTCGCAAAAACTCAACCATATCCCACTCGGCAACCATCAGCGGAGCCGCAAACTCTATCGCCTTCTTGCGGCTCAACGCATCAGCCACAAGGTTCGCCTTCCCAGGATGGTAAGAGACTTCAAACTTGAAGTCCTTCAGCGTCTCCATCCATCGCCGCTGCCTCATATTCAAGTCCCGCTGTGTGAATATGTACTTGAGGCTCTTGTGGTCGCAAAAGAGCTCGAACTCCTCTCCATAGAGGTAATGTCTCCAGAGTCTCAGTGCGAATATCACGGCTGCCAACTCCAGGTCGTGTGTAGGGTAATTCTCCTCGTGCTTCCTTAATTGTCTCGAGGCATACGAAATTACCCTGTCCCTCTGCATAAGGACACAACCCAAACCAACGCTAGACGCGTCAGTGTATATAGTGTATTTAACCCCTTGCTCTGGCAATACTAGCACAGGGGCGGACGTAAGTCTGTCCTTCAGCTCCTGAAAAGCTGACTCCGCCTTATCATTCCAGGCGAACTTCACGTCCTTCCGTGTCAACTGAGATAAGGGTCTCGCGATCTTCGAGAAATCCTGAATGAAGCGCCGATAGTAGCCAGCGAGACCCAAGAAACTCCTCACCTCAGTGACAGAACCAGGCTGCTCCCAGTCCTGCACCGCAGCTACCTTAGACAGGTCAACTGCCATGCCATCCTTGGACACCACGTGTCCCAGAAACTTCACCTCCTGCTTCCAGAAGTCGCACTTCTTATACTGTGCGAACAACTGATGCTGTCTGAGCGTATCAAGGACCAAACGCAAGTGCTCCTCATGCTCCTCTCGACTCCTAGAGTATACTAAAATGTCGTCGATGAAGACAACGACGAATCGATAGAGGAAAGGCCGCAATACCCGGTTCATCAGATCCATGAACACGGCCGGTGCGTTCGTGAGACCGAACGACATCACAAGGAACTCGTAATGACCAAAACTGGTCCTGAACGCTGTCTTCTGCACGTCCTCATCTCTGACGCGTAGCTGATGATATCCTGACTGAAGATCAATCTTCGAGAAGTACTGCGCTCCTCTCAACTGATCAAACAAGTCGTCGATCCTGGGCAAAGGGTACTTGTTCTTCACTGTGAGTTGGTTCAGCCTGCGATAATCAATACACAATCGCAGCGAACCATCCTTCTTCTTCACGAACAAGACCGGTGCTCCCCAAGGAGATACGCTAGGCCGTATAAGGCCAAGCTCTAGTAGACCATCAATCTGCGTCCTCAACTCCTCCATCTCACATGGTGCCATGCGATACGTCAGCAGTGAGACGGGTGTAGAACCAGGAATCAGATCGATAGTGAAATCGATCTCACGTCGGGGCGGCAAACCAGGGATCTTCCTGAACAGATCCCCGAACTCAGAAACAACTGGCGTCTGCTCATGTACCTGGGCACCAGCGTCGCGCAATAGAGTGGCGTAGCTAAGAATGCGGAAAGGAAGATTTACCCGCACTGAAAATGTGAAAGGCGTGCCCTCAGGCTCGTACACCGTCACCACACGAGCCTCGCAGTCAATCTCGGCTCTCGCTGCAGTCAACCAGTCCATGCCAAGAATGACGTCGAGATATACGAGCGAGGGATCGACGACCAGATCAAGAGTCATCGTCCTGCCTCCCAGATCAACTAAACAACCCTCACACATCTGGGTGACATCCGAATAATCTCCATGAGCTGCAAGGACTCGCACGCTATCCATAGTGATAGTCTGCAACCCAAGACGTCTGACTACGGCACGCGATATCAAGGAAATCGTGGAACCAGTGTCCACCATGACAAGAACGGGAGTACCTCCGATATGGCCCGTGACCTCGAAGGCTGAATGCTGGAAAGTCGGCGTCGTAGCTGCCTCAGCGGTCAGTGCATGAACTCGAGCCTGCTGTAGCCGGTTCGGCCGCTGTGTCAAGGGCCGTGGGGGCTGTCGAATCTGCGATACTGTGGGTCTGAAAGAGGACTGCACAGGAGCTGACCGTATAGGCGGTGCTGATATCGCCTGTGGACGTACACGATCAATCTTCTGCGGCGGCGAGAACCCACTGTCCCGCATCCTCGAAAAGCAACTCTGCGCTAGGTGGTCCGTCCTCCCACAGTATGTGCATGATAGATCAAGGCGCCGAAACGGTCCCACTGGCGCCGTGGTCCTGGTAGGAGGACCAATGCGAGGCCTCTTGCCCGCGAAGGGCCTATCTGGCAACTCCGGTCGCGGCCTGGAAGTAGTCGGGCCTCGTGATCGCGCAAGTCGATCCACGTCCTGCTCTGCCCGCATGGACATGTGAACTAACTCCGCATAGGAGGAGAAACTGATGCAGCACATCTTCGACCGAATATCCGGTCGCAAGCCCTCCAAAAAGCGCCGTATGCGCATCTGCTCATCAGCTAGAATCGTCGGGACGTACCTGCCCAACTCTGTGAACCGATGCTCATACTCGGTGACCGTCATCGCTGCCTGCCTGAGACGGAGAAACTCATTCTCCCTCTCGTGCCTGTAGGTCTGAGGATAATACTTCTCATGGAAGCGAAACTCGAATGCTGCCCATGTCCATACGAAGTCTGCGGTAACAGTCCGCAATACACTATCCCACCACATACTGGCCTCTCTCTCAAACTGGAAGGTAGCCAGCTCTACCTGCTCTGCCTCAGTACAGTGCAACATGCGCAGAATCTTCGACACTCGGTCGAGCCAAAACTCAGCCTCCTCGGGTCTGTGAGAACCCATGAAAGTAGGAGGCCGCAAGCGCTGAAATCGCTCCAGAAGGCCCCGTGTGTCGGCAGGGTTCCCCGCAGGGAAAGCAGGCTGCGCAGGAAGTGCTATGCCCTCATCCTGGGCGTAAGTATAGGCATCCTCAGCTGGATGCGCAGGTGGTGTAGGCGGAGTAGGTGCAGTCGCACCCCCACCCTGGGCTAAAGTCCCGACTATGGTAGTCAATAGCTGCTGCTGCTGTAGCATCATAGCCATCATCTGCTCGAATCTATCAGGTGGTGGAGCAGGCTGTGGCGGATGAGGTGCGGAAGTAGATGCCCGCTGTGGCTCTCTAACTGATGGTGTAAATGGCGGTGGTCCATCTGTAGGACCAACAGCAGGCTGAGACGATCGAACAGTCTCAGGAATCGGGCCCACAGCAGGGTCCGGACGAGTGCCAGACTGAGAGGGAGTCTGATCCATCTGCTCAGACAACGAAAGCCGAACCGCGCTCCTCGTAGTCTTAGGTGGCATTCCCTATATTCAAAATAGGGCGCAACCTTGTCAGTCTCAATTGCTCAAATACACCATAATCATTCACTAAAGAGTCGAAGGCATTCCATGCATTTCAATTAATCAAAATTGTCACAATACAAGGGATATATCCTTACAAGCATCATGACTAGAATGATATGGAAATTAAGACAGTTAAGCAACAACAACATAAGCAAAGCACTAGCCTCAACAGGCTTACACACATAAAACAGAAAATGGCTAACTACTCATAACAACATCAAAGATCGCGTCGCTAGTCGGAGTCTGGCGACGGAGGAGGAGCACCCTTATCCTGTAAACAACACAGGATTGCCTTCAAGGTGCGAGTCACCTTGCCAAATTTCTTCTTCGTAACGGCCTTGGCATCAGCGACCTCTGCTCGAAGTTCTTGGACTTCCCTTCGCAAAGCGGTCTGACTCTCCTCCATCCGAGCAATGCGATCGTCAATAGTAGTCTGCGCAGAAGGAGGAGGGCTCTCATCAGTATCCTGAGCCTCCTCTTCTGCTTCTTCCTGAGTCTCTTCCTGAACCTCTGCACTAGGTTCTCCTTCGCTTTGATCTTCCTCTTCATCAAAGTCGTCCCCACTATCCCTTTCAAGTTGATTTTCACGATATTGCGACCCAATCTTCATCTTAACCATCGTCGACTCATCGATGGTATGAATCGATACCGGCAACTCGGGTCCAAGTCTATAGGCAAACTCAAGCGCAATCTTGCAAATGAGTCGGCCAAAGGGAAGGGATTCGGATGTTCTTCTCGACCTGGCTATGAGAACTATCTGCCGTAAGATGAAAGTGGCCATACATACGTTCTCTCCCTGGGCCACCAGAAATAAGAAATCGACCATAAGACGTGTACATTCAATGCGGTTCGTCGACCTAGGATAAACATTGAACGTGCAGATGTGATGCAGCAGACGCAAATCCTCAGACATGTACGTCGCCTTGAGGCTATTATTAGGCTGCCATGGAACCAACTTACCGCACAGAAACCTGGTGCGGCGATCTCGTTCACGTCTAGTCCTCAAATTCTTCTCACTTGGATGTACATCACCTAGAGGCACATTGAGAAGTCGCGCAACCAACCGGACGTCGATCGTAGCCATCCGATCTCTACCAAAAGGGATTTTGAACTGCAAGGGCTCCAAGGTGGGATTCTGGATGCTAGCATAGAAGGCACGAACGGTGCTCACATTAGCACGAGCGCGAGCTTCAAAGATCGGTCCCCAGTGCGCAGCTTCAATGCGTTCGAACAACAGATATTCGCCGAACAACCGTCCATCTACGTCCGCCTCAAATAACACTCTACGATCAGTGTATTCACCATGAGGCATCTCTGATAGAATGGTTCGTCCAAGATGTGCATGGGGATCCAAATCCCGCTTTGTACGGCACTCCAGGACTGCCGCTGGACCTGCGGCGGCGCTTGAACTTGCGGCACCACCCCGCGGTCTTCTCAATCGAGCAGGGCGGCTCGGCCCAGCCTCGTCTGTTGCAGTTTTCCTCTTACCCATCAAAGACAGGATGGATGAGAGCGACAAAAGACCCAAAATAGCTTCCACGAAAGCCATGGAAAACGCCGAAAATGCGGAGAAATGGCTGCCCAATCTGACAAAAGGAAATCTAGGCGTCGTAGAGGGATGCTTCAAGCTTCCCAAGGCTGTAGTTTCAGGGAAAAATAAGAACAAAAAGATGGAATGGAGCTGCTCACGATTTCAGCACTATTTGGGGGATTTTGGAGCTCCAAATGGGAAAATCTTCAAGGAAAGGGGCTGCCAACACCCAATAATCAATGGGTGGTGGTTGGTTTTGGCCAAGGAAGGGTTTAGGAGGGGTTTGGGTCGCCGGGGTTTGGAATGGAGTGCTGAAAATCAAATCTAGGGTATGCAAGGGGGCTGTTTGTGAAGGAGAGGGGTGTTTTAGGGGTTTTCGTGGGATGGGAGGTAGCTAGGAGTGATGGGGGAGGTATTTAAGTGGGTGCGCCCAAAGGGCAGCACCAACAGAGGTGGCCGGCCGGCGATGCATCGCCCGACCGGCGATGGCATCGCCGGCCAACCTTCAGGTTGGCCAGCGGGACCCCATGGGTCTGGTCCCCCATGGTCCCAGAGCCCCAAAAAAGTTGGTCCCACCCCTTGGTTCATTATATTTTGGTCCCTATGAGCCCAAACATGTGTTCGGGGCTTTCCGGGTCCACATCGCAATCCCGAATACCAAACCATATAATGCAGCATATGAATTTGGGGTAGAAGGATCCAGTACATCTTTCTAGCTCCTTAGTTGCTAAAGAAAGTGAAGTTAGAATGGCCTTATGGCCATTTTTCATGAAATTTTACTATTCACTGTAAAATTTGGTGAATGTACTAATTTGTGTTATTTTCATATTAGGTTTGATGCCTAACATGAAATGGATAAGAAAGAACTGAAGGTTGAAGTGTTTAGAGAAGGAATTTTGAGAATTTTTGGCAAAACGGGGTTTTTAAGCCCTGGCGATTGATTACTGGAGTCGTGGTCATTCCACGGCCCAAAGATTCACTTTTGCGGTTTAAAACCGCTCATAGGACGTCTCCACCCGACTTCCCACAGCTTAGAAGTGATTCGGGTCGCTTTACGCGACCCGAGATACGTTACAGACTCGATCTTGCGATCGATCCTTATAGACTTCGCCAATCGGCGAATCTGTGATCCTAGAAGTGTTTCTAGACCCTTCTCGCACCCACCTAAGTCAAAAGAAGCGACAGCGTACGTCGCAAGACCATAACCCAGGCCCAGTATACTCTCATTCATGCTCTGATACCAACTTGTAACACCCTGAAAATCGGGGGTCGTGTATAAACTCAACTCCCGAGTTCCAGACCGTCACTTATGCAACAAAAATGGTTATGATTCAATGTTGTCTGATTTAAAGCATTCACATGAGTAAAAGTATACCAAAACTGCAATTCATACTTCAGATCCAGTGATAAAAGCAAGCGGAAGACTAAACAAGATATATATCACTGTATGGAAAAAACAAAGTAATCTCAACTGTCTCCAAAGTATGACTACATCTCTGAGTCTCATATACATGTACATAACAAAAGAATAATGTTCAAAAAGAAAGGTCCCACTGATGTCCCCTCGATCCAGGTCGCCTACGGGAAGCCGTCATGATACTGCATATACGAGAACTCATCCTGGTCCTCGTCATCATCTAGCTCCACCTCCTGGATCTCGTCGTCACCTGCAACTACAACAGGGTCTGGTGGGTGTTGCAAACACCATCCCGTAACGTGGGAATGAGTGATCAACTCAGTGGAATCATAGAGCAAAGATTAGCATGTTCACAATTCAATCACGCGATAATAGTAAAGCAGTAAATCAGACAAGTCCTAATACTGTTGTTAATGCAAGATGATATGACGTGATGTATGCCCTCACCGACGATCACCCTCATACGGCAACATCTTACGACCGCGGCATGCCACACTCCCTAGAGTGCTCCACATCTTCCAGGCACATGCAATGCTATGGTGATATGATTACCAAGTTGTTATTAGTCCATTCAAACAGCAGGATTGGGAAACTAAGGTACCTCCCTTGTATCAATCCCAACACGGATCCTGTCTAGGGTCGTCACTCCTAGTAATCTCATACGATGTACATTTCGTAGGTCACTGCAAGGGCTGCCAGGGCTGTTGCTCGCACTCGTTGCACCGCTCCCCCATCACCTTATCAATACAGGCCTACTGTACTCTACTGCACGGAAGGGTCGTCGCCTCCCGTGAACTCAGAATACGCTCGCGGTCACTACAAAGGGCTCGTCGCCTGATCAGTGTAGGCCGACAGCTAGAATATAGTGTCCCATACCACCATAATCTGCTCACGAGTCAAGGTGCTCACTGGTCACTACGGGGAGGTTTGTGGCCCCAGCGTAGGCCGACAGCTCGACCACGGTGTCCCATACCACCATGCCCGGCTCATGAGTCTTCGTGGATCAAGGTACCACGGTTAATAGGGTTTACAATGGTAAGTTCAGTACCCTAGGTTCAAGCAGTTATGATTCATACAAGGTGAACAAACATCGGCCAGTCGGATTACTTGACGGGCTCGACTAGCGCGATCGCATCTCGAATTGAACGACATGAAGTGCGTAAAACACTTCGCGTGGCCTAACCACTGCCGCCAACTCTCAACACGAATCACATTCATCGACGCGTCGTTCGTGGCTATGACCAGTCAGCCACGAATTCGCTCGGTTACCGACTGCCTGGACTAAGTCAAGTCCCACACATCTATGGAATTACATTAACACTATAAAAAGGTATTGGAATTGAAATACATCATGTGAGCATGTTAGCACATGTTATAACATTCAACTTAAGAAAATCTTCACGGCATACTTCCCATGCATATTCAACTTAAGCAAATCCTCAAGCACATACATTCCATGCATGTAATGAAATCATGCATTTTGTCAACATGTAGAAAATCATTTAGGTCGGCATAATAATTGAAAAATCAATCACAAAGTATCAAATAACATCCTTTAATTCAATACATACTAATACAAGCATTTATACAAACACATGCACTACACACTTAGGTCTACATATAGCATGTCGACCCAAAGTGTGCAACTAGGTGAATCTCTTCGCCAAACTAATTATGCACGCATTCCTAACTTCCTAATGCGACAACAAACCATGTCAATCACATCAGCAAAATATGAATGCAAACAGCACTTCCTACAAATGACTAAAATGCCCTAAATCTCATATTCTTCGTTAGCTTACGAAACGGGAAACGGAGAGCATTTTGTACATGTCAAACGGCGATGCCGTCAAGAATCTACTATTAAACGACATTGAAAGCATTGGGAACCGTCAATCAAAGCGTCTAAAATCCTCACCTAGTGTCTTGTAGACTCGGGAATTGAAGCGGAGTGTATATGCTTCGTCTACGGCGAGTAAGGAGCCTAATACATAAGATCCATAAGCTACATCGCTATGGAAACAAGGAAAACTCAAATCAACATCTATTTAGGGTTTTTACTTACCTAGGATTGCGGTGGAATCGCCGGGAAAGCGGTAGAGGAGTGTTGCTTAAGCATGTGCAACACGTAGCACAAGTGGCGGGAAGAACTCTCCCACTCTCTCACAATCTCTCACTCTTTTTCTCTCTCCCAAGCTAGGGCTTCTCTCAAATTCGGATGGGAGAGAGGAGTGAGGGTTTCAACCCCTTTTATAGCCTAAAACATTCCCAAAATAGGCTTGGGAACAATGTTTACTTGGTGCCTAACCAAATCGGGGCCGTTTCGGTCCAAAAGGGCATTTCTGGAGGTCCCCAGGCCAGATGCGGTCGGACTTAAGCTCATGCATACTAGATCTAGCATACATCTAGTTTTCAGACCGGTTGGGTTCCCAGATCGCACGTGGCGGCCCAGTTTCAGTTTAACGGTCACCGCACCAAGATCAGGCCTATAAGTCTCGTGATATATAATAGATATTTTTCCTGATCCAAGGGTGTAATTTGGCTGTATTCTGACGGTCAGAATGCTTAATACTGATGCGTCAAATTTGTGTGCCAGATTTGAATTTGAAATTCCAACTATGTCCCTATTCACACTCTCTTCGGTCCGGGCTCAATGAAATAGCCTGTGATCATCGGTTTGACTTGATTTTTGGAATGAGTGTCAAGCCCAGCTAGACGGTCCTAACGGTCTAAGATAGGAGGTATCGGACTTTCGACGCGCGGTCTAGATCCAATACAAAGTTTCAAGGAGGTCCCGAGAACAAACCGGCTTAGAGTTTGATCCGAGGCTTTAGAGCATTATAGCACCCTTGGTTCCACTCGCTTCGGGCCTCGTAGAACGTATTTAAAGCGATCAGGGACCATTTCCCAGCTATTCCAACGTTGCACTAGCTAACCTAGTCACATTTTCTAAAGGAATGAATTCTACGCAATTTCGGGTCGAGTTGGTACTCGAACCCAAGTATGGATTTTTCACGGGCGTTACAACAATGGACCTTAGGTACATCCCATTGGGCCTTAAATATATTAGATGGGCCATATCATATGGGCCTTCTGGTTAATAAGTAAGTGGGCCGCATTAATGGACCTAATGTACATTGCAATGGGCTTTAACCTGCGGGCCTTAGAGTACATCGCAATGGGCCTTAAATATATCAAATGGGCCATATCATATGGGCCTTCTGGTTAACAAGTAAGTGGGCCGCATTAATGGACCTAATGTACATTGCAATGGGCTATAACCTGCGGGCCTTAGAGTACATCACAATGGGCTTTAACCCACGGCCTTGGAATACATCAAAATGGGCCTAATCCCATGGGCATTATATATGTCAAATGGACCTAATCCCATGGGCCTTATATATGTCAAATGGGCTTAATCCCATGGGCCTTATATATGTCAAATGGGCTTAATCCCACGGGCCTTATATATGTCAAATGGGCTTAATCCCATGGGCGTTATATATGCCAAATGGCCTAATCATTTGGGCCTTAGATATATACCAAGGTGGGCCTCAATGGACGACCACAAACCAATCAAGATGGGGTCCATTTGAACTATAGATCTATCTTATTCTTAGTCTTAAGCCTATTAATTTAGGCTTGTCAAATGGTTGGACTGTTTGGATGAAACACATGTATCAAGGGTGGGGTCTACCGAACTATGGATCCGGCTCATTCTTTAGCTCATACCCATAAAATGAGCTTTCAAAATGGATGGACGGTTTAGATGCAGCTCATGCATTATGGTGGGGGTCCACTGACCGTCTAACACTAAGCCAGATGGCTGGACGGCGTTGATAAAACACATACATCAATGGGGTCCCACCGTCCAGTGGTGTGGACGGTGTGGACGAAACACATATACCATGGTGGGGTTCCATGGACGGTGTCAATGAAACACATACATCACTGTGGGTCCCACGTGGGGCTCACCATCATGTTTTTTTTCCATCCAATCCATTGAGAGGGTCATACAGACCTGGACGAAAAGGAAAAACAAATATTAGATTGATTCAAAACTCCCATGGACCCAAAAAGAGTTTCAATGGTAGAGTTCAATCACCACTGTTTCTTGTGGTGTGGGCCACCTGAGATCTGGATCAAGCTGATTTTTTGAGGGGACCCACCTCAAGGGGTGGTCCACCTCATGGATGGTGTGGATACAAAATATACATCCTGGTGGGGCCCACATATAGGGCCGTGGGTGCCCTGGCGTCCGTCCGCCCGCCTGTGGGACTCTGACAGCAGCAGCATGTTGCTGCTTTATGTTTTTTTTTTTTTTGAAATCGTGATTTCTCACAGTCTGTCATGTGTGGGGCCCGCATCTGATGGATCCACTCTAGTCATTGGATTCCATAGTCCAAAACAATTCTATTAAGACCAATTGGGCCTCTTTCAACGTGTAAGAAAAATCTGGGTAGGTTTCAACGGTAATAATACTGTTTTTAAAACTATGGCCCACTAGATACTCGGATCATCCTTATTTTTTGGCTCAACGTCTAAAATGAGTTGGGGAAGAGGATGGATGGCTTGGATTGAATACATACATCAAGGTGGGTGCTATACAAATGGCCCACCTCCAATGCCTTGAAAAAGGCTAATATTTGTATTTTGCTTTTACACGTCTAGAGAGTCCCTGGACTCTCTCCCCTTTTTCTTTTTTTTGGGCATGTAAGGCCTTTAAGGTGGGCCCTTCATAGGTGGGCCACCACATGGTGAGGTGGTGTGGTTACAATACCTATATAAAGTGGGCTACACCTTTAGATGGTTTGGATCCAATACATGCTCCATTGTGGGGTCCATCCAAGTGGGTCATAAGGACAATGTCATACACAAAATAATAAAATAAAAAGAGAGTGGGACACACGTGATGGAGGGACCCCGAAACTATGGGCCCTCCTTTCAAGCATCCAATCATACATCAATGGGTCCCATTGCATATGGGCCCTCCAAATAGAAGATCAACAATGGAGATCCCTCTCCACCCAAAATGAACGGTCTATATGACCTCTTTATGCAAGGAAATATAAACATCATGATGAGGTCCATGGAGAATGGCCCCATCATGAAATGATCATGAGGATCAAGGTGGGCCATCAGCCACACCTAGGGTCCCAAGTGAGATCCATACCATCATCGGTAGGCCTCACTTGGCCCTTCATCATAAAAGTGAAATCTAGGCCTATGGAAAACACCCACCTAGTGATCTCCTTGGTCCGTTGGATAGCCTATCTCCTTACTCTTCACTTTGATGGTGGAAGATGAAGAATGGATGGCTAGGATGAGAGATTTGAAATGGAAAGTGGGTCACCAAAATTACACTTTCTCTTGGGAAAACCTTGGACGTGTGATGCTCTTGCTTGTTGGGAGTTGAGATGAGAAATGAGAAGTAGAGAGAGAGTTGTAAGAGAAGTAAGGGATGGGTGTGATGGGTGAAAGGGTGAGTGATGTGTGATGTGTACTTGACAAGTATGGTTGTGTAAGAGAGGGGGTGAGAAAGAGTTGACTTGGTGGTTGCTTGGGGATGGGGTGAAGGTGATGTGTACTTGACATGAAGTGATTGATGGATTGATAGGTTGATTTGACATGTTGTAAAGATTCTCTTGGGATTGCCAATGCGCGGCATTTTCCTCGAACTGAACACAGGCCCACATCTCCTTGTCTGGGTATCAGATCGATGCGTGAGTTGCGGCGTTGAAACCGCGGCGACAGTGCGGTCGCTATGATACAAGTATCGGATTAAGCCAACTCAAATGTATAGGATACGACTTATGGTCGTGCACAAACATCAATTACGGGTCGTGAATTGTAGGAATTCGATAAGAAGGATCGCGGGAGTCGATGGAATAGTATAGACTAGGATACGGATCTTACAATTGCCAAATTCTGAGACCGTTCGATATCCCAAAAGCACATTAGAACACTTTGATCGTCATTTTTCAATATGGATTGTTAATCTTTATAAATTGTGTGATCCAACGGAGATGCTTATATCTCCATCATTTGATTAAGGATTGGGTCAATTTTTAGTCATTTGAATGGTACTTCAGTGATCTTTCATTCCTGACTAGAATCATCATATTCCGAGACCATTTGGGGATCCATAAGTAGGATCGCAGTCGTCGATTTTGAATGCTTCCTTCATCTCCTTGTCCAATGGTAGCCCCGTAACTCTCTCTTCAGATGTCAAATTTAGACTATTTCAGGTCATTAGAATGACAACTTGTCAAGCTTCCAAATGAGACCAAAATTGCCTAATTCAGAGACCGTTGGATATCACAAAATCACGTTGGAGATCTTCGATCATCACTTTTTAATATGGATTGTTAATATTTCCAAATTGCGCGATCCAATGGAGACGTTAATTACTCCACCCTTTTATGTCAGATTGGGTCAGTTTTTAGTCATCTGAATGGTACTTTAGTGTGTTTCATTCCTAATTGGAATCACCATATTCTGAGACCATTTGGGCATCCGTAAGTGGGATCGTAGTCGTCGGTCCTGAATGTTTCCTTCATCTCCTTGTCCAATAGTAACTCTCATAACTCTCTCTTCACAGGTCAAAATTAGATTATTTCAGGTCATTGGATTGTTAACATGTCAAGCTTCCAAATGGGATAAAAATTGCCTAATTCAGAGACCGTTCGATATCCCAAAAGCACGTGGGAACTCTTCGATCGTCATTTTTCAATAAGGATTGTTAATCTTTCCAAATTGCGTGATTCACGGAGATGTGTATAACTCCATCATTTGATGTCGAATTGGGACAATTTTTGTTCATCTGAATGGTACTTTAGTGCTCTTTCATTCCTGACTGGAATCGTCGTATCCTAGACCATTTGGTCATCTATAAGTGGAATCACAGTCGTTGGCCCTAAATGTTTCCTTCATCTCCTTGTCCAATAGTAACCCTCATAACTCTCTCTTTAGATGTCGAACTTAGATTATTTCAGGTCATTGGAATGGTAACTTGTCAAGCTTCCAAATGGGATCAGAAATGCCTAATTCAGAGACTATTCGATATCCCAAAAGCATGTCAAAACTCTTTGATCGTCATTTTTCAATATGGATTGTTAATCTTTCCAAATCGTGCGATCCAATGGAGACGCCTTTAACTCCATCATTTGATGAAAGATTGGGTCAATTTTTGGTCATCTGAATAGTACTTTAGTGATCTTTCTTTCCTGACTAGAATTGTCATATTTTGAGACCTTTTGGGCATCCATAAGTGGGATCGCAGTCGTCGGTCCTGAATATTTCCTTCATCTCCTTGTCCAATAGTAACCCTCATTACTCTCTCTTCTGAGGTTGAATTTAGACTATTTCAGGTCACTGGAATGGTAACTTGTCAAGCTTCCAAATGTGATTAGAATTGCCTAATTTAGAGACTATTCAACATCCCAAAAGCACATCAGAACTCTTCGATTGTCATTTTTCAATATGGATGGTTAATCTTTCCAATTCGTTCGATCCAATGAAGACGCCTATAACTTCATCTTTTGATGATAGATTGGGTCGATTTTTGGTCATCTAAATGGTACTTTAATCATCTTTCATTCCTGAATGGAATAATCATATTCTGAGACCATTTGGGCATCCATAGGTGGGATCGCAGTCGTTGGACCTGATTGTTTCCTTCATCTCCTTGTCCAATAGTTACCCTCATTACACTCTCTTCAAAGGTCGAATTTAGACTATTTTAGATCATTGAAATGGTAACTCAAGCTTCCAAATGGGACCAGAATTGCCAAATTTATAGACCATTCGATATCCCAAAAGCACGTCAGAACTCTTTGATCATCATTTTTCAGTATGGACTATTAATCTTTCTAAATTGTTCGATCCAATGGAGACACCTATTAGTCCATCATTTGTTGGCAGATTGGGTCGATTTTTGGTTATCTGAATAGTAATTTAGTTATCTTTTATTCTTGACTGGAATCGTCGTATTCCAAGACCATTCGGGCATCTGTAAGTGCGATCGCAATTGTCGTTCCTAAATGTTTCCTTCATCTCCTTATCCAACAGTAACCCACATAACTCTCTTTAGAGGTCGAATTTAGACTATTTCAGGTCATGGAATGGTAACTTGTCAAGCTTCCAAATGGGACCAGAATTGCCAAATTCAGAGACCGTTCGATATCCCAAAAGCACGTCAGAACACTTTATTGTCATTTTTCAATATGGATTGTTAATCTTTCCAAATTGTGCGATCCAACGGAGACACCTATAACTCTATCATTTGATGACGGATTGGGTCAATTTTTTGTCATCTTAATGGTACTTTAGTGATCTTTCATTCCTGACTGGAATCGTCATATCCTAGACCATTTGGGCATCCGTAAATGGGATCACATTCATCGGTCTTGAATGTTTCCTTCATCTCCTTATCCAATAGTAACATGCATTTCTCTCTCTTTAGTGGTCGAAATTATACTATTTTAAGTCTTGGAATGGTAACTTGGCAAGCTTCCAATTGGGACTAGAATTGCCAAATTATGAGACTGTTCGATATCCCAAAAGCAAATCAAAACACTTTGATTGTCATTTTTCAATATTGATTGTCAATCTTTACAAATTGTGGGATCCACCGGAGACGCCTTTGTCTCCAACATTTGATGAAGGATTGGGGCAATTTTTGCTCGTCTGAATGGTACTTAAGTGATCTTTCATTCTTGACTGGAATCATCATATTCCGAGACCATTTGGGCATCCATAAGTGGGATCACAATCGTCGATCCTGAATGTTTCCTTCATCTCCTTGTCCAATGGTAGCCCTCATAACTCTCTCTTTAGATGTCGAACTTAGATTATTTCAGGTCATTAGAATGGTAACTTGTCAAGCTTCCAAATGGGATAAAAAATGTCTAATTCAGAGACCGTTCGATATCCCAAAACCACGTTGGAAATCTTCAATCGTCATTTTTCAATATGGATTGTTAATCTTTCCAAATTGCGCGATCCAATGCAGACACCTATAACTCCACCCTTTTATGTCAGATTGGGTTAATTTTTATTCATCTGAATGGTACTTTAGTGCTCTTTCATTCCTAGTTAGAATCATCATATTCTGAGACCATTCGGCATCCGTAAGTGGGATCACAATCATCAGTCTTTAATATTTCCTTCATCTCCTTGTCCAATAGTAACTCTCATAACTCTCTCTTCAGAAGTCCAAATTAGATTATTTCAGGTCATTGGAATGGTAACAAGTTAAGCTTTCAAATGGGATAAAAATTGCCTAATTCAGAGACCATTCGATATCCCAAAAGCACGTTGGAACTCTTCGATCATCATTTTTCAAAATGAATTGTTAATCTTTCCAAATTACGTGATCCAACGGAGATGCTTATAACTCCATTTGATGTCAAATTGGGTCAATTTTTGTTCATCAGAATGCTACTTTAGTACTCTTTCATTCGTGACTGGAAACGCCATATCTGAGACCATTTGGACATCCGTAAGTGGGATAGCAGTCGTTGTTCTTGAATGTTTCGTTCATCTCCTTGTCCAGTAGTAACTCTCATAACTCTCTCTTCAGAGGTCGAATTTAGACTATTTCAAGTCATTGGAATGACAACTTGTCAGTCTTCCAAATGAGACTAAATTGCCAAATTCAGACACCGTTCGATATCCCAAAAGCATGTGGGAACACTTCGATCATCATTTCTCAATATGGATTTGTAACGCCCGTGAAAAATCCGTACTTGGGCTCGAGTACCAACTCGACCCGAAATCGCGTAGAAATAAATTCCATGGAAATTAAGCGTAAGTTAGCTAGCGCAACGCTAGAGTAGCTGGGAAATAGTCCCTGATCACTTTAAATACGTTCTGCAAGACCCAAATTGAGTAGAACAAACAACTCTACAATACTCTATAACCTCGGATCAAACTCTAAGCGGGTTTGTTCTCTGGACCACATTGAAATTTTGTATTGGATTTAGACCGCGCGTCGAAGGTCCGATACCTCCTATCTTAGACCGTTAGAACCGCCCAGCTGGACTTGACAATCACCTCAAAAATCAAGTCAAACCGATAATCACAGACTATTTCGTTGAACTCGGACTGAAGCGACCGCGAATAGGGACGGATTTCGAATTTCAAATTCAAATCTGGCACATGACTTGACGCATCAGTATTGAGCGTTCTGACCGTCAGAATTCATCCAGATTACACCCTTGGATCAGAAAAAATTTCTATTTATTATCATGAGACTTTCAGCCCTGATCTACGTGCGGTGACCGCTGAACTGAAACTGGTCCGCCACGTGCGATCTGCGAACCCTGCCAGACTGAAAACTTAATACGAGCTACATCTGGTACACATGAGCTTAAGTCCGATCGCAATCGACCAGGGGACCACCAGAAAGTAGTTTTTGGACCGAAACAGCCCCGAAATGGATAGGCACCAAGTAAACTTCGTCCCGGAGCCTATTTCCGGCGTTTTTAAGCTTATAAAAGGGGTTGAAACCCTCATTTCTCCCTCCCATCCGAAAATTCCAAACCCTAGAGAAAAGGAGAGAGAGTTTGGGAGAAAGAGAAGAAGGGATTTTTCCCGCTTTCGAGCCACCGACAGCTGCTGCTTCAGCACTTCTTTCCAATCACCCGGCTGGTGATTTCTCCCCTTTTTCAGGTATAAAATAACCCTAAAACTTGCTGATTTAGGGTTTACCTAGATTCATAGCATGTTAGCTAACGTACTTCATAAATCAGGTCCTCCTACCGCCGTAGACGAAGCGTACACGCTCCGTTCAAAATCCCACAACCGTAAGAGACTAGGTGAGGATTTTAGACGCTTTGATTGACGGTTTACAACGCTTTCAATGTCGTTTAATAGTAGATTATCGACGGCATCGCCGTTTGACATGTACAACATGCTCTCCGTTTCCTGTTTCGTAAATTAACGAAAAATATGAGATTTAGGGCATTTTAGTCATTTGTAGGAAGTACGGTCTACATGCATATTTTGCTGACGTGATTGACATGGTTTGTCGCCGCATTAGGGAGTTAGGAATGCTTGCATAATCAGTTTGGCGAAGAGATTCGCCTAGTTGCACACTTTGGGTCGACATACTATATGTAGACTTAAGTGTGTAGTGTATGTGTTTGTATAAATGCTTGTATTAGTATGTATTGAATTAAATGATGTTATGTAGTAGTTTGAGATTGATTTCTTGATTAATATGCTGACCTAAATGATTTCCTACATGTTGACCTTATGCATGATTGCATTACATGCATAGAAAGTATGCCTTGAAGAATTGCTTAAGTTGAATGTTATAACATGTGTTAACATGCTCACATGATTGTATTTAAATTCCAATACTTTTACATGTAATGCTAATGTGATTCCATAGATGTGTGGGACTAGACTTAGTCCAGGCAGTCGGTAACCGAGCGAATTCGTGGCTGACTGGTCATAGCCACGAACGACGCGTCGATGAACGTGATTCGTGTTTAGAGTTGGCGGCAGTGGTTAGGCCACGCGAAGTGTTTTACGCACTTCATGTCGTTCGACTTGAGATGCGATCGCGCTAGTCGAGCCCGTCAAGTAACCCGACTGGCCGATGTATGTTCACCCTGTATGAGTCATAACTGCTTGAACCTAGGGTACTGAACTTACCACTGAAAACCCTGTTAACCGTGGTACATTGATCCACGAAGACTCATGAGCCGGGCATGGTGGTATGGGACACCGTGGTCGAGCTGTCGGCCTACGCTGGGGCCACAAACCTCCCCGTAGTGACCAGTGAGCACCTTGACTCGTGAGCAGATTATGGTGGTATGGGACACTATATTCTAGCTGTCGGCCTACACTGATCAGGCGACGAGCCCTTTGTAGTGACCGCGAGCGTATTCTGAGTCCACGGGAGGCGACGACCCTTCCATTGCAGTAGAGTACGGTAGGCCTGTATTGATAAGGTGATGGGGGAGCGGTGCAACGAGTGCGAGCAACAGCCCTAGCAGCCCTTGCAGTGACCTACGAAATATACATCGTATGAGATTTCTAGGAGTGACGACCCTAGACAGGATCTGTGTTGGGATTGATACAAGGGAAGTACCTTAGTTTCCCAATCCTGCTGTTTGAATGGACTAATAACAACTTGGAAATCATATCACCATAACATTGCATGTGCCTGGAAGATGTGGAGCACTCTAGGGAGTGTGGCATGCCGCGGTCGTAAGATGTTGCCGCATGAGGGTGATCGTCGGTGAGGGCATACATCACGTCATATCATCTTGCATTAACAACAGTATTAGGATTGTCTGATTTACTGCTTTACTATTATCGCGTGATTGAATTGTGAACATGCTAATCTTTGCTCTATGATTCCACTGAGTTGATCACTCATTCCCACGTTACGGGATGGTGTTTGCAACACCCACCAGACCCTGTTGTAGATGCAGGTGAGGCCGAGATCCAGGAGGTGGAGCCAGAGATCGACGAGGACCAGGATGAGTTCTCGTATATACAGTATCACGACGGCTTCCCGTAGGCGACCTGGATCGAGGGGACATCAGTGGGATTTTTTTTGAACATTATTCTTTTGTTTATGTACATGTATATGAGACTCAGAGATGTAGTCATACTTTGGAGACAGATGAGATTTACTTTGTTTTTCCATACAGTGATATATATATTGTTTAGTCTTCCGCTTGCTTTTATCACTGGATCTGAAGTATGAATTGCAGTTTTGGTATACTTTTACTCATGTGAATGCTTTAAATCAGACAACAATGAATCATAACCAATTTTGTTGCATAAGTGAGGGTGTAGAACTGGGGAGTTGAGTTTATACACGACCCCCGATTTTCAGGGTGTTACAGGATTGTCAAAGTTTCCAAATTGAACGATCCAACGGAGACGCCTATAACTCCATCATTTGATGTCAGATTGGTTGAATTTTTGGTCATCTGAATAAAACTTTAGTGCTCTTTCATTCTTGACTAGAATCGTCATATTCTGAGACCATTTGGGTATCCGTAAGTGGGATCGCAGTCGTCAGTCCTGTAAGTGCTATGATTTCATATCCCTTTGGTTGTCAAATTTTGTGGTGCCAAAATCTATATCTATGTCTTGTACATCTTGTGTTTTATGATTGAAGACTATTCATTGCAATCAAGTCATCACATTTCAAGACAACATCTTAAATGAAGAAAGTTTTCAAGACATGGATGAAGGATTCAAGTATTGAAGTCTTCAAGTTTGTATGTTCAAGATTCAATCAAGTTCAAGTTTAGTAGAAGACTTTGGGCTTTACTGTAGGTCATTCTGGATACATAACTCATATACTTTATTATGCTTGTTTGGAGTGTTCTAAGACCAGTCTTAGGGACTTCAAGACCAGTCCTAGCTTTGCTACGACCAGTCCGAAGTTTTTCAGGACCAGTCCTAGGTAGTTGAAGATTTTTGAATCTTTCTGGCTGTCCTACGACCAGTCCTGGACATCTTACGACTAGTCTTGTGAGTTCTACGACTCATCCTTCGACCGGTCGTATCCCTACGACTCAAACTCTAGCAGCCATTTTTGGAGTCCTACGACCGGTCGTAGGTGTCTCACGACCAGTCGTAGGTGTCCCACGACCGGTCGTAGACCGCCCAGGACTGGTCGTGGAACAGAAAATCTTATCCCACGAAAATCTTTTGAAAATCTTTGGAGCTACGACCAGTCCTGGGTTCCTAAGACCAGTCGTAGATGGGATTTTTTAGGCTATAAATACAGCACAAACTTCAGAGTTTTAGTACTTCAAATCAATTCTATTCAAGCTTTCTTTAGGCTATACTCTGAGATAAGTTTGTGTTTATTTTAAGCTGTTTTGTGCTTATTTAATATTCTTTTTGCTAGCTTATTCTTATTTGATTTTGATCTACATTCCAATCTTATTAGAAAAGGGGAATTTCTGATATTCCTTCTTCTTGGATTCAAAATCAAATAGATCTATCTCGTTTGATTTAAAATCAATTAGACTTGGAACCATTCTTAAAGTGAGTATTGGACTTTGAACGTCGAATCGAACTACTACTCCGATTGGTTCTACCGGGCTTCTTCGAAAGGTGATTCAAGTATTTTACATGATTTGTAATTTACTTTCTCTGATTTTTGTTTGAGATTCGCCAGAAAAATCTCATTGTATTGGTTATCTGAGGAGAGCCAGAAAACTCAGATTGTAGGGTTTTTGGATTGTGTAAGCCCGAGATCAAAGACACAATTGTGAAGGTTTTAGGTGAACCTGTGAAACCTATTTTGATAGTGCATGCTAATATCCCCTGTGTGAGGATATTAGGAGTGGAGTAGCAATCTGTGTGGCTGTTGGATAACAGTTGGTGTACACACAGGCAAACCACTATATATCGTTGTGTTGTAGATGTGTTTTACTCTTTCATTCTTTTATTCATTCTGTTTTGTGGAGAGTGTTTGTGGATGAATGTTGTAATCACTTCAAGCAAATGTGGATGAATGTTGTAATAACTTAGGATTTATTTTCTGCAAGTTATTTTGATTTTCTTGCTTATTATTCCTCATTGATTTGTGATACAAAGGACGTTCTAGAAATAAGGTTGTCCTACCTTAAACCTCTGGTTTTTGGTGTAAGGGTGTCCTTAGAACTGATAAAGTATCAATCTCCTTATTTTAGGCTATTGTGATTGTTTTATATTCAGCATTGTGCTTTATATCTTTTATTATTCTACTGTTATAAGTTTTATTTGGCATTGTCCTATTCACCCCCCCTCTAGGGCATATAGTTAGGCCCTTTCAAGTGGTATCAGAGCCTAATAGCTCGTGCTTATTGTTTATTTATTAGATTTATTTCTTGAGCTAACGATCTAAGCTATATTAAGATGTTAAATTTTGAAAGCCTATCAGTCACAAGGCCACCACCTTTTAATGGCACAAACTATGCTTATTGGAAAGCCAGGATGAGGATCTTCCTTAAATCCTTAGATGAAAGTGTGTGGATGGCCACAGTGAATGAATGGAATCCTCCTATCACTGAAGTTGCTAATGATGATGGTTCAAAAACTATGAAAGTAACGCCTTATTCTCTTTGGACCACACTTCAGAAAAGTGAAAGTAGTGCCAATGCTAAAGCACTAAATGCAATTACTTGTACATTATCACCAGATGAATTCAAAAGAATCATCTCTTGTGAAAATGCAAAACAAGCATGGGATGTATTAGAAATGACACACGAGGGTACATCTATTGTCAAGAAATCTAAAGTCCAACTCCTTACAACTAAATTTGAAGAAATTCATATGGAGGAGAATGAGATGTTTATGGACTTCTACACTAGATTGAATGACATTGTGAACTCTATGTGGGGTCTTGGTGATAGAATCCTAGAAAGTAAAGTGTGCGCAAAGATACTACGTTCACTTCCTAAACGGTTCAATTATAAAGTGACCGCGATTCAGGAACTTCGTGATACGGATACCATGAGGGTTGAGGAATTAGTTAGTTCACTTCAAACCTATGAGTTATCCTTTAAGGCTCCTAAAGAAAAATCAATTGCTCTCAAATCATCTAAAAATATTTCACAAGAGAGTACTTCGGATTCAGAAAATACCGAAGATGATATGGCGCTTTTAGCAAAAAGGTTTTACAAAATTTTTAAAAACAAGAAAAAGGTTGATTTTTAAAAATCAAATGATAAGAGACGATCTAAACCTAGAACTCAAAAATCCTTGAAAGATAGTCAATGTTACAACTGTAAAGAGTATGGGCACTTAGCTAACAAATGTCCTAACAAGGACAAATCTAAAAAGAAAAGCATGATGGCTACTTGGGATGAATCGTCTAATTCTGAATCCTCTTCTAAATCAGAAGATTCTGAAACCGAGTCGGGCGATGATGTTAAAGCCCTTATGACTCTAGCCAAGATCACCTATTCAGATCATGATGATATATCTAGTGAAGAAAATATGAATAGTGATTGTGATATTGAAGATGATCTTCAAGATGCTTATAATGCTCTTAGAGAGTTGTAAAATTACAGTTAAGCTTAAATTACAAAAAGAAAAATTTTCTAAGCTTAAGGAAGATTATGAGTCACTTGTTTTAGAAAAGTCTCATATTTTCGATTCTTTTGAAAAGACCAAATGTGATTTAGATTTCAAAACCTCCCAAATTGAAGATTTGAAATTCGAAAAAGAAAGACTCAAAAATGAGGTAGCCTCTCTTCTGAGTTTGAAAGGCACATGGAGATATGCCCAAGGTGATCCAAAATTAGAAAAATTATTGTCCAGATCAAGAAAATGTGGCGATCGATTCGGGTTGGGCTATGATAAAAATACATCTCCTAAACAAAAGAACATTGCTCCTAAATTTGTTAAAGGAGAGTATTCGACCTCAAAAGAAAAGAATACTTATCAAGGTTTTTTCAAAAATTCTAGGTCTTTTCAAAAACCTAAAGGTGGCCATGTCAACTTTAATTTTCAAAATCGAAATTCATTGGCTGAAAAAATAATTGATCTACTCAAGGAGCTATTAAAGTCTAACTCTATGGGTCACTCCTATAACAACAGACAGAAAAGGACCATCTATGCTCCTAAACCCAAAACAGTTTTGAAATGGGTTCCTAAAGTCGCCAGCTTGGTTGCCCACACTGCTTTCAAAGCTACAAGCCAATTAAAGTGGTATCTAGATAGTGGTTGCTCCAGGCATATGTGTAACATCCCGAAAATCGGGGGTCGGGTAGAAACCTAACTCCCGAGTTCCAGAACGTCACTTATGCAACATAGATAATGATAAATGCATGTTGTCTGTAGAATGGCATTAAACAAGATTGAGACTAAGCCAAAATAACATATCATACTCCAGAGACAGTTAAATTAGCAAGCGGAAGACTATGATAAATACATCAAATATATAATTAATTGTAAGTCTCCAGAGTGTGAACATGTTACCAGGTTAATTAAATACATGTATACTCCAAAAATGGAGAGAAAAGAATATACATGAGTGCTCCAAAAATATAAAATGACAAGTGTCAAGGCGTCTAATCAACCTCCCTGTAATCCCGTCGATCAGAACATGCATAAAGGAGGGATCCTCCTCCTCATCATCAAGTCTGGCTCCACCTTGCAGGCCATGCCATCATCTGCAATTACAAAAGGATCTGGTGGGTGTCCGGAGCACCGTCCCGTAACGTGGGAGTGAGTAATTAACTCAGTGGAATCATAGAGCAAAGATTAGCATGTTCTCAAATCAATCATGCGATAATATTAAAGTAATTAATCAAACATTCCTAAATACTGTTGTTAATGCAATATGACATGATATGATGGATGCCCTCACCGACATTCTCCCTCATACGGCACTATCTGCGTCCGCGGCATGCTTGCGTACCACTCAGTGCTCCACATCTTCTAGGCACATGCAATGTGATGTTGATATGATTATCGAGTATTATTAGTCCTTTTCATACAGCAATATTGGGAAACTAAGGTACTTTACTTATATCAATCCCAACACAGATCCTGTCTAGGGTCGTCACTCCTAGTAATCTCATACGATGTTATATTTGTAGGTCGCTACAAGGGCTGTCAGGGCTGTTGCTCGCACTCGTTGCATCGCTCCCCCATCACCTTATCAATACAGGCCTAATTATCCTTAAGACTGCATTAAGACTCGTTGCCCCCATGCGGTGTCAGGATAAACTCAAGGTCACTACAAAGGGCTGTCAGGGCTGTTGCTCGCACTCATTGCTCCACTCCCACATCACCTTATCAATGTAGGCCGACAGCAAGAATATAGTGTCCCATACCACCATAATCTGATCAGAGTAGGGTGTTCACTGGTCACTACGGGGAGGTTTGTGGCCCCAGCATAGGCTGACAGCTCGACCACGGTGTCCCATACCACCATACCCGGCTCATGAGTCTTATTGGATCAAGGTACCATGGTTAACAGGGTTTTCAATGGTAAGTTCAGTACCCTAGGTTCAAGCAGTTATGACTCATACATGGTGAACATACAATGGCCAGTCGGGTTACGTGACGGGCTCAACTAGCACGAGCGCATCTCAAGCTGAACGACATGAAGTGCATGAAACACCTCGTGTGGCCTAACCAATGCCGCCAACCTAAAACACGACTCGCATTCATCGACGCATCCTTTATGGTACTTAGAAACCAACCACGAATTCGATCCATTATCGACTGCCTGGACTAGGTCATAGCCCCAAGCATTAGTGCATCAACATCAATAAGCATAGGTGAGTAACAGAAATGAAGTACAACATTGTAAGCATGTTGACACATGTTATAACATACAACTTAAGCAAATCATCCCACACATGCATTTCATGTATATAATGAAATCAATACATATAGCCAACATGATGGAAATCATTTACATCAGCATATTACTTGAGAATTCAATCTCAAAACTCCTACATAACACCATTTACTCAATACATACTAATACAAACATTTATACAAACACGTAGACTACACACTTTAGTCTACACGGCGTATGTCGACTCAAAGTGCGCTTAAGGGCGAATCTCTTCGCCAAACGAATCATGCATGCATTCATAATATTCTAACATGATAAATAGCCATGGCAAACATTTTAGCAAAATATGCTTGTATACAGTATTTCCTACAAATGACTAAAATGCCCTAAATCTCATATTTTCTGTACATTTATGAAACAGAAAACGGACAGCATGTTGTACATGTCAAACGGCGTTGCCGTCGATAATCTACTATTAAACAACATTGAAAGTTTTGAAATTAGTCAATCAAAGGGTCTAAAATCCTCACCTTTCACTGTAGATGTGTATCATTTCGAACGAGCGTATACGCTTCGTCAACGGCGCACAGGCAACCTAATACACAGGTTGTATAAGCTACTTTGCTATTTGAATCAACGGAATGCTAAATCAGCAAGTGTTTAGGGTTTTCCTTACCTAGAAATGTGTTGGAATCACTGGCAAAGTGATTGGGATACGTTGCTTAAGCACGTGCAACAGCTAGTGTAGGTGGCAGGAAGATCACTCCCACACTCTCTCACAAACTCTCACTTTCTCTCTCACTCTAGCTAGGGTTTCTAGCAAATTTGGATGGGTGAGAAAAGTGAGGGTTTTAAACCCTTATATAAGCTAAAACCTTCCCAAATTAGGCTTGGGAACAAAGTTCACTTGAGGTATAACCAAATCGGAGCTGTTTCAGTCCAAAAGAGCGTTTAATCCCAGGTTGGCAAAAATTTGAGGTGTTACAATATGACAGGTGACAAAGCTTTATTCACTGATCTTAAAGATATGACTGACGAGTCAGTCACATTTGGTGATGGAAGCAATTGTAAGATTATTGGCCAAGGTACGGTTCAGCTTTATAACCTTCCCTTATTTAAGAATGTTTTATATGTTGAGGGTTTAAAACACAACCTATTAAGCATTTCTCAGATATGCGATAACAACCATAATGTGAAGTTTTCTAATCAAGGTTGTGAGATACTTGATAAAAGGGGTTCTGTTATATTAACTGGTCGCAGAACTTCTGAAAACTGCTACATCATTAGTGATGCAAGCTCATCTACTCAATCATGTTACATGGTCCATACTGATGAGACTGAATTATGGGATAAACGCCTTGGACATGTACACTATCAGAACTTATTTAGATTGAACAAAAGAGAACTAATTAGAGGTCTACCCAAATTACAAAAAGTAGACAAAATATGTGGTGAATGCTAGTTGGGCAAATAGATTAGGAACTCTCACAAGAAAGTGAACTCCAATACCACATCTAGACAACTCGAGCTTCTCCACATGGATTTTATTGGACCAACCAGATCGGATAGTCGATGAGGCAAAAAATACATCTTGGTTATCGTAGATTATACTAGATTCACTTGGGTATCGTTCTTAAAAGACAAAACTGAAACCCTGGATGAAGTGAAAAAGGTTATCAAACGAATCCAAAATGAGAAAGGTTCTCTTGTTAGTAAGATCCGTAGTGATCATGGATCCGAATTCGAAAACAGTAGTTTTAAAAAATTTTGTAGCGATCAGGGATGATCACATAAATTTTTTGCGCCCAAAACACCGCAACAAAATGGTATAGTTGAAAGAAAAAATAGAGTGCTTCAGGATATGGCTAATGTTATGTTGAATAGCATGAAGCTCTCTAGAAATCTTTGGGCTGAAGCAGTTAATACCGCTTGTTATATTATTAAGCGGGTTTATACCAGTAAATCTGATAATAAGACTGCTTATGAATTATGGTTTGAAAAGAAACCTACTGTCAAATACTTTCGGGTTTTCGGCAGCAAGTGTTATATTTTACGTGATCGAGAAAATTTGGGAAAGTTTGATATGAAGAGTGATGAAGGTATTTTTCTCGATTATTCTTTAAACAGTCGAGCTTATAGGGTTCTAAATAAAAGAATAGGTGTGATACAAGAGTCCATCAATGTGGTCATTGATGATCATTTGAATACACCAGCTCCAAGTTCAGATGATGAGGAAGCTCTTATTATCAACAATCAAGATACCTCATCAAGTCAAAAAGAATCTGAACCAAGGATTGTTAAAGATCATCCAACCAATCAAATACTTGAAAACCCTCTCACTGGAGTTCATACCCGCAAATAACTTGAGAACATATGTAATTATGTTTGTTTTACATCCCAAATTGAACCGATCAATGTGAAAGAGGCACTATCCGACGAAAATTGGATAGTTGCTATGCAAGATGAACTTAATCAATTTGTTCGTAATGATGTCTGGTATCTTGTTCCTAGACCTAAAGATAAACACATTATTGGAACAAAATGGATCTTTAAAAATAAGTTTGATGAGCTTGGAAATATTATACGAAACAAGGCTAGACTGGTTGTACAAGGGTACACTCAGATTGAAGGTATCGATTATGATGAAAGCTTTGCTCCAGTCGCCCGCCTTGAGTCAATTAGACTTTTTATTTTCATCGCATGCTTTAGAAAATTTAAAATATATCAGATGGATGTAAAGAGTGCTTTCTTGAATGGCGATTTACATAAAGAAGTGTATGTTGAACAACCTTCAGGGTTTGAAGACCCAAAGTTATCTGACCATGTATTTCTTCTCAAAAAGGCTCTTTATGGTCTAAAACAAGCACCCAGAGCATGGTATGAAAAATTTGACTAAATTCTTACTTAGTCATAGCTTTCAAGTAGGAAGTGTCGATAAGACGCTTTTTGTTAAGAAGAATAATAATGATATTTTGATGGTTCAAATATATGTTGATGATATTATTTATGGATCTACTTGCTCTAACATGTCTATTGAGTTTGTAGAGTTAATGAAATCAAGGTTCGAAATGAGCATGGTTGGCGAACTTAACTATTTCCTTGGGTTGCAAGTAAAACAACAACCTGATGGAATTTTTATTTTTCAGACCAAATATGCTTCAAATTTGGTTAAAAGGTTTGAATTTAAGAATGGTAAGAACTTTGATACTCCTATGAGTACAACATTAAGACTCTCAAAAGACTCTACAAGTAAAGATATAGATCCTAAACTATATCGCAGTATGATTGGTAGTTTGTTGTATCTTACTGCAAGTAGACCTGATATCGCATTTAGTATTGGAATTTGTGCGAGATCTCAGTCTAATCCTAAGGAATCACATCTTACTGCTATTAAACGGATTATTAGATATGTCGCAAGTTCTATAAATTTGAAACTTTGGTATCCTTTTGATACTAGTATTCAATTAGCCGGGTACTCAGATGCTGATTCGGCCAGAAATATTGATGATAGAAAATCAACCAGTGGTGGTTGTTTTTACATTGGAAATTGCTTAGTTTCTTGGTTCAGCAAAAAGCAAAGCTCAATATCGCTCTCCACTGCTGAGGCTGAGTATATTGCAGCTGGATATGCATGTACTCAATTAGTTTGGATGAAACGCATGCTTAGCGATTATGGAATTAATCAAGATTCAATGATCTTACATTGTGATAATTCCAGTGCTATAAACATTTTTAAAAATCTAATCCAGCATTCACGTACTAAGCATATTAACATTAGGTATCATTACATACGTGAGTTGGTTGAAGAAAAAGTTATTTCTTTGGAATATTTATCAACTGAAAATTAACTTGCTGATATATTTACTAAACCTCTCGACAAAAGCAGGTTTAATAAACTGAAATTTGATCTTGGTATGTGCATTTTACATTGAATATTCTTGCTTATATGTATCATAGTGTACTATATTTAGTATTATTTGTGTTTAAATTTCAATTTTTGCATTAAAAATTATTTTTTTTGGTCGATACTCGACCGGTCGTGGAGCTCGTGAGCATGTTATAATTTGGGGAAAATCCCCTTCTTCTTCATTTTCACTCCCACCTACAACGAGTCGTGGCTCGACCAGTCATAGGATTTCTTATTTTTCTTCAAGGTAAGTCCTATTTCATCATTTTTCTTGAAGATTCTTACTCTCTATGCTTTGATTTGTTCATTGTATAGCTTGATTTCATCTCTTCTTGGGTTTTTCAAGGGTTTCCTTTCTATTTGCTGATCTAGAGAAAACCCATTTTTCATTTGTGTATCTTGCTTGCTCATTGAATATCTTTTTGAATATGAATGCTAGAGGGAAAAAGAAAACATTCCGTGGTCCATCTTCATCCAGATCTGCTCCGATAACTAAACGGCACCTTCGGTCACCCGAAGATGATTCTCAAGATGTAAGAGATTTACGTGTCCATAACATTATCGTTGAGCATACCGCTGATCTCAATCACATTGCTCCATATGGTGTTATTCCTCGCCTTGAATCTGTAGGCTGGACTAACATTTTACTTTGGGGTGGACCTACATACCAGTCCATTGCCCAATCAATGGTTGCATGCATCTCTGAATTTTCTCTTGATAATTTAACATTTTCAATTGATACAAGAGAAGGGAATTTTGAAGTAGACCGTCATTTAATATCTGGTATTATGGATATACCTGTTAATGATGAAGGTATACCGATTCATACTTTATATGACAAACCATCTGAATCGGAAAAACGTATGTTAACACGAGATTTATGCAAAATTGATGTGCAATGGACACATAAAGCGAATGCGCTCCCTACAAAATATCTGTTACCTAGTTATAGAGTGTTGCATCGTTTCTTCATTTCAAACGTATATCCTCGGTCCGGTAATAAAATCGAGTTGACTTCTTTCATGGTTCGTGTGTTGCATTCTATTGCTTCTGGTACCAAGGTCTGTCTTCCCTCTTTGATTTATCATTCCATTATTCAGTTTCGTCTCCATCCAGGTCATGGTGATATTCCGTTTAGTTATCTTATGACTGTTTTAGCCACTCACATGCTTGTCGATAAACTTGTTAATGAGGCACCAATTTCTCATCTTATTTTCAACAATTCCAATCTTAATAAGATGAAATTGGATCTGCTCCCTGGCCAAGTTGATGAAGGTGGAGTTGGTGGTGTTGGTGGTGATGCTGGAAACGAAGGGGAAGCTGGCGATCTTCCACAACAAGATGTTAATATGGATGACTTATTTGATGATATAGAAACTGATTCACTTAATGATCCAGATGATGATCCTTCTGATTTTGATGCACGCCTTCGTGCATTGGAAGAAAAGGTTGATAATATGAATATAGCCCATGATATGCGATTTAAGTACATGCGAAAATATCTTCGTCTCATTAATAAGGGGTTACACCAGATTGATCCAACTATCCCTGCTCCCTCCTCTGGATCAGATTAGGTGAATTATCTTCTGGATAGTATCACTTTATCTTTTTATTTTGAATATGTATTATGGATTATGGTTTGATAACATTGTCTTTTGGATATTGTAGTTTGGATTATGGATTATGACTTGATACTTCAGGATTATATTATGTCCTTTTATATCTCTTTCTCATTATCTGTTTATTCCTCTATATGTTATCCTTCCTATTGTGCCTTTTCCTTATCATTTTGTGACAAAAAGGGGGAGTAGTAAGCTAAAGCTAAAAGGGAAGTAGTATGGAAAGGGGGAGTAAATTTGTTTGAATTGATTGATTGAGAAGGATATGTGGATTGAAGTTTTGAGATTTTTATGTTGTTTACTGATTTATGAGCTATACTCGTATTACTCAGGGGGAGTAGAGTATTTTGTGATTTCATGGCTCATGATTCCTTATTATCTTTTATGCTATGTGTTTTGTCACAAATTTGACAAAGGGGGAGATTGTAAGTGCTATGATTTCATATCCCTTTGGTTGTCAAATTTTTTGGTGCCAAAACCTATATTTATGTCTTGTACATCTTGTGTTTTATGATTGAAGACTATTCATTGCAATCAAGTCATCGCATTTCAAGACAAGATCTTAAATGAAGAAAGTTTTCAAGACATGGATGAAGAATTCAAGTATTGAAGTCTTCAAGTTTGTATGTTCAAGATTCAATCAAGTTCAAGTTTAGTAGAAGACTTTGTCAAGTCCAGATCAAGCTCAAGAAGGCCTACTACAAGATTTGTATATTCTCAAGCTTCTCTTAAGGGTCATCTGAGTGTACAGACTTTTAATGTCCATCTCACTTTTAAGGTTTGTTTGACCTTAGATTGACCTTAGGTTGGGCTTTACTGTAGGTCATTCTGGATACATAACTCATATACTTTATTATGCTTGTTTGGAGTGTTCTAAGACCAGTCCTAGGGACTTCAAGACCAGTCCTAGCTTTTCTACGACCAGTCTTAAGTTTTTCAGGACCAGTCCTAGGTAGTTGAAGATTTTCGAATCTTTCTGGCTGTCCTACGACCAGTCCTGGACATCCTACGACCAGTCCTGTGAGTTCTACGACTCATCCTTCGACCAATCGTAGCCCTACGACTCAACTCCAGCAACCATTTTTGGGGTCCTACGACCGGTCATAGGTGTCCCACGACCGGTCGTAGACTGCCCAGGACTGGTCGCGGAACAGAAAATCTTATCCCGCGGAAATCTTTTGAAAATCTTTGGAGCTACGACCAGTCCTAGGTTCCTAAAACCAGTCGTAGATGGAATTTTTTAGGCTATAAATACAGCATGAACTTTAGAGTTTTAGTATAGTACTTCAAATCAATTCTATTCAAGCTTTCTTTAGGCTATACTCTGAGATAAGTTTGTGTTTATTTTAAGCTGCTTTGTGCTTATTTAATATTCTTTTTGCTAGCTTATTCTTATTTGATTTTGATCTACATTCCAATCTTATTAGAAAAGGAGAATTTCTGATATTCCTTCTTCTTGGATTCAAAATCAAATAGATCTATCTCGTTTGATTTAAAATCAATTAGACTTGGAACCATTCTTAAAGTGAGTATTGGACTTTGAACGTCGAATCGAACTACTACTCCGATTAGTTCTACCGGGCTTCTTCGAAAGGTGATTCAAGTATTTTACATGTTTTGTAATTTACTTTCTCTGGTTTTTGTTTGAGATTCGCCAGAAAAATCTCATTGTATTGGTTATCTGAGGAGAGCCAGAAAACTCAGATTGTGGGGTTTTTGGATTGTGTAAGCCCGAGATCAAAGACACAATTGTGAAGGTTTTAGGTGAACCTGTGAAACCTATTTTGATAGTGCATGCTAATATCCCCTGTGTGAGGATATTAGGAGTGGAGTAACAATCTGGGTGGCTGTTGGATAACAGTTGGTGTACACATAGGCGAACCACTATATATCATTGTGTCGTGGATGTGTTTTACTCTTTCATTCTTTTATTCATTCTGTTTTGTGGAGAGTATTTGTGGATGAATGTTGTAATCACTTCAAGCAAGTGTGGATGAATGTTGTAATAACTTAGGATTTATTTTCTGCAAGTTATTTTAATTTTCTTGCTTATTATTCCTTATTGATTTGTGATATAAAGGACGTTCTAGAAATAAAGTTGTCCTACCTTAAACCTCTGGGTTTTGGTGTAAGGTTGTCCTTAGAACTGATAAAGTATCAATCTCTTTATTTTAGGCTATTGTGATTGTTTTATATTCAGCATTGTGCTTTATATCTTTTATTATTCCGTTGTTATAAGTTTTATTTGGCATTGCCCTATTCACCCCCCCTCTAGGGCATATAGCTAGGCCCTTTCAAGTCCTGAATGTTTATTTCACATCCTTGTCCAATAGTAACCCTAATAACTCACTCTAGGTCAAATTTAAACTATTTATGGTCATTGGAATGGTAACTTGTCAAGATTCCAAATGGAACCAAAATTGCCTAATTCAGAGACCGTTCGATATCCCAAAAGCACGTTGGAACTCTTCAATCGTCATTTTTCAATATGGATTGTTAATCTTTCCAAATTGCGCGATACGATATAGACGCCTATAACTCCATCCTTTGATGTTGGATTGGGTCAATTTTTGGTCATCTGAATGGTAGTTTAGTGCTCTTTCATTCCTGACTGGAATCATCGTATTCCGAGACCATTTGGGCATTCATAGTGAGATCGCAGTCATCGGTCCTAAATGTTTCCTTCATCACCTTGTCCAATAGTAGCCCTCATAATTCCCTCTTCAGAGGTCAAATTTAGATTATTTCAGGTCATTGGAATGGTAACTTGTCAAACTTCATCTGGGACCAAAATTGCCTAATACAAAGACTGTTCGATATATTAAAAGCACGTTGGAACTCTTCGATCGTCATTTTTCAATATGGATTATTAATCTTTCAAAATTATGCGATCCAACAAAGATGCTTATAACTCCAACATTTAATGTCGAATTGGGTCAATTTTTGTTCATTTGAATGGTACTTTATTGCTCTTTCACTCATGATTAGAATTGTCATATTCTGAGACCATTTGGGCATCCATAAGTGGGATCGTAGTCGTCAATCCTGAATGTTTCCTTCATCTCCTTATCCAATAGTAACCCTAATAACTCACTCTTCAGAGGTCAAATTTAGACTATTTAAGGTCATTGGAATGATGACTTGTTAAGCTTCCAAATGGGACTAAAATTTCCTAATTCAGAGACCGTTCAATATCCCAAAAGCACGTGGGAATTCTTTGTTCGTCATTTTTCAATATAGATGGTTAATCTGTCCAAATTGCGTAATCCAACTGATATGCTTATAACTCCATTATTTTATGTCGAATTGGGACAATTTTTGTTCATCTAAATGGTACTTTAGTGCTCTTTCATTCCTGACTAGAATCATCATATTTCGAGACCATTTGGCCATCTGTAAGTGGGATCGCAGTCGTCGGTCCTGAATGTTTCCTTCATCTCTTTGTCCAATAATAACTCTCATAACTCACTCTTCAGTGGTCAAATTTAGATTATTTCAGGTCATTGGAATGTTAATTGTCAAGCTTCCAAATGGGACCGAGATTGCCTAGTTCAGAGACCGTTCGATATCCCAAAAGCACGTGGGAACTCTTCGATCGTCATTTTTCAATATGGAATGTGAATCTTTCCAAATTGTGCGATCCAACGGATACGCCTATAACTCAATCCTTTGATGTCGGATTGGGTCAATTTTTGGTCATCTAAATGGTACTTTAGTGCTCTTTCATTCCTGACTGGAATCGTCGTATTCCAAGGCCATTTGGGCATCTGTAAGTGGGATCGCATTCGTCAGTCTTGAATGTTTCCCTATACTTCTTATCCAATAATGACCCTCATAACTCACTCTTCAGAGGTCAAATTTTGACTATTAAAGGTCATTGGAATGGTAACTTGTCAAGCTTCAAAAAGGGATTAGAATTGCCGAATTCAGAGACGGTTCGATATCCTAAAAGCACATCAGAACTCTTCTATTGTCATTTTTCAATATGGATTGTTAATCTTTCCAAATCGTACGAACCAATGGAGACGTCTATAACTCCATCATTGGATGATGGATTGGGTCGATTTTTGGTCATCTGAATGGTACTTTAGTGATCTTTCATTCCTGACTAGAATAATCATATTCCGAGACCATTTGGGCATCTGTAAGTGTGATCGCAGTCGTCAGTCTTGATTGTTTCCTTCATCTCCTTGTCCAATAGTAACCCTCATTACACTCTCTTCAAAGGTCAAATTTAGACTATTTCAGGTCATTGGAATGGTAACTCAAGCTTCCAAATGTGACTAGAGTTGCCAAATATAGAGACCATTTGATTTCCCGAAAGCACGTCCGAACTCATCGATCGTCATTTTTCAATATGGATTGTTAATCTTTCCAAATTGTTTCATCCAACGGAGACGCCTATAAGTCCATCATTTGTTGGCGGATTGGATCAATTTTTGGTCATCTGAATGGTACTTTAGTGATGTTTCATTCCCGACTGGAATCATCGTCTTCCGAGACCATTTGGGCATCCATAAGTGGGATCGTAGTTGTCGGTCCTAAATGTTTCCTTCATCGCCTTGTCCAATAGTAACCCTTATAACTTTCTCTTCAGATGTAGAATATAGACTATTTCAGGTCATTAGAATGGTAACTTATCAAGCTTCCAAATGGGACCAAATTTGGTAATTCAGAGACCGTTTGATATCCCAAAAGCACGTTGGAAATATTCGATCGTCATTTTTCAATATGGATAGTTATTCTATCCAAATTGCGCGATCCTATGGGGATGCTTATAATCCATAATTTAATGTCAAATTGGTTTAATTTTGTTCATCTGAATGGTACTTTAGTGCACTTTCATTTCTAATTGGAATCGTCATATTCTGAGACCATTTGGGCATCCGTAAATGGGATCGCAGTCATTGGAGCTGAATGTTTCCTTCATCTCCTTGTCCAATAGTAACCCTCATAACTCACTCTTCAGAGATCAAATTTAAACTATTTCAGGTCATTGGAATTTAAACTATTTCAGGTCATTGGAATCTTAACTTGTTAAGCTTCCAAATGGGACCAAAATGGCCTAATTGAGACACCGTTCGTTATCCCAAAAGCACGTGGGAACTCTTCGGTCGTCATTTTTCAATATAGATTGTTAATCTTTCCAAATTTTGTGATCCAACAGATACGTTAATAACTCCATCCTTGGATGTCGGATTGGATCAATTTTTGGTCATCAAAATGGTACTTTAGTGATCTTTCATTCCTTACTGGAATCGCAGTATTCCGAGACCATTTGGGCATCCGTAAGTGGGATCGCTGTCGTCGGTCCTGAATGTTTTCTTCATCTCCTTGTCCAATAGTAACCCTCATAACTCACTCTTCAGAGGTCGAATTTTGACTATTTCAGGTTATTGGAATGGTAACTTGTCAAGCTTCCAAATGAAACTAGAATTGCCAAATTCAGAGACTGTTCGACATACCAAAAGAAGGTCAGAACTCTTCGATCGTCATTTTTCAATATGGATTGTTAATCTTTCCCAATTATGCCATCCAACGGAGACGCCTATAACTCCATCATTTAATGACGGATTGGGTCTATTTTTGGTCATCTAAATGGTACTTGAGTGATCTTTCATTCTTGACTGGAATCATCATATTCCGAGACCATTTGGGCATCCGTAAGTGGGATCGCAGTCGTCAGTCCTGAATGTTTCCTTCATCTCCTTGTCTAATAGTAACCCTCATAAATATCTCTTCAAAGGTCGAATTTAGACTATTTCAGGTCATTGGAAACGTAACTTGTCAAGCTTCCAAATGGGACCAAAATTGTCTAATTCAGTGACCGTTCGATATCCCACAAGCATGTTGGAAATCTTCAATCGTCATTTTTCAATATGGGTTGTTAATCATTCCAAATTGCATGATCCAACGGAGATGCCTATAACTCCATCCTTTGATGTCAGATTGTGTCAATTTTTTATCATCTGAATGGTACTTTAGGGCTCTTTCATTCTTAATTAGAATCGTTGTATTCCGAGACATTTGGGCATCCATAAGTAAGACCTCAGTTGTCGGTCCTGAATGTTTCCTTCATCTCCTTATCCAATAATAACACTCATAAACTCTCTTCAGAGGTCAAATTTAGATTATTTTAGGTCATTGGAATGGTAACTTGTCAAGCTTCCAAATGGGACCAAAATTGCCTAATTCAGAGACCGTTCGATATCCCAAAAGCACGTTGGAACTCTTCAATCGTCATTTTTCAAAATGGATTATTAATCTTTCCAGATTGCGTGATCTAACAGAGATGCTTATAAATCCATAATTTGATGTCGAATTAGGTCAATTTTTTATCATCTGAATGGTACTTTATTAGTGCTCTTTCATTCTTTGACTGGAATCATTGTATTTCGAGACCATTTGGGCATCCGTAAGTGAGATCGCAGTCGTTGGTCCTGAATGTTTCCTTCATCTCCTTATCCTATAGTAACCCTCATAACTCACTCTTCAGAGGTTAAATTTATACTATTCCAGGTCATTGGAATGTTAACTTGTCAAGCTTCCAAATGGGACCAAAATTGCCTAATTCAAAGACCGTTCGATATCCCAAAAGCATGTGGGAACTCTTCGATCGTCATTTTTCAATATGGATTGTTAATCTTTCCAAATTGCGTGATCCAACGGATACGCCTATAACTCCATCTTTGATGTCGGATTGGGTCATTTTTTTGTCATCTAATGGTACTTTAGTGCTCTTTCATTCCTGACTAGAATCGCCGTATTCCGAGACCATTTGGGCATTCGTAATTGGGATCGTAGTCGTCAGTCCTGAATGTTTCCTTCATCTCCATGTCCAATACTAACCCTCATAACTCACACTTCAGAGGTCGAATTTTGACTATTTCAGGTCACTGGAATGGTAACTTGTCGAGCTTCCAAATGGGACTAGAATTGCCTAATTCAGATACCGTTCAATCTCCCAAAAGTACGTCGAAACTCTTCAATCATCATTTTTCAATATGGATTGTTAATCTTTCCAAATTGTGCGATCCAATAGTGACGCCAATAACTCCATCATTTAATGACGGATTGGGTCGATTTTTGATCATCTGAATGGTACTTTAGTGATCTTTCATTCCTGACTGGAATCGTCGTATTCCAAGACCATTTAGGCATCCGTAAGTGGGATCACAGTCGTTGGTCCTGAATATTTCCTTCATCTCCTTGTCCAATAGTAACCCTCATAACTCACTCTTCAGAGGTCAAATTTAAACTATTTTAGGCAATTGGAATGATAACTTGTCAAGCTTCCAAATGGGACCAGAATTGCCAAATTCAAAGACCGTTCAATATCCTAAAAGTAGGTCAGAACTCTTCGATCGTCATTTTTCAATATGGATTCTTAATCTTTCCAAATTGTGCGATCCAATGGAGACGCCTATAACTCCATCATTTGATGATGGATTCAGTCAATTTTTGGTCATCTGAATGGTACTTTAGTGATCTTTCAATCCTTACTAGAATCGTCATATTCCAAAACCATTTGGGCATCCATAAGTGGGATCACAATCATCGGTCCTGAATGTTTCTTTCATCTCCTTGTCCAATAGTAACACTCATAACACTCTCTTCAGAGGTCAAATTTAGATTATTTCAGGTCATTGGAATGGTAACTTGTCAAGCTTCCAAATGGGACCCTAATTGCCTAATTCAGAGTCCGTTCAATATCCCAAAAGCACCTTGGAACTCTTCGATTGTCATTTTTAAATATGGATTGTTAATCTTTCCAAATTACATGTGTTTTGAACATGAAACTAATGCATTTGATTTGGGGAATTAGTTTATTCTAATGTAACAAAGAGAATGCATAGAACAATTATTATATTATTAATTCTGAGTTTATCTACATCCCTTCAATATCCCTTGATTCTAGGATAGATTATCTGAAATAAACAAATTGTAATTAACAAAGCTTGTATGTTAAATCTTGAATCCAACAATATTTTGACAGTTGTTTTGATCATCTCTTAGGACTTAGGAGGAATGTTGAATTGATTGACTAATCTCTCTTCCAAACTTGTCAAAGGAGAAACGATGAAGCTTTGAACTTAAATGCTTTCAGCAATTTCAGCAGCACCTCGGCCCCATTTAACCTTGGTCACATAGTGACCTGGTTGCGTGACCTGCACAACCAGTTTTCTAGTTACGCAATTAATGCAACTAGAGTAGTGGCTTACGCGGTCAACGCAACTGGTAGAGTGGGTTACGCGGCTCGTGCAACTGACCCTTTCTTCTGCTCCTCACTTCAGTCTTCTTTTAGAGCTCCGCTCTCCTTCCAAAATTTCTCTCTCTAAATGAGAGGGGGAGTGGGATATTTATAGGCCCCCACATGTGCTAATCTCTCGATCTTTTTGCCATGAACCCACCTTGATTGTGCTACTTGCACAACAGAGAAGTTGCTTGCACGATTTGCACAACGCCCAATCAATTACGTGACCCGTATAAGGCTGAAATTTTCTTTTTTACCTGTTAAATTGTTTACGCCACCCGCGTAAGTGCTTCGAGTGGTTGTGCGGTCTGCGCAATCATTACTTGTTGTGTGACCCACACAACTGCCATACAAGATTTCTTAGTTCTTTCTCCTTCATTTAATTTCTAATCTCTAGTCTTCCTTGATGATTTTTTTATTTTTCAACAGATGCCCCATTGATCCATTCTTTGTTCCCTTGAATCAAAGAATTAGGATCAACCTTCACAAATTTCTGTATTTTTTGAACTTGTTGTGCGACCCGCGCAACGTGTGCCTGAGTACCATACTCGGCCTTGTCTCTATAAATACCTGAACTCAGCTCATTTCCCTTACTTCTCATTCCTATAGCGGAGCTCTTACGAAGAAAAAAAATTCTTCTCGCGCAACTGACATTTTGTTGCACAACCCGCGCAACGATTTCTTCGTCACGCAAGGCTTGGAATCATTACGCTGCCCACGTAATACATAATCCGTTGCGTGATCCACGCAACCCCACTTTGGTAAAATTCCCAAACTTATCCAATTTTCCAAATTTCAACATGGCCCATACTCAAGCTTCTTCTTTTAGAAGAAGGAACCGCCCATTCTCTTCTAGATTAAAACAACCTCTTCATTTTCCTTGAAAGCATGTGGAGATAAATGAGGAAACTTTGGATCTTCATAACCCTTTCACCCGTAACCAAACCAATATCCCTATCAATTTACCGCATCACTGGTTGATTTTACACAGTGAACCCTTTGACCGACAAAATGCCTTTGTCACAGTGAACAACTGGGTTACGAGAGAGCCGAGAATTCTAACAGGATATTTGGGAGAAAGTGGGCTCTGCAAAAGATTGGGTGGAATTCACAAGATGAGATTTTTGTGTCCGCATTGTGATCCTCAACAACCTTCCCCTTTTCATTACTTCGAAACAGCTTAGCAACTCTTCTTTCTTGATAGATTACCCTGGAGTACAGGGAGATTTGCAGTCACAGGCCTACTGTCTATCTATGAATTTTATAGTGCTTGGGCTCGTGCTGTCGTTCGGAGACACACCATCATACTGGAGCAGATTATGCTTTCTGACGCAATTATAGCCACATCGGAACACTTCCATATAGATGTTACATCCTTAGATGCTTTCTTGATCATTGGTCTCCAATTAGCAACTCATTTCATCTTCTCCTAGGTGAAATGAGCATTACTTTATGGGATCTATTTTGTATAGCTGGTCTTCCCATCATGAGTGATATCTTTGATGCATATATACCTTCCAATGAAGAACTTGCTCTTGCATCTGAAGGAGGTGTATCCAAAATTTCTAAAACTACCCTTCAACTTTTCAATGCATTGGCCACCTTCCCTCATCCTAATCGCACACAACATTTATATTACAATAAGTGACCATCTAGCTTGATCTAAATTGGCTCACATCTTCACTCTAAAAACTCCCCTGAATTTTCTTGTACCTTCAACCCTTCCGGCCTCAATATTGTGTGAATCGTGGAATTTGAGAGGGAACGTATGAAATGGAACATTCTATTAGGGTCGGCACTCTCTCTACGACCCATATCTATTATAGGGAAATAACAAGATGGACTTAAAAAACTATAGTTTAGCATAAACTCTAAATTCAAATAAAAATGGAAAGAATCCTTGTAGAGGAAAGATGTAGTCGTTGACATTATAGTGAAACCCATGTAATGTCATCGCAGCACTTTCGACCCCTTCAGCCATTATCTGGAAGGCCAAACTATCCCAGGGATAGCTATTGAAGTCTTCCAACAAGTCCACTAAGTCAATATACTCCGTGTTGTACATAATTTTCATGTCAGTTTCCCTAACAAACCACTTTACGCATAATATTAGGGCTACCTTCACAACATCTTCATGCTTACCGCTGTCAATTATTTTGTTGAACACCTCTTGTACGTGTTTCTTTAGGATAGGATATTCTTTGAAGTACTTCTTTCTTATTGACTTCTTGGTACGATGAATTTTGGGTATAGAGAGGTCTCCAGTTTTCAACCCTATTGTTAGGGTAAAGTTCATATTCGTAAATTTCAAACGGTTCCCCTGTATCTCGAATATAAGATTACCTCTGTATCTCTCAAAAAGTAGGTGAAAGATAGATCCTATAAACCTAAATGATAGAATTTGTAGTAAAAAAAAAAAAGAATGGGGACTACCTAAAAATATTTAATATACTATCACTCTTCTTCAAACTACTCTTCACAGTATCAAACTACCACATCAGTGAACATCTGCAGGACAAGTTGGGGACTCCAGCATCAAATTCCTTACTCAAGGACTTGTCATCTATAAGGATGAATTTAAAAATATATCAACAATGACGTTCAATATTTAATGAAGCATAGTGTGAAAGTCGACTCCAAGTTATATGTTACATATTAGCCCGAGAACATCGTGAAATTAACTGCAAACTGATTGAAATTGACCGCAAAGTGAGTGCAATTGACCGAGAAGTTGTGAAAATTAACCAAGAAATGAGTGAAATTAATCGACAACTTCATGAAATTGGCCAAGAACTTATGAAAATCGACCAGACAATTTCACTTAATTCTCAGCTAATTTCACCTATTTCTCAGTTAATTTCATAAAGTTGTTAGTCAATTTTTGCAACTTCTCGGTCAACACGATGTTAATTTCAAGCAGTTATCGGTCAATTTGACTTGCAAACTACAAGGATGATTTAGGAAATATATCAACAATAACATTCAATATTTAATAAAGCATAATGTGAAAGTTGACTTGTTGTAGTGAGAAATCATATAGTGTCATTTTCCCAAATCGTCATTCATTTTTGGCAAATTCCAAGTCAAAGTGCCCGACTTATAGGTGAATTTAAACAAGTTTACGGCCAATTTCACTCACTTCTTGGTCAATTTTTTGAGTTATGTGTTACATTTTTGCCCGAGAACATCATGAAATTGATCGTGAACTGAGTGAAATTGGCCGCGAACTGAGTGAGATAAACCGCAAACTGATTGAAATTGACTGCGGACTAAGTGAAATTGATTGGGGACGGGGACTAAGTGAAATTGACTTAACATCTTGAACGAAGTTAAATTGACCACGAACATCATGAAATTAACCAAGAACTCAGTTAAATTAACCGTGAACATCGTGAAATTGACTAGGAACTGAGTGAATTTGACAGAGAACTCACTTAAGTTGGTGAAATTTACCGATTAGTGAGTGAAATTGACCGCAAACTGAGTGAAATTGACCATAAATTGAGTGAAATTGACCAATAAGTGAGTGAAATTAACCGAGAACTCGCTTAAGAAGTAATCGATCCATTTCTATAAGTTCTCGATCAATTTCTATAAGTTCTCGGTCACGATGTCAATTTTAAGCAGTTTTCAGTCAATTTGACTCAATCCTCGATTAATGTCACACAGTTCTCCGTCAAGATGTCAATTTCAAGCAGTCCTCAATCAATTTTGCTAAGTCCTCAGTCAATTTAACTTTGTTCACAGTCAATTTAACTCAGTTCACAGTCAATTCCAGTCGATCCTCATTTAATTTCACTTCGTTCTTCGTTCTTTGTTAAAAAAGCCTCAATGTGGGCCATTTGAGCATTAAATTTACCTCATTTTTCAGGTCATGCCTTAGAATGTTTAAATAAAATAATTGGATTGTGGACAGTGCGGATATATCATATAAAATACGGTGGGGGTTCACATAATGAAGTTAAGAATTTGAAATATACCTGCCATTCATAGCTTCTTTAATGGGGGCACCATTTTTGTCCTATCTTAGGTGGAAAAACTCAAAAATGACGTATCTGGCAAGTGTATTCTTGACCAAGAGAAGAAATAAATCAGAAAATGGGAATTTTATTGCTAGGGTGGACAATCATAACGAGGAAAGAAGAAATCAGAAAATGGGAGTTTTATTGCTATGGTGGACAATCACAAAGAGAAGAAAAGAAATTAGAAAATGGAGGTTTTACTGATAGGGCGGACAATCACAAAGAGGAGAGAAGAAATCAGAAAATGGGGATTTTACTCCTAGGGTGGACAATTACAAAGAGGAGAGAAGAAATTAGAACAAGGGGGGTTTTACTGCTGGGGTTGAACCATGTGAGGGAATCAACATCTTTCAGAAATTGCATTTCTGATAAAGCAGGGGCATTTTGGTCCTATAAAAATGAGCCCGTATAGTAGGGTAATAGTTTGGTAAAGTAAGTTTGGACGGGCAGAGAAATGTCAATGGCTTAAAAGTGAGGCATACAGCCGGAAAAACTCAACCAAAAATTAAACTGATCCAAATCTCATGTGCACCACACGGAGACAGTGGTGATTCACCATTAAAAGCGTATTGGGGTTGATTTTTCCTTCATCCAGTTGTGACCTTATCAACAGGTTAGATGGAAAATGAAATTAAGGTGGGCGTTGGGGAGTTATAAATGGTGGGAATTCAATCACCATTATTTCTTATGGTGTGTTCCACCTGAAATTTGCATCTACATGATTTTTTTGATAATACCATAGAATGATCTGAAAAAAACATATGAAAAGTGTGGATGTAAAATAAATACATCAACGTGGGTCCCATAGTTAGGACTGCATGTAACACCCTGGATTTTGGCTAATCTGGGATTTGACGTCCTTAGGCAGTGGGTCAATTAAAACACCTGAAAAATCGTTCAGAACCCAATTCCATGGCCAAAGAAACCACTTAGGATTAATTTCTTTAGAAACTAAGCATAAGATAGCTAACGCAACGTTGGAGTGGCTGGGAAACAGTCCCTGATCACTTTAAATACGTTCTAGAAGACCCAAATCGAGTAGAACCAATGACCCTATAATACTCTATAACCTCGGATCAAACTCTAAGCAGGTCTATTCTCTGGACCACATTGAATTTTTGTATTGGATTTAGACCGCGCATCGAAGGTCCGATACCTCCTATCTTAGACCGTTAGAACCGCCCAACTGGACTTGACAATCATCTCGAAAATCAAGTCAAACCGATAATCACAGACTATTTCGTTGAACCCGGACTGAAGAGACCGCGAATAGGGACAGATTTGGAATTTCAAATTCAAATCTGGCACACGACTTGACGCGTCAGTATTAAGCGTTCTGACCGTCAGAATTCATCCAGATTACACCCTCGGATCAGGAAAAATTTCTATTTATTATCATGAGACTTTCAGCCCTGATCTATGTGCGGTGACCGCTGAACTGAAACTGGTCCGCCACGGGCGATCTGCGAACCCTACCAGACTGAAAACTTAATACGTGCTACATCTGGTACGCATGAGCTTAAGTCCGATCGCAATCGACCAGGGGACCACCAGAAAGCAGCTTTTGGACCGAAACAGCCCCGATTTGGATATACCTCAAGTATACTTTGTTCCCAAGCCTGTTTTGGGCACATTTGAGCTTATAAAAGGGGTTGAAACCCTCACTTCTCTCACTCATCCGAATTTGCTAGAAACCCTAGCAAGAGTGAGAGAGAAAGTGAGAGTTTGTGAGAGAAGGTGGGAGAGCTTTTCCTGCTGCTGCTGTACGTGCTTAGGCAACGCACTCCGATCACTTTCCCGCCGATTCCTCCGCATTTTCAGGTAAGAAAAACCCTAGAAAGTTGCTGATTTGATGTTTCTTCCGTTTCATAGCCTGATAGTTAATAAATCTTGTAAAACAGGTTCTCTTATCGCTGTAGACGAAGCGTATACGCTCCGTTCGAATTTCAACATCCATAAGAGACAAGGTGCGGATATTAGACGCTTTGATTGACTGTTTCCAAAGCTTTCAATGACGTTTAATAGTAGATTATCGACGGCATCGCCGTTTGACATGTACAACATGCTCTCCGTTTCCTATTTCGTAAATTAACGAAGAATATGAGATTTAGGGCATTTTAGTTATTTGTAGGAAGTACGGTCTACATTCATATTTTGCTGACATGATTGACATGGTTTGTTGTCGCATTAGAATGTTAGGAATACGTGCATAGTTAGTTTGGCAAAGAGATTCGTCTAAATGCACACTTCGGGTCGACATACTATATGTAGACTTAAGTGTGTAGTGTGAGTCTTTGTATAAATGCTTGTATTAGTATGTATTGAATTAAATGATGTTATGGATTAGTTTGAGATTGGTTTCTCAATAAATATGCTGGTGTAAATGGTTTCCTTCATGTTAGCCATATGCATGATTTCATTATATGAATGAAATGCATGCGCTTGATGATTCATGTAAGTTATATGTTATAACATGTACTTAATGATTTCATTATGGTTTAGTTGAGATTGAATTCTCAATTAATAGGCTAATGGAGAGGATTTCCTATATGTTGGCGATATACATAATTTCATTATATGTGTGAAAGACATGTGTAGGATGATTTACTTAAGCTGTACGTTATAACAGGTGTTAACATGCTCACATAGTTGTATTTCATTTCCATTACTCTTACATGAATGCTGACATGATTCCATGATTGTTTGGGACTATACTTAGTCCAGGCAGTCGGTAACCGAGCGAATTCGTGGTTAGTTTATCTTCGCCACGAACGACGCGTCGATGAACGCGAGTCGTATTCTGGAGTTGGCGGTAGTGGTTAGGCCACACGAAGTGTTTTACGCACTTCATGTCGTTCAACTTGAGATGCGATCGTGCTAGTCGAGCCCGTCAAGTAACCCGACTGGCCATTGTATGTTCACCCTGCATGAGTCATAACTACTTGAACCTAGGGTACTGAACTTACCATTGTAAACCCTGTTAACCATGGTACCTTGATCCATAAAGACTCATGAGCCGGGCATGGTGGTATGGGACACCGTGGTCGAGCTGTCGGCCTACGCTGGGGCCACAAACCTCCCCGTAGTGACCAGTGAGCACCTAGACTCGTGAGCAGATTATGGTGGTATGGGACACTATATTCTAGCTGTCGGCCTACACTGATCAGGCGACGAGCCCTTTGTAGTGACCGCGAGCGTATTCTGAGTCCACGGGAGGCGACGACCCTTCCGTTGCAGTAGAGTACAGTAGGCCCGTATTGATAAGGTGATGGGGGAGCGGTGCAACGAGTGCGAGCAACAGCCCTGGCAGCCCTTGCAGCGACCTACGAAATATACATCGTATGAGATTACTAGGAGTGACGACCCTAGACAGGATCTGTGTTGGGATTGATATAAGGGAAGTACCTTAGTTTCCCAATCCTGCTGTTTGAATGGACTAATAATAACTTAAAAATCATATCACCATAGCATTGCATGTGCCTGGAAGATGTGGAGCACTCTAGGGAGTGTGGCATGCCGCGGTCGTAAGATGTTGCCGCATGAGGGTGATCCTCGGTGAGGGCATACATCACGTCATGTCATAATTGCATTAACAACAGTATTAGGATTGTTTGATTTATTGCTTTACTATTATCGCGTGATTGATTTGAGAACATGTTAATCCTTGCTCTATAATTCCACTGAGTTAGCTACTCACTCCCACGTTACGGGACGGTGTTCCTGGACACCCATCAGACCTTTTATGATTGCAGATGATGGCGCGGCCTGCGAGGCAGAGCTGGACTTGATGATGATGAGGAGGATCCCTCCTTTATGCGTGTTTTGATTGACGGGATTACAGGGAGGTTGATTAGATACTTTGACACTTGTCATTTTATATTTTTAGCGCACTCATGTATATTCGTTTTGTCTACTTTTGGAGTATACATGTATGTATATAACCTGGTAAAATATCCACACTCTGGAGGCATACAACAGTTTATATATGTTATACATACTATCACAGTCTTCCGCTTGTTAATTTAACTGTCTCTGGAGTATGATATGTTGTTCTAGCTTAATCTCACTCATGTTTAATGCGTTATCATAGACAACATTCAATCATACATATCTATGTTGCATAAATAACATTTTGGAACTCGGGAGTTGGGTTTTTGCTCGACCCCGCGATTTTCGGGATGTTACACTGCACCTTTTTGGGTAGGGTGGGCGCAACACCTAATCCACTCCCATTGTATGCCCACACTACCAATTTCTACTTTTTATCCCATATTCTAGTAAGAGAAATAATTTTCTCTCTATGCTTTACTTTTAACTCTCCAGCTTAATTAAACCTCCAAAATTATACTTTTCATTTCTAAATCCATGTTGTACTTGACCTTTTTCATATGAAAATATCCTTGTATTTTGGGTTATATTCCTTTTATTCAGCTATATCCAAAATTCCATCTTCTTCTCTAGCGGTCCTGGTGAAAAAATCTAGTGGGAAGCGACAGTTCTATGTCGATTATTCGGACCTGAACAAGGCCTATCCTAAGGATAGCTTCCCTTGCCTTGGATCAACCAGTTGGTGGACAGTACGGCTAGACATGAGCGACTCTCCTTCCTAGATGCATTCCAATTATAATCAGATCCCGATGCACCCCCCCAGACAGGCAGAAGACTACCTTCGTCATTGACGATGGATTCTACTGTTACCAGGTCATGCCTTTTGGCCTGAAGATTGCTGGGGCGATATACCAGAGATTGGTAAACAAGATGTTTGCCAAGAAAATCGATCGAACGATGGAAGTTTACGTCGATGACATGCTCATCAAGAGCGTTAGAGCATCCGACCACCTTGCGGACCTCAAGGTGACATTTCAATCCTCTAGGAGTACCGCATGAAGCTAAACCCAGCCAAGTGTGTCTTCGGAGTAAGTTCGGGCAAGTTCCTCGGGTTTCAAGTTAGCTAGAGAGGCATCGAGGCAAATCCCGAGAAGATAAAAGCGCTGCTTAACATGAGCTCGCCTTGGACAACGAAGGAGATCCAGTATCTGACTAGCCGAGTAGTGGCTCTCGATCAGTTTATTTCTAGAGCAATGGACAAATGTCTCCCCTTTTTCCAGCAACTAAAAGGTCACAAGAAAGCCCAGTGGACCTCTGAATGCGAGCAAGCACTCCAACAGCTAAAGCAATACCTGGGTTCACCTCCCTTGCTATCGAAACCAGAAGAGGGAGAGCATCTTCTCTTGTACCTAGCGGTCTCTGCCTTGGCCGTCAGTTTTGCACTCATTAGGGAAGTATGAGGCAAGCAACATCCCATCTACTACACAAGCAAAGCAATGGTACCCGCCGAAACCAGATACCCAAGCATGGAGAAATTGGCACTCAGCTAGTCTTCTCAGTACAGAGGTTGCGCCCATATTTCCATGCACATACTATCATTGTCCTGACCGAGTCTCCCCTTAGGAAGTCCTTCAGAAGCCTGACGTCTTAGGTCGGTTGATGAAATGGGCGATAGAACTCGGGGAGTTCGACATCCAATATTGTCCGAGGACTGCAATCAAGGGCTAGGCTGTGTCTGACTTCATAGCCGAGTTTACCATCCCAAGTGCCGATATCAAAGCAGAAGCAGCTGTCTCGACCCTACCTGTTCCCTCGCCTATCAAGGATATGGAGTCGGAGCAGAGGTGGTCCTGTATGTCGACGGGTCTTCCAATGCCAAGCGCGCCGGGGCAGGAATTGTCCTAGTAGCGCCTGATTCTACAACTGTACAGTATGCCATTAGGCTCGGTTTCAAAGCCTCCAATAACAAAGCAGAGTATAAGTCTCTGTTGGCAGGACTTAGACTGACAGCCAGTCTGGGGGTTTAGTCCCTTGAAGTGTGATGTGATTCCCAACTTGTGGTGAACCATATCTCCACCGAGTATGAAGCCAAGGAAACTAGAATGGTGGCCTATCTGGCCGAGGCTAGGAAATTGGTAAAAAGGTTCTGGAGTTGCACCATTAATTAGATTCCAAAGGCAGAGAATTTGTGGATTGACGCCCTCGCAAGGTTAGCTTTAGCCATGAAAGGAAAGATTCCTCAGATCATTCCTGTGAAATTCATGGAAAGTCCGAGTATCGACCGAACAGATCAAGAAGTAGTCAACCCGATGGAGACTACCCCAAGTTGGATGGACTCAATCTATAACTACCTTGTATCTGGTGAGATCCCCTAAGATAAATTGGAAGCCTGACACCTGAAGATCAAAGCTGCCCGATATATTATCTTGGACGGGGTCTTATATAAGAAGGGGCACTCACAGCCCTACCTCAGATGCCATCGACCTAAGGAAGTGGATTATGTGATACGAGAGATCTATAAAGGCATTTACGGCAATCACTCCGGAGGCCGAGCATTAGCTTTAAAGAAACTCCGCCAGGGATACTTCTAGCTGACCATTCGAGAGGACTCGAAAGATTATGTTTAAATGTGTGACAAATGTTAAAGATTCACGACAATACCGAGGCAGCCCGGAGAAGAAATGACCCCCATGACTGGACCGTGGTCATTCGCTTAGTGAGGGATCAACATCATTGGACCTCTGCCCACAGGGAAAGGACAGGTAAAGTTTGATATTGTTACAGTTGATTACTTCACTAAATGGCCCGAGGCTCAGCCCGTGGCCAAGATTGCCAAACAGAAAGTGATTGACTTCATCTGGAAGAATGTCATCTGTTAATTAGGAATCCCGTGCACCATCATTTCTGACAAGACGAGCAGTTCAACAATGATAAGTTCAGAGGCATGTGCAAGGGGCTCGGCATATCGAACGCTTATTCCTCGCCTCGGCATCCGCAGTCCAACAGACAGGTGTGTTGAGGCATAACAAAATGCAATCCAGTTCAAAGGGTAGTTTAAGTATTTTGGTAAAAATCCAGATCAAAGGGTAGTTTAGGTATTTTGGTAAAAATTCAGTTCAAAGGGTAGTTTAGGTATTTTGGTAAAAATTCAGTTCAAAGGGTAGTTTAGATATTTTGGTAAAAATCCAGTTCCAAGGGTAGTTTACGTATTCTGGTAAAAATCCGGTTCCAGGGGTAGTTTAGGTATTTTGATAACATTCCATGTCCAAGGGGGTAGTTTAGGTATTCTGGTAAAAAGGATTGAAAAGGATAGTTCGGTAAAAGAGGGTACGCATGTGTCATTTTAAGAGAGAAAGGTTATATACCACCATTTAAGAGGTAGCTTGGTGGTCACCATAGCTTAAGAAAAGAAGAAGATCATATGTAAAGAGATAGGTGGTGGTGATCACCATTCTGTAAGGGTAAATACCCCACTCCCACTCCATTTGAAGGGTTGGATCGGCTAGATCAGATGGTGGGCCAAAGAAATGAGAAAAAGAAGTCAGGAGAGAGAGAGAGAGAGAGAGAGAGAGAGAGAGAGATTGGCTGACAAAGGCTGCTACACATGGTCGCACAAGGGACAACTGTTGCGCGTGGTCACGCAAGGAAGGTTGCTGCTGCATGTGGTCGCGCAACAGGGCGAAGCTATGGACGCATAAAAGAGGAAGGAAGATTCTTTCTTTTACTGGGGTGCTGTTAATGCCCAGTACGGTCATTTCATGATAGATCCACACCGTCCAATGTCTTCCTCTAGAGATTTCGACCGTGAAAGACTAGTTTTGATCAACTGATTATGTGGCCCACCTGGATAATCAAACCTTGAAAGCCGCCGAACGGTCGTTTTCCAATCGCTGTAGAGATCATGTGACTGGACATGGTCGCCAAAGCTCAGCATCATCTCGATTATTTTCTCTCCCTCTATCTGTTGGACGGCTCGGATCAGCCCCTCCCTGCGTGATGGTGGCCCACTAAACACGGATAGAAGCTCTGCTTTTGAACAGAGTCAACGTACGTCGACCCTGTGACTTCTGAGGGCCCATTTACTGGAGTGTTTTGGAAAATCCACTCCGTCTGTTGGATTGAGCACGAAAAATCGTCCAGGATGGACTGCTTCTGGAGTAGGATTCGTATGATCCGCATGATCTTTTGAACCACCGTCTATTCCGTGTTCAACGGCTGGGATTCTACAATCGACTGCATGGAGAGGAAAGGACATCTAAGAAACGTTGATTCCCACCTTCTGGAGTGAATGGATGGCTTAGATCATCTAGTGGAGCGATGAGTGGGCCGCACTACATAAAATCGGTAGCGTGTGAAGGACGCTGTGCGTCTTTGGAAAATGAAGGAGTCGGGTCAGCGGCGCTGACCGATTTTAGTGAGTCTCGTGCGCGGCCGGCGCTCGCACACACCATGTACATGCGATGTACATGTAGGTTCCATTTTGATGTTCGTGGGAAATCGGTTCCGTCCATCTACTTTGGTATCTCATTTAACGCATTGGGACAAAATATGAAGCATGTCCAGATATCAGGCGGGCCCCAAATCATGATTTCAGGGGCTGATTTGTCAGTTCGGCCATTTCTACAATGATTCAAGAGTTGAAACTTGATGTGTATGGCTAATTTGTGGTTCTAATGCTGCACATGAAGTTTCAAGCCAAATGGACAATGGAAACCCCCTGATCTAACATTCTGGGAGACTTTTCAGGCCCGTTTAGCATGATCGGCCTGATTTCTTCAGGGTCTGGCCACACTGCAACGGGATGCTTCATATTTTAAGGAAGAATGACTAGAAGGATGCTCCATCTCATTGAAGATTGGCTGATCAAATCAGCAATTCCTTCTAAGCACCTAGGAGATGACCGAAATGGCGCCGAAATGCTGTCGAAATTTCTATCTCATTGGAAGACTGGTTGATCAAATCAGCAATTCCTCATAAGTACCTAGGAGATGACCAAAATAGCACTGTTATGCTGTCGAAAATTCCATCGAGCTATCTTATCTTTTATTTAGTACATTGTATTAATTGTACTTAGTTTTCAGAATCAAGGGAATCAGAGGATGTAAATGAACTCAGATAAATGTGATGAATGTTCTCTCATTGATTCTTTGTTATCATTGAATAAATTCTCCAAATGAAACGCATTTGTTTTCTTGTCGAAACAAGGTGGAGGTTTGAACAAAGTCATCAAGCACCATCTTAAGACGAAGTTTGAGAAAGCGAAAGGTAATTGGCCAGAAGAGCTCTCATTCGTCCTTTGGGCCTATAGGACTACAGCTTAGTCATCTACTGGGGAAATCCCCTTTTCGCTGTCTTATGGCTCGAAGCCGATCGTCCCATTTGAGATTGGCCTCCCAACAGCTCAGGTCAGAAACTACCAAGAAGATCAGAAAGCAGAGAAAATCGCAACAAGCCTCAACTTGCTCGAGGAAGCTAGTGATATCGCTCGACTCCGAGTTGCTGCTAGTCATCATCAAGTGGCATGATTTTACAACTCAAGGGTCAAGACAAGGCGGTTCCAACTAGAGGACTTGGTCCTCCATCGCATCTTCCAAAATATAGTAGAGCCGGGGGTTGGGATGCCCGGGCCCAACTGGGAAGGGCCTTGGTCAGGTCGACCCAGCCAGGCTCCTACCACTTGAAAAACCTCAAAAGGCGACATCTCCCCCACCCCTGGAACGCCGAGCATCTGAAGATTTACTATCCGTGAAGATTACTGGTCGCTGAAGGCCCTCAATAAACGTACTGCTCAGAGCTACGAGCTTGTTAAGGCCTTTAATAAAGTTCCTTCTTTCCTACATTGTCTACTTGCACAATTTATCTAAGATTATTTACGAACAGAAGAAGTTACCTCTCACAAGCAGAAGATAATGAACGGATCCCTTCAAGAAGGAGTCGGGACGTTAAACCCATGAAAATCTATATAGGGATCCCCTCATATGCAGAGGAAAAGCCTAGAGACGACCCGATTCCCTGAAAAAAGGGTCGACTCATCACACAATGACAAATCTACGTAAAACGATTAAGGAGCGTACCATTTGTGGGGGGTTGACCCCTCAAGGGGTCGGTCCTTAAATATTAACATCACAGAATCATCAAGATAATCAACACATGCGAACAAGCCATCTCCTAATAATTATCATTCATCAAAAAGTTGTCATAAAAAATTATCCATCTACATTGTTAAAAAACAATACAAGTCTCATTCCCTCTGAGTAGAGGGACCAGCTACCGAGCTAGGGGGCTGAGCGTCAAGAGCGGCTTCGGCGACAGGAGGGGCATTCTCAGGCTCATCTGCCTCAAACAGGTCAGCACTCTCCAGCTCATCAGTCGCGACCAATTCAGCATTCTCAGCATCTTTTTCAGTGAAAGCGTCGAGGTCAAGGGTCGGATGAAGCTTTCAGACCTCAACAAGGTAAGCATCGAAGCCAATATCATAGCCGAAGTAATACAGTTTGTCTAGCTCCTTGGCCCTCTCAGCTGAATCCTTGTATTCAGCCACGGTCGCGGTAGCCTGCGAGGCTGCTCGAGCCTCAAGCTCTTCTCGTAGTGTCGCTCGATTTGCAGATGCCGCAACCTCAAAAACAATCCGCTGCTGGGCCAACTGGTTCGTAACCATCAGTTGCTCCATATCGAGTCTCCCCTTCGCATCCTTGAGCCACGACTCAGCTTCCACAATCCTGAACTCCAAGTCCTTTTTAGCCCAACACAGATGCCTGACTTTGAGGTTGGCAATGTCCAAGCGAGCTTAGAGCTAGTTAACCTTGCCCTGAAGTGAAAGCTCCCTTGCTAGACCCTCCACAATAGCCTTTCTCAGCTCCTCTCACTCCACAGCCGAAGCCCCCAACCCTCCGTGCCTCTTGCTCTGCCTTCTCCACCACAAACTTGGCCCATGCTGCTTCTTGTTCTTCCTTCTCGGCCATAAACTTGGCCTGCTTAACTTCAAGTCGTTCCATCTCCTTCAACCTCTCCTTCACCTCCACCATCATTGGCAGCGACTGATAGCATATTGCTACATAATCATTCATGAAATTGCCATGGTAGCGGGAGAGTGTATCGGCTATCTTCGCCTCTGGTACATGTTTAGCCGCCCAGGGGTTCAGCAGAGCCATGTGATAACCGGGAGGTAGAATCTCTAGAGCGAGGTTGGAAGTCCCTCCGATCCCACTGACCATAGAAGCTTGAGTACCAACCTCGGGCCTAGTGGCATATCTAATAAGGACATCGGTTCGGCCGGCTAAGAACTAGGCCTCAGTGGCCACGTGGGGGACTATAGATCGTGCAGGGGTATCCGTACTAGGAGTCTCCCCTACTACCTCTCTCCCTACCCCAAGGGGACTTGCAACCATTGAAGGCGGAGCCTCGAGGGCTCGCTCCTCTGCAAAAGGTGACAAGATGGGGATATACTTGACTCTGGCAGGGGCCTCGGAAGCTCATGCCTCAGGAGCAAGGGTTGGAACAATGGTAGGAACAGCCTTGGAGGGGACTGCGGTAAGTACGGCTTCAGCTGGGATAGTGACAGGCGTAGTTTTGGTTGAGGTCCTGGCTACATCTAGAAAAGCCTCAGCCTCAGAAATCTTCCTCTTCTTCGGCGTCACTTTCGTCCTCGACTCGGAGGCAAGGACGACGTCCATTGGAGGACGTTGTGGCCTCCTCTTTGAACCGCCTGCCTCCATTCCTGCTCAAAATAGGGAATTAACTCAAGTAAGAACTACTAAACTACTGAATGTTAGCAAACCAATCACCAAAGGTCCTTGCCCCGCTTACCTAAAGTGAAGAGAGTGGGCCGGATTCTACAAAAGCTGAACGACACCAAATTCTCCTGGCTAACGAGATTAAACCAGACGCACTGGTCCTCAGGAAGCACTCGAACTTGGTCAATCTGCCGCTTTTGAAGATAGAGAGGTCGGGGGCCCCCTTCGGCTGAGCTGCAAACAGAAGCAAAGTACAAGTTAAAATATAGAAGGATGGATCGAACATGCAGCGTAACTAAAAGAAGTGTCTAACTTGTGTTGAAAAATTTAGTGGCAACTCAAACCTACAGTCCTCACAATTCAAAGGCAGGGGCCTCCCACTCTCCTGAAGTCCAGAATCACTTCCCTTTCCAATCTTTGTTAGAGAGGGAAGTTTGGTTACCAGACCCGGGATGCATGGGGTCCTAGTCGAGAAGTACCACCAGGCCTTATCCGAACAATCGAATTTGGCCATGTACAAAAATAGGAACCCATCTGGCGTCAGTCTCTGGTTCCCCGCCCGATGCCAGAGGATAAAAGTGGAGGCGAGGATCCTCCAGGAGTTCGAAACTAGCTGCCCAGGCGAGATTCTTAGCTGCGCTATCAGCTTGCACAAGAAAGGATGGATGGGGAATTGAAGCCCGCATTGGAGGGCACAGATGTAGATAGCAATCTCCCCCTCAGCTAGAAATCCTGCTTAGTTTGTAGGGGCAGGGGCACGGATGTGAACCAAGTTGGGATTTTGATAGTCTTCACGGAGTTGGGCCATCTAGGGCTCGACCAGAATCAAGCCCCAATGGATTAGCGGTTTCAACCTGCCTCCCGTGAGGCTCACCTTCGACCGCCCGGCGGGATCTTTGAGAGCCCTCTTTAGTCTCTTGCCTCTACTTTTGGCTCTCTGGGTCGGGGCCGAAGTGCCAAGGGGTATGGCCTCATGAGGGCCTTCAGACTCTCCGGGTCCCGACACGGTAGTCTCTAGTTCGGACTCTGAACCAGCTCCTTAGACCTCTTCCATTTCTTCAGAATTTCTCGACATGAAGGAAAAAGGCGTTAAATTGTTGGAAGACTCACAGAGCTACAGGCGATCTCCTCCGACAGAAACTTTCCTAACTCCGACAGCTTCCTTCGAGCTGAATCCCTTCTCCGATGGTCGGAAATCCCTTTTTTCGCTAGAGGGTGATTTTCGATGAAAGGCGATTTTCAGAGAAGGGCGATTTCTAGCAGAGGACGATTCAAAAGGAAAGAATAAGGAAAATGACGAGTGCGTGCGCGAGAAGTGTGAAGAGTGGGAACGGGAGAGGCTTATATAACCGCCCCATTACATGGCGCCATCATTGCAAGCAACCGTTCCTGAAGCCAAGGGGACTCGACACAAGCACCAAAGGACACGTGGAACAGGGCCATACATTCGAACTCATACTTCGAGGTCAGAGTCTTCTCAGCATTTAATGTCATTAATAATGCGAATAAATCCTCGTCCTTCCGTATACATGTGGCGTTATCTCCTTCACTCCGCCGATTGCGAATTGCAACCGTCGCCATGTGTCATTCGCCGAAAGGACAAAAGCCGAAGGGTTACGGCCGTCGTACAGCACGCGGATTCTGAGGCGCATATATCGCATTAATTGCACCCCGAGTGTCATCATGAGTAGAGAAGTGGGAACGACATTTCATTTCCCCAGGTGTTTACTCTCTAAAGTCTGGACTCGGACTAAGAGAGTAGGGGGCTTCTATTAAGGAAAAATCTGAACAAGGATAATTGAGGTCAGCCTGAGTTACCCAAACTGGCTTCGGGAGGAGGATTCCACATCAAGTATGAGCTGACCCCTAAGTAACGACCATAAGATAGTTGATACAAGCTCTCCACTAATGAATTATGACTCAGAACTACAATCCTGATTGGCCGACCTGAACCTTTGTCCTCATCCAAAGAAGGATGACCAGGCCGAGTTCTAACCCTCGTCCTTAACTCCATTTAGTGAACTCCGATCTCAGTGATCTATCGACAGACTCTGACTGCTAGTACTCGATCTCATGTCTTACATGATCTAAGGCCGAGTCAGAGTGCGAATACTCCGTATGTCGAGACTGAGGCTAAGCCCCTAAGCTAAGGCCTAACTCGGGTAAGGAAACTCCATATGCCAAGGTTGGGGCAGAGCTCTGGTAAGGGTACCCCGTGTGCCGAGCCAGGAGATCAATCCAGATGCGGACATGACTGAAGATCCCGCCCAAGGATACACGCCTTTAAGACATGATATGTCGCACGATCCAAAGATTGCGAATAATATTTCTACGATCACGATATCTCGTTGATTGAGTGAATATGCCGAGAGTAACGGACATAGATCGTCTAACCCACAGGTATAAATACCAGCAACCCCATTGCTACAGGTACGTAAGATCTCGCACCCTCTCTCTACATTTAACTTAGACCCAGATTCCCTAGCATTACTTAGGCATCAGAGGGTCCCTTGGCTGAGCTAGGGTCTCCTTTATTTACCCTTTTGTGCAGGACCAGGGTTCGTCGAAGGTTCGCTGCATTTAGTGGAGGGTGGTCCAGATTTTAACCTCAACAATAACCATGAGAGGACATATTCCACATCACATGCATGTGGGTGAGCTATAATATTCACCAATCATGAGGATAGACTCACGATGATATCATTAAGCATCCATCATTTTGGATCTATGATCGACCCACATAATAAATTAACCATCGAAAGAAATCAATGGTGGATTTGTGATTAGACCAATGATCCAACAATTAGATAACTCGATAATAAGATTTCAAGCCTTATTTTAATGATCAAATGGTGTGAATTGGGTCGAACATTCACATGTCAACAATAATGGTTAATATTTAGATATCACCTATAATGGTTATGGATTATTAAAATCATTCTTGATTCTTGTACTGTACATAGATTTTGGATTGGAAACTTTCAATTATTGACCATTATTTGTAGTTTATGATCATTTGACAAAAGAAGAGTTTACTTTAAATGAAGATGACTTTGATGCATAATTTATGATCTTAATAATTGATGGTCTTAGAAAATATGAAATATTAAACGGCACAAACTTTTACACACAAGCGCAAGATGAGATTCTTCCTCTTCAAGCAACATATTCATCATGTTTTGACTGACATAATGGAGAAATCAACTAAAGGCACAAGCGATAAGATTGTGTGTTATGATCACTTACAAAAAGTGGACATGGGGGGATACATTGGCTAGGCACTCCATTCTTAGCGTTCTGTGCAATGATCCCATTGAACCATTCAAGAAGATGGGTACTACCAAGCATTGATGGATACCCTTATAGAGAAGTTCATAGGCATATCCGCTTCAAGGTTGCGAGTCCTCGGGATGCATATTGGATGCTTGTGAATGCCTCCATGAAGGACCACTTAATTAAGCAAATGATCTCTAGCATGGTGCAGGCAGAGCACTTGTTCATCAACTAATACAAGATATAAGTTGTTCTTAAGACCTTACCAAATTCATGGGAATCCATAAAGGACATATTCTTACATAATAATTGTTTTAAGATTCTTGTAAACCTAACACACTATTTAGAGATGGTGTCGAGAAGGCACGCTACTAAAGCTTCGGCTACTATGTTGTCATTAAGTTTTACCAAGGGTAAGGCGACGAAGAGGCAGGGGAGTAGAAAACGTAACTTCACCTCTAAGAATGACCAAAATCAATTAAAACTATAATACGGAAACACCAAGCAAAAGGGAAGCATACCTTTGACGAGACAGATTCAATGCTTCATTTCTAGGGCATTTCATCTTTGGACTGCAGGGGTAATGTGGCATATGACAAGGTAGCCAGATAGATTCACTAAATTCCATCTAGTGAGTCTAGGAATCATGTGTGTACATGGGGAATAAGACATTTAAGGAAGTCCATGGGGACTTATCATTTTCTCGTATGAGGGGGACAGTCGTAGTCCTACATGACATGTTATACTCAACCATCGTGAGAAAGAACTTAGTGTTGTTTTACTCCTTTTTTTATAGATGATTATAGTATAGTTTGAAATAGCGGTGAAGACCGCTTGAGTTGAAGTAGGAATATGCCAATATGTCCTAGAGGAGGGTGAATAGGACTTTTTAAAGTTTTTAAGAAATATTAAAAATTCTTATCACACTAATCCTATCACAGAGTATAGATTAGGATTACTCAAAATTAACTCTACTGGCTTTCAAGCTTGGTAGATGATCCAATCACAAACTATTTAAAAAAATAAATAATTTATAGATAAGATTATGATGATTATGACTGTGTGTGTGTATAAGATGTAATTTCAGATGATCAGATAAAAAGGCATATAAGAAAATCACATAAATGAAAGACAATTCCAATCTCAAACACAGTCATTTTATAGTGGTTCGACTACTTGTCTACACTATCGGCTTCCACACTCAACCCTTGAGTGACCGGATTTCACTAAGGAGGTTTCCCATGGTTCACCTCAAACCTAAGGTTTTAAATCAGGTTCACCTTCAACCTTTACACAGAGGTTTCTATTCGGTTCACCTTTAACCCTGGAGTTTTGCTGGCGCACTCCTAACCAGATGTTTATGCCCACACAGAGCAAGGGTCCACACAACGCACCTGGATGTTTATGCTCTCCATAGAGCAAGGGTCCACACAACGCACCCCGCCCGTACACTCCCATCGGAGGCGTCCTTTGAGGACTTCAAAGGGTGAGTAGCACTTAAGACTCAATCCTAGAAAGGAATGATCACAAGTGTCTTCTGGACTCTAAGTACTTACAGATAAGTTGATGAGTCCCTTTTAGCGCAATGTTGAAGATCTCCTCCTTGATGTTGAAGGGTCTTCAGCTCCCTTGATCAGCAATACAAAAGATATACCTATATTAGGCTTTACGTCGGGTCAAGGTTATGATGGAATTCCACTCTCTAAAGATTTTCCTATAAGGAAGATAGAGTGATTCCAATCATCTATGCATTCAAGGCATCGCAGCTTAATGATTTGTCATTAAGGTAGTAACCGAAGGATCCTTGAATGCGAAAGTTCATTCCCCAATCCACTCTATTGAATATCAATGATGATTGTGGATTGGAGGATGAACTCTCTAAGAGAAAGGGCTAAGATAAATGATATAAAGTTTAAAACACTCAACAGTACTCTCTTCTTTCTCTTCCAGCAATAAAGACTAACCTCTCTATATATAGGCAAAAGGTTCCAACGAATATAAAACGGTCACATTTATGACAGAGTTCGATATCATCGAGTAAGAGTTGATATGATCGAGCGTATACTCTCGATTGTATCGATGATCCGCTCGATGGTACAAACTGCATGTCATTCCCTTTTGAAACCTTTTGTCGGTTGGTCGATGGGATCGAGACACACATCGATGTTATCGGATTTCGAACTCCGATTCCATCGATATATGGATCAATCTATCGACAGGTAAAAACAGGAGAGACAAGTCTTGAAGAATTTCAAGATTCAAGGATATGATCGGGGAACAGCCGATGTCATCGGAATTTGAATGTCGATGATATCGAGGCCTTGTCGATAGGATCGATAAATCGTATAGATTTACCTATAAGCTTGCTAGACGGTTTGTGTCCAGTCTCGATCCAATCGACCAGGTCTAGATATGATCAACATATAAATATCGATTTCTCGACTGGCACCCTAATCAACGATTAAAACAACCTGAAATTTATGCTGGAGGAAACATGCGTCCATATCGATATGATCGACTGACTCCCGATATGATCGATATTTGAGTTCAGATTGAATCGGACAGTCAACGATATATCGAAGCTCATAGTAGATTTCTTTAGAAAAACAGGGACGCCGGAAAACTGCCTGTCGATATTATCGATCCACTTTCGATAGGATCGATATTCGAATATTGATGATATCGACTGATCCGTCGATATATCAATAAATCGTCCAGATGAATGTTTGATTGCTAGACACTTTTTGTCCTCACTCGATTGTATCGATTGATATGCCGAGGACATCGACAGAGCAGGTCGATCATATCGAAATGTGAATCGATATAATCGACAGGGTAAGAAAACTTTAAGATTTTCCTGTTTAGTAAAACGTTTTCTTACACTAAAACCCTAAGATGTTTTACTTAGTTTTAAAGGGTTTTAATCACCTGGTGTTTTGGGACATGGAATGTGAGGCTATGATATACCTATGGCGAGCTTCCACACATCCAGTTGAGGCAAACTCTTGAGTTGATCTTCCTATTAGGTGTTGTTGTCCGACTGGCTCAACTTACACCGTAATTAACAAACCAGGGCACTAGTAAGTGCACTTTCATAGTTTTTAAGACTAATGAGAATAGTTTGTTTAGATAAAGAGTTATTTATGCTCAAATTTTATATAGAAATCAAACCTATTGTAATACCCTTAGTTAATACTACTATTTCTTTGAATGCTTTATTGTTGAAGGATTTATTTTCTATAAGATCTGAGTCTAAAATGATATATTAGATTGGGACACAAAAAAAGACAAATTAGTTGGATTAGCCAATAAATGATTACCTAGTAACTTATCTAAAATAGACCTACCATTATATGAGTATTGCATGTTAGATAAAGCAACCCAGGAGCCATTCACCAAGGCAACTAGATTGAATGGACTGCTCAATCTAACCCACTGGGATAAATACAGGCCAATTAATCACTCCACCCATCAAGGGACTATTTTATTCATGATATTCACCAATGACCATTCAAGATACAGTTTGGCATGCTTAGTTTTACATAAAGTCGAGGCTCTTTAATGTTTTAAAAAAATATATAAAACATTGGTTGATAATTAACTTTATTGAAATATCAACATTCATAGAACTAATACAGGAGAGTATACCTCTAGTATCTTCATGATCTTCTTCGAGTACGAAATAAAAAGATTGTTGACTATACCTTAATCCTCTACAAAAGTGGAGTTGCTAAAAGGAGAAAACAGGAGAATGATCTCACGTCCGATCGTCCGATCACGAGAGAGTGCGCTACTCACATTGATATATATGTTTCATATTGGCACATATGAATTTAAGAATACTTTCACCTTATGGTCAAAAGTCATTTTAATAAAGATAGATGCTCCCAGGAGAATGTTTTCATCACTATAAGTTATGGTTCACCTAGTTGCATTGGTTAAACTTTGGACACTCAAATTGATTGATCTAAATTGTCTATTAAGTCCATAGCACATTTCATAGGCCATCGTACAAAAATGGCATTGATTGGCTGATCCAATCCATCCTTGATTTGGCCTTATTTTCTATAGCCATCCTTGTCAAAGACATGGATGGGATGGTTATAATTGCCTAACAAAAGTGATTCTATATAGACTTGTAAGCACTCTATGACGATCATTAATAAAGCGATGCATCAAATTGTTTATTGGACCTACTTTCGTGTAAATAATCTTGACCATCCATATTAAAAAAAAGCTTGATTAAATGGTTAACATTTGTCAGATCAGTGTGGAGTCTGTGTGGTAGCCCATGAAGTGTACATTATTAACCAAATGAACAATTTAAATCAATTGATTAGACTAGCTAAGTGCGGTGCTCCTATCCGATGAGGAGCAATATAACTCGCAGTGATATGAGAGCATTGGAGCATCTCTTCAATAAAAACCTAAATAATTCCTGGACAGATGACTTTTTATCACAATTATAAGGTTATCTAAGAAAAATAACCCAAAAATAAGATTTTTTTTAAAAAAATAAAATCCCCAAGGGCCAGTTTGGATACCACCGGATAAGTTACTTTTTCTACTTGCATCAGTAAATAAGTGACTTATTTAAGATAAGTTTGGTTTATGATTAGTTATAAGTAATTTTTTACTTAAAAGTACTTAATCACTTCAGTTAATTTATTTAGCTTTTTTATTTTTCATTAGTTACTGAGGAGAGGCATTAGAGATGAAAGAGAGGAGTAGCTGATAAGTATGTTGTTTGCGGAGCATACTTATTTTCTTAATAAGTAGAAACCAAGATCGCTACTTGTAGAATAAGTAGCTTATCTTGTGCAACTTAAGATCCAAACTCTCCCTTAAAGACCAGGCTTCCATGCAAGGCGGCCTTGTCAGAAAGTCAAGATCTTTAACAAGAACCCATCAAGCCATCAGTCGTAGAACAAACTGATTGTACAAGTGGAGAGGATGGGCCACCTGGGTGTTTGTATGGCATACTGTCGAGCAGAATTACCCAAAAAATCAGAACGATCCAGCCATCACGTGGGCGAAAGTTCTCAACGGTTGTCCCTTGTTTTCTACTGTGGGAGTCGCTGCTATTCAACTCCTGAATTACGTGATACCCTGATGGGTTTCTACCAAAAACATACCTATACTATCATTAAATGAGTCACAAAAACATACCTATACTATCATTAAATGGGCCACGCCACAGAAAACAATAAACAACCATCAAAAAACCAAAAATTTAAGGAGATCGGTAAGACCAATCGCATTTAAAGAGATCAGTAAGACCAATCGCATGGGCAAAACTCTTCGTAGCCACACGACATATAGTGGGGATATACGTTGTGCACCGTAAAAGTTGGAAATGGGACTGACATTCCATTATCTGGACCATTCATCTTATGAGTGTCATCGTGGATAGATGGCAGTCCAACTCACCGTCTGATCCAATGTATATTTCTAAGGAAACTTACCAAAAGCCCCCTAATAATCAATATTATGATCTAAAACACTGAATTTATTTTTCAACTATGAGATCCCCCATATGAAATATTTAGGGGGAAAAAAGGCGTTTATATGGTAAGTAAACAACTAAAATTTCCATTCTTACACAAAAGCATCCGATGAAGAGGATTCTACAGTACATCAGACTATTGTTACAGATAGGTCGGACCATAGCCATTGGATGTAAGGTCATGTTTCAATCATCCAAACCGTTTATAATAATGGGCCTCTCCAGGGATAGTGGATACCATACCTTACCTACCCCCCCCAAAATAAATAAATAAATAAATAAATAAATAAATAAATAAAAATAAAAACCACTCTAATATTGCAAAATCTTTTTATCATTTAAATTGTTTCCTTAGGAAATAGACAGTTTTACTTATCCGTTATTTTGAGGGCCTTTGACTGAGAGTTTATGGTCTTCCGCTCTTTGAAGATTTTCAAGGCGACCACCACAAAATGGATCACTGAACATGACACCAAACCCAAAGCTTACAATACCAACATAAATGTCACCCAATGTGCAAAATTGCAAGGTTGTAACTGGTAAAGCTGGTTGTATGTCTCTCTTGTACACCCCAAATATCAGGCCACAGAATATCTCTACACCCAAAAGGTATCCATGTTGAAGCGTACGTGAACATACCTCAATTTTTGGCACATGTGCCAATATGTCACAAGTGTCAGAGGTCCATGCAATTCATTAGGTAGTGTAGATTGTGTTTATTTCAAGGCATTCATAACCTACAGCCTGTGCACACGCGCATGTGCTGAAAGCATGCTGTATACTATTCAGAAATAATGACAGACATCTTTCATAACATGGGACCCAAAATCACATTATGTAGCACATTAAAATTGGATAAAGGATTAGCTGAAAAAATGAGTAACTTTAATTAAAATTAGAGGATCAGTTCAACACCATCACTGGAGTTTCAATCTTCTCCCAATCTTATATTAGATTCCTCTGAATACCATGTTATAGCCAGTGGATGAAGACTGAAATCAGCACAAATATCTTCAGAACCTTTGGCCTCTATCAGCACCTGATCAAAGCAATGTAATTGGTTCTTTGAAATACCACAATCCCCACAACTACACACTTGAGCTCTCTGAGGAAAAATTGGTGGGTTTCCACTTGGACTTGCTCCCTGTAATGATATTTATCATAACAACAACTAATCAGCAGAGGAAGAGCTGATAATATTTTGCAACAAAGGAAATCGTGCTCACAGCATACTTTTTAGTTTAGTTTAGTTTTACTTTTTTTAAAAACGTTTTCTCATGCTTATATCTCAAACAGAAAAATATTTCTTAAAAGGACTAAATTAGCATGGTAAGAGATCATTAATCCGCCCTATAAGTGACTTACAAGCCCAACATTCGGATTTTTGAAAAGAGGGAAAAGGGAAGAAATGCACCAACAGCCCGCCTGCTCTCTCTCCAATTGCCGTGCGCCTCTTTCCGGTTGCTAGAGTTACAATCATCCAACTCTTTTGCGGCCCACAAGAAATTCTATTGGTGGGTATTCAATTACCATCGTTTCTTCTGGTGTGGCTCATCTAAGATTTGGAATTTTATTTTTTTTGGGCCATGCCTCATAATGAACTGATGAAACATACATCAAGGCAGGTCCCATGGTCCAGTCCATCATGGTGGACCATTGCTCTTAACTATTGCCCATTAAGATGGACCATTTTTATTTTATTAAACCATCTTGTGTGTGGTCCCATAAGTTATACAATGATCAGACTCTATAAAGGCTTTCGAGATTGGCATTGAGTGAGAAAGTCGAGTTGCTTCCAACAATTTGAATCATATATGATCCAACTCTATAAATGAGTTGTTATCAACATTTGCTTCTGGAGTTCTAGCTGATCTAATGTCTTCAATGGCCTCGAAAGAATCCATAGTCTCTTTGTGGGATGTTTCTTTAGTATGTTGCACTATTTTCTTATAGCCATTCTTCTTGTTGTAAATCCGGCAAAGAACCCAATCATCCAGCTACAACAAAAAGATTTCTTAATGAACCCAATTAAAATTTTCCCATAGTTTCTTACCAATTCTTATATTAAGCTATTGCTCTATATTATAGGTATTTTAAATCTGTGGGCTCACTTTTATGGCTATCTTGATAATTGTTTTAGATTAAGAATTGGCTTAAATATGTATTTAGACGGGCCTAACAAAATTGTATATTTGGTGCCAAGTTTTTTTCTTAAAATGTAATCATAACATTTTGGAATGATTCCCTACACTAAACTTGGTTCTATGTGAATATACAACTTCTTACCTGTAAGTAACTTATAGGTACCCAAACGCAAAAACTTACCTGTAAGTGACTTGCAACTTACATCCAAATAGGATTACCTATAAGTGACTTGCAACTTACATCCAAATAGGATTACCTATAAGTGACTTGCAACTTACATCCAAATAGGATTACCTGTAAGTGACTTACCTATAAGTCACTTACAACTTAAAGAACTTACAGGCATCCAAATAGGCCATTATGGGTTTTATGTCTGTGAGAGGATCTTGTTGGTTTTGTTTGTGTAAGAAAATTCATTTTGTTTGTGTGTGAAAGAGAATCTTATGTGCTATCGGCCCAAGGCTTTACACAATTCCATCAAGTTCCCAATTCTTATGGACCATTGGTTTATTGTGTCTAACCAAGGACAAATTGTGCGCCACAAATATCCTTGATATGAAAATCCTAACCAGAGATAGTCTTATGGGTCATCGAACCGAGTCTTCACACGATACACTTTGAGTTCCCAGTTCTTACAAGCATTGGTATGTTGTGTCCGACTGTTCAGAGACTATGCATCCAAAATGTCCTTGATATGACAATCCTAACCATTTTCGTTTGTGTGATGAAAATAGTGAGTTATAAAGAGAGATAAAATGTCCTACTGCTTCCAAGCATTCACCACAATATCTGGGGGAGGGGTTGATTGCATGGGTTGTGTCTGTGAGAGAAAATCTTGTTGGTTTTGTTTGTGTAAGAGAATCTTGTGGGTTTTGTTTGTGTGTCTATGAGATGGAATCTTATGAGCTATTGACCCAAGGCTTTGCACCATAGATCACCGTATCGGTATCAGATTGATACTATACACGATATGGGATTGTATCGGCCCGTTACAAAAATGTCCTTGATATGACAATCCTAACCATTTTCATTTGTGTGATGAAAATAGTGAGTTACAAAGAGAAATAAAACGTCCTACTATTTCCTAGCATTCACCACAATATCTTTGGGGGGGGGGGGAGGATCGCATGGGTTGTGTCTGTGAGAGAAAATCTTGTTGGTTTTGTTTGTGAAGAGAATCTTGTGGGTTTTGTTTGTGTCTATGAGATGGAATCTTATGAGCTATTGACCCAAGGCTTTGCACCATAGATCACCGTATCGGTATTAGATTGATACTATACATGATATGGGGTTGTATCGTCCCGTTACAAAAATTTGGTCATACCCCCCCAATGCACGCACAATTATTTCTCTCTCCTTCTGCTCTTTTGTTTTGCTTCAAACCACTTCAATAGATGAATTTGGAGGCATTTTTGGCAAGATTGGCAACAATTTGGAGGGTCGAACCAACCAATTTTGAGAGCGTTTGAAGAATCGAAGCTTTGGGACCCAATTTTGAAAATTTTGAACCCCCAGGCAAGATTGGCAACAATTTGGAGGATCAAAACAACCGATTTCAAGACGCATTTGAAGAATTGAAGCTTTGGGACCCAATTTTGAAAATTCGAAAAAAGGTCAAAAAAAAAAAAATCATTTTCTTTTTGTTTATTCTTGAAATATGTTTGAATCATTATTTTATGCCTCGATCCATCAAACTATACTAGATTTGCGATCAATCTGGTGTTTTTTTGGGTATCTACACTCGAATTTTCTAGATTTTCTATAAATGTTTTTTTATCTATTAAAATTTGATTACATATCATTTTGTTAATTTCTCTCGATTTTTCTAAATTTTCAAGAATTTTTTTTTTTAATTTATTTAAATGTGATGATCAGTGTTGTCAAAATCCTATGATTTACGATTTACGATATACGATTTTTAGTCAAATCTTAAGCAAAATGATTTGAATCCCAACCTTGAATCCATTTTTCTACGAATCCTACTATTTACAATTCAAATTATACTTCTTCACTTTTATTTTAAGCTTCACTTGGCTTTCATTTTATGTTTTTAAATTGGTGGGTGCTTTAAGAATCAATTAGAAAAGGTAAATTATTTTATTTGTTCTTTGTAAGAGATTAAATGATATATATTCTCTTCAAGAATCATTGTGGTTTCTTACTTCTTAACTAGTTGAAACACAAAATTGATGTATGACTTGCCTGTAATATTACTATGGATGGTTACGATCATACTGACTTATATGTATTATGGAAAGATATTTCGAAATCGAAATATCTTTTTTCATTGGTTTACAGTATTAAAGGCCACTTTTCTACCATGATTCTACGTTATGAAACGGTAACATGAACATAAATTCCTGCTTTTGTGGACTTCTAATATAGTGTTAAAGGAATCTTATTCCTTTTTTTTTTTTTTTTGACATAGTATTACTCGGTGCACATTGATGGCAAAGGAAGATTGATGAGTTTCAAAAAAAATCTCATTTATTTATACTTTTTCATATTTTTTTTCAATTTTTTAAGAAAAAAAAAAATCCTATGATTTACGATATGATTTGGAAGGCAATACGATTCAAGCCCTAGTAAGTTTTGTGATATGATAATAAATTTGACAACACCGGTGATTTTGTGGGGGGGGCGGGGGGGAATTGGACATTTCTGACTAGATCTAATCACATATTAGGGTTTTTTTGTGGTAATTTTGATATATTTTTCTAGTTTTTTCATTTTTTATAACTTTTTTCAAATGCAAACCAAGATTCATGCATGGGAGGGCATTTTTTTTTTAAAATCAAATGTACACCATATCTAATCATGGATTTGGGGTTTTCTGTTGAAATCGAAGTCAAGGACCCACTTTGGGGGGTAAAAAAAAAAAAAAAACTGTTGGACTTTTTAGGGAAAAAAAAAAAATCCTTCTTTTAAATGCAACCTTTTAATGCATGATTCATGTTTTAAAGCTATAGATCTATAATTTTGGGTGATTAAATTGTTATTTTTCATCATTTTTTCTACTTTTGGCTTAATTTGTGCATTTTCTGAATTTTTTTTTCTAAATAATTTTAGGAAAATAATATGAATGATATATCATAGATATGATCTACAACTAATTTTCTTGTTTTTAATTTTTTTTACTTTTTTTTTTTTAGATGACAAGGTGTCCCCACCCCTTTTTATTAAAGTTAAACATCATTGTTTTAAATATCTATTTAGTTTCTTATTTCATTAATCATTATGAAATTTTGTAACCCTTTCTATTTATTTTGGTATTTTTGTAGTGGATGGTTGGTACTTGTTGTGGAGTGTAGACTCGTTTGATATTGTTGATTTGTTGTATCTATTGGGTTGGTCCTCGGATTTGACAATTGACGACTTGTTGTGGACTGTGTACTTGTTTGCTATTGTTGATTTGTTGTATTTGTTGGGAATGACTTACTTGACTTCGGGTTCGAAAAGCCGAAATGGTCTGGAAAGAGAATGAACATGTAGTGTGGAAGTATGGGGAAAGAATAGGTGGAAGGAGACGGTAAATTATGTGTAAGTATTGCAACAAGAGTGTGAGTAGGGGCATAACCCAATTAAAACAACACTTTTCCCATTAAAAGAGTCAAGTGTCTGAGCGTGCAAGTGTCCTTTAGAACGCAAGGGAGGAGATGAGAAAATGGTCGGGAAAGGACACTTGCATGCTCAGACACTTGACTCTTTTAAAAGAAATCAAAGGTAAAAAGGCAATGAGGTTGAAGGAGAAGGCCACGCTTGATGGATGTATAGCAAAGGTGTTTGGTGTTCCTATGCAATAGGTTGATGAGGATAATTAATCGGAGGAGGACTCGTATAGGGAGATGGGAATTGCTAGGAGAGAAAGTTCACAAACTCAACAAGAGGATGAGTAACAGCATCAGATGTTTGGGAGAACTTGTTCGATTCGTGATGTGAGTCGGAGGAGTGGCGGTGGTTGTGGCAACAAAGGATTTATTTATTATTATTATTATTTTTTGTATGTGTGTATGTCACGACACAGAGCCGCAACCCTCTCGGCCCAACCCCCTTAATATTCACAATTTTGATGAGGATAAGAGGAAACTATGGGCACCTCTTGGTGATGAGACAATATATAGGAAGGTCAGTAGCAGGTAAAAGAAATTGAAGTAAATATGGTCAAAACGGATTTTAGATAATCTTGAAAATGCAGTTGGAAAGTTATTTTTATACGATAGTTTTCCTCCACATGTTGTTGATTCCCTCTATTTTCAAGAGTTTGTGAATGCAGCAACAGATATAGGACTCAAAAGTATTCAAATGAAATGTACAATGAATTATGGGATTATGTACAATCATTTAAAATGATATGAGCGAGTAGAGGATGCACAATCATATGTAATGGTTGGACTTGGCCCAACCAGATTAAGCATGATGAATTTCATGGTTTACTGCCACCTGGGTATAGTGTTCATCAGAGCTATTGAATCATCTGATAGGTGAAGAATGCTACTTAGGGCCTGTTTGGGGACCCAGTTTGGGTTTTTTTATTATTATTATAAAATAAAATAAAAATAAAAAAATAAAAAAAAAGACTGTTGGACTTTTTAGGGACAAAAAATCTTTCTTTTAAATGCAATCTTTTAATGCATGATTAATGTTTTAAAGCTATAGATCTACAATTTTGGGTGATTAAATTGTTATTTTTCATCATTTTTTCTACTTTTGGGTTAATTTTTGTGCATTTTCTGAATTTCGTTTTCTAAATAATTTTAGGAAAATAATATGAATGATAGATCATAGATATGATCTACAACTATTTTTCTTGTTTTTCAATTTTTTTACTTTTTTTTTTTTTTAAGATGACAAGGTGTCCCTGCCCCTTCTTATTAAAGTTAAAAATGATTGTTTTAAATATCTATTTAGTTTCTTATTTCATTAATCATTATGAAAATTTGTAACCTTTTTCTATTTATTTTTGTATTTTTGCAGTGGATGGTTGGTACTTGTTGTGGAGTGTGGACTCGTTTGTTATTGTTGATTTATTGTATCTATTGGGTTGGTCCTTGGATTTGACAATTGACGACTCGTTGTGGAGTGTGGACTTGTTTGCTATTGTTGATTTGTTGTATTTGTTGGGAATGACTTACTTGACTTCGAGTTCGGAAAACCGAAAATGGTTGGGAAAGAGAATGAACATGTAGTGTGGAAGTATGGGGAAAGAATAGGCGGAAGGAGACGGTAAATTATGTGTAAGTATTGCAACAAGAGTGTGAGTAGGGGGCATAACCCAATTAAAACAACACTTTTCTCATTAAAAGAGTCAAGTGTCTGAGCGTGCAAGTGTCCTTTAGAATGCAAGGGAGGAGATGAGAAAAAACTTAAAAGAAATCAAAGGATTTGAAATCCAGGGTGGATTTGGAACCCCTTGGATTTGAAATCCTCCTATTGTGTTTAGCACCATGGATTCAGAATCCCCTATAATCCAAAAGTAGCTATGCATAGTATATTTACAGGGGTTTGAATTTAATTAGTAAATCAACTTTAATATCTCTAATTAGTGTTCATATGTAACGTTTGACACAATGGTTGTAAATTTGTAATAAGCCCATTGAAATATATACTTTGCCCGAAAATGATGAAATTCCAAGTCTCAGATGGGTCACAAGCACAAGATCACATCCGAGTGACTAACCAACAATTTTTAACAATTGATTTACATGAACAAATTTTGGATGGCACAGATCATCATATTAAAGTAATTATAGTGATGCAATTGATAGTGCCCAATAGATTAATAGCCTAGTGACACACATGTTACACATGCAACTCTTGGAAGGATTTTAGATGTAATCCAAGCTTCACCTTGGATTTGAAACGCCCATTTATTTTATAGTGCCAAACGTACCAACGGATTTGAAATCCCCTCAAACCCCCAACCACCTCCCAATCTATGGTGCCAAATGACCCCTTGCGTATTTAAGTTGATGGATATGGTGGAAGAAATTGGGGAGAGTAATGTGGTACAAATTGTCGCTAATAATGAGGCATTGATGTGGGACCAATGCATGAGCTCAAATAATGTGAGAGATCAATCAGCAAATTTAAATTAATTAATGAAAACTATAAATCATGCTACCATCATCACAAATATTTGTAGCTGAGTACATTTAAGTGAATATCAGAATCAGATTGATGATTAAACCCATTATTGAAGAATGAGAGAAACGTACCGCTAATGCATTTTTCAAATGATTGACCTCTGTGGATCTTGCTTCAGCTAATTTCTGTGATTTGCGTAAATGGCTGAGAGCAATAAAAAGTTTCCGTTGTTCTTTCCGTAACTTGTACCCGAGAATGAAATAAAAGAACAGGACATACTCAGACATCTAAAATAAAGAAGCTATTCAAGGATGCCAAACATAAAATTTACGCAAGTAAAATCATAAATACCTGTGCTTCTAACTCAGCAATTCTCTGCAGAGAAGCTTGTTCGATGCAGGCTCGCCGTTTACATTCCTGTTCAAGAATCTCTGTGATTTGGTATCTCATTTCAGCCATTTCCTGGGTTAGGTCCTCTGCTTCTTCCTTAGCTCTTGACTTTTCTTCCCTCAAATCTTCCTAATAGACAGTTTATTGCTTTAAGGCATGCATGTTACACTTCTAAGAGTCAGAAGCAAAGTCTAATCGAAACTCAACCCAGACTCAATGAGCATCGAGCCTCAGTAGATTTCAAATTTAAGCAAGTACACTGTCTTCTCATAATAAAAACAAGCTTATGCTCTGTCTTATCCTTCGAGCACTCACTGGCTTAGTTGAGTAGTCTTTGAAGATTACTGACTACTCTAACTATGTTTTGAGACATTTTTTAGTAGGAAATAATGATTACATAAAGGACTACATGGATGGTCATTTCCATTGATAGCCGATTACCTTAAGTTGCTTTACTAGAAGTTCGGATTCAAGGATCTGATGCATCATCTTCTCCATTTCATCTTTCAGATTTTCATCCCATGCTGTTACATCTGCCAGTTTTGAAAGGAATGGGTCCAATGCTTCCTCACATGTGCTTCACACATAGCAATCAATATTACTAGGGATGTAGTGACATGGAAATTCAAAAGGTCAAGTTCAGTATGTGGTTCCTCGTAAAGAAGTGTATCATTTTGTTTAGGAACAGAACAAGGTCAAAATTAGATGAAAGTCCATGCAAGTATTTGCACCGTTTCTCAGATATGAATTTGGCTCACACATGTAAGGTGACAAGCAGAATAAATGTTCATAACCCATGCAAAATAACAAATCATGTCGCCTGAGGAATATACTGAGTCCCTATTACAGAACACCCATCAGATGCAATCATGTCTATGCACACAATTTGATTGTATATATGGATGAATGCATACCCACTCACAGCTGCATACGTTCATACATAGAAACATGCACGTACATAAAAATGTATACATTTTTATAATCAGCATAATATAAGATTTCATGAATCATATTTGACATCTCCATATGGCATAAAAATTCTAGCAAAGTAAATCCTATAGTTGGATGAACTGTGAAGTGAAGTGGCAATAGAGTTGGATATGGCAGAGAGGAAGTGTCTGTTTCAAAAATATTGTTAGATATATGAATATGAGGCGAGGAAGTGGGAGCAGAAGCGCTAGTCCGAAGCACGATTAGAAGCAGGAGCAGAACCTAGTTAGAAGGATACAGCAACTAAGAATATATCCTCTCCTGCCTCCAACATATAATCAAGATATTAAATGCCACCGGTCAGTGTATCAGCCCGCCCACTGACCAATATGATATGGCCCGTATCAGCCAATTTTTCTGGCTGAACAATATTAATAACTTCTGGAAAATGGAAAATGAGAAACCTCAGAATCTATGTTTTTTTGTTTTTTTTATGACATGTATTCAATAGTAGAATTTGCCATTCTTTGGTAGGAACAGTCTGCTGGGCAGCCTGTTCAAAGCTGAATGAATTAATCTCTGACTCTTAAATTCATGATACGAATGATATCATGTATTGAACTGTCAACATCATGATTTGTGATATATATAAATTTAAATAATCCAGTATATAATCATCTATCATCTAGGTCTACAAGTAGGTAGTAACTTACACTGAGACACAAATACATGTCTATCTAAAATGAACAATTTCCCTCAAGAAATTTGAAGGTAAAAAAAAAAAAGAAGGGATGAATAGTAGACTATTGCTATTTGGATTCTCATATGGCTAGATTAGTGAAATTTAACAACATGGGCCTAATCGAACACAAATTAAGCATGATTCGATAGATAAGATCAGGGCCTATTGCATTTGAATCCAACAAAGGGAGGCAGAAAAAATAATAATAAGATCATTTGCCTTCTTTTCCGATCTTCCCGTAAACCCAAACTTCCTTTAATTCACTAAATCCTGCTCAAATTGTTGGATTTGATCTTGTTTTATTTTGTTGAAAATCTCTCCCCAAGCTCCCTAAAGTGATATTTTGAAGAGAGGAGGAGAAATAATGAGATAAGTGAAAAAAAAAAAAAAACCAAATAAAACATGGGCTATATAAGCGTATCAAACATGAGACAAATGCTGCCCGCGTAATGTGATCGACAAGGCTATATCAGCCGATATAAGCAAATACAGCTTCTTCATCTGGTTTTTTTTTTTTTGGCCTGACCGGTTCACCCCCATAGCATATGTCAAGGACCGATACGATTACAATATGGCTATAAATAGAACCAATTTCAAAACCTTGCATATAAGATGCATTTCTTAACAAGTGACAAGATCTTCAATACATAATCTAACCAAAGGAAGGTTTCTAAGCCCACATGCATTTGCAGCCCTGCCTGACCTGTCCATCCACACAAACACATGTGGCAACATAGCACACGTGCAAGGTCCGAGATTTCAATCATGTATGCCATATTTTTAAAATCTTGTGGCCTCTAAGTCAGGGCATTCCACTCCTCCAGTTGGTTATTGTAAACGAAATGAACAGATGGTAACCAAAAAAAAAAAAAAATGTTTTGACCATCAATTGTTTTCTACAATGTGGCTGATGCAAGATATGAAATTTAAATATGATGTGCGAGATTTCAGGCTTAAGATCACGTTAGTTCAAAAACAATTACACAAATTCCATATCCCACATGAAAGTCCAAACCATTCAATTAAGGAGAATCTATGTGGGTCCAGGCCTACACATGTTAGGGCCTGATCTGTTAAAATTATAAACCAAACGATGCTCAAAGATAAGCAGTAATCATCCACACATACACAGCAATCAGTCTATAATCCAAAAGATTCACCAATTTCAATTCAAGGAACCCTAGAATGAGAAAATAGATAATTAAGGATAATGCAATCTAGGGTTAGGGTTTATAAAAAACTAGTATAAGAGGGTAAAATAAGAAGAAAACCTGAATCGGAAGACAATTCCCGTGTGCAGACAGCAACAATGGCCCAGATGCACCTGCGTGTGATCACGGCCGCACGTGTGTGGGGCCTGCTATTCAGAAAATGCCACTTGTCCCTAGTCGGCCAGGGATGGACTCTAAAACTCTCAAATCTCAGCTCGATCCGATGCATGGTTTGTGCATGGTGCTCCGCTGAAGTTTCAGCCCTCCTACAGGGCCAGATTCCGAAAATCTAGAGAGAAAAACGGCTGCAACTATTGATGGATTTGCAGATGGAATGCTTATAGGAGAAGAGAAATATGGATGGAAAAAGGTAGGGCCGAATTGGGATAGCTGTGGCTTCGCACCACAGTAGTTAGCCCTTCGAAGAAGGGAGGACTTCGCACCCAATTAGGTTTTCATAACTCGGAAAGGAGCAGGAAAACGCAGCAATTTATATTAATCTTCATTGAATTAAAAGAACTACAAAGGGTGCCTATTTATAAGAAAACCATATACCCCAAAACTCGCGTCATGTGCGCGACCTATTACTTAGCGATGAAGTAAACTAAAATAAAAATCAATCAAAGAAATCTAAAGCACTCATGATATTCTAAATAATATAAATAAGCAAAGCTTAAAGTATGAACTTAATCCGATTATTGGGCTACGATCATGAGATCCCATGGTGGGCTTTTCTTGATTGTCGGGCCCACTCTAATGAACCAAAAATCCGTCTTCTAACTAGGAGGCCCTCCTTGAACATCGTCATCGAGTCAGATCGACGGTGGGGCCCTCCCTCTCCTTCCGTACGTGCGTAGGGGGCGGCATGCTTGCGCGTGTGCGCGTGATGTCCCCATCAGTGGCCCACCTGAAGAGTGAAGAGGCCTATTTTTAAGTCGGAGATCTAATCAGTGTGCTCCAATTGGTGTAAAGCTCGAATCCAACACGTGTGGGCAGGATCAACATTTATCTGGCCATATTTGCTGGAGTCTCTCATTATCCCATTTTTTAAATTCAACGACCTAATTCCAGATTCAGCCAAAAATTTACTTTTCTTTGTGGAGAAGAGAATGGCCATGCATCATTGAAGGTGTCCTTATATTCCATTTATATCCCTGCATTTAATGAATTGTGACCCCTTCTCCTTCAGCATGAGGCAATATTTCACTCGACATGTCACAATTCTCCACCCGATACACAGCAAGTTCTACACATAGGTTTGTCCTTATACTCCATTGCAATCATTGGGGCAGCGCGCGTGATGTCCCCATCAGTGGCCCACCTGAAGAGTGAAGAGGCCTATTTTTAATTCGGAGATCTAATTAGTGTGCTCCAATTGGTGTAAAGCTCGAATCCAACACGAGTGGGCAGGATCAACATTTATCTGGCCATATTTGTTGGAGTCTCTCAGCATCCCATTTTTTAAATTCAACGACCTAATTCCAGATTCAGCCAAAAATTTACTTTTCTTTGTGGAGAAGAGAATGACCATGCATCATTGAAGGTGTCCTTATACTCCATTTATATCCCTGCATTTAATGAATTGTGACCCCTTCTCCTTCAGCATGAGGCAATATTTCACTCGACATGTCACAATTCTCCACCCGATACACAGCAAGTTCTACTCATAGGTTTGTGGTTCTACACACGGACACTTTCACAATCAGTACAACACCATCTTCCACCACTTCCACTACTGGTCATTGCAATCATTGTTTGAATTGTCTCTAATATTATCAAAATATCTCCGATATTATCGTTACCTCTAGCTTGGTGATACCGATAACACTAGCAGCGATACCGATAACACCGGTGGTATTAGAAATTACAAGCATAAGCAATGTATTGCTAAGTATCGCCAACACATCGATATGGTCAATATTTTCAGATTTGTAAGTTCCGGGTATCGCTTATATTGCCAATGTATCGATATCGCCAATATTTTTTACTATGTAAATTCTAGGTGACGCTTGTATCATAAGTGTATCAACGATTTTTCTATAATATCGCCAACGTAGAGATCACGGAAAGTTTGTTTATTGAAAAAAAAAAAAAAATCTATTTCAATTTTTTTATGAGCACATTGTTGTATGCAATTTTCAATTTGTCATTATTAATATAGATAATATCTCAAAATTTTCATTATCGCAACATGCGCGATATCAAGACCACAATCTTTTGTTTCCTTTCCAATTGTTGATGATTAAGTGGCAAAATATCATGAGTTGTCGATATTCTGCAATATTGATGGATGTTTGGATGGATGATTTGATGGTTAAATGGGATGGATGGGATGGTTAGACTATTTCTTATGACAACACATGCTTTTAAGCCCCCATTAAATGGAAATTTATTGTGTATACATTCTTTCTACCAAAAAAAAATCCTAAATATGCAAATATGTGTATTTTAGCATCTCCAGAATTTTCACCGAAAATTCTACTGTTTTCCTCATGTTTTCCCACATTTCCGGTTATCATTGATATTACCAGTGATATCGATATTGTTCCATATCCCCGGCCAACGAAACTTGTAGCAATACTGATACTTCGAACACTGATTGCAATCACATGGTGGATATTCCAACAACGGAAATCATGGAAGTCTCACATTTTACATCACCTCATGCTGGAAGGGGGGTGATGCTTTCTTAATCTGTAATATATCAGATGTGTAACATAGAAGCACACATCTTAGCCTTCACATATCTAGCATTTTTCTTGTTCCACAAGTTACAAGGAACCTGATATTGTATCGCAAATGACCAGTGTGTCTTCAATGTGCCTTTTCTATTTACTCCAAGTCGTGTCATTGTGAAGAATCTGAAGATGGGACAACCAATTAGTAAAGATATGTATTATGGAGGAATAATCTCTATGCACTGAAGTCACCAATCGTGGAGAAGATTCAAATCTTGACCGCTAAAAAGGGCATGTCAGCTTCAGTTTGGCATCATCGATTGGGATGTATTAGTCTTAGTACTTGAATAAAATTGTTTCTCGGCATAAGTGCCTGTCTTGGACTCTTGAAAGGTTGTAAATTTTTGTTATGCCATGGATATCAACCGGGAAAACATACTATACCAGTTTTTGCCTTCAATAATAAATTAATGCATTCCTTGACGTGAAGGACCCAAGTCCATTCTTCTTTGTCTAGCAGCAAACATTATATTACTTTTAAGGATGATTACAGTAGCATTGCTTGGATATCTTCTTTGTGTCAAATGTGATGCTTTTCAGATTTCTATTTCATTTACGGCACTTGTTGAGAAACAAGCTAGTTGTCTTATTCAAACTTTTTGAATAGATGGTGATGATGAATTTGTGTCTATTGAATTTCAGACTTATCTTCCCCACACCAAAAAATGAAGTTGTGGAGCAAAACCATAGAGACATTGCCCTTAAGAAAATCATGTTCATATATGTATTCTGGGCAGTCACTCCTTATCAGCAGTTTTATGGTGATATACATTGATTATATGATGCTTTGATCTTTACGATTTGTTTGTATTTTGTACATTTCATCCACATGCCATACCAACTAGTTTCATCGAGGAGCACTGCCTGTGTATTTAATGGCTATAGAAGTAATTGCAAAGGGTTTCGCATGATCATCCTGTCAAAGGACATGGTCATGGACATGCCATCGTTGCTTGATATGTTACATTTGATAAGAACTCCCATTGTCCTGAACATCATCATGTGATAACTCTAGTCCGACACTCCAACCGCTTCCTTCAATGCATTGATGAGGCATGTCACAACATTTCATAGCTGCTTCAATAGCCACTCCCGCTCTTTTGATGCTTATTCTCGTGAATTTCTATGAAATTCCTTACACTTCAGAAAGGATCCAACTTTTTCACCAGTCAAAGGAGATTCTTTTCAAACTTCATCTGCACTCGTTACCCCATTGTTGATTTCTCCCTCCCTCCCTCCCTACCTCCCTCCATGCCATTTCTATTCCATCTACATAAAAGATTGCATCTCAATATCAGTGTTTACTCGATAGATGGATATTGAGTTCAAACACTTTAGCATATTCATACACATGATCTTGGTCCCCCTCCTGCTGGTCAGAAGACAGTTACATGCCCATTAATACACTCTCAAATATGATTCGGATTTGATGAATCCAACAATATAGAGTGCAATTAGTAGCACATGGATTCTTAGGAGAACATGACCCACCGTGATTACATGGGCACATTTAATCCTGTTGTGAAGCCCACCACCATTCACAGTATCTTTGCTATTGCTTATACTTACCCTTGCATACATTGTAAACCTCAAGAGGAAGTATACATGTGCTGACCAGAATTTTATCAGGATCCTTCTTGTCTAACATATGTCAATTAGACAGAGGCTTCTCTGGTCTTAAATAAGCCCTGCGTGCATGGTTGTGCGGCTTTAGCATTCCGCTCTTTGATGAATGCTACATCACAGTTCAGCTGATCTCTCACCTTTTTATTCAACATAACTCTTAGTTGATTCTGATTCTCTACGTTGATGATATGGAGCTCACTGGCAGTGTTCAAAAGGAAATTGCTTATGTACACCATGTTCTTCAGCAAGTTTTTGCGTTGAAAGATATAGGAATCTCATCACTTCTTGGGTATAAAAGGTTTCACAGACCTCTCACGGGCTTCTTGTTACTTAGCAAAGATATGCCCTAGACATTCTTCATTGGTTCTCTATGCTTGACTACAAACCCATCTCTTCACCAGCTTTGTTTAATATGAAGCAACCTGCTGGAGATCCAATTCTCCTTTTGATGCCAATTCTTTATAGGCAAATGCATGGCAGACTTCAGTACCTAATACTTGCTGATGTTGGAAGGTATAGAATTATACTCAAGTTGATGAAAATTTGAAGGATTGAATTTCTATACATTTTGTCTGTTGTACATATACAAGAACTTTAAATAGACTTTGAATAGAACAGAACTATAACTGTTATCCTACTTAGTTGCCTATACAACGTATGCATTCAAAATTGAAAAGTTGTTAGCTATACTCCTAAACAAGTGGAGTTTGTTGAGGTGCTTTTAACTCCTGAAATAGAGGAGTCTTCTACGGATGAATTGGTCTCATTGACCTGTTCTTCTGCAGACGGGATGATCTAACCTAATAAGATGCGTTGAAACTAGATAGCGGATTAACTAGACCAATCAAAAGACAAAATAACACTAAACTACCACAAGTTAAAGAAACTCATATTTGTAACAGGTTAAGGTTCAAAACACCTACCAGTCCCGCAACATGATTCTTATAGAGTATCAAGTAATTAGGATCATGAAGAAGATAAGACTCCCTCTTAGCGTAGGTATTAAATCTGAACATTCATGGAATCACTCCAGTGGTAAGGGTTTTGCATGTTTAGGTCTGTTTCAAGGGTTAGGGAATATAGGGAATATGCTTAGAGTATCTAGCAAACTAGGAATTTAGGGTTTCGATATATAGATTTGAGGATTTAGGATCTTGGGGATAGGGATTTGAGGGTTTGGGGTTAATAGGCTAGGGAAATTTGGGGAAATTAGGTTTAGGGTTATAGGATTTTGGAGGAATTCAGATTAAGCTTCAGATTTAGGGATTAGGGTTTGGAAAGAATAGGGATTTTGGGATTCAAGAATCTTAGGGATAGAGTTTGGGATTAATGTTTAGGGGATTTGTAAATGGGATCAAAGGGAAGAAAAAAGTTGAAGATTCGAAGCAAGGGGGCCACAGATTGGGGTTGTCAGTACGCACACTGTTCACACAATATTGTCCCCATGGTACAGTTCACAGCTAGAGCTTGGGTTCAATTGGGTGTAGGTTAGGTCTAAGAGAGAAGAAAGAGAAGAAGATTAAGAAAGAGAGATGAGAAGAGAAGTACCTTGAGAGAGAAAACAAGAGGATAACTAGAAGAATCACTCCCCAAATGGCTTCACACCATCAATCCCATTGCAGGATGAATTGCTAAATCGCATAGCAAAAGATGGGAAACTATTTTTATTCATGGTTTATAATAATCAAACCCTAAAGGGGGTCCAAACCTTATATAGTTTCAGAAATAGACTTTCTCAAGAAAGAATTCTCATTTTTAAAAAAACCCCATCTCTAGTAAAACATAAAATAGTTCAAAAATAGTAAAATAAATGAGAAAAACTAATTAAAACAAATAACTCTAAACTATTCGTGGCTAGAGCTAGGCATCGAGTCGAGTCGGACCAGATTGGGTCCAACTCGACTCGGTCCAAAATTTCCATGGCCTGACTCGAACTCGATCCGATCCGGGACCGAGTCCGGGTCACCTAACTCAATCCAATCCGGTCAACTGATGGCCTGATCTGATCCGAGTCCGACTCGGTCAAGGAAACCGAGTCGGATCGGATTGGGTACGGTTCGGATCGGTCCTAATGTTTTTTTTTTTTTTTTTTGGGAAAATTAAAAAAAAATCCAAAAAATTGTATAAAAAATAAGAAATTAAGGGTAACTTTCCTAAGTGATTAAATAACTAAGCGAGACTCTTTTTTTTTTTGTTATTTCAATGTAGTATCAGATATTCGAATGTATTTTTATACATGTAAATGAATAAATGTACCTTCTAAAAGTTCGAGAGTATGAAAGTCTTTGATGAAGTGGGTCCTTGATCAATTATTTCAATGGTAGGTTCTTGACTCCTATGTTTGTTTTGCATTATTTAAAAAATGGTGGTGATTCTTAAATCATACACAAGATATAGTTTCATGAAAATCTAAGCCGTCAAAGTTGCTGACCTAACTATTGATGGTGCATGGCCTAAAAGTTTTACTAAGAGTCTAAGACGATGATACTAATTACCTAATTTTTCCATTTGAATCTCAATCACTCCATCCATCTAATAGCCATTGATAATATGGCTAACAAATTTATTATTTAAGAGATATACTTCATCCACTGTGTGGCTCATAATAAGAAATTAAGGGTAATGTGCACATACTGACATACAAATTAGGTAAAATTAACATGCACATACTGACATAAAACGAACAAAGTAAAATCAAAAGTAAATAAACCTAACATGCACATACTGACATATGGATTATGTAAAACTTTCACACGTTCAATAACCTCTGTATAATGAATGCCTTTGTGACATGTAACTAGATAAACCTTATCCGTAACTGTAACAGTAACCCCTTCCACCTCCACCTTCGTCGCCAAAATCATCCTTCGGTTCTCTTTTTACGGCTTCAACTGTAGAACTCTGGGCCGACTCCGAGTTGGATGTGTCTAAAAGATGGTCGTTCACCTCTGCTGAATTGGATAGTGGGGATGCCTTCTCATCATCCTCATTCATAGATGCAATAAGTTTTTTCAGGTGTTTTTTATGATCTGATTTATACAAGATTCCCAACTGCATACAAAAGGCTACGAGACTTTTAAGAAACTTTAATGGTTTACTCGTGTCTGCTTCAGCATCATGTTATCTCGGAGGTGGATGTTGTTGTCTGGTACTCCTTAATCTGGGCCTCTTTATAATCGTGTTCTTCTTATTCCCTTAAAATTCTCTCTTGTTCTTTTTCTCTACTAATTGTGAAAGGCCAAGATCCAGAGACAGTTCCTCTGCTTAACCCTTCTTCATTTAGAATAGGCCTACTTCTATATATTCTTTGGTTGGTTGTATTGGTTGTAGTTGTAGAGTGAGGAGTGTAGGAAGTCTTTGTATTTGAGTCGAGAATGACTCGAAATAAATCTCGGACTTCCTGAGAAGCTTTTCTACATGGTACGGCGTCTCCTCCCCGACAAGCCAAATGTAATTAGAGCCGATTTATTTTGTTTACAAATTGCTTTCCACACAACTTACATTGTAACTTTATCTTTCTATCTTGGGATTAGACTTGGACTCCATAATTCCAAATATCTGCCAATGCATCATCTTCCGATGACATATCTACAGGTGTATATCTTGTTAGGTTAAGACAACATTAAAAAAAAAAGTTATAGTCAGTGTTCGCAATATCAATAATATCGGCCGATATTACCATAATCGCTGGCCAGCGAGATGAAACCCATAAAAGTCCCTAAAATATATATATATAAATATATATATATATATATATAATAGAAATTTTTTGTATCGCGCGATATACCGCACAATATCACACGATTTTTTGCAAAATCCCCAATATTAGCGATACTATTGCACATTACAGAGCCAACAACCATTTGAGGAGAGAATTTCAACAATAAAAGGCCGGGAATGTCGGGTTTGCAATATTCTCAAAAAATTGAAAAAAACCCAAACAAAAAGAGGGAAATCCATGTAAGAGGGGGGATTTCGGTACCTGCAAAAGAAGTGAGCGTGAATGGAAGCTAAATCTGGTGGGCCACTCGATCAAGAGGTAGTGGTGCGTAGTAAGTGCGAAAAAAACCCCCGATTTTCCTATTTTTTCGTTGAACAGGGGAGAGATTTTATGCGAAATGGAGATTTCGACCAAAAATTTGCCAGAATCGTAGGGATTTTGGATTTGGGAATTGAGATTTAAGGTTCCAAAAGGACCGGAACCCTTTCTTGCCGTTAAAATGGCTTCCGATGCCATTTATGGAAGCAGATTAGGTGGTACCACACACCAACGACCTGGCTAGTGAGTTGACGAGTTCTGTGGGCCCTACAATGAAGTAAATGTTATATCCAAACCGTTCGTCCATTTCATGAGATCGTTCCAAGGGCTGAGCCCAAAAATAACACAGATCCAAAGATCAAGTGGACCACACCGCAAAAAGTAGTGGGAGATTAAACGTCTACCATTGAAACCTTTATAGGATCGCAAAAGTATTCGATCAATCTGATATTTGTTTTTTCTTGTTTTTGTGGCCTTATGAATAGATTAGATGGAGAGGAAACATTACGATGGGCCCTACTTATGTTTTAATAGTGGGAATCACTGTCCCACTGCTATTTGTGATGTGGTCCACTTGACCTTTGGATATGACTCATTTTTTGTTACATGTCCTAAAATGATCTCGCCAAATGGATGGTCGGTATAGATATAATAAATACATCATGATGGGGCCCACAGCTTTAATCCTCTTTTCATAGTTAATACGCACGTAGACATACACCAGTGAGACCACTGATATGCGGTACAACAACTAGTTGGCTTACTTTACAAATGGTTTATGGGGTCCACCTTGATGTATATGTTTTATCCATGCCATCCATCCAATTTTTCATATCATTTAAGGACGTTACGCTAAAACTTCAGCAAATCTCAATCTCAGCTGAACCACGGCATAAAAAGTGGTGAATAATCATTAAAAGCATTTTATAGGCCAAGAAAGTTTTGGGTTAAGGTCATCTTTGTATATTCCCTTCATTCACTTCTGGTTGACCTTATTGACAGGTTGGATGAAAAATACACATGACAAATTCATATGTTTTTAATGGTGAACGTTTAATCATCACTATTTCATGTGGTGTGGTCCACCTAAAGTTTAGATGCACTTAATGTTTGGGACATCCAAAAATGAGTTCAAAAATTGAATGGATGAAGGGGATATACAATAGCACTATTTTTTGTGGTAGGGTCCACTTGAGTATTGGATTGGCCTCAATGGTGGGTGTCATTGTCCCCAGTTTTTCTGTGGTAGGGTCCACTTGAGTATTGGATCGGCCTCATTCTTTGGCTCGGGCCCTAAAATGGTCTCTCCAAATGGATGGACGGTGTGGATATAACACAAACATAATGGGTGGGGCCACAATCAGCGTTCCACGCACATCGTTCTCTGGTTCATGCTCTAAAATGATCTCTTAAAATGGATGGATGGTATGGATAGAATCCATACATCGTGGTGGGCCCATAGTTAAGGGTCACCCTTAGTGTAGCCCTGAGAAGTTTTAATGGTGGCCGATTGGCCATTCAAGAATCACTGTTTCCTGTGGTGTGTTCCACATGAGATTTGAATCTGCCTCATGGTCCTATCAGGCTCATGGTGTGGCCCACCATGATATTTGTGAGAAATCCACTATGTCCATCCTTTTCTTTGAAGGCACTAGTTGTCCATTATGCATCATATCTGAATATAGTTAGTTATCTCGGTTCAATCAGACAACGTATAGCTTAAGACCCTATACAAAGGAAACCTATTATGTGCACTTCTATTTTGAGATTTTTATAATTTAAAAGTGTGTGTTGAGGTATTTTCTAATAATTCCTAAAGTTTCATTGAAAAATTCAACCAATTTCCCAATGTTTCCCCATGCTTCCCAAAAAGTGCGATAAATTATGTGATACAAACGATATATCCCGTGCGATAACCGATATGCATCTATATCCCAAGGGTGCAATACATTGTGCGATACCCCCTATTTCGAACACTGGTTATAGTGATGAATGAATGCAATTACCCAACAATATAATAAGAGATTTAAGCAACATTAACTGATTAAATAGTACAAATGAAAAGAGAGAAATATCCATCCACCCATAATATTACAATTTAAGCCATCAAAAAATAATTACAAATATCCTGATATAACTTGTAAGCAAATGCAAGAGAAATAGAAGGCAGTGTCTTATCCTGCAGCTACATGCACTATCTCATCTTGTTTGTCACTCTCCTCTTCGTCGAACTCCTCATCAACAAAGTTCCCTTTCCCCCATATCGGACACAGCCAATCCTGTGTACAAATGAGCACGTCAACCAATTCAGGTGTAAGTGAGCTTATAAACTTGTCTACAACCCTACTCCTCGTACTAAAAACAGATTCTAAAGCCACAGTTGAAATTGAAATTGATAGTATGTCTCGTGCATTTAACAAGAGCACAGGGCATTGTAAATCACGAGAGTTCGTCTTCCACCAGTTCAAAACATTAAATTCATCGCCTTTGGATTTTACAACTAGAAGTGGCTCCTTGAGATAGTTTTCAAGTTTTAATACAGGCGTCTACATTTGAGTCTCACTCTGTTGTGCCACGTAAGACATGAAATCATCTACCATTTCTTCTTACAGTTCATCAACAGCAGAACTAGAATCCACATGAGGAGATCTGTCTTTTGCGGCGCACACATAGAAGTTGTACAGATCATAGACTGTATCACGAATCTTATCGGCCTTAGGGACACCCATCGCACCATACAGCTTACTACATATGAAATCAACTATCATCATCTTGTATCGGGGATTAAGAACGACTGCAATAGCCATTACCAGACTACACTCATATCAATACTTATCAAACTTTACCTGCATACCCATGGTCATTAATTGTAAAAAGTCCAGTCCACTACTGCTTTTGCGCAAGGCATCTTTTACCTTCCAAAGTTCTAGCAGAAATATATTTGTTGCTGGATACTTGCTTCTCTAAAATTTCTTTGTACAATTGTAAAAAACTAAAAGGAACTTGCAAACTAATTCAGCTCTTGACCAATCATCTTCAGAAGGTAACCAAATATACGCACCATAACGCACAGCATAGTGAAAGGATGCATGTTTGAAAGCTATTGATGAATCCAACATTTCAAAAGTTGAATTCCAATGTGTCATGACGTCCAACTTCATCATTCTCTGAGTTGACAAATTCAACCACTTCATGATCTCATTCCATGTATGTTATCGTGAAGGTGACCCCCGTATGTACTTCACACTCTCTTATGTTCTCGATTGTTGGATCAATTGTTTTAAGGCCATCTTGCATAATCAAGTTTAGGATGTGGGCACAACACCTAACATGAAATATCTTTCCACCAAAATACAAGTCACCGGTAGCCCTAAACTAGTTTTGCAAATTTATTATCACGCTATCATTTGTAGAGGCACTATCTAGAGTAATTGAGGAGATTTTCTTCTCAATTCCCCACTCCACAAGACATCTGTACATGCGGTATAAAATCATCAGTCCACTATGAAGAAACGCAAGAAAACGAAAGTTTATAATTCTCTTGCAAAGCCTCTATTCGGCATCAACGTAGTGAGTAGTTAGTGACATATACCCCTTTCGTTGATTGGATGTCATCTACAAATCTGATGTCAGGCTAATTTGGGAAATCGACTCCAACTCTCCTTTCAACTTGAGCTTCTCGTTTTCATACATCTTCATGCAAACTCTCTTTATTGTTGTATGGGAGACCTTCTCGTATCTGGGGTTAAGGCATCTAGCTAATTCGACAAAAGCAGGACTCTCTACCATCTAAAATGGTCTTTCATCGGTAATAATTAATTTGGTCGTCAACTCATTCACCAGCTCTTTGTTATACTTGTAGATGGATAATGTACCCTCTGACAAATGCAAGTGTATGTTGCCCTGATGCCGGAGTTCTCACTTTTTATAACAATTCGAAATATGTTTCTACAGAGTTGTGGTCGAACCATCTGCTTGCTTAGCATACTGAGTCTTGCAGTACTTGCATTGTATCTTCATGGTGTCATTCTTCAGAGTCACTTCTTCAAAATCGTCCCACACTACCGATCTCTTTTTCGTTTTTCCCCCAATATGTGACTATGAGGTACTAGTATCAATGGGCACCTATTCAGGCACTAAACCTAATCCAGGAATCCTTCATCTTCAAGGACCACTGGCGATGTAACTGACAGATCGCCCGGGGTATTAGAAAGACCCTCACTTTCCATCTAATAGTTGAAAGATACTAAAACATATTAGCATTAGTAATCTAATGCTAAAAGAGTTATAGTAAATCCTATATTAGTTACCCATCCAAATTCTCATTTAAACCTCCACACCGAAAATTCGGTAGCATCTCCTCATGCCTCTCTAGATAAGTTGATTTTTTGTTACGTTCTGATGTCAAATATCTAAGTAATGTAAAGATATTTGTCATTGGAAATAAAATGGTAGAAACGTATCTAGAGAGAAATGAGGAGATGGACTGCAAATCAAGCATGAACATTTAAATAGATTATATGAAAGCATACTATCCATCTAACATTGAACTATCCAAAATGGGACAATTTGCGCAATTTCTATGCCACCAAAAACACATTATATCTATATATGGCCACATTGAAATCCTCAAATGGGCAACTAATTATCTAATTCACAATCACAAGTCACAATTAAATCCTAAATTAGTTACCCATCTAAGGATGGATAGATTATAATACTTTCATATTCTCATTTAAACATCCACACCAAAAATCCGGCAACATCTCCCCATGCCTCTCTAGATAAGTTGATCTTCCATTACATTCCGATGCCAAATATCTAAGCAATGTGAAGATATTTGGTATTGGAAATGAAACAGAATAAACATATCCAGAGAGAAATGAGGAGATGGACCGCAGATTAGGCATGAACATTTAAATAGGTTATATGAAAGCATACTATCCATCTAACCTTAAACTATCCAAAATGGGACAATTTGAACGATTTCTATGCCACCAAAAACACACTATATCTATGTATGGCAACATAGAAATCCTCAAATGGGCAACTAATTATCTAACTCGCAAATCACAATCACGAATCACAGTAATTTGCTAATTGCAATTAGCAATGTAAATGGTAATACTAAAAAGCAATGTAAATGGTAATTCCAACAAATTAACTACTAATTGCAAATTATACAAACATATTTAGTAGTAAGCAATAGCCAATAAGTAATAAGCAATAAGCAATGTAATACATATACAATTATACAAATATATTGAGCAATAAGCAATAAGCAATAAGCAACAATTTTATCCCTAACATGCAGATTAAATTGGTCCTATGAAGTCTAGTGTCTTGGTCTAGTTATATACATGTACAAGTGACCAACATCTTGCCATTTAATCTCATCTAATACAATTCCATACCATTTAATCCCATCTAATACAATTCCATACCATTTAATCCCATCAGATTGATAGACATTCATTGAACAGTTAAAAATGAAACATATACAACAGCCCTATTTCAACAAACAGTTTATCAACCAGTTAAAAATGAAACATATACAACAGTCCTGAGTTTGATTTGGCCTACCATAATAGTGTAAATCTACAATTCCATACCATCTAAATGTGTGTGACTATATGAACAAGTTGGATGGAAAATAAATGTGATAGTAGGCACTAACGAGGTTTTAACGTTAGGCGTTTAATCCGCATTGCTTTCAGTGATGTGGTACACTTGAGCTCTACATCTACCTCATTTTCAAACTCATGCTATAGCTCTGCATCTGCTTCATTTTCCCTTCATCCAAGTCTCACCATTAAAAATTCCATAGGCCCATTATGAGGTTTTCATAATGTTTATTTGAAATCCAACATATTAATAATGTCGAAAAGAACTGGCTGAAGGGAAAATAGAAAGATCAGATTGATCCAAAATCCAGTGGACCACACCGCGAGCCAGGGCAGGCGGACGGGACCACCAGTAAGCCAATGGACTGCATAGCGAGCTAGGGCGGGCGAACCACCAGCGAGTCATGGCTAGCTGACGAGCCACAACTGCACAGCGAGCCAGTGCGGTCCACCAGCGAGACAGGGCAGGCCACCACTCCAAAATACTCCAAAATACAGGATGAAATAAAAAATAATAATAAATAAATAAAAATGAAACCTACGGTACCTACCATATCAATGGAGATGATGAACGGTGATGATGAGTGGGCCAGGCTACTGAGTGGCCGGATCGAGATGGGTGCAGGTGCGGCGCTCGTTCGGGTAGAGAGAGAGAGGAATTTAGAGATTCAAGGTTCGGGTTGCTGGGTGCAAGTAGGCAAAAAGTAAAAAGTAAAATAAAATAAAATATATATATCTATATATATACTTATATAGACCCGATCCGGATCGAATCGGATCAGTCCGGATCAAATCAGATCGGATCAGATCGGATCGGATTGGATCGGTCCGAATTGACCATTGATCTGAACTCGATCCGATTTACGGTTGGATCTGACTAGGCCAACTCAATTCGACCCGATCCTGGCCTTTGGGTCGGATCCGTCCAGTTTCTACCCAGCTTTATTCGTGGCTAATGGGGTGGTCCACAATCAAGAGTGGCCCAAAGGTCCATCGTGCGCTATCCAACGGGCCAATCGATGTGTCCATGCAATCCAATGGTCCAAATGCTCCATATAAGCAACTCGCGTGCATCTTCCCAGTGTGGGGTCTTTAACGATGGCTAGGAATACGACTTGGGCCTCATGGACCCCATGAGATAATCGTCTAGCAATAAGTGCTCGGATGTCCTCATCAATTCCCCTCGACTAAGGAGATATCGCCTCCAGTGAAATCAAGCGTCGATGATGCTCGAGGAGATCCGTGTCTCATCGTTGAAGTTGTCTCCGTGATCCATATGTTGTTTGAATATGGCCTGCCCTTCCACTTGACGAGGCACTCCTGATAACCTTCATGTCATGTGGAAACCACTTGCTCATACCAGATATCCTCTATCGTCTCTCTTGGTAGGTGTGTATGGCAAAAGATGTTAGATGTTGGGAAGAATGGACAAGTATAGGCCAAGGGTCATGGGACAAGTCGAGAGAGCTATCGCCAGGATCAAGGTGATGATTTGAATAAAGGCTAATAGGTGTAGGTATTGGCCCGTCAAAAGATAAAAGATCTTCTACTTTGAATATAGATCTAAAACCCATGTCAGGTGGAAGATCCACAACATACGCATTATGTCCCAATTTACTTAGTATCTTATAAAGTCCTGCACTACGGGCTTGTAGTTTCTTAACGGCCCCTTGTGGAAACCGTTCAGGCCTCCTACGAACCATCACATAGTCACTTATCTGAAACTCTCTAAATTTGTGATGAGAGTTGGCCAATATCTTGTGCGTTTCATTGCCCATGCTAATCCGATTCTAACTTCGACCAACAAATCATGGATATGACATGAAAATGCATTTGTGAACTCTAATGGCCTATGGAATACTGACATAGGAACTGACTCTATTGTTCCATCCTTAGTCTCTCTATCAAATTCTTTCGTAGTGATAATATGGAGAGACTTAGGTTGTGAGTCTTGTGACTCTTCACTATTCTCACTCATCTTCGTGTTTTTTTCCTTTTTGCGGTGACTATGGGAAAAAGAGGATCCAAGACACCTAACAAATGCAAGGAGTGTGGTATCAATAGGCTTTAGCCTCTTCATTACTAGTACTAGTGACATCAGGCTGATAAACTTCTTCTTCGTACTCGCCTTGATCAACCACATCTTTATCCAACTCAATAATAATGAGGGCCATATTTTTCTCTTTTGTAGGACATTGATGTGTAAAATGTCCATATCCTCAGCAGTTGTAACATTGCATGGACTCATCAGCCTATGCACTTAGTACCAGCCAACCCTTTCCCCTTTTCGTCTCTGTGGGTGGGTCTCGAACTAGTAGGGCCATTGGGTTGAGTTCTAACATTTGGTCTGGCTCCTTGCAGAGTGGGCTCGATGTTATAATCTCTTAGATCAACCCACCTCATGAATGGTTGTTTCAAATATCGCTCCAACTCTTACACCACTTGATAGGCGTGCTCTAGAGTGCTCACATTGTGACATCGTCATGAATGAGGTCACGCTGGATCTCTGGGCGGAGGCCCATTCTAAAACAGGACAGTGTGACTAGAGGGTCCTTTCCTAAGGGATTGACATTGATCCAGGAGCATCTGTTGATAGGAAAGGGGAAGATATTTCTCTCTTAATATCTCTTTCATCTCAATGCAAAGAGAGACTAGATCCTCTCCAGATCTTTCCACCTATCGCTCCACATTCGTCCAAAACAAATTAGAGTGGCCCACCCGCTTCATCTTGGCAAACCACACACAGCGGGCATCAGACATGTCATACCACTCAAAGTAGTAGTCCATATCCGCCATTCAGTCGAGGAATGCCTTGGGGTCCGAGCGACCATCAAAACTAGGGGCCTCAACTTTAACGCCATTCATGGCCTGTGCATCTAGGTCATGGCGATCATGACACTCCTCATTATATGGTTATAGGTGCGCACCACCACGGCCAACACCTTGGCCACACCCATGTCCACCGCCTTCAACTTAACGCCCATCTTGAGAGTGAACATCTTTCCCAGTGACGAGGTTCACTTAAAGGAAGGCTTCTAGTTGATTGACGCACATGTTGGTCGCGGTCAATTGAGTAGCAGTGGTCCTATGGCGAGCCTCAATGGCCGTAAGATGGTTGTTGATAGCATGTCTCAAAAATCTGTTCTAAGTTCATGGTAGTAGGCTAAAGACCAAAACCACACCAGATCGCGTGGGCATGCACGAAAAACCTAGGGTGAAGACTCGACCAAACCCTAGAAGATCCTAGACAACTCTAGATGACCCTATATGACTCTATATGCACTAGATGCGCTAACAACCCTAGATTTAATGAATATGACGACCTATGCTAACCTATCAGCTTTGATACCAAATTTGATGCAGGACAGGATGATCTAACCTAATATGATGTGTTGAAACTAGATAGTGGATTAACTAGAGCAATCAAAAAACAAAATAACGCTAAACTACCACAAATTAAAGAAACTCATATTTGTAACATGTTAAGGTCCAAAACACCTAACAGTCCTGCAATGTGATTCTTATAAAGTATCAAATAATTAGGATTGTGTAGAAGATAGGACTCTCCCTTAGCATAGGTATTAAATCTAAACATTCATGGAATCACTTGAGTTCTAAGAGTTCTGCACGTTTAGGGTTGTTTTAAGGGTTAGGAAATGTAGGGAATAAGTTTAGAGTATTTAGCAAACTAGGAATTTAGGGTTTCAATATAGCGATTTGAGGATTTAGGATTTTGGGGATAGGGATTTGAGGGTTTAGGGGTTGTAATTCAATGAAATCTTCTCCTTTGCCAGGTCCATCAATTCATAAATGAAGCCCATTGTTGGCCTCTCCTCTGAATCTACTACTCTTAGAACACTTACCAAAGGAATAATGCCCTTGAAGCATAAGGCAGCCTGCGGCCAAAACTTTGGATCAAACATTATGATGGCCGGTACTTCAACTCCTTTTGTTCTTTTAACCCAAGCGTGAACACCATTGTTCTAATGCATACATGGCTTAAAGACCTTTCTTTAGCTTATAAATACTTCGAATGATGAGATGTGCAGTTGAAAAGCATGTCATTGCTAGCCTTAAAAGCTCATTATTATTTGTGAAGCTTCTCATCATGTCAAAGACGATTCCATGCCCATAAATAAGCTTGGTAATTGTTCTTGCCTCTTCAAGCATATTAGAATACATCTTCATCTTTTCGATATCTTCCAACATTAGGTCTATGCAGTGTGCAACATATGGAGTGCAATATATCATTCTTCTGTTCTCCATTAGCTTCTTCTCAACACTACATAGCTCGAATGGTTATTTGTGATAACCTAAACTACATTTTCTTCCCTAATCTCTTCCACAATATCATTACGATACTTAACAATTTCCATCTTTTATTAAATCTAAAGCATCGATAGACTTATAAAATATCATTCCGGCCAAAATATTTATCAAGAAGTTGATGATGCCTCTATTCTTTCCATCTGCTCATCTATCAGACATAATTGAGCACCCATAAACTCTCCAAGAATCCATGTATGCTTTCATTTAAATTGTTAATATTACTAACCTCCTCTTTAGTATCCATATTCTCATCTCATGCATGGATGGTGGCTTCAAACACTACCCAAACTTTCCAATAGCCTTGGACATAGCCAAGAAATATGGGCTATTGCACAATTTGAACGGCAAAGCATTCCCTTGTACGCCCAAACTTTCCAATAGCCTCACAAGTCTTCAGTCATACACGTGGAAGCCCTTATATAGATGGTTAAAAATATCTGATAGGTGTACATGTAGAGAAAAAAATAAAATGTACATGTAGAGTATTCTCCATCAACAATAGATCCCACAATTTGGATGGTCTAGATAGTGCTACACCATTTCCACGTGTGAGGAGGTTGAGTCACCAGCATTCTAAAAGTAGTGCTGAACTAACATAAAAGTTCATCCATAATATACTATTTGTTAAGGCAAGAACGAAAGTATTCTGTAGCGTACACTACATATGTTACACGCAATATAGTGTGTAGCATATGCTACACCCCATAGAGCATGTGTAACATGGAAATACACGATTTCTGTATACTATTTAGCATGGAGGCTATATTACGCCACATAGCTACATGCTATGCAGACACAAACCCAGGTCCAGCAAACTCATCTAGACTAAAACTCAGGTTTGGATCAAATCCATGGACCTTAAGGCTCGGCTTAAACCCCATCCAAAGAGGGATGGACCTAGGTGCCAATCCAGCCCATTTGCCACCCTACACATCACAGACATATATCACAGATATATTACCCATTTTCAAGTAGCGAGTATCATAGCACATCACAGTTTGCAACAAAAGTTCAAAATGGAAAGGAACTTTTGGTTATGAATCTATGCATGAAAGGTTTTAGTTGGAACCAAGGTATCCTGTATCCGTACATAACAGTAACAGCTTGACCCATTACACATTACAGAGGCATAACAGCCCCCTTTAAAAAATGAACTACAACGGTCTGTTATGGCCTAGCATAATGGCACTAGACCTTTACGCATAGTAACTGGGGAAGGAAAAAAATAATAATAATAAACTGGGATTTCTTCTTTCGACATGACTTGAGCTAGGCTTTGTGTTGCTAGGACCATTTACCTCCCAGTAAAGTATTTATAGACCTATTTTTGTCACAAAGGGAGAAGCCAATCACTTCTTTCTTCTCCTCCTCCCCTGCAAGGCTGCAACGTCTCTATTCAAAGAAAAACCAACAGCGTGGCTCCTTATGAACCTAGTTTTAAAAAGGGGATTTTTATACTCCGGTGGCATATGGCGCTTGATACACTTGCACCCAGAAAATTGCATACATGGCATATTAACTCGAAGTAAACCAGTTAAATTGTAGGACCACTGTTGATAAGTCAATCCCAAAATCAAATTGCTTGAATGATCGTACCTCTAATTTGGAGACGCTTGTTTGTTGAAAGAGGACCACTAGATATTTTTTTATTCAGTCCAATACACGTCCACCGATTTGATAGTCGGCTGATAAAAGAAGCATAATTTCAGGGCTTGTTTGATTTTCCAGTGCACTGGTAAATACCATGTAGAAGAGTAATAATTATTTCCCCATGCATTTACAGCATTTTCATCCGTACCTGATTTGACTACCTACTTTTTTGACACGAAAACCGAGAACATTACAAAATATTTTTGGGTCCCACTATGATGCATTTCACTTATCCACACCGTTCATCCATTATGCTAGCTGAATTTATAGCATGAGAAAAAAAATGAGGCATATCCAAAACTCAAGTGGACCACGCCATACGAAAAAGGGAATCGAATACTTACCATTAAAAACTTTGTGGGGCCACTGTTTCTTTTGGTGTGGGCCACTGAGTGTTGGATCTGCTTCATTTTTTGTCTCATGCTGCAAAATATTGTAGTAAAACAGATGTACGGAATGGATATATCATATACATTACCGTACAGTTCAAAAATTAAAATTATCTCTTTTGAACCGGTTTCAAAGGCACAAATTCCTATGAATTTTCAAACACGGTGAAAACATAATAATTACCTATTTGCAGTGTATTTACACTGGCTTTGAAAAAACAAACAGGCCCTCAGGCCATTTTCATTAGTGGGATGAGTTCCATGGATAACATAAATTTGGGGCTGATTTTGAAGCATCAAATGGTCCCCCAAATCGATGACAACATTCGTTCGAATTTTATTTCAATTTTCTCTTCAAATTTCTTAGGGGAAATGATGTCAAATGCTTAGGGATATGTATTAGTTGGATGAGAACCATAGATTGCATGAATTTGTAGCCGATTTGGGGGCATTTAAGTAGTCCTCCAAATCGACGACATTATTCATCCGAATTTAATTTCATTTTTTCTTATAATTACTTGAGGGAATGATGTCAAATGCCTACGGATATGCATTAGTGGGATGAATGCCATAGATTAGATTGCATAAATTTCGAGCCGATTAGGAGGCATTCAAGTGCACCCCCAAATCAGCGACACTATTCATCCGAATTTAGTTCCAATTTTTTCTAAAAATTTCTAGGGGGGAATGATGTTAAATACATAAGGATGTGCATTAGTGGTTAAGTTTCATAGCTTGCATAAGTTTTGAGCCAATTTGGAATCAATCTAGGACTGTCAAATTGATATAATCATTATCAAACAAGCCAAGACCACATTCTTACCAGAGAGTGAACTGCAACACCATCATAAACATGTTCAAAACCACAAAGGAATACATATTTAGAATGCTATCAATATTTCAGATTCTTCCCAAATTTTTTTGGATTGTTTTTTCTATGTAAAAAAATCGGCAGTTACAGGGGCATAACGGTTTTCAGCTGGGCTGTTACGCCCACTGTTTACGTGAGGAATAACTTGGTTAGAACTTACCAACAGGAATCTTCAATGCAAGCGATTAGTCTTGGTTCAAAGTCCAGCTGCTTCCAACTCCTCCCCGTGCCACTAAAATTTTTTTATGACTCCCTCCCCCCTCCCACAATCTCATCCACAGCTTTTTATCAAAAGAATTGGCTTTTTTTCTAAAGGACTTGAATGGCTAGTTCTCTATATTTTTCACATATAAAGATGTATTTTTATTTTATTTTTTATATAATATTCCACTGTACTCTAAGCCACTCCCACTTCTACATTTTATTTATTTACTTTTTTTAAATCCCTGCATCCGCTCCTGCTCCCCAAACAAATCCTTCATATGCAACTAACACCAAATTACAATTAACCATCTTTTTACTAGAGGTTGATCATTTTCTAACTAAATTTTAGCATCATGGCAAGCAAATTAATATATGAAGAAAATGATGAAGGCATGTCCTATTGTACAAAAGATATTAATAAGAAAAGGTTGCACGAAAAGTGTATGAAGATAATTAAACACATAATTAAATGTAACGGGTAATGGGCTCAAACTGCATAGAAGACAAACGTATAGAAACCTACCACATTTGTTTCAATAGAGATAGCATGTGCTCTAGCTCAAGATTGAACTGATCTGATATATCAGGGATGTAGAATACCGATTTGCTGCTGTTCTTCTGCCACTCCTCAAGATGCTCTTTGAATTTATGAAGAATTTTATTGTTTCTGTCAGATGTCACTAGCTTCTCATGTAATTCTTTGTTCTCCTTCTCCAAACAATCAATCGTATGTTGTGCATCCTTAAACCGGGCTTGAAGTTCATCAATCAATGCACCCATGCTAGCTTTCTCTTGAGCAGCTTGCTCACTGAATTTCTTAGCTTCGATGTACCTTTGCTCCAACGCTATTTGCTCAAGCTTCATGCTTTCTATTTCAAATTGGGATTCCAATGTAATAGATGAAACTTCTGCCTCAAGCTTCTCTATGCGTGAAATTGAGTTTTGCAACTCAACTTCTTTATGCTTTAGTGACCGCATAAGAAATAGACATTGAGCGTCTGATTTACCTAGTTCCTCTGTCAAACAACTTACTTTCTCATGTATCTTTCCAGCTTCCACAAGCTTAAGCTCAAGGCTGTGAACATGCTCACCCAAACAATTTGCCTCTACATTCCTAAGATTTAGTTGATCCTGCAAGTATTCTGCAAGATTGATTGTTTAGCCAAGCACTAGAAAAGAGATAGAACTAGGCCCAAGAAGATAATGTTCAGTTACAGTACTTGCAAAAGAGAGTTGCAATGAAAAAGAAAAAGAAGAAGGAAAATTGTAGAAGGAAAATAGAAAATTAAAAGTGACTTGCATATGGATAGGTTTCTTCAAAACATGGGGAAAATGAATGGTTAAAATTAAAGGTCAGGCCATTACCTATTTCTTGAGAGCAATTTTTAAGCTCTCTTTCCAGTTCCTCGATGTACTTCTTGTCCTCCAAACGTGAATCTGTTAGTGCCTTCACATCAGAGTCTAATTTCTGCATGCAATAGAGCTTGGAAAGTCAGATGCTTTGACTATTCGGCACAAAAGAAAACTAAAATATTTCCAGTATTAACAGTTAAGACTTGCAATATAATTTGATAAATAGACATTTCAGCACTCAAAAACCAATGATCACTAGTTCAAAACTTGATCAACACTCAGCTCGGCTGAGAACTTGTTTGGCCCCGCTCCAAGTATCGAATCCAAACTTCAATTTTGTAACAAGTAGTATATTGACTGCATTGATTTTTAGTAAAATCACGAAAGATTGCATTGGCTCCAAAATCAGACCAGAAACTTAAAAGGCCAACTTTGTAATTGAGTCCGAGTCTTTAAACTCTGCTTTAAAAAATCCAGTTGAGTTTAGAAAGGAGAGAACAGAAAATGCAAAATCTTCCCCCCCATTAGAGTCAATCCACATTGGGGAAACATGCACCTTGCTTTGGGGTAGCAAACATATGGTGAACTAGGAAGAAGGGTAACTGTTACACGTAAATCAATACATTTAGTAGAAGCATTTGCGGTGAATCAAAAGTCTGCAATTATATGTAAATTACAGATAGTTACTGAATGAATTGTATAAACCAATTGGAAATCAATGATCCAACATCACTGAAATATCCGATGCTACCCAAGTACAAGTACGACACAACTATGTCAAGGATAGAGCTTTTACAATTAGAACAGAAGTAATCTACACAGGTAAGGCAAGCATCTAGGAGTGTTTAGGAGACAAAAAGAAACATGTTTTGTTTCTTGAAGATATGGAAACTTGTAAGCCTTTCATACTGTGTAACAGGAAAACTCCCACCATTTGTTCAAATAGAGATTCATATAACCATCCTGATGAGGACATCCGAGCACTAGTCAGAGTATATCAGAAGAGGAGGAGAGGTTTGGCCCTAGTTCCAGCATCTCTAAGGTTGGATAATCATTATATGGGGCACGGATGATGCGGACATCACACCACCACTCCGTACATATCAGAGACATGGGCGTCGACGAGCTACATCGGCACTTTCACTTTGGCTAGGCGACTAATGGTGATCACCAGTGGTCATCGGCGAGCATTAGAACAACATGGATGGCATGGATCATATTTGGAGATTATTTCACCATTGATCATGTTCTACATGATTGTCCATTCATTGGATCCTCTTGCGTCCCATCATGGGGCCATCCGATGGTTGAATTATGTTGGACCATTTTGTCAGTTAGTTATTTTATGTTACTTAATGATGTGGACATTTTAGTTTGTGATTGGACTTTTGGGAGGGTAGGTTAGACTTTATACTTTTTAGAACATAATGGGTATTTTCGCTTTTGTTACTTAAAGGGTACAATTGTCATTTCAACCAAATTTTGCTATAAAATAAAGCAAGAGGGAACATCCAGCCTTAATTGTGAATTTGGAAAATTTTCTGAGGAGGCCTCGTAGTGTTCCTTTCTTCCTTTCATCTTCCTTCATCGTTGTGAAGGCTAAATCTTTAGATAGAAGCCTAGAGGGTGTGAAACCACTCTATCCTTCATCCCTAAGATCCTTCCTCTTTCAATTCATGCTCGATGTTTTGAGGTGGTAGATTCCTTTGAACTTTCAAATCCAAAAAGGTAAGATTTTATCTTTCATTGTCCTCTTTTGAGATTTATTTTATTATTATTTTACCTGATCCTAAGGGCCACCTCATTCCTTCCCATTATTATCGGACCCAATTCATGTGTAGATTCCAAAATTTTACCTATTGAGCCCAAATTGTTCCTAAGCTAATTGGAAGATCTTTATCTTCCTTGGGCCCTATTTTCCAAGCGTTTTGTTTGATTAAAGGGCTGATGACTGTGATTTAGCCTTAGATCATACCCGTCATCTCTTGGGTCTCACGTTGTTTGCATGTGCATCACATTTAGCTTAGTGATTTTCTTTTATATAACTTTGATTTTATATTAGATCTCAGTCACATAGTTAGATCTACATCATTCTACATCAACGGATCGCGTATGTAGCCACTTGGAAGACCTCACATGAATTTTATGCATCTTGGAAGGCCTCACACTGGGAATATGTATGTGGGCTACATATAGGAGCTTGATGGACATATCTAGACCATTGGATCGAGTTTTCACGTCATTTGGACTGTTAGATCTTGATCGTTGGAGCATCGTGATCATTGGACCATCATGACCGTGGACCACCCATTGGACATGGATAGTTCAGATTTAGTATTTTAATTAGTTTTAATCAGTTATTCAGCTATTTGTATTACTTTGGGGTTTATTTTATGTTTAGTAGAAATATGAGTGCTTTGGAGATATTTCAAGTAATGTGGTCCTTTTTGTTAAAAAGTCTTTCTTGAGACTATAAAAGCCTTGGATGTCCTCACCCTAGCCGATTATGGAGCATATGAAATAAAATTCTTCATTCTCTTTGCTTTGTGATGAAGTAAAACCTCATGTGATTACAGTGATTTGGTGTGATGCCATAGAGTGATTTCAAGTTATCATTCTCTCTCATTCTCTTCAATCAAAAGGTATTTCTTCACTTCTCTTTTTTTCTTTCTTTCTAGTTTTCTTTTCCACTTTCTCCATCAACAAACAATCCATACCTCCGTTTTTGTTCTTCCTTCTTCCAACCTTTATACCCTTAACCTAACCCGACCTAAACTTCCACTCAACCCACTCCCCCTGACCGTACAACCGTACAGCCAGTCTGTACAATCGTACAGACAGACTTGTATGGCTGTCCATACGGTCAGCCTTCCCTTCCCTCTTACCTTTTGTTTCCCTATTAAAACCCTAATTCCCAAACCCCAAATTCCAACCCTAGTTTCCCCAAACTCTAACCCTAAATCCTTGAACTCTAATTCTCATATCCAAAACCCCCAGATCCCCAAACATTATTTTCCCCAAATCTGAAAACCTAAAACTATTTCCCCAATTCCTTAGACCTCGAAATCAACCCAAGCCTACCAATCCTAAAGAAGTCAAGTCCTTCCCTTGCATGATGATTAATACCTATGCTTAGACGGAAGTTCTACCTACCATAGATCCTAATTAATTGATATTTTATTGGATCTACGTTTGCTAGACTGCCATATAACTTAAAAATGTTACATAACTGAATTTTTAAATTTTTGTGATAGATTCGCTTTACTTTGTGTTTCCATTGCTTCAATTAATTTGTTATTTAATTTTTTTTACATCATCTTAGGTTAAATCAATGTTTTAAATATTTTTACTGTGTAATGTATTACACCCTTGGGATACAGATACATATCGGTTATCGCATGGGATATCGGTTGTATCGCGTAATGTATCGTTGTTGTTGTGAAACATGAGAACATTGGGAACTTGGTGGAATTTTTCAATGCAACTTCAGGGATTGTTGAAAAAGACATCAATACACAGTTAGAAATCAAAACATTACGAAAAAAAGTGCACATAATGGGGGATTTCCTTTGTATGGAGTCCTAATGTATGCCTTGTCCAACTGAACTGATGCAAGTATATTTAACGTTTTTTCATATAATAAGAAGACATATATGGAAAAACAAGCAATACATTCAAAAGCAAAAGAAGAATCACTAGATCAAGTTACATACATGTTTGATTTTGTGTTTGGATACAAAGATTGCAACTAATTTGCGAGAAATTGAAAATTTTTTATTTTCCAAATTTTATGCACCTTGGCCCATTTCCCTAAATCTCGAAATTGAAGCTCCAAATCATTATTTTTCATGGAAAACATGAAGAATCATAGATTTTTAACCATTTGACACTGATTTAACATGATTTACAACAAAAAACTGGATCAGAAATTGAAAATGTTCACCAGATTGAATAGGTGGGATATATTGGCTTTACCTATGCGTTTCATATCGCACAGGTAGGATACAAGATATATCATGGATATACCGGCTGATATCGTCAATATTTAAAACATTGGGTTAAATCATCCTCCATGCATCACATCCACAAACATATGAGATGAAAATCTCACCTATGGTTCGGAACACAAATTATGAGTAAATGAACGACCATAGGAATGTGAGTTCAATCCAAAGGAAATTAAGAAGACGCTATATAAAATTATAGTGAAGTAACACAACCAAAATCAATGATCGAAGTTAAATACTCTGACTACATGTTGATTTTTACATCATTGGAAAACCTTGCAAAGCCTACTTGGCCTTTGTAGTTGTTGAGAAAATCAGTGTAAATAAGATGTTAGACCAAGTTTATGTTTGTGGATCATTGATGACACTAGGCAAGGATCCTTCCAAGCTTCTTTCACAATCCTTGCACAAAATGCCTCCCCTTATGCAAGATGTCTAGTCATGGAATCAACTATTTTGCAATCATGTTTCTTCTTCTAAAAGAACTTCCAGGATTGGAAAAGAGTTAATATTTCTTCCTCATCAACGAAGTCATCAATGGTTCTGTGAAACTCCAATCTACCTCCTGTTGACAAATCATAAATGAGGATTGGAGGATTTCACCAAGTCAGCTCCCTCACCAACATCAACGTCATCTTGGCCTTTACCAATGCATTCCATACTGCAGCAAACTCTTTCTCATGAAGTTTCAACATCAAGTTATGTAAGTTGTCACGAGTATCATGATCTATACCTAAACTACTACAAATCGCAACTTGTAATATATGGTGCGAAGAATACCTACTATTCTACCAATTTGAAGCACTTGGAAGATGTTAAGCTATCTAGGTGAACTAAAAGAAAGAAAAAGATATTCATATTAAGAAGAGAGGGAGAGAATATAGCTTGTAACCAACCAAACGTACAAAATTCAATAATCAAAATACTCCTTGCAATAGTTCTTAACAAGTATTTATAAATAAATAAAACATAACTTGGAGCATAAGTAACCTAAATTGTAACCAATCTTAATCATGACCTCAATCATCCTTTTGAAGAAAGGATTAAACTATCCATGTATTGAAAATTAAAAGTCCAAAAGATCCCTAATTACCTGGTGATAATCACAAGGGATTATTACATTGTGGAAAATAATGTCCTCTCTTCCTGATGATGACAAGAATATATAGAAGTGGGAGATATGTGACTCAGGTGTTGTAGTAGCTATAGATGCCGAGTAGATGTGTTAGTGGTCATAGTCAACAGTGACAGAGATGGGTTTGGATCTGTGGAGAGTTTGAAAGGTATGTAGACGACGATGCTAGATGGCAGAGACAATCAAACGCCGTTGTAGAAGATGGGCATAGATCACTGGTGCTGGAGATGTTGACAAGCATAGATAGTTGGCAACGGATCCATAGTGGCGGATCTAAGAGGGTTCTAGCTATGGTGCAATCGTCATATTTGGAGATGGTGATCACTGGAGATGGTGGTCCAGACTCAGCACAGTCGGTTCTACTGGATCCAAAGCTGGTGATGGTAATTGTGGTGTGGCTAAGAAATCCAATTATTATGGGAAAGATGAGCGGCAGTGTTGGGTTTTTTCTCTTTTTTTAAGGATGGACAGGATTACAAGCTATAGGCAATGTTTTAAATATCGACGATATCGACCGATATATCCCACGATATATCTTGTATCCCACCTACGCGATACAAAACGCACAGGTAATAATGATATATCCCACATGTTCAATCTAGTGAACATTTTCAATTTCAAATACCTTTTTTTTTGTTGAAATTATGTTAAATTAGTGTCAAATGGTTATAAATCCATTGGTTCTTCATATTTTTCAAGAAAAATCATGAAGTTGGAGCTTTAATTTCGATATCCATTGGTTCTTCATGTTCCCCAATTATTTTTATTTTTAAAATTTTCCTTCAACCAACTGTCAATTGAGACTAACTTCGAAGTATTTAGGAGTATTTGATGAAATGATCATCACATACATTCTAATTTCAAATTTTGAGTGTAGGTGGTCCAATTTGGGGGAAATTCAAAATTTCCCTAATTTCTCCCACAAATTGCTTGCAATGTTGCACTCCAAACATGATGAGGGCTGATCTACTGATTTTTTAAGTCCTTGTCAATTTTCAGAAAATAAAAATCATATTTTAATTAAAAATTATTAAAATATTAAATTTTTTTCAAAATTTCGATTCAACCCGGTTTCAATTGAGACTAATTTCTAAGTATTTTGGAGAGTTTGATGAAATGATCATCACATACACTCTAAATTCTATGTATTCAATTTGAATATAGTTGCATTAGATCAGTCAGACAGTGCATAGCTTAGGACTCTATACAAAGGAAACCTATTATGTGCACTTCTTTTTTGAGATGTTATGATTTAAAAGTGTGTATTAAGGTCTTTTCTAACAATCCTTAAAGTTTCATTGAAAAATTCAACCATTTTCCCAATGTTCCTCATGTTCCCCAAAAAGTGTGATAAATTACCTGATACAAATGATATCTAATGCAATAACCGATATGCGTATGTATCCCAAGAATGCGATACATAACGTGATACTGATATTTTGAACATTGGTTGCAGGTTGGAGTAGGACATGAAGATGGAATGGTTATATTGTAATGGGCATAGGGATGGATGACAAAATCGAAAACGATGGCGGTGGGCTAACAACACAACGACGATGATGCAAATAGAATGACGAAAGCATAACAATGGTAGCAAAATCATGTAGGATCGGCACCACCCTGATACCATTTAATCACAAGGAACTACGCTGTGGAAAATATTGTTCCATCTTCCACTGATGAAAATGACAAGAATATCAAAAGAGGGGAGATTTGTAGAGATCTTAATAGATATACATGTATCCATCCATATAGCTATCTATAGTATGTACCATTGTAGATGTTTAGCTATATACATATCCTATACTCTTAACACTTGGCAACTAAGAAACATAAGGAGGAGCTTAAGAAACTCAAATCTCATCAACCTACGGGTATCTTCACTACTCAACCTATGGGTATCTTCACTAAAGCTCTTATCGTTGAAATTATATGACATATTCTTGGCAAGCTAGGCATGATTGCTATTTATGCCTTACTTGAGGGGAAAGAGTGGACATGTATATTTCTGCACCGTAGACCCTCTCTCACTAAAACGTGGACCTTCTCTCTCTAGATCATGGGCAGTCTTTTGTACTCTTATTTCTCTTATTATTTTTGTTTCTTTATTTTTCTATTTTTCCCTTGGTTCCAAGGGTATTTTATGCAATTTGGAACATCACTTAACATAAATAAGAAGAGGGTTGGACGTCCAGCCCTAGTTTGATTTTTTTCTCTCTAAGGCTTTTTTCTCTCTTACACTTCGATACCATGTTAGGGAGAATAAAGAACTTAGGGAAAAGAAAAACTTAGTTAGGATTGGTCAACCAACCCATTCCCTTGAATATTAAGATGATTACTAAATTACATAAAGTGCCTTTAGCATAAAGAGTAAAAATGGAGGGAAAAAACAAAAGCCTTGTTAAGAGTATGTCTACATATATTATTAGTGAGCAGCTATACGTTTGATAATATCCTTGTAGGTTGTTATGAGCCCAAAACTTGTCTGAGGCAACTTAGTTTGGCAAGCTCCAAATACCAACTCCATACTCCAATTTTATAAAATCAGCCTAGTCAACAATCAACACATTAGATTTTTAACAATAGGCAAGCTCCTCATTAACTCAGTTGAGTCCAACTTAAAGATCAAAAGACCAACTTCTAACTTGGGTGTCGAAACTCTAAAACACTAGTTAAAAAGAAAGAAAGGGATAGAAAAGAAAAGAAAAATCTCTACAGAAAGCTTGAGCACCCAAAGCGACAAATAGGTTCTTGAAGAACCCAAAACAATTGTTGCTCATAATGTAGTTCAGCTATGGACCACTTGAAATGCTCAATGAGCAAATTAAGTATATTCATACTATATAACTAACTTGTTGATTGTAATCAACCTATGTACTAGACTATAAGATAGAGATTAATTGTAATCAACCTATGTAATTGTCTGTTACATGCACCTGTGGAAGTTTTGTGCTCTCATTGCCAGTCCCCAGCCCAAATAAAGAAGGGTTGCATCAGGTTGGCAGCCGACATCAAACTCAGGCCATGACCTCTTCCATCATGAATTCAAACAATATGTCATTTCCTCAGTAGAGTGGAATTGTGGAACAGGATTCATGTAGTCAGCCCCAATTAACTGGGATAAGGCTTAGATGATGATGACAATTTAAAACTAATCCACTAAGTTCAAATGTTTTCTAGCCACATGAAACAACAATCTACAAAAGGTGAGCTGCTTGCCAGAGGCCATTGATCGTTAGATAGTCAACTCCCTTTACATCTCTTCCCTACTAGAGGAATCAATAATCCTTTTGGGACACTGTTTGCTAGTGTTTCACCAGATGAGTAGCGAATGCCATCCTTAAATTTTGCTTCTTGCCTAATTTCCTTTATACACTATTTCTTCAAACCAGCTGAAGGTATTTCATTCATAGAAGATCACTGGTATAAAGATGCTATTCACTTGATTCTTGCAATTTCTGGATCACCTATTGAGCATACGCTATCACAGGAAATCAATGCTATTATTAAGAGAAGAGATGAGTGTTTACCAGTTTCCTATATGATTAAATTGAAGTTAAAATCTGAACTCCAATTTAAGGAAATTTTCATGATCACAACTCTTACAGGTCTTAACTCCCAATAACGGATAATAATTTAAGAATGTCATTTGTTTCCAAATTACAGTCTAACCTCCACTCTAACAAGATTTCAAAACTAATCTTATTTACACTCCATAAGTATTTTCAAGCATTAAAATGCAATTTGACTTAATTTCATTATTTATCCCATATGTTTCCAAAATCCCCACTGTTACACACAAATTTGCAGCTTCACATCTACCGTCTGGTCCAAAAACTCCCCACCCATTACAGAACAACTTCACCCTTTATCGGACACCACTGCATGAGAGTTGCGCATGACAAATCAGATAGGTAGTATCCATGTACAACTGAATATTAGGACAACTGACAAAACAGTTCGAGTATTTCCAACAGCCACATGCGTGAAATAAGCTATAAAATTATTGTTAGCAGCCACAATCCAGAGACAGAAAGATTCTGAAGAAAAAACAATACCCTGATCAGTTCAGCACTTTTGGACTGCTCATGCAACATTGATTCTCTCAGCACGTCCTTTTCTTTTCTCAACTTGAGTTACAAATGGAGAGAGCAAAGAGGCAGAAATGTCAAAAGAACCATATCAGTATCGTATCACTAATTAATTACACATATCCAAGTGGAGCTTTGCTAAGCACACACGTGGGCAATGAAGCTCGTGCACAAGCCACATATGGGCCAGCATGGTACATATATGCAAGATCTACTCCATCCATCAGGTTGGTCTTACCTTCTACATGTTTTCCCAAAATTAAAATCTGTCAAAACAGGAGGATGGGTTAAACTTGGCTGTTTTTCAGAGCCATGCATTTGTTTTCGAACTGTGGCCAACCTGACCAGTAGATCAACCCAATTCTTGGGCTAGGGCATCAATATATTGGTGCCGCACTGATGGATGGATTGGATCTCAGACCTACCATGCCATTCTGGCACAGATGGGACATGTACATGAGTTTTGTTGCATGTGTGTGGGCTTAGCAAAGCTCTATCCAGGTATCTACATTATTGACTTATTGTATGCCAAACTTAGCAAGTTCACTGTTCCTATAGGTAAAAAGTGCCAGATGGGAGTATGCCTCAATGTCGATAGAATTTGACATAAAGAATTACAGGCAGCTAATTACTTGGATAGCCAAGGGTACATATGCATGCTGGGTACAAAGAAACAAAAAGGATAGGACAGTTGTTTTCATTTTGTTCCAAGCAAAAGGGAAACAAATTTTATGATACCAAATGTCCGACTTTTCCAGACTCAAATCCTTTTCGATAAGAAATCTGAAAAAAAAAAAAAAAAAAAAAAAAAACAAGGGGTGTGGGGGTGGGGGAGAGCGGGGACAGGCAATTTCATTTAGAAAAGAAGAGAAAATGAAATAAGAATCTTCACTCTCTTTTTGTCTACCTTTTGTCCTTGTCATCGCGGATTATTTGGTACACTGATAAGTATGAGCATTCCAAATATCAACGATATTATTGACAATATCACCGCTATTGTCAGTATCCCCATGTCAGCGATATCGAGATTGTTGGGAGTATAAAAATTTCAAAATATCGCCAATATTTTCGATACTATTGGCGATACGTGATGATATTATCGATATCAACAAAACTTTGGGAAAAATCTCTTGTAAAAGTTCCTCGGTATCGGCGATGCCAACAATAATATCTCCAACACCAGCAATAATACCCCCGTTACCAAAGAAACATCCGTAAATGAGTTTAAAGTGACAGAAAATGGGAAATTCTACAGAAACCGAATATATATATATATATATATATATATATATATATATATATATATATATATATATATATATATATATATATATATATATATATCCGTTTTTCTTTCTTTTTTTGGAATTTTGTTCCTTAAGTGATTTCGGTCACTCTTGGTTTGTATTGAATTAAAGTTTGGATTTAGAAAGAAATCTCGACTTGAAATGAAGACGAGCCAAAACTCAAAGGTGACGAAAAATCCATAAAAACTTCATCTTGTTTCTTCAAATATTAGCATGGATTGCATGGAAATCGATGTCTATTCATGATTCTCATACATTTACACGGATTTGTGGCGATAAAATTAAAATTTAAGTGAAATTTGGAGAAATTTGGGAATCCTAATTTCTCCATTTTTATATTAGAGTACCTTTCCAAAAAAAAAAAGTGTGTTCTTCACTGTTAATTAATTGAAAGTTATATATAGTGGACCAATGATGACTCTTGGTCAATCTATTGATTGGCTACAATATTGTATTGAATTTTTCGATAACACATGGTTAGGCCCCATAAAATCAAAACTTATTATGCTTTTTTTTTTTTTACAATATTTTGATTCTTGCATATGCAAACATGTGTTTTTTAATATCTCTTGAAGTTTCAATCAAAAAATCTACCTTTCCGCCAATGTTTCCCTCAGATAACAATATTTTTCTAAGTGTAGCAATAATATTGGGGCTATTGATACAAGTTTTCGTATCCCGGGTCATCGATACATGTAACGATACTAACACTCTTAAACATTGTTAATGATTTTCTATACGCATGGCAGTGTTCCAAATATCAAGGATATTATCAAAAATATTGTCGATGTTATCAGTACCGCCAGGCCATCGATATTGAAACTGCTAGAAGTATTTAAAAAAAATTTCCAAATATCACCAATATTTTTAATTAAATCATTGATAATTGGCGATATTATCGATATCACCAACTCTTTGAGAAGAATGTACTATAAAAGCTCCCTGGTAACGGTGATACAATCGATAAAAATTAAAAATAAAAATAATTTTTTTTAATTTCTTTAACTTTTGTTTCTTAGGTGATTTTGATCGCTCTTAGTTTTTATTGAATAGAAGTTTGGATTTGAAGAGAAATCTCTACTCAAAACCAAAAATAAAAATAAAAAATCCGAGCAAGAACTTGAAGGTGACAAAAAATCCATAGAAGCTTTTTTTTAAACATGAATTACCATGGAAATCCATGTTTATGCATTATTCTCATACATTGGCATGGATTTATGTCGAAAAAAAATAACATTTAAGTGAAAAATGGGAGTAATTGGGAAAATCCTATTTTTTCTATTTTTATATTGGAAAATGTGTTCTTCACTGTTAATTAATGTGGAAATTTTTTATATTTATGTGTTGGACTATTTATTGATTGGCTATAAATTTTATATATGTAATTTATACTATTTTTATCGACAACACATGGTTAGGCCCCTATAAAATGGAAACCTATTATGTATAGTTGTTTTTTTTACAATATTTTGATTCCTACATGAGTGAGCATGTGTCTTTTAACATCTCTTTTAAATTTTATTGAAATTTTTTTTCCTTTTTTCCCAACATTTCTCCAATATTTCCCTCAAACAATGATATTTCCGAGTATTGGCACTAAGGATACATGTTTTCTTATCCCCGGCCATTGTTACATGTAACAATACTGATACACATTGACTCATGCCACATGTTTCTTAGCCCAAACATTTCTTGGTTATAAGCCATCCACAATGGAATCCATGATATGGATGGTTGCAAGTCAAATTTTGACAGTCGCAAACCACCCCCCCCCCCCCAAAAATCCTTTTTCTGAGTCTCTCCTTCTCTTCCCATGTACCTTACTGAGAGAGTGTGTGTATCATTTAAGGAACAAACATCTTTTGAAAATAGCCTGGTTAATACACAATTTTAGAAAACTCGCAACTTAGTCCAAAAAGACCCTATGTATTTAGATACAGGAAAGTAAGTAAGAGGATGATATGAAGTTATACCTCCCAACGTGTCGTTGCCATATGCAAAAGTTCTTCAATGTCAACAGAATAGTCAATGCCACACCCAAAACTACTAGACATCTGCAGAGAAGTAAGCATGACCACTCAACAAAGTAAAGGGAGAAAAATAAAACAGAGATGCTTTCAATAAGTTCAAAACCCAGATTTTCTGGTTTTGACCATATTAGTTGTATGAGAATGTCAAATGGGGAAATACTTAATACCAAAATGCTTAGAAATGAGATGCATACAAAAAAAAAAAAAAACTTATGTTAGAACAAATCTATGTAACTTAAGCAGATATGCATGGGTCCACATCAAACAAAACAATAACTTCCAAACACTAATCTGGGAAAAACACACTGACATATGATAGTATTGAAAGATATATTATTATAATAATCTAAGTTCATGATAGTACTAGATATAGAAGAATATAAATAGATAACTATGAACAAATTAAAGCAGAGAAAACAAATTAAAATTTAACACTGGTAACCAAATTGACAGGTCTCCAACCCCAAGACTTCCAAGGCATGGAATCAGCTACATCATCATCATCATGTCCCAGCTATTTGGGGCCGCCTTTACAAATCCCATTTCACTAAAAATCTCTATATAAGATCCTTAACTTCAGTAAGTAAAATTCCTACATATCCCTTCGCATGACCTCCATCCAATTGCTTTTATTTCTACCAAATTTTTCTTCTTGTTTTTTTTTTTTTTTCTTATTTGGTTTTTACTCTAACCTCCATCTAAAACTTCTAAATTCCACCAACATCCCTAATAAAAATAGAAGTACTAGCACCCCTCTTCCAAATAGTTACTTCCTCCATCCTCATCATCTTTTAACAAAGAAATGTAGCCTAAATTGCCTGTCTCCTGCAAAAAGGAGAGTGAAGGGTGGAATTAAACACACTCAATGGGCTTGTGGGTCACCAGTTTTGACAAGTATCCATATTTGTGGGTCACCAGTTTTGACAAGTATCCATATTTTTGGGACTTAAAGATCCTTGCCAGTAGTTTTGGAACTTTTTTCACCTGATGAATGCCGTCTTGTTAACTATCTATTTTGTAGCGCACAAACTGAGAGGTGAGGGTCTTCCTATTTAGGAGATTTTTGGGGCATGAAGTATCCACAAAAAGAAGCAACAGACCAGTGGTTTGGATTAGAAAACCAGGGGCCACTTGACATAACCCTAGAACCTAGGCTCACATCAACAATCCTATGTAGTGGAACATCCAAGCCATGAACATAGCATTAGGATCATCTGAAGCAAAAAATAAATAAATAAAAAATAAATCCAATCATCTAGCAGTCCACACACATCACACATATATTGTTTCAAACCATCAACTACCATTGATTTCAATGGAGTAGCCTGCTTGATTGATGTACCATCCTAGTTTTTGGCTCAGATTTTATACTTAAATGACACATTGGTAGGAAATAAGTAGTGTGAAAGCTCATGTACACAATTGTATATGAGAGACCAGAAGCACACAGTAACGCAAATGGGAGTTACATGCCTGACATGGTGAACTTCTTTTAAGCGTGTGAATGCAACATGACACATACTTCCTAGGTTGCTTTGAGTGACCTCACTCTTAACCCATCCTCAATCAGCTGTCCATCACTTTAACTCCAATTGAGACAACTCTGAGGTTGCTTTGAATAACTTCACTCTCTATTCCCATCCTTCCTACACTTCCCACACATTCATCGCAACATCATCCTCTTCAATGTTCATCCTCTGTTCGTGTTGCTGAGTGCTCCCAAGTTAAATCTCTATACCCACCCACCTCTACTTCTACTGGAAACATCCTCGATCCATCATTTTGGAATGATAGAACCTAGATAACGCGAATAAATTACACAAGGAATCTTCTAGGTCTCAATTTTAACAAAACACCCAAACATATTACTGTTCTTACTAAAGTTGCATTCATATATTATTCAATCTTGGTTTTGCTAATTTGTAAACCTCTAGAATCTAGATTCTGAAGCCTTACACCAAAACGTCTAGTTTAGCAATAACCCCCTCTCTAGTCTCATTGATCAACACTATGTGACCTGTTGCATGTTGCGTTCTTACTCTTGAAGCAGCACCCCCATATATCTTCAGTAATGTCAATATTTCTTCTCAACAGCTCTTTCTTACTGATCACCCACCACGTGACCACCTATATATTCCATGGTATCTTTCTCCAAGTGAGAAAAATTCAAGTGCTACTTCCTCCTCTTCTCTATAAACTTTCCCATCATTTGTACAAGTAGAAAAATACCTTTTATTGTTTATCTCTTTAACATGAAGCCAGATCTAGATCGGTTTATATGCAGACACACATGCACACACATACTAGTAAAATGCACATGCCTACACATGGGAACAGATCAAAGTTGTAGATAATATAAAATGATACGTGGGCATATTAAGTGTCAATGACTATGGATGTGGGGCTTACCTGGGAATGAAATAGGGGGTCCTACACTGGGACGGCCTACCTAATCTTGAGTTTAGTCCCCCTTTCTCTTTACTCAGTTAATTAGGTACACTTTATATTAAAACAGCATATTGTAATAAAGTGAGGGGTAGTTTTGGAATATTTGCTTTTTTGATTTAATATGAAAGAGAGAGAGTAGGGGCGTGTGGCCCTAATTCACACTCTCTCCATTCTCTTACTCTTATCTCTTTAATTATACATTAAGCATGATTGATGAACCAAAATTTTGCACCCGTGAAGCCTACTTTTGGATGCAAAACTCAATTGCATGCTTGAATGGCAGCCCTCATGGAGATCTCAACCATACACATGGAGACATTTCTTGGCATGAAATGCCTGTATATGATGTCAGTTTGCCTACTGCTGTTACCACAATTGATATACATAATTTTACTCCTTTTCATATTACACATCATCTCTTGTATGGTAATATAGACCAGATGCCAGTAGGTTATCAGACAAATTGCAGCTATCAGATGATCTTAAACTAAATGGGCATAGTAGGGCTATTTAGATGGACGATTTACATCATGTGTTTAGGAATTATGGACATTCAAGGATAGTTTCGTCATACAGATAAACTAACAGGGTACATGGCAAGATCTAGACCATTGATTGGGTGCACTGTGCATGATCCAAATACCATACACATGGCACGACCCATAACTAACAAAAAAATTCACATAGTACACCTTAGTTGTCCACTGGTGGACCACATTATGGAGAAAATACAACAAACATCTACATTCAACAGTGATATTCAGTTTTTGATACATCAGTACCTTATAAAATTAAATACCTATCAACATATTCACAAGAAAAAACACATCAAAATAGACAATGATGAGAGATTTGTAATACTTGTCACTAGCTATGACTTTCGCAGCTTCATCTGAATCTCTTCAAGACATGGCTCAATCTTCATGATATAGGTAAATGAACAAGTGTATGGAATGTGAGAGCCTCAAGGTGTACAAAATTACAAGGTATTGTGTACAATTGCACTTCTACTCAATCGAAGTCATTGAAGCCTGTTCCTCTACAAGTCCTCATAGAATCAGCTTACTCCAAAACCAATTTACTCCCATTTGAAAAGTCATTCACATGGGCATAAAAGTTATTGACCATATTATTCACTTGCCTATTCACCTGTTTTTATCCTCGTGCAAACCCACCATGGCATATGTATTTCATCCAAGCCATGCACAAAGTGAGCTCCACCACAATGGAGGGATGCTCTAAAAATCAGGCCTATCCAATATTAGGTGGGTGGGCAACATTAAAATAAAAAATAAAAATAATCGACAACAACAACAACTTTTTTTGAGAGTATAAAAAACAATTAAACACCAAAAAATCTCCAAATTCAATTCATGGCCCACATGATGGTTGGATTGCTTGGCTTTTGGGGCATACAACTTTGATGATGGATGAACCTTGTGGACAAGTTGGATGCCATACACACCACGATGGCTCAATGCCCAACCCAATAAGCTTATTCCACACAGACTTGTAGAGCAACCGGCCTCTTAATGAATTTCCTAATTGTGAGATTTGCAAGCAAGTGCTGACTACACATCATTTAGACACCAAACTTTACATGTGGCATGGTGTTGGCATCGCATCTATTTTGAACATATTACGATTACCTAGCACAAAAAAAATCAACATGTTCACTTCAAGTTAAGTTTAACAAAAAATAGTGATGCAGGACATGGAAAATTAAATATGATATGCAAGATCTCAGGCTATAGATCATACTAATTCAAAACAATCCATATTAATTTCACATCCTACACATAGCTCAAACATTCAAGTAAAGGAGAATCTGCACGGGTCCAGGCCTACACAGGTTAGGGCTGGATCTGTTAAAATTATAAACCAAACGATGCTCAAAGATAAGCAGTAATCATCCACACATGCACAGCAATTAGTCCCTAATCCAAGGGATTCACCAATTTCAATTCAAGGAACCCTAGGGTGAGAAAAGAGGCAAATAAATTAAGGATATTGCAATCTAGGGTTAGGGTTTATGAAAAACTAGAATGAGAGGGTAAAATAAGAAGAAAACCTAAATCAGAAGATAGTTCCTGCACGTGGACAGCGACAATGGCCCAGATGCACGTGCGTGTAATCACGGCCGCACGTGTTTGGGGCCCACTATTCAGAAAAAGGCCACCTTGGCCCTGATCGGCCAGGGATGGACTCCAAAACCCCCAAATCTCAGCTCAATCCAATGCATGGTTTGTACGTAGTGCTCCGCCGAAGTTTCAGCCTTCCCACCGGGTCAGATTCTGAAAATCTGCTGTAGAGAGAAAAACGGCCGCAACTATTGATGGATTTGCAAATGGAATGCTTGTAGGAGAAGAGAAATATGAAAGGAAGAAAGTGAGGGCGAATCGGGATAGATGTGGCTTCGCACCACGATAGTTAGCCCTTCAAAGAAGGGAGGGTTTCGCACCCAATTAGGTTTTCATAACTCGGAAAGAAGCAAGAAAATGCATCAATTTTTATTAATCTTCATTGAATGAAAAGAACTACAAGGGGTGCCTATTTATAAGAAAACTCTATACCCCAAAACTCGCACCATGTACGCAACCTATTACTTGGCGATGAAGTAAACTAAAATAAAAACCAATCAAAGAAATCTAAAGCGTTCATGATGTTCTAAATAATATAAATAAGCAAAACCTAAAGTATGAACTTAATCTAACTACAGGGCCACGATCATGAGATCCCATGATGGGCTTTACTTGACTATCGGGCCTATACTCTCGAACCAAAACTCCGTCTTCTAATTAGGAGGCCCTCCCTAGACGTTGTCATCGAGCCAGATTGACGGTGGGGCCCTCATTTTCCTTGCGTACATGCGTAGGGGGGTGGCATGCGTGCATGTGTGGGCGTGATGTCCCCATCAATTCTCTCAGACTACAAAGATTTTGCCACTGGCGAAATAAAACTCCTGAACTGCTTCAGGATGTCAGGATCAAGTCTCTGAAGCTCTTCCTCAGTGAGCCACGTGTTGTCTGAAGCTGGACGTGACTTCCATTTAACCAGGTACTTCTGAAACCCGCTGTCTTACATTAAAACTATCTCGTGGTCCAGGATATCCTCTATTTCCTCTCTGGGTGTGTGAAGGTTAAGTACGAGAGGTAGAGACTGGGAAGAAAGGTCAGGAAGAGTAGATATGGGAGGTAGAGGTTGGGAAAATGGGTTGGGATAGGTAGGTATGGGACGTAGAAGCTGGAAAAATGGGTCGAGAAGGGTAGGTATGGGAGGTAGAGGCTGGAAAAATGGGTCGGGACGAGTAGGTATGGGACATAAAGGTGGGGAAGATAGGTCAGGAGGGGGCCATGGATCAAGGGAATAGTTTGGGGAATCAGGATGGTTAGGCGAAAGGCTGGACAATGCATCAATAACCCCTTGAAATGCAACTAGATTCTCTACATTAAATGTAGAACTAATTCCCATGAAAGGTGGAAGATCTACCTCATACGCATTAAGACCGTTTCGCTTTATAATTTTGAAGGGTCCAGCGCTACGCGCGTGTAACTTACGAACGGCACCCTGGAGATACTGCTTGAGCCTAACGCGGACCATCACAGTCCCTTACACTGAATGCCTTGAAACATTTATGTTGGTCTGCAAAAAATTTGTAATGCTCATTACTAGTAGTGATCTTCTACTTGATTTCTTGATGACATGAATGAATGTAATGCGCAAAAGACTCTGCAAGCTCTGAAGGCCTATGGGATAGTGACATAGGGACAAGATCAATAGGTTTCTCAGGTTTATAACCAGTAACAACTTCATAAGGACTTGGACCTATGGACCTATCGACGGAACTATTACACACAAACTCGGCTATAGGTGATACGGTGTCCCATGTTCTGGTATGCTCTATATCCCTCCTACGGGGAGACTCATCCAATAGATTATTAGGAAAGACATCACGTAACTCATCCACTACTGGAATGGCCTCAGTGGGTAACTCTACACTAGCCTCTGGTGCACTCCAACCACAAGGCCACAGATGTTGTACTCCTCAAAATAGTGATCTTGATGTCCCTTATGGGGTAGGTGCGCAGGTGCATGCCCATGACTGATTCCTTGGCTAACTTCATTCATTGGTTTATCCTCCTGGCCACCTGCATGAGATTGGACATCCACCCCAATGGTAGGGTTTGTCCTGGCGGAGGCCTTTAGTTGGATAATGCGCACATCAAGTTGTTCAAAGCATTGGTCCATATCCAAGCGCTTGCCCAAAGAGTCAATTTGCTAGGACAGTTTATTTAGTGACTCTTACAATCGTTCCATGTTTAGTGTAGGACGCAAACCAACCACGACCCATACGTGGGGGCATACGACTACTAACTCCAACAAAGGACTTTCTATGACGACTATATGTAACTAAATGGGACTAAATGATCTTATGAGACTATATGAGGGAAACTACGCATAACAGTCTTGCCCGTTACCGGAATGAATCGGCCGTTACTACCAAAATGCAACCATTTTTTATACACATTGATTGGTATCATTGCATGTATAGTTGGTTGGGGAGACGGAAACATATACCAATATCACTAATATTATCACTAATACCCGAAAATGCATCGCTAACTGAGGGAGACATTCAAGGGAAACATTTGAAAAACACAAGGAAATTGTGGAATTTCTCAATGAAACTTCATGAGATAATAAAATACATATATTTGCATATTTATGAATCAAATAATTGCAAAAAAGATGCATACATAATAAGTTTCTCTTTAATGGGGGTGAAAATGCATATGACGTTGACCCAGGATAACATTAGAGAAACATGGGGAAATTTGTGGAATTTTTCAATGATACTTCAAGAGATTCTAAAATACACATTTGCATATTTAATAATCAAATAATGGCGAAAAAAATGCATATTTCATTTTAGGGATTAAATAATAAATTTCCCTTTAATGGGGCCTAAAAGGCAAAAGCATGTGATACTGACGCAGGGAAACATAGGGGAAACATGGGGAAAATGGTGGATCCATACACCTATCCAACCATCCATGCATACATGCATGCATATACATTGGCAACACTTAGCACTATTATCAAAATATCGTTGATACGTTGGTGATACAAGTGACACCCGGAATTTACCCAGTCGAAAATATAGGCGATATCAATACATTGGTGATACAAGCAACGCCTGACATTTACATAGTCAAAAATATTGGTAATATCAATACCTTGACAACACTTAGCAATATATCGCCGATACCTAGAATTCCTTACACTACTAGTGTTATTGGTATCACCAAGTAGGAGATGCAGTTAATATCGGGGATATTATCAATAATATTAGATATACTCTGACCAATGGGTGTCGCCCACCAAAGCTATAGATCTGGCTGATTTTTGTCCTTGGGCCAAGTTAAGCAGCACACCTAATGGACAGAGTGTTTACAAATACAACAGTGTGCCCAATAATATAAACCTACAAAACACAGTACAGGTTTCCATGTTTTCAATGACAATGGTGGGTTTCCATTTTTAACGTGTTACAATAAGAGAAACATGGGGAAATTTGTGAAATTTTACAATGATACTTCAGGAGATTCTAAAATACACATATTTGCATAAATAATCAAATAATGGCAAAAAAAAAAATGCATATTTGCATATTTTAGGGATCAAATACAAATTCCCCTTTAATAGGGCCTAAAAGGCAAAAGCATGTGACGCTAACTTGGGAAACATAGGGGAAACATGGGGAAAATGGTGGATCCATCCACCCATCCAACCATCCATGCATGCATATACATTGGTGACACTTAGCAATATTATCAAAATATGGTTGATACATACAAGTGACACCTGGAATTTACCAAGTCAAAAATATTGGTGATACCAATACATTGGCGATACAAGCAACACCTAAAATTTACATATTCGAAAATATTGGCAATATCGATACATTGACGACACTTAGCGATATATCGCCGATACCTAGAATTTCTTATGCTACTAGTGTTATGGGTATCGCCAAGCTGGAGATGCAGATAATATCAAGGATATTATCAATAATATTAGAGATACTCCGAACAATGGGTGTGGCCCACCTAAGCTATAGATCTGGCTGATTTTTCCCCTAGAGCCTAGTTGAGTAGCACAACTAATGGACGGAGTGTTTACAAATACAACAGTTTGCCCAATATTATAAACATACAAAACACGGTACAGGTTTCCATGTTTTCAATGACAATGGTAGGTTTCCGTTTGACATATTACAATAAGATGTGTGAAGACACAAGCGTGGTCTTCTCTATCATTTTGTGAGAATATATGATTGATACACAATTATATTTGATTCTACATGTGGACGTATTTCAACTCACGTCACACATGGACATCGGTCACACATGTTGCATCTCAAATCTTCTCATCACGAGAAACCAACAAATTATGCTTTATCTAAAAGTCCATATGATCATCATGTTAGTCATAGGTGTATAGAAATTAATGAACAGTTAGGGCTAATTGACCAATAGTTCATACCCAAAAGCCTTAAAAAGTGCATGGGAAAGATGGTCAGATTAACCCTAAAAGAAGTGAATTTTGTGTGTGTGGCCCACTTGAATTGAGGATCTTACAGATTTTTTTCCTTGGGTCTTAGAATGGAGGATAGAACCTGATGGATGGAGTGGATTTTAGATATAAAACATGGTGGGCTCCACAAGCTTGTAGCACCCAATTGAGAGGTTCATATTCTCTATAAATGTTTGGCCCACTCGATTTGTGGATCTCCTTGATTTTTTGCCTCAGGTCCTTGAATCGAGGATAGAACCTAATGGACATAGTGGATTTCAAATATAAAACACGGTTGGGCCCACAAGCTTGTGGCACCTGGTTGAGATGTGCACATTCTATGTACGTGTGTGGCCCACCCGATTTGTGGATCTCACTGATTTTTTTTTTACTTGGGTCCAGTAATCGGGGATAGAACCTGATAGATGGAGTGGATTTCAGATAACAAACATGATAGGGCCCACAAGCTTGGGTAATGCGGTGGCAAGGGAAGTGGCACATGGTTGAGAAGGAATATGCTGGGATGTATTTATAGTTAATGTTATTACTTAATACGGGTATTTTGGGCATCAGAAAGTCCTCAAAAAATAAACTACATTTACTTGTATATAGTATAGATATATCCTTGTTTCTTGTCTTAGACTTCGTTCCACCACCCTCTCCTAATGCTTTGCAATGAAATTAGTGTTTGAAATATCGATATCGCATCCTTGGATTCTAGAAATGTATCAGTTATAGCACGGGATATATCGCTTGTATCGGGTAATTTATCGCACTTTTTGGGAAACATGGGGAAACATTGGGAAAATGGTTGAACTTTTCAATGAAACTCAAGGGATTATTAAAAAAGACCTTAATACACACTTTTAAATCATAACATCTCAAAAAAGAAGTGCACATGATAGGTTTCCTTTGTATAGGGTCTTAAGCTTGAATGCATAACATTTAGAGTGTATGTGATGATCATTTCATCCAACACTTCTAAATACTTCGAAACTAGTCTCAATTGACAGCTGGTTGAAGGGAAATTTCGAAGTTGACTGTGAACTTCTTGAAGTTGATAGATAACTGCGTGCAATTGACTGAGAAGTGCATGAAATTGACCGAAAACTTCATTAAATTGACCGGGAACTTCGTCAAATTGACAGGAAACTTCTTGAAATTGACCACGAAACTTCGTGAATTTGACTGAGAACTTCACGAATATGACCGAGAACTTCATGTAATTGACCAAGAACTTATCGAAAATGAGCGAGAAATTCACGAAATTGACCACAAACTGAGTGAAATTGACTGAGAACTTCACGAAAATGAATGAGAAATTCATTAAAATGATCGAAAGGTCGGACAATTTGACTGAGAAATTCATGAGTTGCTTGAGTTCTAGTGAATTTGAGCAAGTGTTTCGCCGACTTCTCGGTTGGAATTGCCCGAGATCTACGTAAACTCTTCAGATTTTAAACATCCTTACCTCCCATAGATGCCTTATCAGTGAAATTCGTGTTGAAGATGAAGAAGAAGAGTGCGTTGAAGTGAAACACAATTTATGGAAAAAAGCCTTCAAGATTCCACAATTATGAATGCATCTAGTTCGAGGAAATGAACATAACCCTAGGTAGGATGGAATATGGCAAATGTACAATGATAGTTTATGGAGATTCAATGGAGATTTAATGAAGAAAATAAGTGAAAAGAAGGAATATTTTGATACAGATAAGTTCCGACATTTTTTTAGGTGTGAGTGAAGGGAATACATATTATAAAGCAGGGGCATTTTTTTTTTAATGTTGGAGGCGATTTTATGGAGAAAGGAAGGGTTGGAGAGTTTTTCCAGCTAATTTAGACAGGTGTGTCTTCTTAGTTGTGTATGATTGTCTTTTGTTTTGTATTTGAATCTCGCTTTCCGTCTGTCAGTCGTTGGTTAGAGCATTCGTAATAGAAGAAACTGATATTTTGGTGGCTTGCTTTTTGTTTTTTTCGTTGTTGTTGATCCATGTTCCTAGGTCTAGGTCTATTATTGCACCGAGATTTGGGATGATGAGTATTCTCATGAACATGTTCTTTGTCCTCTCTTTTTATTGAATTGCACGTTCTCATCGATGAATTTAGGACCCCCCTTCCCCCTTTTGGGTAAAATGTTTTCCTGTGCACAGTTCCTAGAATTGTTTATGGGCACAAAATGTGAACACAAGAGAAAGCATTTTGATCAGAACCACTAATCTGTCGGAACATGCTTGACAGTATGGATCTTAACCATCCAACCGATACACTGGACAGTTGTAAAAAATATTGGTAATGGTTGGTTTATTTTCAGACAGCAACCCATCAGCAGGACCCACCCAATTAACAATATGGATCAATCTTTCTTTTTTTTATTCGGACTTGCACCGCTCATGGTTGTAGGTTAAAGAGCCCCTGATTTCATCAATGAAATTTTGGAAAGAGGATACCTGGGAGGAACAACTATACCACACATGAGGCATGTGCATTTGATGATCCAAACAATTCATTCATTATGTCGTTTTTGCAATGGGCCAAATACAAAAAATCACAACTATCGGACAATCCCAGAAAAATACTATAGTTAATGAAATTTTCACACACAATCTAAATGGTTAGGATTGTCTGGTCACTATAATTTTTTATGTATGACCCATTCATGGTAATCCTTTCCCCAATGGACGAACTGTTTGGATCATCATGCACATCGCAATGATATATAGGAAGTGGGAGGATGCAAATCCTAGGTGGACTGGATCTCCTCCCTTTTTAAAGCACCCCTGTTTACAAAAGGAAGAACATTGGGTATTTGACATGTAGGAGTATGTGATTCTAAACCCATGCACAAAATACTCCATCTTTGATGCATCCAAGACCATAGACGATCACTCAAAGGATGCATCTAAGCTACACAAGCTGCAAAATCACAGATATGGACCATCCAACCATCTAGATTGGCTTGATTGAGGATTTGGATTAAACAGTCCAATAGCATATCTGGACACAAGTCAATGGCCAGATTGGACTTTGTGATTCTAGAAGTTCATATGTTTTATGATTTAGTTGCTAAAATTAGAGCGGTGATGGCTTGCGGAATAAGTTCCCCTTCATATTTTCGTCACATATTCGGTGGCCGCTTTTCATATAAAATGGTGTTAGAATGACAGGAAGTTGGTCCTAGTTGAAAGCCTATTAAGTTAGCTTTCAAACAAAATCAAGATCATACAGTGTGAAATCATTTGAGTGAGTTATGACCAATTTACTTGAAGCCTGTATGATTGTGATGGGATTCAAGGCTATTTTGATCAATTTAATGTTTTATTAAAATAGATTGTTAGGATTAGAAGTAACAGATGGTTAGGATTATGTAAGGGTTTCCCTTGCTTTAAGGAGTATGTGAATATGCAAAGACTCCTTTCAAAATATTTATAGTGGTTATTTGAATAAAGGGCAAGGGTGTTGAGATGGACGAAGGTAGCTGAAAATGAAGATGTTGTGATGAATGAGTGGCAATACAAGGATAGAATTAGAAATAAATGTGTTCAAGGGAACTTGGGAATAATAAGATGAGGGAAAGTAGACTATGATGGTTTGGCATGTGCAACAAAGACCTATAAGCGTGAGTAGGTACAAATGAAGGCTCTAAAGGGGCAAGGGGAAGGCCCAAAAGGACATGGGTGGAGTTAGTAAGAAAAGACTTGAGGACCAATGGTTTAGTTAAGGAGATGGTCTGTGATAGAGTGGATGACTGAACATGACTCGTGTAGATCAGGGTGGGCCAAATCGGTTACGTATCGGCCGATACGTACCGGTAACGGTGGCAACCGTTACGCAATTCGGCCTCGTATCGGCCGATTCGGTAGGGGCGTATCGGCCGTTACGGGCCTTTACAGGCCCGTATCAACTTTTTTTCATTTTAAACTTTGTTTTTGCTATTTTTTTGAAACCTCTTGCTTCCAAACTATTTCTCACTCCTTCTACTACTAATTTCGACCAATTTTGGCTGGATATTTGAGATAAAAACACATTATATTATGAATTTTTTTAAATCAAAGCTCGGTGGGCCATTTTTCAGAAATTCGTCAAAAATAGGTATTTATACTTTTTTTAATATGTTTTGTTGTTTTAATCATACCATATGATGTGTTAATCATAGTAAAACATGTTAATGTGCATTTTACAGATTTGGGGTGCCATTTAATATTTTTTTTATATTTTTTTCTATTTACGCATGAATTTTGGCCCCTTTTTTTAAAATTCGAAAAATCAATTTTTAATGGTTGTATTGTTGTTTTAATCATGCCATTTGATGTGTTAATCATAGTAGAACATGTTAATGTGCATTTTATAGATTTTGGATGCCATTTTATATTTTTTTTATATTTTTTTCTATTTACGCATTTATTTTGGCCCTTTTTTTGAAAATTCGAAAAATCATTTTTTAATGATTCTTTTGTTGTTTTAATGATGTCATATGATGTGTTAATCATAGTAGAACATGTTAAACAACGATGCCATATGATGTGTTAATCATAGTAGAACATGTTAATGTGCATTTTACAGATTTGGGGTGCCATTTTATATTTTTTTAATATTTTTTTCTATTTACGCATGAATTTTGGCCCTTTTTTTTTAAATTCGAAAAATCAATTTTTAATAGTTGTTTTGTTGTTTTAATCATGCCATATGATGTGTTAATCATAGTAGAACATGTTAATGTGCATTTTATAGATTTGGGGTGCCATTTTATATTTTTATTTTTATTTTTATTTTTTTCTATTTACGCATTTATTTTGGCCCTTTTTTTGAAAATTCAAAAAATCATTTTTTAATGATTCTTTTGTTGTTTTAATGATGTCATATGATGTGTTAATCATAGTAGAACATGTTAATGTGCATTTTACAGATTTGGGGTGTCATTTTATATTTTTTTTCTATTTACGCATTTATTTTCGCCCTTTTTTTGAAAATTTGAAAAATCATTTTTTAATGATTCTTTTGTTGTTTTAATAATGCCATGTGATGTGTTAATCATAGTAAAACATGTTAATGTGCATTTTACATATTTGGGGTGCCAATTTATTTTAGATTTTTATATTTTTTTCTATTTACGCATAAATTTTGGCCCTCAAAAATAATTGCAAACACCTAAATGTAAGATATTTTCATATTACATTCATTCTAATGTATCTATCATTGATAATAGATAGTTAGAAAATTAAATATATAAATTTTGTAGTCAAATTCAGGTTATCAGGTTCATAAATTCATCAGACAGTTCGATACAACTTCTGACCAAAGAGTGGACCGTTACACCACCATAAACATGTTCCAATTTATAAATGAATGCATATTTGGAATGCTTAGAATATTTCGGATTTAATCCATATTTTTTCATATTTTTTTAGCAAAAAAAAAAAATTGCACCGTTATGGGCCGTTATGCCCCCGTATCGCCGTTACGCCCCCGTATCCGTATCGGTTTCGGAGGGCACCGTTACGCCAACCGATACCAATACGGGACACCTTGGTGTAGATGGCCCTGGTTAGCTAGGTAAGGCTAAGATGATGAAGATGGTGACGGTGATGACATTTTCATGAAAGTTATTTTCCTTGGTTTTAAAGCACGAGTTGCATCCCTTTTGGCATGTATAGCCTACACACAAGAAGAGTGGGGGGATCTTGTGATTACTACATAACAGCTAGTAGGTTGTTGAATATGAATCTAGAACTCTTTACTTCTAGATTTTGTTACATTTGTGAATAAATTTTACAAGTTGATCTTCAAGAAAAAGTTGAGTATCCAAATTGAGATTCCTTCTTCAATTTGGTTCTGTCAAGCGAGTGGGACTCATTGCTCAATAATCCATATTGATCCATATTGATCTGATGGCTCCAACCATGGATGGACCTTGCCCCAAAAGTCATCGGGATTTGAAGAATTCTACCATCCAATGTTTAGTATTTGTCAAGTGTGAAGTCTATATCTTTGTCATTAATTGACTCCTTACTGGCCACTAATGGAAGGGTGTTAGGATTGGCCTGTCAAGGATCTGTTGGGGCCCTATCTATAGTGTGACCACTAGATCAGCAGTCTGGATCACCAAATTGTTGGTCCATTTACTCTGTTTTAACAAACAGAAGTATGGCATAATTGTAAAATGTAGCCACTTTGCATGACAATCACTACAGATACAATTTCCCATATATCCACAATTCTATTTACATTTACATGAGACAGGATGAAGTTGATTAAATTGCTTACAAAAATTGCAACCGACAATCATTTCTGCCCAATTCTACTGTTTGATCAATTTAACAACAATCTTGGAATCTTTAAGAAGGCAAGTTAAATCTTGAATTTTAGGGCTAGGGATATGTGAACAAAAGATGGGTGACTATATAGAAAGAGCGGCAAGTGAAGTACTCAGGGAATATAAGTGCGAGAACAACACATAAAAAAGCATTATAGTGGAGGATTGAGGCATATAAGGCAGTTAGCAAAAAGTGGTCAAGTTAGAGTGTGGATGAGTAGAATGTAAGAAAACCTCACCAAAAAAGAAAAAGGAAAAAGGGATAACAAAGAAGCAAAGGTAGTAATAAGACCAGGTATAAGACCAGGTATAGCATATATTGAGTTATATGATAGGCTACATACTAGAGAGGGAGAAAATGGTTCCCATAAAATAAGGGAAAAGTTACTAATGGAAAACCACATTATATGCATAAGGGTGAGGGTTAGAGGGTCTTGGTGAAAGATGGTGAGATTAAGGAGAGATGGTGATTACCTTTAGTTTTTATATGAAGATGCATGCATGGGGTAGAATTAAGAGTAGCCATATTATAAATAATATAAATCTAATTTCTTGAGCATGCGATTATAGTACTTGTGGGCCATAGGATTGTCGCCATTGGTGGGGATATGGACGGTATCAAGGTATTCCGTAACAGTATGGCCATCACTGTTACCTTTAAGATATGGGGTATAACGGCCGTTACGGCCCTGATCTTTTTTCTTTTTTTTTTTCAATTGAAAATAAAAAAGGGAAAACTTGTATTAGCCCTGTAATGGACCATTATGGCCTTTACGGGGGGTGTAATGGGTCGTTACAGGGACTGTAATGGTCTTTACAGGTCAACTTTTTCCGTAACAACTGTTACGGCCTTTGTGAACGGCCTTTACGACACACCATGGAGGGTATGCGTGTTACAATATTATCATAAAATTTGAATAAGAGAGTAAAGGTAATTTTAGAAAGGATTAGAAAAAAAAGGTCTGAGAGAAAGATGATTTGCCTATAGAAATGTAGAAGATATTGGGCATCATCAGATTAGTTTGGTCTAGAGTGGAGAAGTACCATGATATCTTTTTACAATGACAAATAAGTTACATAAGGCTGCACCAACTAGTAGTGGATCAAAGGTATGAGTTACACTAAATGTTTTAAATATCGACGATATCAGCCGATATATCTCACGATATATCTTGTAGTACCCCACCTGTGCAACACAAAACGCATAGGTTGTACCGATATATCCCACATGTTCGATCTGGTGAGCGTTTTCAATTTCCTATCTCTCTCATTTTTTTGTGTTAAAATTCTTTTTAATCAGTATCAAATGGTTAAAAATCCATTGGTTCTTCATGTTTTTCTTCTTTTTTTTTCCCTTCAAAATTTTCCTTCAATTAGCTATCAATTAAGACTGATTTTGAAGTATTTGATGAAATGATCATCAAATACACTCTAATCTCAAAATTTGAGTGTAGGTGGTCTGATTTGGGAAAAAATGGGAAAAATTCGAAATTTCCCCAATTTCTCCCAAATTGCTTGCAATGTTGCACTCTAAACATGAAATCAAGCATGTATGAGGGCTGATCTGCTGATTTGTTAGTCCTTGATAATTTTCGAAAAATAAGAATAATTTTTTAATTAAAATATTACTAAAATATTTTTTGTTCGAAATTTCCCTTCAACCAGCTGTTAATTGAGACTAGTTTCAAAGTATTTAGAAGTGTTAGATGAAATGATCATCACATACACTCTAAATGTTATACATTCAAGCTTAAGACCCTATACAAAGGAAACCTATCATGTGCACTTCTTTTTTGAGATGTTATGATTTAAAAGTGTGTATTAAGGTCTTTTTTAATAATCCCTTGAGTTTCGTTGAAAAGTTCAACCATTTTCCCAATGTTTCCCCATGTTTACCAAAAAGTGCGATAAATTACCCGATACAAGCGATATATCCTGTGCGTGTTAAGGCATAAAAAAATGACGAAAGATTGAAGCAGGAAGGGATAAGGAAATGAGAAGAACACTCGAAAAGAAGCCGAAGATGACAGTTTTAAAGGGTTTGCGCAGGACTGCGCAACTAATGTCAGTTGCGCAGGTCCATGCAATCCATATTTCTTGCGCAGGTCCACGTAATGAGAATATCAGTTGCGCGGGACCCCGAAATGTACTGCAGAAATGGTCTTTTTCAGAATGATCTAAAGCACTGAAAATTAGTCCCACATCGCCAAGATTAGGATTTTCACACGTGCGAGGCTCCAAAAATACCCCTTCTCCTTCATTAAGGGTAATTGAAGATTTTCAAGAGGAGCAAAGCAGAGCGGAAGATCGAAGGTAGGAGAGGTCTCCTGTCAGTTGCGCAGGACCGCGCAACTGATATCAGTTGCGCGGGTCCGCGCAACCAGACTGCACTACAATCTATAAAGTCAAGGAGCCATCATGCTGCCGAAATTCATGAGCCAGGCTTCCTTCTTCCGATCTTTCTTCTATTTTAAGGGTTCAGAAGAGAAGGATTAGTCGATTGAATCGACGTTTTCCCTAAGTATTAGGGATGGTTGAAACAGGCGCTGTTATGCTGCTGAAATCTCTATTTCATCGAAGATTCATCGATCGAATCGACATTCCTCCTAAATCCCAGGAGATGATCAAAACAGGCACCGAAAGGCTGTCGAAATGAACTCTCGATATTCAAAACATAAGTCATTTATTTTCACATGATCTATCTTAGAATCAAGGGATGTAAAGAGGATGTAAATGAACTTAGTATCAATGAAATGTGATGAGTGTTCTCAATACCTTTTCTCTGTTATGTTTGAATAAGACAAATTTTCCAAATCAAATGCATCTGTTTCTTTGTCGAAACAAAATGGCGACTCTGCTGGGGACTTATTAATCTTTATTGTCTTATTTAAATATTAACAGTGAAGCTATTATGAACTTTCATCACAGTTTGGCGTCCGTACAAAATGGAGACTCTCAGTTGGAAAATCCTCTCCTTCATCTCTAAGATCGATCACTTTAATCATCCATCTACTAATTATAACTATGATTTATGTTGAAGGTTTTAAAATCCGACTACAACTTGTTACTTATGGCGACTCCCGTAAGAAAAGTGAACTTTCGATTCACCCCGACAGGATTCGTGATAGAATACTGATGGGGACATCATGTGCACACGCGCATGCACACCACCCCCTACACACGTACGTAAGCAAAAGGAGGGCCCCACCATCGATCTGGCTCGATAGCGACGTCCAGGGAGGGCCTGCTAGCTAGAAGACGAAGTTTTGGTTCAAAAGGGTGGGCCCGATAGTCAAGAAAAGCCCATCATGGGATCTCATGATCATGGCCCACTTGTCGAATTTATGTCATATTTTAGGTTTTACTTATTGTTATTATTTAAAATATTGTGAACGCTTTAGATTTCTCTGTTTGGTTTTTATTTTAGTTTACTTCGTCGCCAACTAATAGGTTGCGCACATGGTGCGAGTTTTGGGGTATAAGATTTTTCCTATAAATAGGCACCCCTTATAGTTCTTTTCATTGATTGAAGATTAATAAAAATTCTGCGTTTTCCTACTCTCTGAATTGTGAAGCCTAATTGGGTGCGAAGCCCTCCCTTCATCGAAGGGTTAACTACCGTGGTGCGAAGCCACATCGACACCGATTCACTCCCATCCTCCATCATCTTCTTTTCCATCTTTCACCACCATCCAGACTTCAAATTCGTCCCTTTTGTTGCATCAAATTTCTTCATTACAGCAGATTTTCAGATTTCGACCCGCCGGCGAGCTGAAACTTCGGCGGAGCACCACGCACAAACCGTACATCGGATCGAGCTGATATTTGGGGGTTTTGGAGTCCATCCCTGGCCGACCAGGGCCAAGGTGGCCTTTTTCTGAATAGTGGGGCCCACACATGTGCGGCCGTGATCACACGCACGAGCGTTTGGGCCATTGTTGCTATCCGCGCGTGGGAAGTGTCTTTCGGTTCAGGTTTTCTTCTTATTTTACCCTTTCATACCAGTTTTTCATAAACCCTAACCCTAGATCGCATTATCCTTAATTTATTTGCCTCTTTTCTCACCCTAGAGTTCCCCGAATTGGAATTTCTGAATCCCTTGGATTAAGGGCTGATTACTATGCATGTGTGGGTGATTATTTCTTATCTTTGAGTGTCGTTTGGTTTATAATTTTTATTGATCCAGCCCTATCATGTGTAGGCCTGGACCCGCATAGATTCCCCTTAATTGAATGTTTGGACTTTCGTGTGGGATATGGAATTTGTGTAATTGTTTATGAACTAACGTGATCTTAAGCCTGAAATCTTGCATATCACATTTAATTTTCATGTCCTGCATCAAATTTGGTATCAGAGCCTAGGGTCTTGTAGGGGAATTCACCACATATTTAGGGTTTAGTTTGTTTGAGTCCTTTATGCATCCAGTCCATCATATATAGCTGCTAGAAAATCGTAGTCCTTGATATATATTGCTGAATTTTGGTTGACACCCTACACTAAACATGGAACAATTGCAAGAGTCACTAAACAAGCTGTCCCAGAAGTTGGAGTCTATGATTAAGCGCTTGGAGAAGGACCAATGCTTTGAACAACTTGATGTGCGCATTGCCCAACTTAGGACCTCTGCTAGGACAAACCCCACCATTGGGGTGAATGTCCAATCTCAAGCAGGTGGCCAGAAGGATAGATCAATGAATGGAGTTGGCCAAGGAATCAGTTATAGGCATGCACCCGTGCACCCACCCCATGAGGGACATCAAGACCACTATTTTGAGGAAAACAACATATGTGGCCTTGTGGCTAGAGAGAGTGCACCAGTGGCTAGTGTAGAGTTACCCACTAAGGCCATTCCAGTAGTGGATGAGTTTCGTGATGTCGTTCTTGATGATCTACCAGATGAGTCTTCCCCTAGGAGGGATATAGAGCACACTAGAACATGAGACATCGTAATACCTGTAGCCGAGTTTGCGTTTAATAGTTCTATCGATAGGTCCATAGGTCTCAATCCTTGTGAAGTCGTTACTGGTTATAAACTTGGAAAACCTATTGATCTTGTCCCTATGTCACTGTCCCATAGGCCGTCAGAGCCTACAGAGTCTTTTGCGCATCACATTCATTCATGGCATCAAGAAATCAGACAGAAGATCATGACTGGTAATGAACATTACTCACTTTCTGCAGACCAATATAAATATTTCCAGGAATTCAATGTAAGGGATTCTATGATGATCCGCATCAGGCCAGAGCGGTACCCTCAGGGAGCCGTTCGAAAATTACACGTGTATAGCGCTGGACCATTCAAAATTATAAAACGAAACGGTCCCAACGCGTATATGGAAAATCTTCCACCTTCCATGGGAATTGGTTCCACATTCAATGTGGAGGATTTAGTTACATTTCAAGGGGTCATTGATGCATTGTTCGGCCTTTCGCCTAACCATCCTGATTCCCCAAACCTTTCTCTTGATCCATGGCCCCCTCCAGACCTATTTTTCCAGCCTCTACCTCCCATACTTACCCTTCCTAACCCGTTTTCCCAGCCTCTACGTCTCATACCTACTCGTCCCGGCCTATTTTTCCAGCCTCTACCTCCCATACTTAATCTTCCCGACCTTTCTTCCCAGCTTTTACCTCCTATACCTAACCTTCACACACCCAAAGAGAAAATAAAAGATATCTTGGACCATCAGATAGTTTCAACGTCGGACGGCGGGTTTCAGAAGTACCTGATTAAATGGAAGTTATGTCGAGCTTCAGACGGCACGTGGCTCACTGAGGAGGAGCTTCAAAGACTTGATCCTGACATCTTGGATCGGTTCAAGAGTTTTATTTCGCCAGTGGCAAAATCTTCGCAGCCGGGGAGAATTGATGAGGACATTATGTGCACACGCGCATGCACATCACCCCCTACACACGTACGTAAGCAAAAGGAGGGCCCCACCATCGATCTAGCTCGATGGCGACGTCCAGGGAGGGCCTGCTAGCTAGAAGACAAAGTTTTGGTTCAAAAGGGTGGGCCCAATAGTCAAGAAAAGCCCATCATGGGATCTCATGATCATGGCCCACTTGTCGAATTGATGTCATATTTTAGGTTTTACTTATTGTTATTATTTAAAACATTGTGAACGCTTTAGATTTCTCTGTTTGGTTTTTATTTTAGTTTACTTCGTCGCCAAGTAATAGGTTGCGCACATGGTGCGAGTTTTGGGGTATAGGATTTTTCCTATAAATAGGCACCCCTTCTAGTTCTTTTCATTCATTGAAGATTAATAAAAATTCTGCGTTTTCCTACTCTCTGAGTTGTGAAGCCTAATTGGGTGCGAAGCCCTCCCTTCATCGAAGGGTTAACTACCGTGGTGCGAAGCCACATCGACCCCGATTCACTGCCATCCTCCATCATCTTCTTTTCCATCTTTCACCACCATCCAGACTTCAAATTCGTCCCTTTTGTTGCATCAAATTTCTTCATTACAGCAGATTTTCAGATTTCGACCCGCCGGCGAGCTGAAACTTCGGCGGAGCACCACGCACAAACCGTACATCGGATCGAGCTGATATTTGGGGGTTTTGGAGTCCATCCCTGGCCGACCAGGGCCAAGGTGGCCTTTTTCTGAATAGTGGGGCCCACACATGTGCGGCCGTGATCACACGCACGAGCGTTTGGGCCATTGTTGCTATCCGCGCGTGGGAAGTGTCTTTCGGTTCAGGTTTTCTTCTTATTTTACCCTTTCATACCAGTTTTTCATAAACCCTAACCCTAGATCGCATTATCCTTAATTTATTTGCCTCTTTTCTCACCCTAGAGTTCCCCGAATTGGAATTTCTGAATCCCTTGGATTAAGGGCTGATTACTATGCATGTGTGGGTGATTATTTCTTATCTTTGAGTGTCGTTTGGTTTATAATTTTTATTGATCCAGCCCTATCATGTGTAGGCCTGGACCCGCATAGATTCCCCTTAATTGAATGTTTGGACTTTCGTGTGGGATATGGAATTTGTGTAATTGTTTATGAACTAACGTGATCTTAAGCCTGAAATCTTGCATATCACATTTAATTTTCATGTCCTGCATCAAATTTGGTATCAGAGCCTAGGGTCTTGTAGGGGAATTCACCACATATTTAGGGTTTAGTTTGTTTGAGTCCTTTATGCATCCAGTCCATCATATATAGCTGCAAGAAAATCGTAGTCCTTGATATATATTGCTGAATTTTGGTTGACACCCTACACTAAATATAGAACAATTGCAAGAGTCACTAAACAAGCTGTCCCAGAAGTTGGAGTCTATGATTAAGCGCTTGGAGAAGGACCAATGCTTTGAACAACTTGATGTGCGCATTGCCCAACTTAGGACCTCTGCTAGGACAAACCCCACCATTGGGGTGAATGTCCAATCTCAAGCAGGTGGCCAGAAGGATAGACCAATGAATGGAGTTGGCCAAGGAATCAGTTATAGGCATGCACCCGTGCACCCACCCCATGAGGGACATCAAGACCACTATTTTGAGGAAAACAACATATGTGGCCTTGTGGCTAGAGAGAGTGCACCAGTGGCTAGTGTAGAGTTACCCACTAAGGCCATTCCGATAGTGGATGAGTTTCGTGATGTCGTTCTTGATGATCTACCAGATGAGTCTTCCCATAGGAAGGATATAGAGCACACTAGAACATGGGACATCGTAATACCTGTAGCCGAGTTTGCGTTTAATAGTTCTATCGATAGGTCCACAAGTCTCAATCCTTGTGAAGTCGTTACTGGTTATAAACTTGGAAAACCTATTGATCTTGTCCATATGTCACTATCCCATAGGCCGTCAGAGCCTGCAGAGTCTTTTGCACATCACATTCATTCATGGCATCAAGAAATCAGACAGAAGATCATGACTGGTAATGACCATTACTCACTTTCTGCAGACCAATATAAATATTTCCAGGAATTGAATGTAAGGGATTCTATGATGATCCGCATCAGGCCAGAGCGGTACCCTCAGGGAGCCGTTCGAAAATTACACGTGCATAGCGCTGGACCATTCAAAATTATAAAACGAAACGGTCCCAACGCGTATATGGAAAATCTTCCACCTTCCATGGGAATTGGTTCCACATTCAATGTGGAGGATTTAGTTACATTTCAAGAGGTCATTGATGCATTGTTCGGCCTTTCGCCTAACCATCCTGATTCCCCAAACCTTTCTCTTGATCCATGGCCCCCTCCAGACCTATTTTTCCAGCCTCAACCTCCCATACTTACCCTTCCTAACCCGTTTTCCCAGCCTCTACGTCTCATACCTACTCGTCCCGGCCTATTTTTCCAGCCTCTACCTCTCATACTTAATCTTCCCGACCTTTCTTCCCAGCTTTTACCTCCTATACCTAACCTTCACACACCCAAAGAGGAAATAAAAGATATCTTGGACCATCAGATAGTTTCAACGTCGGACGGCGGGTTTCAGAAGTACCTGATTAAATGGAAGTTATGTCGAGCTTTAGACGGCACGTGGCTCACTGAGGAAGAGCTTCAAAGACTTGATCCTGACATCTTGGATCGGTTCAGGAGTTTTATTTCGCCAGTGGCAAAATCTTCGCAGCCGGGGAGAATTGATGGGGACATCATGTGCACACGCGCATGCACACCACCCCCTACACACGTACGTAAGCAAAAGCCCCACCATCGATCTGGCTCGATGGCGTCGTCCAGGGAGGGCCTGCTAGCTAGAAGACGAAGTTTTGGTTCAAAAGGGTGGGCACGATAGTCAAGAAAAGCCCATCATGGGATCTCATGATCATGGCCCACTTGTCGAATTGATGTCATATTTTAAGTTTTACTTATTGTTATTATTTAAAACATTGTGAACGCTTTAGATTTCTCTGTTTGGTTTTTATTTTAGTTTACTTCGTCGCCAAGTAATAGGTTGCGCACATGATGCGAGTTTTGGGATATAGGATTTTTCCTATAAATAGGCACCCCTTGTAGTTCTTTTCATTCATTGAAGATTAATAAAAATTCTGCGTTTTCCTACTATCTGAGTTGTGAAGCCTAATTGGGTGCGAAGCCCTCCCTTCATCGAATGGTTAACTACCGTGGTGCGAAGCCACATCGACCCCGATTCAATCCCATCCTCCATCATCTTCTTTTCCATCTTTCACCACCATCCATACTTCGAATTCGTCCCTTTTGTTGCATCAAATTTCTTCATTACAGCAGATTTTCAGATTTCGACCCGCCGGCGAGCTGAAACTTCGGCGGAGCACCCCGCACAAACCGTACATCGGATCGAGCTGATATTTGGGGGTTTTGGAGTCCATCCCTGGCCGACCAGGGCCAAGGTGGCCTTTTTCTGAATAGTGGGCCCCACACATATGCGGCCGTGATCACACGCACGAGCGTTTGGGCCATTGTTGCTATCCGCGCGTGAGAAGTGTCTTTCGGTTCAGGTTTTCTTCTTATTTTACCCTTTCATACCAGTTTTTCATAAACCCTAACCCTAGATCACATTATCATTAATTTATTTGCCTCTTTTCTCACCCTAGGGTTCCCCGAATTGGAATTTCTGAATCCCTTGGATTAAGGGCTGATTACTATGCATGTGTGGGTGATTATTTCTTATCTCTGAGTGTCGTTTGGTTTATAATTTTTATTGATCCAGCCCTATCATGTGTAGGCCTGGACCTGCATAGATTCCCCTTAATTGAATGTTTGGACTTTCGTGTGAGATATGGAATTTGTGTAATTGTTTATGAACTAACGTGATCTTAAGCCTGAAATCTTGCATATCACATTTAATTTTCATGTCCTACATCAAATACACACCAAGTCGTGCAAGTAGAAGTGGCATGGCTCAATAATAGTTGGGGCATTTCAGCTTCGCCCCAATCATCGGAAGACAATACCGGCTGGACCATTGTAACCTCTCGTAAGGCAAGAGCACGAAACTTCAAAAATTCTAGGATGAATCACCCTTCATTAAGAATCAGAGGGCCTGTAACACGTAGCGCAATTAAAAGAAATCCCGAACTTGCGCCTCCGGCGATTTATCCTGCACAGATAATTCCCCAATTGACAGCGCATGAATTCCCAGCTTTAAAAGCTCCAATGGTTGAAAAGATAAGAGAGCAAAAGGGAAAAGCGTTGATAATCAGATCGCCAATGCCATCCCAGATAGATTCACCAGTATCAGCATCATCTCAGTCAATTGATGCCACAAGGGGCATGGAAAAGTCCAATGAAACTCCAGCCTCTCCTTTTTCTGTGAGTCCCGTTACGTCAGCATACTCCCGCTCCCCTTCGATTACCGCTTCGTCAAAAAGTGGAGAAGCTGCAGTATTCATGGCCGGAACAAATCCAGATTATAGAACAACTACAGAGGATCGTTTCAATGCAATAGCGGAAGCCTAGAATGCATTAATGGAAGAATGCAGAACCCTTAGAGAGGCATTAACGACCCTTGCACATAATGTAGCACGAATGACAATTCCCCAGAATGCAACGGAGGGGCAAGAAAATCAGCCTGATGTCCTCCCACCACAGGAGGCAGGGTCACTGGGGTCTATCCCAGCGGCAAGAACTGTGACACAAGATGAAGTGAGGCAAGTGGTCGAAGAGGCGGTTAGAGCAGAAAGAGAACGTAAAAATACCGGACGTTTTAGGTATCGAACGCCGTATCCAAGGGAAGTAGAAGACATCCCCTTTCCAGCCAATTTCAAGCATCCCCGGAGGAGCATTTGATGCACTTCATCACCAGTATGAAAAATTTTTCTACGATACCATAATATTAATTGCGATTGTTTGGTTCGTCATTAACACAAAGCATTTCGATGGTATTCTAGTTTGGCACTAGGATCGATACGCACCTAGGAACAAATGCAAGAGGTTTTCATGGCAAACTTTTTCTCTTCGGAACGTGATGTCAGTATTACGGAGCTAGCCTCTATACGGCAGAGAGAAGGAGAACCGGTAGAAAAATTTATAGACAGATGGAAAACGTTGGGGGCTTCATGTAGACAATTACCAAAAGAAAAAGAACAAGTTAAAATGTGTCTGAATTCTATAGGGACAGGGATTGCGTTCGAACTTACTAGCGCCGATATTAGAACTTTTCGTGATTTGGCCACTAAAGCCCACGCATTGGAGCTGATGACCGGCAAGATCTTAGCATTTTACCATGATACAACTAAGAGGGTATCCAGTAGGACAGTCGTGAACGTTGTTGATCATGACAGAAGAGGTAAAGATGCAAGGGACTCGAGGGAAAGAAGACCAGACCGACGCGAAGAAGGGAGTCAGTCATGAAACAGATACAATGGGAAGAGGCCTAGAATGCTGAATTCCCATGAGGGGTTCACATTCGATAAGGAAGATGTCGCCCCTATGATGGAACAATTATTGAAAGCTGGCACGATAATATTACCAGAGCCTAAACACCCAGAAGACATGACAAGAACCAAAGAAAGGAATTTCTGTTGTTATCATCGTCTAGTGGGACATCCAACAGAGAACTGCTATACATTGAAATGTATAATACAGCGACTGATCGATAGGGGTGAGATAGTACTGGGAAAAGAAAAAGAAAGGGGGCGCCATGGCAACCATAAATGTGCTTACAATCCGAAAGAAGGACCAAGAGGCGAATGACGAAGGAACTGGTAAAGCGGCAAAGAAGGTTGCAGTAATCACGTTAAGGTCAGATAAAAAGGTGGTAAGCCTTATAAAGCAAAAATCCAAAGTCACTAGGAAAGAAACGATTGAAAGATAGAGTAATGGCGATAAGACAAAAGAAAAGAATGAGGTGACGAGAGTAACTTATGACGTGGTAAGTCATTTAAAAGGAATACCAGCCCAATTAAGTGTCTATGACGCACTTAAGCTATCAGAAGAATTTCGACAGAGTCTGATCCAGGCATTATCCGATCACGACATTAGAGAAACTTTACTGGCAGAGTTAGAACATGAAGAACTGAATGAACAAGAGGACTGTCTTCCAGTCATTTCTTTTTCTGATGACGATCTGATTTGCGAGGGAGAACATAATAGGCCACTGATGATAGAGGGTCATATCCGTGGGAAAAGAGTCGAACGGATTATGATAGATAATGGGTCTGCAGTGAATCTTTTGCCACTTTCGATGTCAAGTTAAATTACCGTCGCTCAGAACTATGTCCCAGCGGAATGATGATACAAGGTTTTAATCAAGATGGGCAACGCGCACTTGGCAAGATTACAGTAACGTTAGAAATAGGAGAATTGAGTACTGACGTTGTGTGTCACGTTATAAGTGCAGTAACGACATACAACCTTCTCCTAGGAAGGCCGTGGATACATCAGTACAATATCATACCCTCCACTCTGCATCAGTGTTTCAAATATTGTAAAGACGGAGTACAGCATAAAATAATGGCCGATGCAAAACCGTATACAAAAGCTGAGTCTTTCTTTGCAGATGCTAGCTACTATAAAGAGTTTGCTATTGAAAAAATGAATAAGGATGAAAGTAGCGTCTTAAAAGATGATCAGGAAAGTGCAATCACAAAAGGAGCAGAAAAGGCAGGACCATCTGAAATCGTGGAAATAAACAAAAGGTTCTATTTTGTACCAAAACATTTAAGGCAGCCGGGACAACCGTCGTTGACTTTGCTGTCATCTGAACAGTCGAAAATTTTACAGTCAAATTATACGGTGCCGCTGCCGTATGCTGAAAGAAATAAGCCGTTTTCAGCCGCTCCAGCAAGATTTCAAGTTAAGGCGAGCGAAAAATACCCTGAACCAATAGAGTTCTATGCTTCGGAAGCAGTAAAGACCAGAGGAGAGACTCAAAACAATGTGTACCATGGTAGGTTGACGTCGCGAGATCTCCAAAAGTTTAGTCCGGTAAGTAAAAAGATTATGAAGAACATGGGTTTTGATTATGAAGAACCTGTTGCCTTAAACCATGGGAAAGGAGTTCAAATCCCCATTGGGACCGATCAGGATAAGCGCAGAAAATTTCAGGGGTTGGGCACAAACTAGTCGATAAATACGATCACAGTCGTGCAGCTTTCTGCAGAAATATACTGCCTCAATATCTCCAAGAAGAAAGAGTATATCTCTAACAGCAGTCACAATCATATCAAGGGGGGCAAGTTCAAGGCCAAATGAGATAAGATGTACTCAATAAAAGCAAAGTTCTTCAAAGAAGTAAATAGAAGCCTATGTTGGCCTATACTTGCGTTGTCAAGAAGAAATTGCTTCTGAAGGCGCTACTAATTTTGATACAAAACATTATCAGGATAATAATTCTATATCAAAAGGGGGCAAGATGAATAGAATGAATAACGAGGAAGTTCACAAGCATATCGAGATCATATGACAAGTATATCAAGATCATGTGATAGCAAATAAAGAAAGACGAAGAAGATGAGCACCATCAAGTGAGCTCTACAGAATTTTGCCTGGAATTGATATCACCATCAAGTTGGTATATTGCAAACAATACAGACAAACGATACAGATAAACAGATGGGTATAATTGAAGACATTGGAAGAAATGATGTGTCAATTTCAGGAAAAAATACCTATCATCGTCTTCCAAGACATTTTAAGACAGCATATTAAGTCATTGCCAAATAAAAAGTCTTGATGATCGCTGTCAAGCGAAAACGATTGTTATCAGCATTGATGACCATCGCCGACGCTAAAGATTTCCATCAAAATCACCAGGTATCAATGATTTTAAAATAAAAAGAGAGCAACTATTGTTGTCGCCGATCAATCACTCATCAAAGTTGTCATCATCGCTAAGCTGATACATTATTTTAAACATGATACAAAAGTCCTTATGACATTATCAGCAGCAACGAAATGTCAATTATTGATTAACCATCCGCTGACAGTAGAATAAATCATATAGCCAACCGTACATAAAATTGGCGACAGCAATGGTTGCTTATCATAAAAAGGCAATCTAGTCAAGTCCCAAAAAAAAAGAAAAAAAAAGAAGGAAAAAGTACCAAATCTTAAAAGGGACCAGCTACGCGTAAGACCTATAATCATTTAAGGCAGCTCAGTCAAGCCAATGGCCCGCTGTGCATGAGACCTATGAAGATCGTCATTCGAGTAGCGGTGAGAAGTCAGTGGCCCTAAAAAGCCCGTGAAGGCCATCATACGCATACCCATACGGGCAGCTGACGGAGTCAATGATCAAAAGCCAAAATGCCAAAAGTTGACCAAAAGCCAAAGAGCCAAAAGTCTTCAAATGACCAAAAGCTAAAAGGCCAAAAGTCAACCAAAAGCCAAAGTGTCAAAAGTCCTCAAATGACCAGTCAGCGTAACCCCCATGCCGTCTCTATAGCTTTCCAGCAACGTCGCGGGGAATGGAGGACAATGCCCTCCCGTGAATGGGCCCGACCTTGCAGACGAAGAAAATGAAGGCTGCAGTGCGAGCTTTAGATAGGCCAACCATGCATAAGACCCCCCAGATTTGTGGTTCGATTCCGGTACTAACTCATGAGGAATGGCTTAAACCTACTTATCGATGGACTGGCAACCATGGATTTGGTACCCCCAAAGGTAACCTTGCAAGCTCTATGAACTTTAGAGAGTTACCATGGCCAACCCTGTGCGTAAAACCAACCGAGTTCACGGCCCTGGTAGCTTCACTGGGCCCCTCTGATGGATCGCGGTTTGTGAACTCCCCAAACAATGAGAAGTCCAGCGAACTCCTAAAAGTTACAGAGGCCATCACGTGAGACCCGACTCTAGCTAGAGTCCAAATAAGTTTGCTCCACTACTCAAGAGCTTAAACTGTGTGTGCAACTGACTAAATTGAAACTTAGTGCCGCCAATAAAATATAAATGAATAAAGTCATGTACGAAATCCCGTACTAACAAGCATAAAATATGGGTGTTTTATAATTAGTTTTTATTGAATATCATGATAAACTATGTGCGATATTCAAAATGCAACAAATTCAAATCTCACAAACAAATATATAGAAGGAAAAAAACACTAATGATGTTAAGATTACTGCATAGATGATATGTCTAGAACAATGCATAATGTGGAGGTGCATGGAAAAGGTTACTGAAAGTTGCCATTGAAAATTAAAAGAAAACATGCGTTTAAAAGAAAAAGAAAAAGAGAAAGAAGCAAAAGCATATATACAAATTACATGCTTAAAGTTCCTCTGTAATGCCTACTATCTTCATGTATTGCTGCAAGTCTTCCTTTAATTGAATCTGTGCTGCATCATGCTTTGACTTCTCTTCAAGAATAATCTTTGCTTGATCAGGAAGGCCAGCTAATTTGTCTTCCAAGGATGTGATCATTTCCTTGCTCCTGAGTAATTCAGACTTTTCAGCATCAGCAGACTGAATATTGACATTGAGTTTTTCTTTAACCTCTTGTATAGACAGTTCCCTCTCATGATCTTTCAGTTCCAGCTGTGAAATTTCTTCTCTCAAAGCCGCAATACGATCTTGAATAAGTACCTTATCATCAGTGAGGGTCTTCAGCTCTTCTTGCAAAGTTAACTGCTCCTGGTCTAATTCAGATATGATGGAAGCAATAAGCGAAGCCTTCTCCTTAGACAAAGTTAACTGCTTCCCGTATTCCAGAACTTCTGGAGCAATCGTGATATTTTCCGCCGATGCCAAAGAAGCTATCGAATCGCGGAATCTGAGGAGGGAGTCACGCAGAACAGAAATATTAATCTTCGCCATCTTTGCAGAGCTTTCTAGAATCTCAATGGCGATATCTAGGTCTGACCATTGTTCAGGATCTTTGAAGATGTGAACTACCGTTGACAAAGAGTTCTTCATTAAAAGCATTTTGTGAGCGGGAATCTTTGAGGGAAAAGGTAGCTCAAAGACAGTGGCCACAGATTCGAAGCTGGCTGCCCTGCTACAGGGAAGAATTCCTATAACATGAATAGGAGATAGAGTAAGCAACGCAAAATGAAGGATTTGCGGCTCTTCAAATTGATATATATACCTGCTGCAGAGGTGTGACCAGCAAGTGAGGGAACTTCTAGAGCTGCAGAAGTACCAGCTTCCAACATGTCAGCAAGAGAAGGCGCCCTCACTTCTGTGCTCGAGTCTCTAGTAGTAGGAGTCGGCAGATCAGTGGCCTCGACAAGGAATACAATTTCACGGGCCACACTTTTCGATGTCACCAGAGGAGCCAAAGGTACTCGTGGCAAAGCCATTGGTGCAGTTGGATGAAGATCTACAGAGGGGGCAGCGCTTGTCTCAATATTAGCTACATGCATACCTGAAAAGGAAATAATAATGATGATAAGATAGTTATCAATAGATAAGCACGTGAATATTTAAGGAATTCAGATTCCCTTACCAGGTGAATATCCATATTCCCCGTAGTCCAAAGGTTCTTCGTCCTCTTCGGTTACTGCGTGTGGCTTGCCAGGAACAGAAGTGGCAGGAGAAATTTCGAGAGCTGAGGGGAGGTGTTCTTCCTCTACATTTTCAGCGGCCATATTTTCCTCTTCATCTATGTTAACTTCTCCTTCTTCGAAGTCATCATCTTGAGCTCCATCGTTTCCGTCGTCATCATCGTTATTATCATCTTCAGACCCCATGGGAGTAGAATCTTCTGACGAAGAAGATGAACTTTCGCTTGCTGAACCCTTTTCATCTATTTCCGCGACCACGACTTGTTTCCCTTTGTAAGAGATAGGCTGGTTACTTTCTTTTGGAGATCTCCTGCCAACTGAAATTGGGAGAGATACGGAGACCTGCCTTGTCTCCTCCTGGGGAATAGGTGATGATGTTTGCAGACATACTCGTGATCTAGTCATCGGAGACGATGAGCTAGAAGGAGGAGGTTGCGAGGGAGGGGCAGGTTCGTTTTGAGCAGGATTCTCCTGAGCCATAGCAATTTCTTCAGGAATGGGGGAGGATGTCCCTTCAATATTTTTTGAAACTCAGCCACCAAGGTCGTGGGGGACAAGTTCAAATTCTGCCAGAACTCAATGAGCAAACCAACCATCTAAGGTATTAATTGGTTTCCTCTCACGAATCGGCTCTTCCGTCGATATCTTCCTGCAAATTTCACCATGGTGAGGAGCAGGACTCTTCTCTAGAATGAAACCAATTCCATTCTCAATTTTTCTGCCTCTGAGCCGAGGTGGGTGGAGAAAAAGAAGGGAGTCCACGGGTAAGCGTTTGTTGATTAGAAAGGATTGATGGTCCCACCATCTCATCCAGCTGTAGGAAGTGTGGACTATCCGGTCGCTGCTGGGAATGATGAAAGAGGAGTTGACACGACCACCTAATAGTTGCTTCCATATCATGGCCCAGTTCAAAGGATCCGTTCCATAGCAGCGCATTCTCTTAATAACCAACCCACAATCTTCTGGTACGGCTTGGTCATAGCTGAATTGGCGAGCGAAGCGACTGGGGTAGTAGGGTTCTCTCCAGAACTCTGTCCCTTCTCTGAGAGGTAGACTGCAGGAACGGATGGAGAGAAAGAAAGCCCTTTCCGCTACAGTCAATGCCTCCTGGTCCACCATATCTGTGTCTTGAGTATGGCAATGAAGGCGGAACTGGAAGAAGTCTATTTGATCAAAGTCCTGGATCTTATTGATTACCTATTCATACGATCTTCTGGCCATCGCCCTTTGCTGAAAAAACCAAAGAGGAAGGTGGGAAGGACTCACGTAAGCCTTCTCTGGTGCTTCAAAAATCCAAGGAAAATAAACTCCCAGCCATCCAGAGAAGTAGTGTCAGGCGGTGTATGCTGAGGAAGATCCCAGGGTGGGGTTCCTGATATGTGTAGAGATTTCTCCAAAGGCCCGGTAGATGGAACATAGTACGAGAGGCGCAATGGAATATTTCTGACCTTCCGCTAGGGCCCCAGCAACGACGAAGGTGGTAGGGCGAATAGCATATGCCCATTTGGAGCTGGAAGTGCTACTATGCTCAGCCAGTAAGCCAGAAAAGCTGCGAGTTCCCCAAAGGAACTATAGTTTGCTCTTTCCTTCATATTTTCATGAAGATTCGTCAATTCCTTAAATCGACTGTCGCAAAATCTGCGGGACGGAAAAAAGGCGTTAGTACGCAGGAATATGTGATGAAAAGAAAAATGCTAATTTCTGAGCTTGGAATACCTGAGCATTCTGGAAAAATGAGCCAGCCATTGCAGAGGGGAAAGTTTGTGAAAATTTGGAAATTTTCCCATTTCTCTGAAAAGTTCGACGGTGGTTTCAGAAATGGAAGGTCTACAGTCAGGAGAAGATACAAATGTCAACTCTGCGTTCGTCGGGTTGAACTCATCATAAAATCTTCCTGTTAATGGAAGACTTACTATGCGATGCTCATTTCTCCAAATGGCAAATGAAGAGAATTGGTAGTAGGTGACCAATATTCGAGGAAGCCTTTCAGCACGGAAGGCTCCTTGTAGAAGTACTTGGATGTGACTTCTATCGCATCATAAAGGCCCACTTTGGCGAGAGTACTTGCATGTTTCTTCAATATAGCCTCTGCCCAGTCTGAATAATAGCGGTGAGAGGTCAGCACGCCCCTTGTCCGAAAATCCTCCGATCCCCAAAGAAGATCGCAGTCCTTGTACCGCTGTCTGACGGTCTCGAAGAAGTATGTTGGAAAGAGATTATGCGGACTGTGAAAAGGGGTAAGGAAAATCATGGAATGAACTTCTCCAATGATTTGTCGCAGTTTCTACACCTGCAGTTTTCCTTCGAGAATCCGAGGTTCTCGCGTCGCCCACGATTCAGTATACATCAATTTCTCTCCGTCCACGTAATCTGTGGGCTCACATTCAAGGATGGATTGGTGGCAGTGAATATTGATGGGAATTATTGTCATGCCTTCTGAATGAGGGTTGTCGAATTTCATAACACCCTCGATTACTCGAACTGATTCCCAGGAATTTTGGAGCTTCTTCTTGTTATGCTCCTTTATCTTCTCTTCGAACTCCTTCGCCTTGTTTCAGCGAGCCTTCTTGGAGCGAGAAGCAGGCGGAGTATCTTCTCTGGGAGGTCTGTCACTATCTGTGCGGATGTGGGCGGTTGTCTTCAGCCATTTTTCCCAATCATATTCAAGACCGTGTTTTGGAGGTAACTCTATGTTCCCCATGATTATAGCCCGATGAATGGGAGAGGGAAGTGATTCGATTCGGTCAGTGAAATCAAAGGTAGGGAGCACTGGCTCTTTAAAGTATGCGGGAGTTTGAGTGGTGGTTTTGGTGCGTTTGGCCGGTGGCTGATCAGCGGGAGGAGAAGGGCGATAAGAAGACGTATCGGGCAAGTCAGGATGAGAAAGTTGGTCAGTTGGAGGGTCTACGAGACGAAAAGTCCTCTTGATGCGGGCCATGAAGGAAAAAGGGTTAAAAGCTTAAGGAGATTGCAGGGAAAGTTCGAAAATTGGAAAAAGAGCTAAGTCCAGGTTGCGAGGGTCCGCACAATTAAAATCAGTTGCGTGGAGTGTCGCAACACTTCGGAAACTTGCGCGGACGGGAGATCCGTTTCGTGGGTCCGCGCAATCGATATCGGTTGAGCGGGAAAATCGCCAGGAGAAAAAAAATTTCGCTGCAGAAGAGAAGAATTGCAGATTATGAAGGGAACGCGGTATTTATAGGCTGCCACGGCCGGGTACGAACGCAAGCCGGTTGCGCGGGTCCGCACAAGATGAAAAAGAAGAAATTTGATCCTTTTTCATTTCTTGAGGAAATTAAAAAAGGATCAAGGGGGCATCTGTTGAGGCATAAAAAAATGACGAAAGATTGAAGCAGGAAGGGATAAGGAAATGAGAAGAACACTCGAAAAGAAGCCAAAGATGACAGTTTTAAAGGGTTTGCACAGGACTGCGCAACTAATGTCAGTTGCGCGGGTCCATGCAATCCATATTCCTTGCGCGGGTCCGCGTAATGAGAATATCAGTTGCGTGGGACCCCGAAATGTACTGCAGAAATGGTCTTTTTCAGAATGATCTAAAGCACTGAAAATTAGTCCCACATCGCTAAGATTAGGATTTTCACACGTGCGAGGCTCTATATACTTCTTCTCCTTCATTAAGGGTAATTGAAGATTTTCAAGAGGAGCAAAGCAGAGCAGAAGATCGAAGGTAGAAGAGGTCTCCTGTCAGTTACGCAGGACCGCGCAACCGATATCAGTTATGCGGGTCCGCGCAACCAAACTGCTCTGCAGTCTGTAAAGTCAAGGAGCCGTCATGCTGCCGAAATCCATGAGCCAGGCTTCCTTCTTCCGGACTTTCTTCTATTTTAAGGGTTCAGAAGAGAAGGATTAGTCGATTGAATTGACGTTTTCTCTAAGTATTAGGGATGGTTGAAACAGACACTGTTATGCTGCTGAAATCTCTATTTCATCGAAGATTCATCGATCGAATCGACATTCCTCCTAAGTCCCAGGAGATGATCAAAACAGGTGCCGAAAGGCTGTCGAAATGAACTCTCGATATTCAAAACATAAGTCATTTATTTTCACATGATCTATCTTAGAATTAAGGGATGTAAAGAGGATGTCAATGAACTCAGTATCAATGAAATGTGATGAGTGTTCTCAATACCTTTTCTATGTTATGTTTGAATAAGACAAATTTCTCAAATCAAATGCATTTGTTTCTTTGTCGAAACAGTGCGATAACTGATACATATCTAGAATCCAAGGATGCGATATCGATATTTCAAACACTAGTTTCATTGCAAAACATTAGGAGAGGTGGTGGAACGAAGTCTAAGACAAGAAACAAGGATATATCTATACTATATACAAGTAAATGTAGTTTATTTTTTCAAGACTTTCTGATGCCCAAAATACCCCTATTAAGTAATAACATTAACTATAAATACATCCCAGCATATTCCTTCTAAACCATGTGCCACTTCCCTTGCCACCGCATTACCCAAGCTTGTGGGCCCTACCATGTTTGTTATCTGAAATCCACTCTATCTATCAGGTTCTATCCCCGATTACCAGACCCAAGTCAAAAAAATCAGTGAGATCCACAAATCGGGTGGGCCACACACGTACATAGAATGTGCACCTCTCAGCCAAGTGCCACAAGCTTGTGGGCCCAACCATGTTTTATATTTGAAATCCACAGTCCATTAGGTTCTATCCTCGATTCAAGGACCTGAGGCAAAAAATCAAGGAGATCCACAAATCGAGTGGGCCAAACATGTATAGAGAATATGAACCTCCCAATTGGGTGCCACAAGCTTGTGGAGCTCACCATGTTTTATCTAAAATCCACTCCATCCATCAGGTTCTATCCTCCATTCCAAGACCCAAGGCAAGTAAGATCCTCAATTCAAGTGGGCCACACATACACAGAATTCACTTCTTTCAGGGTTAATTTGACCATCTTTCCCATGCATTTGTTAAGGCTCTCGGGTATGAACTATTGGTCAATTAGCCCTAACCGTTCATTAATTTCTATACACCTATGGCCAACATGATGATCATATGGACTTTTAGATAAAGCATAATTTGTTGGTATCTCATGATGAGAAGATCTGAGATGCAACATGTGTGACCGATGTCCAAGTGTGACGTGAGTTGAAATACGACCACATGTAGAATCAAATATGATTGTGTATCAATCATATATTCTCACAAAATGATCGAGAAGACCACGCTTGTGTCCTCACATATCTTATTGTAATATGTCAAAAACGAAAACCCACCATTGTCATTGAAAATATGGAAACCTGTACCATGTTTTGTATGTTTATAATATTGGGCAAACTGTTGTATTTGTAAACACTCCGTCCATTAGGTGTGCTACTCAACTAGGCTCTAGGGGAAAAGTCAGCCAAATCTATAGCTTAGGTGGGCCACACCCATTGTTCGGAGTATCTCTAATATTATTGATAATATCCTTGATATTATCTACATCTCCAACTTGGCGATACCCATAACACTAGTAGAAAAACAAATTCTAGGTATCGGCAATATATCGCTAAGTGTCGTCAATATATCGATATTGCCAATATTTTCGAATATGCAAATTTTAGGTGTTGCTTGTATCACCAATGTATTGATATTACCAATATTTTTGACTTGGTAAATTTCAGGTGTCACTTGTATGTATCAACCATATTTTGATAATATTGCTAAGTGTCACCAATGTAAATGCATGCATGGATGGTTGGATGGGTGGATGGATCCACCATTTTCCCCATGTTTCTCCTATGTTTCCCTGAGTTAGCATCACATGCTTTTGCCTTTTAGGCCCTATTAAAGGGGAATTTATATTTGATCCCTAAAATATGCAAATATGCATTTTATTTTATTTTTGCCATTATTTGATTATTAAATATGCAAATATGTGTATTTTAGAATCTCTTGAAGTATCATTGAAAAATTCCACAAATTTCCCCATGTTTCTCTAATGTTTCTCTTATTGTAACATGTCAAAAACAGAAACCCACCATTGTCATTAAAAACATAGAAACCTATACTATGTTTTGTAGGCTTATATTATTGGGCACACTGTTGTATTTGTAAACACTCTGTCCATTAGGTGTGCTGCTCAACTTGGCCCAAGGGCAAAAATCAGTCAGATCTATAGCTTTGGTGGGCCACACCCATTGTTCGGAGTATCTCTAATATTATTGATAATATCCCCGATATTAACTACATCTCCAACTTGGTGATACCAATAACACTAGTAGCATAAGGAATACTAGGTATCGGCGATATATTACTTAGTGTCGTCAATGTATCAATATTGCCAATATTTTCAACTATGTAAATTTTAGGTGTTGCTTGTATCACCAATGTATCGATATCGCCAATATTTTCGACTGGGTAAATTCCAGGTGTCACTTATATCACCAATGTATGGGCGATATTTTGATAATAGTGCTAAGTATTGCCACTGTATATGCATGCATGTATGCATGGATGGATGGGTGTATGGATCCACCATTTTCCCCGTGTTTCCCATATGTTTCCCTGAGTCAGTATCACATGCTTTTGCCTTTTAGGCCCCCTTAAAGGGGAATTTATTATTTAATCCCCAAAATGAAATATGCATTTTTTTCGCCTTTATTTGATTATTAAATATGCAAATATGTGTATTTTAGAATCTCCTGAAGTATCATTGAAAATTTCCACAAATTTCCCCATGTTTTTCTAATGCTATCCTGGGTCAACGTCATATGCTTTTTCACCCCCATTAAGGAGAAACTTATTATGAATGCATCTTTTTGCAATTATTTGATTCATAAATATGCAAATATGTGTATTTTATTATCTCATGAAGTTTCATTGAGAAATTCCACAATTTCCTTGTGTTTTTCGAATGTTTCCCTCAGTCAGCGATGCATTTTCGGGTATTAGTGATAATATTAGTGATATTGATAAATGTTTGTCTCCCCAACCAACTATACATGCAATGATACCGATCAATGTGTATAAAAAACGGTTGCATTTTAGTAGTAACGGCTGATTCATACCGGTAACGGGTAAGGCTGTTATGCGGTACAGGTCTGAAGCAGGATGAGAGAGAAAAATGGAGTCATAATGGCTATTACGGCCCCCGAATCGGCCGTTACAGGGTATAACAACGGTTACGACCTCATGACGAAGAAGAAAACAAAAGGAAAAAAAAAAAAACCTAACATCTTTTAATCGTCTTCTACTTCTGCTACTGTTGCAGCTGTCGCTGTTGGCTTGGTCGGTAGCTCTTCTTCTACTGTTGTTGCGGTTGCCACTACTAGCTTGGTCGGCTGCTCTCTCTCTCTCTCTCTCTCTCTCTCTCTCTCTCTCTCTCTCTCCCGTTAAATGAGAATGGCTTTGTGGCCATTCCATAGCCATGTTTTTTTCCTCCGCTGGTGTATGACGCAACAAGTGCACAACATCGTGGGGCCCACCTTGATATATGTGTTGTATACCACATCGTCCATCCGTTTTTTCGTATCATTTTAGGGCATGATCCCTAAATGAAGCAGATCCAAATCCCAAGTGGACCAAACAGTAGTATTGAATGCCCACCATTAAAAACTTCATAGGGCCCATTGTAATGTTTATTTGCCATCCAACTTGTTGATAAGGTCACACAAATCTGGATGAAGTGAGAACACAAATATTAGCTTCATCTAAAACTTTTGTGGCCCCCAAGAAGTAGTTAATGGTGGGTGTTCAATCACCACTGTTTCACTACTACCCCAATAAGAATGACTAATATAAGATAGGCAATGTTCTACCAGAATGCAAGCTTAACCTTGACGCAAAAGGATCATACTTTTTTTCACTGAAAGCTATATTCAAAGCATACTTGGGATGTTGCTTGCAACAAAAACTAATAAAATCAAATAATCACAATTTTGTGGTAGGCCATAGTTTCAGCAGATTATATTTAATGAACGCTTTACATGATAACTGAATCCAAAGCCCAAGGTAAAAACCTATTGTCTCAATCCAGAATCCACACTGCATTTGCATGCCGGACACGCTCTTGGGTCTTGATGACATTCTACCTGAATTATAGTCCTATTCATCAGCAAAATGCGTCTTTGATCCATTCATTCATAACCATGTAAAGTCATACAAAGGCAGTATGATCATGGATAGAAGTTCATATCCGATTACATGTCATCTGAACTTTTGAACCTGACCCAAAGAAGATTCATACAAAAATTGATCTGACATGAATGATGGAAAACTTCCATCTCATGATAATTTTCAATAGGACAGCAATTACAAAAACCTACACAAGTTTGAGGTTACAAAAAGAAATTTGATTACATATTCTGAAAAAAGTCCATGATATGAGACAAGACCAATCTTTTTTATCAGATAAAAATAACATTTTATGATTAAATGCATGAACAAATAACAAATGACAAAAAATAAGGAGATTGAAAGGGTGGATGGTGATCTCACATGCAAAAGCACGAGATCCTAGCCACTCATTAGGCTGGCAACCATTGATGTATCCAGTATGTATCCTAGCCACTCATTTGGCATAGTTCACTTAATAGAAATACAAACCTATGAAAAAATTCTGTCAATAATCCTGTATGTGAGAGCATGGTTACCATATCTAATAAGATTCTCTTTATCAATCAAGAAATCATGATCCGTATCCATCTCCCAAAATTTGCAGTATATCACATAGAAATATTCATAGGAGTACCTATAGAAAAAATAAAAAAATAAAAAAATAAAAAGAAAAAAGAAAAGAAAAGAAAAAATAAAACAGGAATTTGACGGATGAAGTTGACTCTTGTGCCATGAATCTTACTGAAGGAAGCATTACAATGGACAGATGCATTAGGTAGAGTCACCTTTAATCCATAGTTGCTGCATTAATATATAAGAATCAATTCTCTTATGCTTAACCATGATAGGAAATCATTCTATAAGAACCAATTCTCTTGTGCTTAACCATGATAAGAAATCATTCAGTATCATTATTGCGTAATGTATTGTACCCTTAAGATATGGAAACATATTGGTTATTGCACAGGATATATCAGCTAATTCGCCCGTTTTTAACTAATTTCCAAGAGGAGCTTCATATCGTCATTATTCCTTGTTCAGCCATTTCATCAAACAGTTAGCATGCATGAAATATAAGAGGGAGATTGTATGATAAATATCAACTACGCCCACACAAAACATTCCTTGTTGAGCCATTTCATCAAACAGTTAGAATGAATGAAAATTAGGAGGAATTTTTTTGTCCTTAAAGAAGAAAAAGGAAAAGAAAGAGGAATAATCCACCACAACCCATTTTACCCATACCCTACTCATCTTCAAGCCTGTTGAGATTCAACAACAAATCCCCATCACCGGCAGCAGAACATTAAAATGAGGGAAGTGAGAAAGACAGAGATGAAGGGAGAGAGATCGAGAGAGAGAGTACCTTCGATTTTCTCTTCTTTCTTCTACTTTCCTCAATTGTTGGAGAGAGATCAAAGAAGGAACAACACATCAGAGAAAATGAGGGAAAGAGAGATCAAGAGATAGGGAGGAGAGGGAGATCGAGAGGGGGAGGGAGAGAGATCAAGTATGGGAGAGGGAGAAACGAGACGGCGGAGAGGGAGAGGGAGAGGGAGAGGGAGAGGGAGAGGGAGAGTGAGAAGGAGAAAGAGAGATGGTTAGAGGTAAAGAGAGACGAAGAGATAGGGTTGGAAATCACAGGGAACGGGAGACCCGGGGAATAAAATACAGATTCTGGTTTTCTTTTTCACAATTTTGGGGGTTTTTTGGTAGTGTAGGAATGGTTAGCATTTGAAACAGCTTAATGTTGTACCTAAACCAAATATGCAACCGTTCCTCATTATACAGAAATTGCAAACCTTGCACTCTAGCTGCTTTCCTTTTCATTTTCCTTGTCCTTACCAACCTATGGAAGAAATATAGAACACCCAAAAGATGAACTATCAAGCACAGACATAAAGCACTAACAAATCAAAGCAGTTAGTTCAAAAGAAAAAAAAATAATTAAAAAAAATGTGAAAGGAAGTCCAAAGAACAGTTTTGGGGTGGATTTTCTATATTGCATACATAGAACTCCAAAAGAAAAAAGCTACGGAGCCAAGAGGTGCAATGGGATCGTGGAGATCAGTTTCTACACTTGCTACAATTGTGGTCATTAAGAGAAACTTAAAAAAAACATATTATACCTGCAAACTAGTACTTGAAGCTTAGGTACATGATTTTACCTACTTCCATGCTATGCAATGGCTAGGCACATTCCATAGGAACTCCAGAACCTCGAAGTTCAGCAATGACACCCATTTTCTCCTTGAAAAAGCACTCCATGTTATCCATCTACAAAAAGAAAATCAATATAAGGAAACATGCCCTACTTTATGTCAAACAACATGGATGATAAAGTGGGGGATAAATGGTACCGGTTTCATATAGTTTCACTCTAAAAGAAAAACAAGCACAACACAACATCAATTGAAAGAAAAACCTATTTTTCATAATAGGATTATAATACCCTGAACTACAAACAGATGCAGAAATAGTTCCTGAGGAGAGTCACACAGATAAATGATTTTGCTTGGAAAAAAAGGGCATCACATAAATAATTTAAAGAAAAGCTGATTTTGAGTTATAGGACTTATATTGCCCCAGATCAACAAATGAATTTTCTCGGAAAACAAGGGCATCACACCAAAGTTCCTTGCAACATGGCTCATGGCCCCATGATGCATCAGCCAAGCAGGGTCCTAGATTTTCTGTGTAAAGTCCACTATTAGACATTTCTGTCCATTTGATCGATGGCTACTAAAGCAACCATATGAAAAAAGAAAAATAGTTAAATTTCTTAAAGAAAAGTGATGAATAAGAAGACTGTTCAACAAGTTTGATTTTTGAAAACGAAGCAATCGTTATTAAGGTCTAATAGATGGACAGATCTGATTGATAATGCAGTGGGTCTTAGTTTTTTAATCTTGAATGTTTTGAAGTGTATACAGGATAAAATTGATTATAGAACTAAGGATGTAAAGTGAATGGTACTTGCTGAATATTGGACCTGCCTATTGTGACTTACAAGAGCTCTTCTGATTTATAAATAAATAAATAGAAAGAAAAAGAAAAAAGATTCCAAGGCCCCAATGCTCTTAACTCTCCTTGTTTATCAATGAACACAATTGGTGACCTTGATAGAAGGCCTGCAAAAACAAAAGGGTATTTTCCTTTCCCAAGATATTAATTGTTGATTGAGAACACTTTTTCTCAAACTAACCTACAAAACCAAAATATAGCGCCACATTATAAATGAGCAAACCAAAGGCTATGCAGAACAGGGAACAGGTAAATCTACAGAGCTGACAACACACCTGCTGCCATGCAGCTTAATCATCAATTGCTACAAAACAAAGAAAGTTTTTATTACTAACTTAGCAATAATTATGATGTAAAAGATGCTTCTTCTCCCTCACGAACCAAATCCTAAAAACACCGAGTGCACCTCTGGTAACTCTTTCGTCAATAAGAATACAAAGGCAATGCACAGCAAGCATTAAGATGACATGCAAGTCCTGCACTTATCAGAACAAAAAGATCCCCATGGACTACTTTTAAGATGCAACAGAGGAGTCAGTACCACAGACTGCTACCACACTGTCACAAGAGCTGCACCAATATTCGATGCCAGTTGCTGCTAAATACTATCAAATATTACGTGTAGTACAACTGCAAACAGAGAAACAACCGTAAATTGCAAAAGATACAACTCCAATTCTAGTAGATGCTGAAATTAAACTACCAATCCTTAGCAGTCTGCCCTAGTACGAATTTTAATGCTTTGGCCTCTTTGGACCATAAATCTAAAATCTGAAACACTTGTCCAGTACCAGTTAGTAACATGAACGAATAAAATCTTCACTATATGCCGAACGCTGCAGGTTACAAGATGGATACAAATATAAAAATGCTTACCTTCCTACAGGAACAATGATGATTGAGGGTATAAATACTTCATTATGTGAACAGGGCTATAGTATGTGTATAAAATTCCGCATGATACTAAGAAAATATGTATATAAGACCTGTAAAACTTCAAATCTATTGAAACGCTCATGCATGCAGTATAATGCAATGCTAAATTACCGCAAAATATTTGGGGTTCAGTAGTCCAGAAGTTCAAATACAAGCCCTTATTTTAAATGCAAATTTTGATCACAAGTTCATGACCCGATAGGGACAAGGATGTACCAGAGAGGTGAATCCTACTAATATTCTTCAAAAACATTAAAAACAAAAAAAACAAAAAAAAAAATTAAATGTCACACATCCAAGCTTGGAGCAAAAAAGGAACAATTAGAATATTTTGTTCCAGTTGTTCAACGGCTGCATTACTCACTAGTCAATGCAGGTCATTTGCGGAAGTGTCGGGAGAAATGTTGGCGATGAACAATGAGGATGGGTTGAAAGGGGGTTTTTTTCGGCGGACTTCCGTCCACTTCGAATCCCTATCCATAGATGATCTTTTTGAATAGATTAATCAGGTTAGATGGTCTTTTTTAATAGATTAATCAGATTAGATGGTCTTTTTCAATAGATTAATCAGGTTGTGCTTAGATAATAGAAGAACTTTCATCAATAAACAGAAATCATAAGAAAAAAAAAATGATCTACAGTGAGTTTTTCCGAACCTCTAGGGTTTCCGCCAGCAAACCAGGGGTTAGGACCTGGCAATCCCTCTTCAGGGGTGTTGGCCAGGTGATCCCGCTGCAGATTATCTAGGGACTTTCTTTGGGTGTTGGTTAGAGGGAGAGATCTAGAGAGAGAGGGAGATCGAGGGAGAGGGAGAGGGAGAGATAGAGAGAGGAAGGGAGATCGACGGAGAGAGAAATGATGGCTTCGGAGCTTTTTGGGTAACTTCAGGCGCAACGAGAGAGAAAAGAGAAATTTACGACTGTAGACCCCACCTTTTTTCCACTGGTTATTCTTGAAGCAATACAAACTTAACATACCCACTTAGACCTCTTCGTACGGACGACAAATTCTAGGACGAAAATACCCTCCTTTTAAAGGAAACGGATTGGGTACTCACCGACCACCCGCCAATGGCCGATTGTCATTGGTCTGTGGGCCCCACCATGATGTATGCTTTTCATCCATGCGGTCCATATATTTTTTCAGATCATTTTATTGTATGATACCAAAATGAGGTATATCGAAATCTCGAGTGTACCACATTATAGGAAACAGTGTTGAATAGTGTCAACCATTAGAAACTCAGGTGGGGCCCACTGTGATGTTTTTGAGAAATCCTCCCAGTCTAAGTTCATTCATTGGGTCACAAAAACCTGAATGAAGAAGAAAAACAAATTTCATAATGATCCAAAACTTTTGTAACCCCTAAAAGGGTTTCAATGGAAGACGTTCAATTCTCCACTGCCTTTTATAGTGTGGTCCACTTGATAGTTAGATCTATCATATTTTTTGTCTCAAGTTAATATGAGCTCACCAAATAGATGGACGGTTTGGATATAACATAGACCTCATGATGAGACCCACGAAATCAATCTAGCAAAAAAAAAAAAAAAGAGCACAGAGAATCACGGCACTACCGCTAGTTCGACGGTAGTGCCGCGACTGTCTGACAATTTTATTTTATTTTTACAGAGAGAATTTTTTCTCTCTTACATTTTTCTCTAATACATAATTATGTAAATATGTATATAAGTATATAAAAATATTTTTCTATCTTTTAATTCATTTCTTTGTCTATTTATTAAACAAGCATAGTAGAATGATTTTTTTTCTTTTTTTTTACACACGCACACGCACCCCCATGCACTCACACTAGTGGAATTTCACCACGTATGGATACTCGAACGCTTGACTGGGTGTTGAAACTCCTAAGAGTCTACCACCCGAGCAAGAGTAAGAATCTTAAACTAGCAGGGCAAGCATGAAAATTAGTAGGGCAAGCATGAAAATGAGCGGGGCAAGCATGAAAATCAGCGGGGCAAGCATGAAAATCAGCGGGGGAAATTAGAAAATCAGCGGGTTAAACTGAAATATGAATAGGGCAAATTAGAAAAATAGCGAGGCAAACTAAAATATGAGCGGGGCAAACTAGAAAAACAGCGGCGCAAACTGAAGTATGAGCGGGGCAAACTAGAAAAACAATGGGACAAACTAAAATATGAGCAGGGTAAACCAGAATAACAGCGGGGTAAATTGAAATATGAGCGGGGCCAACTAGAAAAACAGCGTAGCAAACTGAAGTATGAGCGGGGCAAACTAGAAAAACAGCGGGCCAAACCAAAAAATGAGCTGGATAAACTAGAAAATGAGCAGGAGAAACATGAAAATAAGCGAGGGATCCAAGAAATTCAGCAGGGTAAATTTAACAAATAATTTCATGGCTTGAGCTGAAAAATTTAAATATATCCAATGTTCAAATGGACCACACCACATGAAATTTTGAATTGAACTTCTAATGTTAATTATTTCTTATGGGCCACAGAAGTTTTGGATCAAGCTATAATTGTGTTTTCTATTAATCCATGTTTGTATGTTCTTATGAATAAGTTTGATAACAAATAAGCATCACTGTTGGGTCGACTATGGTTTCAACGGTGAAAATCATTATGCCCATTGTTTCCCGTTGTATGATCCACTTAATCTTTTAATCTTTTGATATGCTTCAATTTGGGGCTAAACCCCTTAAAATAAATGGAAAAGCGAATGGACAACGTAGACATATTACATACATTCAATGTGGGCCCAACTAAGTTTACTTAGTACGATGAGAGCGTACTGACTAACTCAGTACGCAATCCGATTACGCTTATTACGCCCCACAATGATGTTTTATTTATAATACATCACGTTCATCGAGTATCCGTAAGGATCCAAACTAGAATGATTTGTTTAACATACTACATATGATTTTGGGGCAGGAGAAGCTAATTTAGCCAACCAACCTAGTTATTTTCCAAGATTTCATCGAGTCGATGGTCGAAAATCCATTTCATTTAGCTAACCAAACTAGTTATTTAACAAGCATATCTCTTAAACTAGAATGATTTTTTTTATTTTTTTTACACATGTACACACACCCCCATGCACTCACACTAGTGAAATTTCACCACATATGGATACTCGAACGCTTGACCAGGTGTTAAAACTCCTAAGAGTCTACCACTTGAGCAAGAGTAAGAATCCTAAACTAGCGGGGCAAGTATGAAAATTAGCAGGGCAAGCATGAAAATCAACGGGGCAAGCATGAAAATCAGCGGGGCAAACTGAAATATGAGCAATGCAAACTAGAAAAACAGCGAGGTAAACTAAAATATGAGTGGGACAAACTAGAAAAACAGTGGGGCGAACTAGAAAAACAGTAGGACAAACTGAATTATGAGCGGACCAAACTTAACTATGAGCGGGGCAAACTGAAATATGAGCGGGGTAAACTAGAATAACAGCAGAGAAAACTAAAATATGAGCGGGGCAAACTAGAAAAACAACGAGGTAAATTAAAGTATATGCGGAACAAACTAGAAAAACAGCGGGGTAAACTGAAAAATGAGCGGGGAAAACTAGAAAATCAACAGGGAAAACTAGAAAATGAGTGAGGAAAACGTGAAAATGAGTGGGGGATCCAAGAAATTCAACAAGGAAAATTTAACAAATAATTTCATGGCTTAAGTTGAAAAATCTAAACATATACAATGTTCAAATGGACCACACCACATGAAATTTTGAATTGAACTTCTAATGTTGATCATTTTTTTATGGGCCATAGAAGTTTTGGATTAAGCTTATAATTGTGTTTTCTATTAATTCATGTCTGTATGATCTTATGAATAAGTTTGATAACAAATAAACATCACTGTTGGGCCAACTATGGTTACAACGGTGAAAATCATTATGCCCACTGTTTCCCGTAGTATGATCCACTTGATCTTTTAATATGCTTCAATTTAGGGCTAAACCCCTTAAAATAGATGGAAAAGCGGATGGACAACGTGGATATACTACATACATTCAATGTGGGCCCAACTGAGTTTACTTAGTACAATGGGAGCGTACTGACTAACTCAGTACGCAATCCGATTACACTTGCTACACCCCACAATGACGTTTTATTTGTAAGACATCATATTCATCGAGTATCCATAAGGATCCAAATTAGAATGATTTACTTAATGTACTACATTTAATTTTGGGGTAGGAGAAGCTAATTTAGCCAACCAACCTAGTTATTTTCCAAGATTTCATCGGGTCGATGGTCGAAAATCCATTTCATTTAGTTCGTGGTCAATTTCAATCACTTCGCGGTTAAACTGAAAATTTATATTTTCTAAGATTTCAGCGGGCAAACTAGAAATTGAGCAGGGCAAACATGAATTTCAGCGGGGCAGACTAGAAAGTTGCTGATTTTCTAGTTTTTCCCGCTGATTTCATGTTTCCCCCGCTCAATTTCATATTTGCCCCACTGATTTTTGAGTTTGCTCCGCCGAATTTTATGTTTCCTCCGCTGAATTTCATGTTTGCCTCTCTCAATTTTTAGTTTGCATCGCTTAATTTCATATTTGCCCCACTAAATTTCATGATTTGTCCTGCTGAATTTCATGTTTCCCCCATTGAAAATCAAGTTTACCTTGATCAATTTCTTGTCCCCCCCCCCTCTGGTTGAATTTAATGTTTCCCCCGCTGAATTTCATGTTTGCCCTGCTCTGAATTTCATGTTTCCCCCATTGAAAATCAAGTTTACCTTGATCAATTTCTTGTCCCCCCCCCCCCCCCCCCCCCCCCCTCTGGTTGAATTTAATGTTTCCCCCGCTGAATTTCATGTTTGTCCCGCTCAATGTCTAGGTTCCCTACCACATATGGGGTTTTGGTGTATACATATTTCGATGAAAATGGAAGGGTATTACATAATCCGATGAACATGATGTATTACAAATAAAATATTATTATAGGGTGTAACAAGCGTAATCGGATTGCATACTGAGTTAGTCAGTACACTCCCATTGTACTAAGTAAACTCAGTTGAGCCCACATTGAATGTATGTAGTATATCCACATTGTCCATCCGCTTTTCCATCTATTTTAAGGGGTTTAACCCCAAATTGAAGCATATCAAAAGATCAAGTGGAACATATGTAACGTCTTGGAAAAATTCATACAAAGACCTGAGTACCACCTCAGGTAAAAATCATTGAGGACAAAATCCTTTAGAAATTAGTCATGAAGTAACCAAGTGCTAAATTGGATTACCTATGAAATTAGCACTAAACACTTTACATACGATTTGTAAGACCCAAAATCTACAAGATTGCTAATGTTACATTACCTTAAAACTTAGGATCCATTTCAAAACCCAGTTGCTCTCGGGAGCATCACGAATCTCCATATCGGACCTGGACCACATGTTGAAAGTCCGATTACTGTGAAACTATACGGTTATGACCGCCTTATTGGGCTTAACTACCATCTCGGAAATCAAGTCCTAACAGTATCCAGAAGTGCATAACTTGAAACCAGAGCAAAGTGTGTGAGAAACGTGAATACCTTTAGAAAATGAACTGAAACTTAAGTGAATTAAGTCGTCTCACTTGTAAGCTAAATCTAAGGATTCAAACCGTCAAATTCAAACCTAATTACATCCTCGGATCAGGAAAAATTTTCAACACATGTCGGTACACTTGTGGCCCCAATCGAGTATCGGTGACCGTTGATTTAAAACTGGTCCACCACGTTCGATCTGTAAATTCGATCAGACCAAAAACTTAACTCGACCTAGATCTAATGTCAGGGAGCTTAAGTCCGACCGCATGCAGAAAGGGGGCCTCCAGAAGTGCTCCGTTGGATCGGAACAGTCGATATTTGGTTATAACCTAAGTATACCATGGCCTTGGGGCCATTCCATCAGTCCTGGGACTATATAAAGGCCTTAAACCCTCTCTCTCTCTCTCTCTCATTCCATATGAATTTGGAAAACCCCAAGGGAGAGAAGAGAGAAAAGAGAAGGAAAGAGAGAGAAAGTGAGAGAGAGTCAGCGTTTGTTCCTGGGATTCAATCCCGCACTCAACTACCACATCTGTATTGCTATGCTAGCGATTTCAACTCCGTACTTGGATAAGAAATCCTAACCCTTACCTGATTTAGGGATTTAAATAGAACATATGATAAAATAGCTAGCCTATTTCATGCTATAGGTGGCCGTCGTGCCGTAGATAAAGACTTAACATATAAACTAAGTTCGATACTCGTTTATCAGCGACAGGTGCGGACTATAAACGTTTAGGTTGTGGTTTTTAAGGCTTTCAATGTCGGTTAATGATTTATAACTGATTTGGGTGTCATTTCACATGCTAAATGCGAAGATTCCATCGCTTTACAGATATATATATATATATATATATATATATATATATATATATGAACTACGTTAAATATAGTGTACTCCATGTGTTAGTTGAAATGATTGAATGCGTATAGAATTTAGATTCGTGTTTGACATGATTATCCGTCGTGGATGTAGGGTTGTTGTATGTGCGACAACCCCTTGGCGAAAGGATTTGCCCTAATACATGTTATGGCCAACATACGTCATGTATGTTATAATGGTAGTCTAAGTGTTTGTTGAAATGAATGAATGAATATGGGATTGTGATTTGTGTCTGCCATGTCTATGGAATGCAAATACATGATTGTTGTGTATGTGACAACTCCTTGTTTGAGGGATCTGTCCAATTATATGTTATAATAAACATATGTTATGTATGTTGATATGTGTAGTCTAAGTGTTTGTAAAAATGTCTATATGAGTAAGTATTTGGTGCATTTTACTTTATATGGGTGTCAAGATAAGATTCTCAACTACCTTAATTGTGGGTATAAATCTCTCCATGTAACCTGCACTATATTGTCTGTTTTATTTATGAAATGCGTATGTGTGAATCCATGTTTATGTTGTATTTCATAAAATGCTTAAATGATTGTAGGATTTGAATTATTTGTTCAATACTGCTTTTACTACTTCATGTGATTACTTGTTGAAATCGAGTGTGGTTGAGACTATGGTATAATCCATGCAATCGGCAACAGCTTATGATCGGTTGCCAAATTGATTTAGCCACGAAGGATACGTTCGACGAATTCAAGTTATACATCGTTTGACGACAGTGGTTAGGCCACGTGGAATGCTTATGCATTTCATGTCGATTAAGTCGACGTACGCTCGTGCTAGTCGAGCTTGTCAAGTAACCTGATTGGTCCGATGTATGTTCACCATGTATGGACGCTACTACTTGAATCTAAGGTACCAAACTCACCAGTGGAAACCCCGTTTAACCTTGGTACCTCGATCCGCTAAGACTCATGAGCCGAGCATGGTGGTATGGGACACCGTGGTCATGTTGTCGGCCTACGCTGGGGTGACAAACCTCCCCGTAGTGTCCAGTGAGCAACACCGCCTCATGAGCCGAATACGGTGGTATGGGACACTGTATTCGAGCTGTCGACCTACATTGATCAGGTGACGAGCCCTTTATAGTGACCTCGAGCATAGTTTGAGACTGCATTAAGGTGACGAGCCTTTCCGTAGCAACTAGAGTAAAACTAGGCTTACACTGATCAGGTGACGAGCCCTTTATAGTGGCCTAGAACCGCAACATCATATAAGATTTACTAGGACTGATGACCCTAGAATGGATATTGTTTGGGAATTGATATAAGGGAGGTACCTTAGCTTCCTAATCTTGTTGTATGAATATGCTTAATAAAGAACTTGGTTAATCATGCACATGCACCGCATTGCATGTGCCTTTAGCTTGGAGTTGAGCACAGCGGGAGTTTTGCATGCCGTAATCATGAGATGTTGTTGTAAGAGGGAGTGCAGGCGAGGGCATACATCATTATCACATATCATCCTTGCATTAATCAGAGTACTTAGGAATGAGTGTTGTACTGCTTGACTGAATTGATAACATGTTGACCTTTACTTTATAGCTCCACTGAGTTGATCACTCACTCCCATGTTTTGGGAAGGTGCTTTAAACACCAACCAGACCCTGTTGTAGTCGCAGATGATGACAATGCTTACGAAGCGGAGCCGGACTTTGATGATGAGGAGGAGGTGTTCTCCTACTTACACTTATCAGGCGGGTCTATGTAGACCATGTTCTGATCAACGGGGTTACAGGGATGCTGATTAGACGCTATTACACTTGCATTTTACACTTTTGGAACACCCATGTATATTCATTTTGTTCAGTTTTTTGAGTATACATGTATATATTTGACTTGGTGACATGTTCACACTCCAGAGACTTACAACAGTTTATATATCTTATATATCTATCACAGCCTTCCGCTTGTGTAATTTAAATTATCTTTGGAGTATGAAATGCTGTTTTGGTATAATCTCATTCATGTTTAAGGCACTAATACAGATAACATTTAATCATCATTATCTATGTTGCATAAGTGATGTGTTAAAACTCGGGAGTTGGGCTCTTGCTCAACTTCCGATTTTCAGGGCATTACATTATACCACGGGAAACAGTGGGCATAATGATTTCTACCGTTGAAACTATAGTTGTCCCAACAGTGATGTTTATTTGTTATCAAACCTATTTATGAGATCATACAGACATGGATTAATAGAAAACACAATTATAAGCTTGATCCAAAACTTCTGCGGCTCATAAGAAATAATCAACATTAGAAGTTCAATTCAAAATTTCATGGGGTGTGGTTTATTTGAATATTGGATATGTTTAGATTTTTTAGCTCAAGCCATGAAATTATTTATTAAGTTTGCCCCGCTCATTTTCATGTTTCCCCCACTGATTTTCTAGTTTTTCTCTCTCATTTTCATGTTTTTCCCGCTAATTTTCTTGTTTCCCGCACTCATTTTCTAGTTTTTCCCGCTGATTTTCTAGTTTCCCCTGCTCATATTTCAGTTTGCCCCGCTCATACTTTAGTTTGCTCCGCTGCTTTTCTAGTTTGCCCCGCTCATATTTCAGTTTGCTCTGCTGTTTTTCTAGTTTACCTCGCTCATATTTCAGTTAAACCCGCTAATTTTCTAGTTTCCCCTGCTCATTTTCATGCTTGTCCCGCCCATTTTTATGCTTGCCCCGCTAATTTTCATGTTTGCCCCCTCATTTTCATGCTTGCCCCGCTAATTTTCATGCTTGCCCCGCTAGTTTAGGAATCTTATTCTTGCTTGGGTGGTAGACTCTTAGGAGTTTCAACACTTGGTCAAGCGTTCAAGTATCCATACGTGGTGAAATTCCAATATTGCGATTGCACAGGGGTGTGTGTGCGTGTGTAAAAAAAAAGAAAAAAAATCATTATAGTTTAAGAGATATGCTTGTTAAATAACTAGGTTGGTTGGCTAAATGAAATGGATTTTCAACCATTGACCTGATAAAATCTTAGAAAATAACTAGGTCGGTTGTCTAAATTAGCTTCTACTAGCCCAAAATCATATGTGGTACGTTAAGTAAATCATTCTAGTTTGGATCCTTATGGATAATTGATGAACATGATGTATTACAAATAAAACATCATTGTGGGGGCGTAGTAAGCGTAATCGGATTGCGTACTGAGTTAGTCGGTACACTCCCATTGTACTAAGTAAACTCAGTTAGGCCCACATTGAATGTATGTAGTATATCCACGTTGTCCATCCGCTTTTCCATCTATTTTAAGGGGTTTAACCCCAAATTGAAGTATATCAAAAGATCAAGTGGATTATACTATAGGAAACAGTGGGCATAATGATTTCCACTGTTGAAACCATAGTCGGCCCAACAGTGATATTTATTTGTTATCAAACTTATCATAAGATCATACAGACATGGATTAATAGAAAACACAATTATAAGCTTGATCCAAAACTTCTGTGGCTCATAAGAAATGATCAACATTAGAAGTTCAATTCAAAATTTCATGTCGTGTGGTCCATTTGAGTATTGGATATTGTTAGATTTTTCGGCTCAAGCCATGAAATTATTTGTTAAGTTTGCACTGCTGAATTTCTTGGATCCCCCTCTCATTTTCATGTTTTCCCTGCTCATTTTCTAGATTCCCCCGCTCATTTTCATCTTTCCCCCACTGATTTTTTAGTTTTTCCCGCTATTTTTCTAGTTTTCCCACTCATATTTCACTTTATCCTGCTGCTATTCTAGTTTGCCCCGTTCATATTTCAGTTTGCCATGTTGTTTTTCTAGTTTGCCCCGCTATTTTTCTAGTTTGCCCTGCTCATATTTCAGTTTGCCCCGTTGATTTTCTTATTTCCTCCGTTCATTTTCATGCTTGCCCCGCTCATTTTCATGCTTGCCCCAATGGTTTAGGATTCTTACTCTTGCTCGGGTGGTAGACTCTTAGGAGTTTCAACACCCGATCAAGCGTTCAAGTATCCATACATGGTGAAATTCCACTAGTGTGAGTGCATGGGGGTGTGTGTGCGTGTGTAAAAAAAAGAAAAAAATTCATTCTAGTTTAAGAGATATGCTTGTTAAATAAATAGACAAATAAATGAATTAAAATATAGAAAAATATTTGGTACGTTAAGTATATCATTAGTTGTATACTCTGTACTAATATTTCTCTTTATGGTAGTGTAATAATGCTTGAGGAACTACTTATGGATCTTGGAAAATAATGAGGTTGGTTGGCTTAATTAGCTTCTCCTACCCCAAAATCATATGAGGTATGTTAAGTATGTCATTCTAGTTTAGGAGATATGCTTGTTAAATAAATAGACAAAGAAATGAATTAAAAGATAGAAAAATATTTTTATATACTTATATATACATATTTACATAATTATGTATAAGAGAAAAATGTTAGGGAGAAAAAATTCTCCCTGTAAAAAATAAAAATAAAAATGCCAAAATGCTGCGGCACTACCGGCGGTAGTGCCACGACACTCTATTCTGTTTTCTTTTTTTTCTGCGTTGCTTTTGTGGGTCCCATCATGAGGTCTGTGTTATATCCAATTCATCCCTCTATTTGGCGAGCTCATATTAAGGCTTGAGATGAAAAATAAGATAGATCTAATTATCAAGTGGACCACACTATAAAAGGCAGTGGGGAATTGAACGTCTACCATTGAAACCCTTTTAGGGGTTACAGAAGTTTTGGAGCATTATGAAATCTGTTTTTCCTCTTCATCTAGGTCCTTGTGACCCTATGAATGAACTTAGATGGGGAGGATTTCTCACAAACATCACAGTGGGCCCCACTTGAATTCCCATTGTCGGACCGTCCGTCAGTGCTCGTCTCTGCACTCCAGCCAGAGGAAGGCAGGGGTATTTTCATACTCAAATTCGGTGTCCGTACGAGGAGGTCCAAGTGCATATGTTAAGTTTATATTTCTTCTTAAAAACCACTGGATAAAAGGTGGGGTCCACAGTTATAAATTTCTCGAGAGAAAATGGGAGAAAAATGCCAATGATCCTCAGGCATACATATCTTTGTGCCGTTAGGGCTGTGCAGGGTCCACTGAGATGTTCTTAATCAAATCCACTCCACTCATCTGTTTTTAAATATAATTGTAGAACACGCTTATAAAATTTAGTAAGATCCAAAACACAATTGGGACACAAACAAAACAGTGAGAATAACAACATTGGTCATTAAAATATTGTATAGGGTTATAAATTTAGGTACGGTTTATAACCGTATCAAATCAGGTACGACTTAAAACCCTTTTCAAACCAAAGCTCTAGTCGTTCCAAATACACGATTTTGGTGTAGTGGAACTTCATCACGAAGCGATTGAAATTCACCATGAAGTGAGTGAAATTCACCACAAAGTGATTAAACTTCTGGTTGAAATTGACCGATAAGTGAGAGAATTTGACCACAAATTGAGCGAAACTAATCGCGGAGTGAACTTCACTGCGAATTGAGTGAAATTGACCGTGAAGTGAATGAACTTCACCATAAAGTGAGTGAACTTCATTGCAAAGTGAGTGAACTTGACCGTGAAATGAGTGAAATTGACGGTAACGTTAATGAAATTCACTGCGAAGTGAGTGAACTTGACCGCATTTCACCGTGAAGTGAGTGAACTTCACCGCGAAGTGATTGAAATTGACCGCAAAGTGAGTGAAATTGACTCTGAAATGAGTGAACTTCACCGCAAACTGAGTGAAATTGGCAGCGAAGTGATTGAACTTGACCGTGAAGTGATTGAACTGGACTGATAAGTGAGAGAATTTGACCGCAAAGTTAGTGAAATTGATTGTGAAGTGAGTGAAATTGACTGCAAAGTAAATGAACTTCACTGCGAAGTGAGTGAACTTGACCACGAAGTGGGTGAACTTGACCACGTAGTGAATGAAATTCATCGCGAAGTGAGTGAACTTGACTACATTTCACCATAGAATGAGTGAACTTCACTGCGAAGTGATTGAAATTGACCACGAAGTGAGTGAAAATGACTGTGAAATGAGTGAACTTCACCGCGAAGTGGGTGAAATTGACCGCGAAGTGAATGAACTTCACCGCGAAGTGAGTTAACTTCATTGTAAAGTGATTGAAATTAACCACGAAGTGAGTGAAATTCACCGCGAAGTAATTGAACTTGACCACGAAGTGATTGAACTTGACCGATAAGTGAGAGAAATTGACCGCAAATTGACCGCAAAGTGAATGAACTTTACCACGAAGTGAGTGGACTTCACCTCATTTCACTGTGAAGTGAGTCAACTTGACCGCGATGTGAATGAAATTGACCATGAAGTGAGTGAAATTGAACGCGAAGTGATTGAAATTGATTGTGAAGTGATTGAACTTGACTGTGAAGTGATTGAAATTGACTGCAAAATGAGTAAACTTCACCGCGAAGTCACTTCACTTGATCGCGAGTCACTTCACTTGATTGCGAAGTGTGTGAAATTGACGGATACCAATTCACAAACATACCATCATTCACATTGAAATCACTATTTATAAATAAATTAATTAATAAATCACAAGCAAGTCTTCATTCAACTTAAATTTTATACAAGACATCATTCACAACAAATTACAACATTTCACAAAATTTTCATATTCCTCTCATGACTAAGACAAATATCATCTACCGTAGATACTCAAGCAATCATAGGCCATTGAATTCTTAAAATTGGGACTTAAATTTTGCAAGTATGTTCCTAACAAAATTCGACTTCTGCACCAAATGTCAATATATTCCTTAACAAATATGCCACAATCATATCCATTTGTATTCTTCGGTATGGAAGTCTCTTCTCTGACCGTCCAATCCTTTCCATGCAGCACAGACGTATCTCTGGTAGCATGGAATATAATAGGCAATTCCTCCTTTATCAGCTCAATTTGTTCCCTGTATTGACTGACTGTCCTCAAATATAAACTATCGAGAAGAACAATCTCTCATTCTTGAGGGTGGATGGCCATCAAGTACCAATGACTGTTGTCGTGGTTCACCGGTACGTATGCCTGTCCATGTTTAACAAAATAAGATGTCATTAAAGAAATGATATAAATGGGTACACCCAGCGTTGATAAGTTCAATGACAGCATTACCCGTTCATACTGCCATATGGCCTTGGTCGCTTCTCGATATTTGACAATTGCAGTCACACCGACCTTATCGACTTATAGTGCTTTTCGCTCCAAGTCACTGCCTCCGTCCCAAAACATTCTCAATATCGGCATATTCAACTAGAGATATGACTATTATAGATAAAATAAAAAATTAGAACAAATCTCACTTAAATACAAAATAGAGTGCCCATAATCCAATTTAAACATTTACCAAAAAAATATGTGGGACAAAACTTGCAATACTGAGTATATAACGTTGAAAGTCAACCATGCCTTCTCTTAAGGAAATCAATATATTTGTTAATAGCCTAATTGAAAAAAATTAATGATTAAGCTCATAACTAATATAAGAGCTAAATACACATCCATATATGTATGTGAATTACTTACCTCGTTATCAACCCATGCATCCTTCTCCCATATGGTCTTGAACTAAATACATGCCGTCGTTGTCATGCCCAAAAATTGAAAATCGAGCTTAAAAAATTTTTGATCGTCGAATTCGGTACCAACAGCCTCCGTAGTACCCCATTCTCGGCTCCTAGCACCCATACGTCAGATTCTGATCCTTAGATCCTACATGGAGGATTTTTCAACGTACATTTAACCATAAGCATAACCAAGTCTCAAGAACATCACCACATATCTACTATAATAAAAAATAGTTGAATACAATGCTGAAAGAAAAATACATATATGGAAAATAGAAAAGCTTCAGAAGATAGTTGCATGCTCCAAGTTCAACGCTGCTGCGACCTAACACCACGTGCACCCATCTATCGTGCATAAGCTTATAGAAAGCTTAGAGGGTGTTGTAAGTTTGTGCGTAAGGTAAGTGCCAAGTATGCAATATCAGAGTAATGTGGAAACATGCTGGTAAGTCCATAAATACCATCAGCCTTATCCAGGCTATACGATGCAAAAATATAGTAGGCCAATATCATATACTGAGGAAGCAATGTGGAGATATAGTGAGCCAAATATCATATACTGAGGATATAATACAATATGCAAATCCTGACGAGTCCACGAATATTGTCAACCTCATCTAGGCCATATAAATGAAAAAATATAGTAACCTAAAATGTCATATGCTGCGGATGTAATGCAATATGCGGTGCGAATGAAATGACCAAGCTGGAGTGTGAAGTTGGTATGATAGTACATAGTATCGCATGCTATGGGGTCCATCACAAATGACTTCTATCCAAACCAGTCCCACACCTAAATTTGGATAGCTAGACTCAATGTGGTAGACTTTTGATCTCAGGTTGGTTGCATGCCCTAATCAAAATTCTATCCATTGTAAAGGTACACATAATAATTAGTTGCACACCACCAGCTCGAGTGAATAGTCAATGAATGTGTGAATGGATAAAATGTTGAGTATGCAACTCCTGCTCAATAAGTCCATATATCAGTACAGTACATCTTTGAGATCATCACCAGGGTCTAGTACACTTTACGCCACCTGCCACCCCATCAAGCGCACAATTGGATAAGTGGAAGAGACCTCATTATCTGCCTACCAATATCGGCCCAACTCGTTGATTGCAGACTCATTTATGAGCTGGTCAGACTCAGCCTAACATTGCCTACTCCCTCGGGCGGGTAAGGCCACACCTCCTCCCAATAGACCATGACACAATGGGAGATGCGACCTACTGGTATACGACACTCATGCACTTATCTAAATCCACATGGTTTAGACATTGGGGCGTCCTCTAGTACCAAGAGGGTTTAGGACTTTCACCTGGGACATCTATAACACCCCATGTAGAAAAAGATTTTTGGCGTCTCATCTGGCCATCCACGACATGCCTGTGGAGGTCACGACCCTGATGTCGCTAGGGCGTACAGTGGTCATATCACAAAATGCGAGATGTATGAGTCATACCATCTAATCGTGCATCAAATCTACGCATACCGTTTGCTCATGTAAGGCAACTCCATTTTACAAAGTCCCATGGTAAACCAACCCAATGACATATGCTATGATCAATCACTCCTTATAAAAGCATACATATGATGTGCATGGCATGGATCGTTGAACTATACTAAGCATGTTATATGATGATGATGTATTTTCCTCATATCAAAAATGGGCCAGATGACCTACTCATATCAAGAATAGGCCTAACGAGGCCTAAGGGAAGGTCACAATGTGGACATTTAACCATCATTGCCTATCAATGTGGACATTCAACCAACATTGCTCCTAAGGAGTGACCCTTATAGGGCCAAACATATAATGGGGCCCATGGCCTCACGTATAACATAATGGGCCTCACATATCACAATGGGCCACATAATATGGGCCTCATATACATCAAGTAGGCCGCATGACATGGGCCACATATACATCACATCGGGCCTCATCACATAGGCCTCACATACATCACATTGGGCCTCATCATATGGGCCTCGCAATCATAATGGGATGCATCACATGGGCCTCATATACATCAAGTGGGCCACATCATGTCACGCCCCAAATCCGGAGATCGGATTTACAGAAATCCCAATCGTCGAATTCGGTACCGACAGTCTCCGTAGTACCCTATTCTCGACTCCTAGCGCCCATACTCCAGATTTCGATCCTGGGATCCTACAAGGAGGATTTTTTAACGTGCATTTATCTCGTAAGAAGCATAACCACAAGTTTACCAAAATCATAAAGACAACATCATCATCACATATCCACTAATATAATCATTTGAATATAATGCTGAAAGGGAAATACATATATCAAAAATCAAAGCTCCAGAAGTCCGCTACACACTCCAAGCTCAATGCTGCTTCTGCAACCTAACGCCACCTTTTTCGCTTCTTCTTGGATCAATGGCAAGCTAAGCTCCCCGACTTCGATTTGATGGAGGATGATGAAGTTTGGAGGGTTAGGATGAGAGATGTGGGGGTAAGAAGATGGGCCACACCAAGCTCTCCATGAGGAGAGCTTGGACGGTTGGGTTGCTTGGAGAATGAGGGAGAGAGATGGAGAGTGATGGGTGATGGGTGTGTACTTGGTTGTAAGAGAGTGTTGACTTTGGGGTTGCTTGGGGATGAGTGAAAGGTGATGTGTACTTGACATGAGATGTGATGTGATACTTGATTGATGGGATGTGATGTGATTGATTTGAAAGATTATCTTGGGTTTGCAAATACGCGACATTTTCTTGAACTGAATATTGGCTCACATCTCCTAGCCCGGGTATTTGATGCTAGAGACGCTGCATCGGAACTACGGCGATGGCTCGATCGCTAGGGTACAAGTCTCGGGTTGAGTCGACTCGGGTTGACGGCGTATGAATCAGGGTCACGCGCAAATGTCGGTTAAAGGTCGAAGGTTGCCAGAATTTGACTAGGAAGATCACGGGAACCTACGGAATGGTATGGTCTAGGATACGGGTCTTACAACTCTCCCCTCCTGATAAAAATTTCATCCTCGAAATTTACTCAATCATCACAACTAGTCATAACTCATTAGAAGAGGGAAATCATCTCACTATGTAAAATCAGAAACACAACCCTCGAATGCAGTCAATAATAAGAAGACGGGGATAATACTCGTAAATCTCAGCTTCTCGCTCCCAAGATGCCTCATCAGTACTACGATGACCCCATTGATCCTCGGACCCTAGTCAGAAATGATCGAGACTGGAATACTATGCAGCCTCGCAATCTCAACGGCAGGGAGCTATATCAGAAAATCTCTAAGTTATTTGAACATGGGGATCTAATCATCCTAAGTTCACAATAATCACAGAGTGCAGGGTAGCTATCAGCAGACATGTGATGTTATCTTCAAGTATTCCTAAGTTATACTCTGATACCAACTTCTGTCATACCCAAAATCTGGAGATTGGACTCATAGGAATCCCGATCGCCGAATCCGGTACCGACAGCCTCCGTAGTACCCCTTTCTCGGCTCCCAGTGTCCATACGCCAAATTTCAATCCTAGGATCCTATAAGGAGGATTTTTTAATGTGCATTTATCTCGTAAGAAGCATAACCACAAGTTTACCAAAATCATAAAGATAACATCATCATCACATATCCACTAATATAATCATTTGAATACAATGCTGAAAGGGAAATAAATATATCAAAAATAAAAGCTCCAGAAGTCCACTACACGCTCCAAGATCAATGTTGTTGCTGTAACCTAACGCCACCTTTTCTGCTTCTTCTTGGATCAATGGCAAGCTAAGCTCCCCGACTTCGATTTGACGGAGGATGATGAAGTTTAGAGGGTTAGGATGAGAGATGTGGGGGTAGGAAGATGGGCCACACCAAGCTCTACATGAGGAGAGCTTGGATGGTTGGGTTGCTTGGAGAATGAGGGAGAGAGATGAGAGAGAGAGATGGGAGAGTGATGGGTGAGAGATGGGTGATGGGTGATGGGTGATGGATGTGTACTTGGTTGTAAGAGAGTGTTGACTTTGGGGTTGCTTGGGGATGGGTGAAAGGTGATGTGTACTTGACATGAGATGTGATGTAGTACTTGATTGATGGGATGTGATATGATTGATTTGAAAGAATGTCTTGGGTTTGCAAATGCACGGCGTTTCCTTGAACTGAACGCAGGCCCACATGTCCTGGCTCGGGTATCACCTTGACGCTCGAGACGCGGCATCGAAACCACGACGACGGTGTGGTCGCTAGGGTACAAGTCTCTGGTTGACTGCGTGTGAATTCGGGTCACGCACAAATGTCGGTTAAGAGTCGAAGGTTGCCAGAATTCAAGCGCGAAGATCGCGGGAACCTATGGAACGGTACGGTCTAGGATACGAGTCTTACACATCACATGGGCCACACATATGTCACATCGGGCCTCATCACATAGGCCTCATGTACATCACACTGGGTCTCATTGTAACGTCCCAAAAAAATTCGTATAAAAATTCGAGTACCACCTTAGGTAGAAATCACTAAGGACCGAATCTTTTAGTAATTAGACGAAAATTCATTAAGTGCTAAACTAAATCATTGGTGGAATTAGCTTAAACCACTTTAAATACAAACTGCAAAAATTAAAACGAGTAGAACCGCTAATGCTACGTTACCTCGAAACCTAAGATCAATCTTTAAACCCATTTGCTCTCGGGAGCACTTTGAAACTCCGTATCGGACCTGGACTGTGCGTCGGAAGTCCGATTATCGTGAAACTATACGGTTATGATCGCATTACTGGGCTTGATAACCATGTCAGAAATCAAGTCCAAATAGTATCCCGAAATGCACAACTTGAGCCCAGAGTGAAGTGTGTGAGAAATGTTAATATCTTTAAAAAATGAACCCAGATTTAAGTGATTTGGGCCGATCGCTTGTAGGCCAAATTTAAGATTTCAGACTGTCAGATTCTGACCCAACTACACCCTTAGATCAGGAAAATTTTCCTATACAGGTCAATATACTTATGGCCCTGATCGAGTGATGATGACCGTTGAACTAAAATTGGTCCTCCGCGGTCGATCGCGTCTCTAAGATGTTAAAGCTGCTACATTGCACTAAGGCAGAATAAGTTGAGCTAGCCACCTATATATTCGAGAAGGAGGCTAGTTTATGGTGGAATAACATCCTACGAACAGTTCCCATAGGACACGTGTGGACCTGGGATGCATTTGAGACACGCTTCCATGGGAAGTACTTCCTCCTCACATACCGTAATGAAAAGGAGGGTGAGTTTCTTCAACTTCGATAGGGAGTGATGACTGTGTCAGAATATGAGAACAAATTCACGGAGCTAGCCAGATACGCCCCTTTGATACTAGTAGATGAACCGATGAAAATGCAGTATTTTTCAGATGCGTTACGGCTCGATATTCACACTAGGAAGTGTTGCGCTGGCATTCCGAATTACGCTAAGCTAGTCAACATGCCTCTATGAGCTGAGCAAGATAGAGATAGAGTTTCTCAGACACGTATACCAATGGGCCCGAGGCCTCGTCCTGAATTACAGCACCGGCCAGTCCTAGGCAAGAGGCCACATGTAGACTCGCCTCCCAAGCCCATGGCTCCACCGACCCATCAGAAACGAACGGGCCGTTGGTGTACATATTGCAATGGAGGGGGACACACTGACCCCTTCTGTTTTACCAAGATGAAAGACAATGGTATCACACCACCTCAGAAGATCGATCGTCATCCACCACGTGTTATAACGATTCCACCTCTACAATTTGCACCACCAGCGCAACCAGATCATCCGCAATAAGCACGTGTACATGTACTAACGGTTGGAGCATCTAAGACAACAACTGTAGTGCCTCTGCCCTTTGAGGTCACTACCCACATTCAAAGTATACCTGTATTCCTAGTGGTAGACACTGGGTCTATTAAACCACTTCGTATGAAAGAATAGGCCTAACAATGGATTACTATAAAAAATTATAAAAAAAAATAGGGTAACTAGAGGTGACAAATATGTTATAAATAATAGAAGGGTTGAAACAAAATTTTTTTACAAGTTTGAGTTACCAATATACTGGTCATACCTTTTCATATTAAAGTTTAGTATTTGGTGTCTATTTAAGAATTATTTGAAATCATACTAGGAATCATCCTGTGATTAAATTTAAATTATACATACATATATACATATATATAAATATTTTAATTATTTTTGTGCAATTAAATTAGGACCCTTGGGTATGATTAAGTTTTATAGTTTAATACTCCGTAAGCTCATGTTAGAGGCGGACTACAGTAAAGTGTTATAAGTTTCTTATTCTCTTGTAAATTCAAGGTTCATACCGCGTCGAGGAGATGTCCCTCTTCTTTCCTTTCCCACGACCTTATGCCGCTAACTTTCCAAACTTTTAAAATATTTTAGAACTCTTGACTCTTCCTTCCCTCCCGATGTTAATGAAACCAAAGTGCAATCTGCCCATAAACCCCTAGCTGTATGATCAAAATGGTGACGTACAAATATAATTTTAGGAGATTGAAAACCCTTCTAGTATAGTCTTTTGACTAGAGCCCAATGGAATAACTTATTATCCACCAAGTTAAACATAGGTTAAACAAGAACTCTCATTGAACAAGATCCAACGGACAACCCTATAGACATGAGACTTGAACCTCCTAATGAATTATAATACTCTTTAAATACTTAGGATGATCAGGTTTTGGAATTTCAAAACCATATCCCTACGAGGCATTCGCGGCTTAACTCTATTCTCAATCCTGGGTGATTACCAAATGACTCACTGCTTTGACCGAGTAGAAGACCAGGATTCATCAGGATTAAGAAGGGATACAACAAGTTATCTGCCTTGGTCAGGCGGGCAATCGATGTATTATATTTGAGCCTACCACAACTTTCTTTCCGTATCAGCTCAATCATAAAGAGTAAATTATACCACCCTTAGGTAAAATTTATCATCAAACACTTACCATGATAATAATGATTTGGACATTTATTTTCAAACCTCAAAGGTAGAAACTCTTTAAGGGGGGTAGACCATTATGAGCTAGGCTAGTGTAGTTATTATATGACCTAACACGTATATAAACCTGAAACCAACAGAACTAAGCAAATGAAAACCTTTACTTATTACCCTTAGGCAATTTCGGGGATAAAATTTTTCTTCAAGAGGGGTAGATTGTAACGTCCCAGAAAAATCTGTACAAAGACCCGAGTACCACCTCAGGCAGAAATCACTTAGGACCAAATCCTTTAGGAATCAAATGAAAATTAATTAAGTGTTAAACTAAATCATTGGCGGAATTAGCTTAAACCACATTAAATACAAACTACAAGACTCAAAACGAGTAGAACCGCTAAGCTACGTTACTTGGAAACCTAGCATCAATCTCTAAACCCAGTTGCTCTCGGGAGCACTTTGAAACTCTGTATCGGACTTGGACCGCGCTTTGGAAGTTCGATTACTGCGAAACTATACGGTTATGACCGCCTTACTGGGCTTGACAACCATGTCAGAAATTAAGTTCAAATTATATCCCGAAACACACAACTTATGCCTGAAGCAAAGTGTGTGAGAAACGCGAATATCTTTAGAAAATGAACCCAATTTAAGTGATTTGGGCCGTTCGCTTGTAGGCCAAATTTAAAGTTTCAGACTGTTAGATTCTGACCCACTACACCCTTGGATCAAGAAAATTTCTCTATACAGGTCAGTATACTTGTGGCCCTGATCGAGTGACGATGAGCGTTGACCTAAAACTGGTCCTCCGCGGTCAATCCACTGATCCGATCGGATCAAAATCTTAACCTAGCCTAAATCCAATGTCAAGGAACTTTTTCAAAACTGTATGTAGGTAATGGACCTCTAGATGAGCTCCGTTGGCCTGAAACAGTTGACTTTTGGGTATAACCTAAGTATACCATGGCCCTGGGGCCATTATCGTCAGTTCTGGGCCTATATAAGGGCCTAAACCCACCCTATTTCTATTCTATACGATTTTCTCCAAACCTTAGGAGAGAGAAGAGAGGAAAGGGAAGAAAGGAGTAGAGATCGAAGGGAGGTCCTTAGAGTTTGCTACCGTGGTTCCTTCCTGCTACTCCACGCGTAAAATCTGAATAGATGAATGACGAAATAGCTAACCTATTCCGTGATTCAGGTAACCGTTGTTTTGTAGACGGAAACATTGTGTATGAACCAAGTTCGATGCGAGTTTACTGATGAAAGGTGCGGATTATAAACGTTTAAGTTATGGTTTTTAAGGCTTTTAATGTCAATTAATGATTTATGACTAACTTGATTGCTGTCACATGTGCCTAGATGCGATGGTTTCCGCGTATTACACACATATATGAACTATGTTGATTTTAATACATTTCATGTATTTGTTGAAATGTTTGAATGAATATGGAATTATGATTTATGCTTGCCATGTTTATTGATTGAGAATACATGATTGTTGTATGTGTGACAAGTCCTTATGAAAGGTTTTGTCATAATATATGTTATAATTACTTTATTACATGTATGTTAATATGTGTAGTCTAAGTGTTTGATAAAATACCCGAATGAGAAAATGCTTGTTGAAATGTATTTAATGAGGGCATTGAGATAGGATTCTCAATAAACTTATCTATAGTTACAGTTTCCCTCATGTAATCTATCTCACTGCTATGTGTTTTATGGATAATGCCTATGTATGTTAACATGTACTCTATGTGTTTGTTAAAATGCTTATATGAGATTTATATTTGAATTGGTTGCTACATGTGTTTTAACTAGCGCATATGAATGCCTATTGTATTTGAAGTATGATTGGGGTTACTGTATAGTCCAAGCAATCGGTAATGATTCTCAAATTAGTGGCCCAGGTCGTTTCGCTACATAAGACATGTTTGATGAATCTAAGTCGTATGATGATTGTCGACAGTGGTACCTTGTCGATTAATTCAGTGTATGCTTGTACTAATCGAACTTGTCAAGTAACCCAATTGGCCTACTGTGTGTTTACCATGTATGAATACTACTGCTTGAACTTAAGGTACCCTTTACCAATATAAAGAACCGTTTCAACCATGGTACCACGATCCGTTAAGACTCATGAGCTGAAATAGTGGTATGGGACACCGTGGTCGAACTGTTGGCATACGCCGGGACGACGCGCCTCCCTGTAGTTATTAGTGAGCAACCCAAACTTGTGAGCTGAATGCGATGGTATGAGACACTGTATTCGAGCTGTTGGCCTATAATGGTACAACCTGGTTGTGGTCTCCAGTTAGGTTGGTGACGAGCCTTTAAAAATAGATTGCCAGTTAGTAGGGCGTTTGTGGGGTGAGCTCAGTGTGAATTAAGCCTACGCTAAGATGACGAGCCTCCTATAGCAAACTATAGTGTAAACTCACGAACTTGCCTATCGTATGTGATAAACTAAGATTGACGACCCTGGATGGATCATTATTTGGGTTAATGATATAAATGGAGGTACCTTAACTTCCCAAACCTGTTATATGAATGAGTCTAATTAAAAACTTGGCTAATCAGGCACATGCACCACATTTACATGTGCCTTTAGCGTTGGAGTTGAGCACAGAGGAACGGGTGCATGCCATGATCGTGAGATGATGTCGCAGAGGGTGTGTAGGTGAAAGCATGCTTCATTAACTCATATCATCCTTGCATTAACCAGAGTACCTAGGAATACTTGTTGTATTGCTTTATCATTACTGCTTAACTGAATTGATAACATGTTAACCTTTACCTTATAGCTCCACTGAGTTGATCACTTACTCACACTCTGAGACGGTGTTTTAAAACACCAACCAGACTCTGTTGTAGTTTCAAGTGATGACGAGGCTTACGAGATGAAGCTTATCTTCTATGATGACGAGGAGGAGTTCTCCTACATGCAACTCTCTAGCGGGTCTATATAGACTTGGAGTTGCGTATCGGGGCTACAAGGATATGAATAGATAACATTACACTTCACCATTTTGTATATTTTAGAATTATACATGTAACTGTTTAACCTGGTGACGTTCATACTCTGGGGACTTATAATCACTTATATGCTTTATATACATATCACAGTCTTTCGCTTGCATAATCTAATTGTCTCTAGAGTATGATATGCTAATTTAGTATAATCTCGCTCATGTTTAATGCACTAATATGGACAACATTCAATCACTCTAATGCAGAAGCTCAACTCTCGAGTTCCAACGCATCACTTATGCAACATAGATAATGATGATTAAATGTTGTCTGTATTAGTGCATTAAACATGAGTGAGATTATACCAAATTAACATATCATACTCCAGAGACAATTAGATTACACAAGTGGAAGACTGTAATAAGTATATAAAACATATAAGTGATTGTAAGTCCCTAAAGTATGAACATATCACCAGGTTAAATAGTTACAAGTATAATTCCAAAACATACAAAATGATGAAGTATAATGTCATCTATCCGTATCCCTGTAGCCTTGATACCCAACTCCAGGTCTACATAGACCCGCCAGAGAGTTTCATGTAGGAGAACTCCTCGTTATCATAGAAGACAAGCTCTATCTCGTAAGCCTTGTCATCACCTGAAACTACAATAGAGTCTAGTTGGTGTTTTAAAACACCGTCCCAGAGTGGGAGTGAGTGATCAACTTAGTGGAGCTATAAGGTAAAGGTTAACATGTTATCAATTCAGTCAAGCGGTAATGATAAAGCAATACAACAAGAATTCCTAGGTACTCTAATTAATGCAAGGATGATATGTGTTAATGATATAGCCCTCGCCTGCACTTCCTTTGCGACATCATCTCACGATCGTGTATGCAACCCTTCTACTGTGCTCAACTCCTATGCCAAAGGCACATGCAATGCGGTGCATGATCGTGTTAGCCCAGTCCTTTATTAGACCCATTCATAGCAGGTTTAGAAAGCTAAGGTACCTCCCTTTATATCATTGACCCAAACAATGATCCATCTAGGGTCATCAATCCTAGTTAATCGCATACGATAGACAAGTTATAGAGTAACGTTACCCCTGATTTAAAAGCAGTGGCAGACAAGTTCATGTCACTATGAAGAGGCTCATCACCTCGGCATAGGCCTTGTTTATAATCGGGGTCACTATGGGAAAGGCTCGTCACCTTAGCGTAGGTCGACAGCTCGAATATAGTGTCCCATACCACCGTATTAGGCTCACGAGTTTGGGTTACTCACTGATCACTACAGGGAGGCTCGTCACCCCAGCATTGGCCAACAACTCGACCACGGTGTCCCATACCACTATGCCCGACTCATGAGTCTGAGCGGATCATGATACCAAGGTTAAATGGGCTTTACACTGGTAAGTGGTACCTTAGATTCAAATAGTAGCATCCAACATGGTGAACATACATTAGGCAAATCAGGTTACTTGGACAAGCTAGACTGGTATGAGCGCAAGTTGACTTAATCGACATGGACCGCGTAAGCACTTTGCGTCGCCTAACCACTGTCGACAAACAACATATGACTCAGATTCATCGAACGTGTCTTGCTTGGCGAAATAACCTCGGCCACTAATTCAGGAATCATTACCGATTGCCTGGACTATGCAGTAGTCCTAATCATATTCAAACACAATAGGCATTTGTATGTGATGATAGTCATACAACATGTGACAACTAACTCAAATATAAATCTCATTTGAGCATTTTCACAAACACATAGTACACATGTTGTCATGTATAGGCATTTCATACATAAAGCACGTAGTAGTAAGATAGGTTACATGAAGGAAATTATAACCATAGATAAGAAAATTGAGAATCACATCTTAACACCCTAATTAAATACATTTCAACAAGCAGTTTCTCATTTAGGCATTTTATCAAACACTTAGACTACACATATCGACATATAAGTAATAAATTAGTTATAACATATATTATAGCAAAATCTTTCATAAAGGAGTTGCCACATATACAACAGTCATGTATTCTCAATCAATAATCATGACAAGCACAATTCATAATTCCATATTCATTCAGACATTTCGACAAACACATGGAATGCACTGTATTCAACATAGCTCATATATGTGTAATATACAGAAAACATCGCATCTAAGCACATATGGCAGCCATCAAGTCAGTCATAAATCATTAATTGACATTGAAGGCCTTGAAAACCATAACCTAAACGTTTATAGTTTGCACCTTTTATCGATATACTCGTATAGAACTCGGTTCGAACACTATTCCTTTGTCTATGGCACAACGGCTACTCGAATTACAAAATAGGTTATCTATTTCACCAATTCTTCTACTTGGATACCTAAAACAGATTAGGGTTAGGATTTCTTACCTAAAAATGGAATCAGAATCGCTGGTGTAGTGACACGGGAGAGGCGATTTAGTACGTTGAGTGGTGGGATCGAATCCCAGCAACTATCTCTCACTCTCTCTCACTTCTCCTCACCTTTTTCCTTCTCTTTTTCTCTCTTCTCTCCTAGGATTTAAAATTTCATATGGAATGAGAGAGGGGTGGGTTAAGGCCCTTATATAGGCCCATAATTGGTGTAAATGGCCCCAGGGCCATGGTATACTTAGGATATAGGCAAAGAGTAGATGTTTCAGGCCAACGGAGCTCATCTGGAGGCCCATTTTCTGCATATGGTCCAGAGAAAGTTTCCTGATATTGGATCTTGATCAGGTTAAGTTTTCGGTCCGATCGAATTTATGGATCAACCACGGAGGACCAGTGTCAGTTCAATGGTCATCGTTACTCGATTAGGGTCACAAGTACACTAACCTGTGTAGGAAAAATTTTCTGATCTGAGGGTGTAGTTGGGTCAGGATTTGATGGTCTAAAATCTTAAATTTGGCCTGCAAGTGAATGGCTCAAATCACTTAAGTTTGAGTTATTTTCTAAAGATATTCATGTTTCTCACACACTTCGCTCCGGGCTCAAGTTGTGTGTTTCTAGATACTATTTGGATTTAATTTTCGAGATGGTTGTCAAATCCAGTAAGGCGGTCATAACCGTATAGTTTCATGGTAATAGGACTTTCGATGCGCGGTCTAGGTCCGATACGGAGTTTCAATGTGCTCACAAGGATAACTGGGTTTTGAGATTGATCCTAGGTTTTTAGGTAATGTAAAGTTAGCGATTCTACTTGTTTTTGGTCTTACAGTTCGTATTGAAGGCAGTTCAAGCTAATCTACTAATCAATTCAGTTTAGTACTTAATTAATTTTCATCTAATTTCTAAAGGATTTGGTCCTTAATGATTTTTGCCTAAGGTGGTACTCGGGTCTTGGTATGAATTTTTTCGAAACGTTACATTATCGCTATCAACTATTTTATTGAACACCTCTTGTACGTGTTTCTTTAGGATATGATATTCTTTGAAGTACTTCTCTCTTATTGACTTCTCAGTACGATGAATTTTGGGTATAGAGAAGTCTCAAGTTTTCAACCCCGTTGTTAGGATAAAGTTCATATTTGTAAATTTCAAACGGTTCCCCTGTATCTCGAATACAAGATTACCTCTATATCTCTCAAAAAGTAGGTGAAAGATAACTCCTATAAACCTAAATGATAGAATCTGTAGTAAAAAAGAGAATGGGAATTGCCTAAAAAAATTTAATATACTATCCTTCTTCTTTAAACCACTCTTCACGGTATCAAATGACCATGTCAGTGAACATCTATAGGACAGGTTGGGGACTCCAGCATCAAATCCCTTACTCAAGGACTTGTCATCTACAAGGATGAATTTGAAAATATATCAACAATAATATTCGATATTTAATGAAGCATAGTGTGAAAGTTGAATCTAATTTATATGTTGCATATAAGCCCGAGAACATCGTGAAATTGACTATGAACTAATTGAAATTGACCGCAAAGTGAGTGCAATTGATCGAGAAGTTGTGAAAATTAACCAAGAAATGAGTGAAATTAACCGACAACTTCATGAAATTGACCGAGAACTTGTGGGAATTGACCAGACAATTTCACTTAATTCTCAGCCAATTTCACCAATTTCTCAGTTAATTTCATGAAGTTGTCAGTCAATTTTCGCAACTTCTCGGTCAACACGATGTTAATTTCAAGCAGTTATTGGTCAATTTGACTTACAAACTACAAGGATGATTTGAAAAATATATCTACAATGACATTCAATATTTAATAAAGCATAATGTAAAAGTTGACTTGTGGTGGTGAGAAATCATAAAGTATAGTTCAGTTTCCCAAATTGCCGTTCATTTTTGGCAAATTCCAAGTCAAAGTGCTTGACTTATAGGTGAATTTAAACAAGTTCGTGGCCAATTTTACTCACTTCTTGGTCAATTTCTTGAGTTTTATGTTGCATTTTTGCCTGAGAACATCATGAAATTGATCACGAACTAAGTGAAATTGGCCACGAACTGAGTGAGATAAACCGTGAAATGATTGAAATTGACCGCGGGCTAAGTGATTGATCGGGGACGGGGACTAGTGAAATTGACTTGACATCATGAACTAATTTAAATTGACCGCGAACATCATGAAATTAACCAAGAACTCAGTTAAATTAATCATGAACATCATGAAATTAACTGGGAACTGAGTGAAATTGATAGAGAACTCGCTTAAGTTAGAGAAATTTACCGATTACTGAGTGAAATTGACCCCGAACAGAGTGAAATTGACTGATAAGTGTGTGAAATTGACTGAGAACTTGGTTAAGTAGTTATCGATCAATTTTTGTAAGTTCTCGATCAACACGATGTCAATTTTAAGCAGTTATCAGTTAATTTGACTCAGTTCTCGGTCAATGTCACACAGCTCTCCATCAAGATGTCAATTTCAAGCAGTCCGCAATCAATTTTGATGAGTCCTTGGTCAATTTAACTTTGTTCGCGGTCAATTTAACTCAGTTCGCGGTCAATTCTAGTCGGTCCTTTGTCTATTTCACTAGGTCTTCGTTTAATTTCACTTCGGTCTTTGTTCTTTGTTAAAAAAGCCTTAATGTGGGCCATTGAGCATTGAAATTGCCTCATCTTTTGGGTCATGCCTTAAAATGTTTAAATAAAATAATTGGATTGTGGATGGTGCAAATATATTATATAAAATACGGTGGGGTCCACATAATGAAGTCAAGAATTTGAAATATACCTGCCATTCATAGCTTTTTTAATGGGGCCACCATTTTTGTCCTATCTTGGGTCTCGAAAATGATGTCTGTGGTAAGTGTATTCTTAACCAAAAGAAGAAATAAATCAGAAAATGAGAATTTTACTACTAGGGTGGACAATCATAAAGAGGAGAGAAGAAATCAGAAAATGAGAGTTTTACTGCTAGGGCGGATAATTACGAAGAGGAGAAATGAAATTAGAAAATGAAGGTTTTACTGCTAGGGCGAATAATCACAAAGAGGAGAGAAGAAATCAGAAAATGAGAGTTTTACTGCTAGGGTGGATAATTACAAAGAAGAGAGAAGAAATTAGAACAAGGGGGGTTTTATTGCTAGGGTTGAACCATGTGAGGGGATCAACATCTTTCAGAAATTACGTTTCTGATAAAGCAGGGGCATTTTGGTCCTGTAAAAATGAGCCCGTATAGTAGGGTATTAGTTTGGTAAAGTAAGTTTGGACGGACAAAGAAATGTCAGTGGCTTAAAAGTGAGGCATACAGTCGGAAAACTCAACCAAAAATTAAACTAATCTAAATCTCATGTGCACCATACGGAGATAGTGGTGATTCACCATTAAAAGCGTATTGGGGTTGATTTTCCCTTCATCTAGTTGTGACCTTATCAATAGGTTGGATGGAAAATGAAATTAAGGTGGGCCCTAGGGAGTTATAAATGGTGGGAATTCAAGCACCATTGTTTCTTATGGTGTGTTCCACCTGAAATTTGAATCTACATGATTTTTTGGATAATACCATAGAATGATTTGAAAAAAACATATGAAAAGCATGGATGTAAAATAAATACATCAACGTGGGTCCCATAGTTAGGGCTGCACCTTGTTGGGTAGGGTGGGCGCAACACCTAATCCGCTCCCACTGTATGCCTGCACTACCAATTTCTACTTTTTATCCCATATTCTACTAAGAGAAATACTTTTCTCTCTGTGCTTTACTTTTAACTCTCTAGCTTAATTAAACCTCCAAAATTATACTTTTTATTTCTAAATCCATGATGTACTTGACCTTTTTCATATGAAAATATCCTTGTATTTTGGGTTATATTCCTTTTATTCAGCTATATCCAAAATTCCATCTTCTTCTCTAGCGGTCCTGGTGAAAAAAATCTAGCAGGAAGCGGTGGGTCTATGTCAATTATTCGGACCTGAACAAGGCCTGTCCTAATGATAGCTTCCCCTTGCCTCAGATTGACCAGCTGGTGGACAGTATGGCTGGACATGAGCGACTCTCCTTCCTAGATGCTTATTCCGGGTACAATCAAATCCCGATGCACCCCCCAGACAGGCAGAAGACTACCTTCATCACTGATAAAGGACTCTACTGATACCAGGTCATGCCTTTTAGCCTGAAGAACACTGTGGCGATATACTAGAGATTGGTGAGCCAGATGTTTGCCAAGCAAATTGGTCGAACGATGGATGTTTACGTAAATGACATGCTCGTTAAGAGCGTTAGAGCATCCGACCACCTTACGGACCTCGGGGTGACATTTTCGATCCTATAGGAGTATCGTATGAAGCTGAACCTAACCAAGTGTGTCTTCGGAGTAGGTTCAGGCAAGTTCCTTGGGTTTCAAGTCAGCCAGAGAGGCATCGAGGCGAATCTCAAGAAGATAAAAGTGTTGCTTAACATGAGCTCGCCTTGGACAAAGAAGGAGATCCAGTGTCTGACTGGCTGAGTAGCGGTGCTCGGTCAATTTATCTCTAGAGCAATGGACAAATGTCTCTCCTTTTTTCAGCAACTAAAAGGTCACAAGAAAGCCAAGTGGACCTCTGAATGCGAGCAAGCACTCCAACAGTTGAAGTAATACCTGGGTTCACCTCCCTTGCTGTTGAATCAAAAAGAGGGCGAGCATATGCTCTTGTACCTAATAGTTTCTGCCTTCGCCGTCAGTTCTGTACTCATCAGGGAAGTAAGAGGCAAGCAACATCCCATCTACTACACAAGCAAAGCAATGGTACCCGCCGAAACCAGATACCCAAGCATGGAGAAACTGGCACTCAGCTTGGTCTTCTCAGTAAGGAGGCTACGCCCGTATTTCCAAGCACATACCATCATCGTCCTGATCGACTCCCCCTTAGGAAGTCCTTTAGAAGCCTGACGTCTCAGGTCGGCTGACGAAATGGACAATAAAAATCGGGGAGTTCGAATCCAATATTGTTCGAGGACTGCAATCAAGGGCTACGCTGTGTCTGACTTCATAGTCGAGTTTACCATCCCAAGTGTCGATACTGAAGTAAAAGTAGCTGTCTCGACCCTACCTGTTCCCTCACCTATTAAGGATATGGAGTCGGAGCAGAGGTGGTCCTTTATGTCGACGGGTCTTCCATTATCTCTCGCCATGATCAAGAACAATCGTCTCTGTAAGAACAATTGAAGACCTTTGTTAACGAGAAGAAATCTATCGAGGATCATATTGTCCTTCTGAAGCAAGAAATTACTTAGTTAGAGCGACAAAGTTCTGAAGCAAGTTTAAACATTGAAAGAGCCCAAGAAAAGATAGAGTGTAGCTGTCATTCTGTGAATTATGAAAGATCCGAATTGGTGAAAAATGAGGAATTGATTGCTTCTTTAGAGGAAAAACTAGCCGATACCCCAGATCCCTCTAGAATTATTTCAAATGCCAGACTGGAGCATGCTGCAACTCAAGTTAATCTTCAAGATAATTTGCAACAATATTTAACAGCATTAGGTATCACAGGAGAGCTATGAAATGTATAATTTTAATGCATTTTACTACTATACATGCTTTCACAATTGCAAGTTGTACTAGTGACTTGTAATATTTCAAATGACATTTTGATTGGTGTGCTATGGTGCAGTAAACTTTCTTTTACTTCATTTTATCATACTGTATCTTTTTATACACATATATATGTATTATCAGTACGGGTCTCCTAAATGATCTTCGTCTTAATTTGATGGTATTATATTTCAGTTTAGTTAGTCACACATAGTTTAAGCTCTTGAGTAGTGGAGCTGGGTCTCACATGATGGCCTCTGTAACTCTTAGGAGTTCGCTGGACTTCTCACTATCTAGGTAGTTCACAAACCGCGATCCATCAGAGGGGCCCGGTGAAGCTACCGGGGCGGTGAACTCGGTTGGTTTTACGCACAGGGTTGGCCGCGATAACTCTCTAGAGTTCACAGAGCTCGCAAGGCTACCTTTGGGGTACCAAACAGAGGGCCGCCAGTCCATCAATGAGTAGGTTTAAGCCCTTCCTCATGAGTTAGTACTGGAACTAAACTATAGATTTGGAGGGACTTACGCATGGTTGGCCTGTCTAAAGCTCGCATTGCTGTCCTTATTTTCTTCATCTGTAAGGTCGAGCCCATTCACGGGAGGGCACTTTCCTCCGTTCCTCGTGATGCTGCCGGAAAGCTATACAGACGGCATGAGGATTACACATGACTGGCCGTTGGGGACTTTTAGTCACTGGCTTCGTCAGTTGCCCACATGGGTATGCATATGATGGCCTTCATGGGATTTTTACGGCCACTGGCTTCTCGCTGCTGCCCGAATGACGATCTTGATAGGTCTTATGCATGGCCGGCCCTCCTAGAGCTTGATCCCTTTAGGGTTTGGTCATTTCGAGCTTGATCCTTTTTTTAAGCTCCTGGCTCTTTTAGAGCTTAATCCTTTTAGGGTTTGACTCTTTTTTTTTTAGGATTTTGTCCTTCTTTAGGATTTGGACCCTTTTAAGGATTTGGCTAGACTGCCTTAAAATGTCTTGATAGATAATAGTAGATGCGATCATTGTCGTCGCGAGAATAATAACCGTCTTTGACTAAAATTGATACGTCATCACCCTTACTAATATCTTTAAGAATATCCATCCATGCTATTAGTAATGTATTAGCTTGGCGATGATATCGATTTCGACAGAGTTTTGCAGAGCTCGCTTGATGATGACAATTTTTCTTTTCTTTGCAATGCTCATGAAATATAGTCTTGATATGCTCACAAATTTGTTCTTTTATTCATTTGATGATATATAGACATGATCTTGTCCATTCTTGCCCCCTTTTGATGCAGAATCATTATGCCGATAATATTCTGGATCAAAATCAATAGTGTCACTAGGGATGATATCTTTTGATGAAGCGAGCATTGACCGGTACACTGATACCTTGTCCATCTTGATTTACTACTATGTATACCCCATTGGAGTATACTTCCCTTATTATATATTACCCATCCCATTTGGGCTCGAATTTGCCCCTGTTCTACGGGTGATTACTATCGAGTTTTTTAATATAAGCACCATGTCCCCCTTTTTGAAAGAGCGGTATTTAACTCGTTTATCAAAAGCGGCTGATATCCTGATATGATTGCAACCGCTGCTGTGCGGCTAGACGTTTCTCATCTTCTTTCAACCTTATCTTCGCATTTTCATCCTTTGTTATACACTGATGCACTGCTACCCTGAGCGATGCTACTTGCGTTTCAATCAGAATTACTGCCTCGATGTCATAGACTAGTGAATACGGTGTGGCCCTTGTTGTTGTGCAATGAGTAGTTTTGTATGCCCATAATGTTTCTTGTAATTTGTCATCCCAATCACGTTTGTTCCCTGTCACTAACTTTTTCAGTATTTTGACTATCATTTTATTAAACGCCTCTGCTAGTCCATTGGCTGGTGTATAGTAAGGAGTTGAAAATGAATGCCGAATGCTGAATTTCTGACATAACTTTCCCATGCCTCTATTTTTGAAGGGAGTGCCATTATCCATAACGATCTTCTTTGGAATACCATGTCGGTATATTATGGGGTGGCGGATGAAATTAACCACATCCTTTTCCTTAACATTACGCAAAGTAACTGCTTCAGTCCATTTGGAGAAATAATCGATTGCTGTAAGAATAGACTGCTTTCCTTTGGATGAAGGTGGGTTTATAGGACCAATTACGTCAAGTCCCCAAGTAGAAAAGGGCCAGGAGGTGACAGACTGATGCAAGTCTTCCGGGGGAATATGTATAACATCTCTATGAATTTGGCATTCATGGCATCTCTTCGCATAATCTATTGCATCTTTGATTATGGTGGGCTAATAATAACCCATTCAATGTATTCTGTGGAATAGATTTCTGCCCGCTTGATGTGCTCCGCATTCACCAGAATGCGCTTCCCGTAATATCTGGCCTGCTTCTTGTTTATCTAAACAACGTAGAAACATCCCATTATACGATTTTCTATACAACACTTCACTGCATATGATGAACCTGTTCGACCGCTGCTTGATCTGCTATTTTTATACCTGATCTTCTGGCAAGATATTGTACTTGAGATAATCAATAAAAGGTTGATGCCAATCATTTGTCATTATTTCTAAATATGACACAGGAAGTGTCTCGATGACTTCTTCGACGACCTCTGGAGAAGGCAAGAATCTTCTTTCTTCTATAGTTACTTGGAGAGGGCTCTGATTAGGGCAGGATAGAGCTGCTGCCAAACTCGCTAAGGCATCTACTTTAACATTTTTAGACCGCGGTACGTGCATGATTTCTACATGACTGAACTGTTCTAGCAACTACTGTGCTTTTTGGCAATAGGGCAAGAGTTCCTGCTTTCTCACCTCAAATTCAATTGTTAATTGATTTATAATCAATTTGGAATCTCTGAAGATATGCAAAATCTTTATCCCCATCTGTTGAGCCATTTCCATCCCAATAATGAGGGCTCTATATTTAGCCTTATTGTTCGTGCACACGATGCCTAATGTGAAGGAGTATGGTAACAAGTCACCTTGAGGAGTAATGAATATCACCCCTGCCCCTGCTTCTGATGCTCGTGCGACACCGTCGAAATACATTTGCCATGAGCTTTGTGACTCGGCCAGCATAACTTACTCATCCGAAAAGTCATCAATAATAGTTTCGCATTCTGCAATGGGGTGCGCCGTGAGGAAATCTGCCACCGCTTGTCCTTCTACGGTTTTGGCCGGTTCATAAGTATTAGTGCATTCTGAAAGTAACAACATCCATTTGGCTAGTCTTCCAGATAACATCGACCTTGTCATTAAAAACTTGATTGGATCTGCTCTTGAGATCAAAGTCATGTTATGGGGGAGAATAATGTCTGAGCTTTTGGACTGCGAATACTAGTGCTAAACACTCTTTCTCAATTGAAGAATAATTGCATTCGGCCCCCATCAGTGTTCGACTATGGTAATAAAGAGCGGCCTCTTTCCCGGCTTCATTTACTTGAGCTAATAAAACACCTAAGGAATTCTCAGCTGCAGATATGTATAAAATAAGTAGCTTCCCTTTTATTGGAGCTGTGAGTATCGATAGCTTCTTCAGCAATTCCTTTATCGAGTCAAATGCGTTCTGATAAGCTTGATCCTATACAAACTCTGCATCTTTCTTCATCAAATGAGAGAACGGCTAGCATCTTCCTGCCAGGTTTGAAATGAAACGGCGAATATATGCCAATTTTTCTTATAAAATTTTCAATTCTTTTAACGTTGTCGATGGCAACATATTTTGAATGGCTTTTACTTTCTCAGGATCGATTTCGATACCCCTGTGTTGTATAATGAAACCAAGGAATTTACCTGAGGATACTCTAAAAGCGCATTTGGTTGGATTCATCTTCAACTGCTTCTTTCTTAATCAACGAAAAATTGATGCCAAATGTTCACGATGCTCCTGATGATCTCCTGATCTGACCACCAAGTCATCAACGTAGCACTTAACATGTTTGTGCATCATGTCCTGAAAAATATTTTGCCTTGCCCTTTGATATGTTGCCCCAACATTTTTGAGATAAAACGGCATGACTTTATAGCAATAAATTTCAAGCGGCATTCTGAATGCCGTTGCTTCTTCATCTTCAGGTGCCATTCTAATCTGATTGTACCCTGTGTAGCCGTCCATGAAGGACATAACAACATAATGAGTCATGCTATCAATCAACAACTCTGTTATAGGGAGAGGAAAATCATCTTTCGGGCAAGCCTTGTTCAAATCCCTGAAGCCAATGCACACTCTGACTTGTACATTTTTCTTTTTCATGGGGACAATGTTCAATATCTACCTAGGATACTTGACTTCTCTGATAAACCCAACTTTAATCAGCTTGCTGACCTCTTCTTTAATCAATGGAATTAAGTTCGGGTGAAATCTCCTTTGTGCCTGTTTAACCGGCCTTTTCTCCTTGGAGATATTTAATCAGTGCATTGCTATAGAGGGTTCCAAACCTGACATATCTGCATACGTCCAAGCAAAGACATCTTTATTTTCTTTGAGCAGTTGGAAGTATTTCTCAGATTCTCGTTCAGAGAGACCACCACTGATAAATGTGTTCCGGGGTTCTTCTGTACCCAAGTTTATTTCTCGTAAGCTATCTATCGTTGGCTGCCCCCTGTCTTCCATCTTCCTTAGAGCTGCTTCAAGATACTTGATTGTCTCAGGATTTTCTTCCGTTGCTTACGCGGCTGTAATCATATTTACCGATGACTCTGCCCCCAATCCTTGGAATTTCTTCACTTTTCTTGATCAACCCCAAGAGGGATCTGAATTCCTCTCCCATGATTTAGTCCCACGGGTTCTTCACAGTCAAAACCCATGCTTCTGATGATTTTCTTGCTTACTGAGATGTATCTTTCTAGATTTTGTGGAGTCAACTTACCGCAATGTACGTTATTTCAGCTTCTTCTCTTACCCTTGTTTCTACTACAGTGTAAAATTCTATCGGCTCGGGGTATCTCGCGCTGGCTTTGACTTGAAACCTTCCTGGAGTGGCTGAAAATGGCTTACACCTTTCAATACTAGGCAGCGGCACTTTATAAATAGACTATAAAATTTTTAATTGCTCTAGTGACAGTAAGGTTAGTGGCAACTGTCTTGGTTATCTCAGACGCTTTGGTACAAAATAGAACTTCTTCTTTGTATTTGCAGTCTTAAAGGATTCTCCCCTTTCTCCCTTGACATCATTTGCTTGAATGCCTTTTAGTACTCTATTCTTATCACTATTTCCTGCTTCTTCGGTGAACCCTTTATATAACTAGCGTCCGCGAAGAAAGACTCTGCTTCTATATATGGTCTCGCATCAGCGATCACCTTATGCTATCTCCCATCCTTATAGTACTTGAAGCGTTGATGCAAAGTAGAGGGTACAATGTTGTATTGATGTATCCATGGTCTCCCCAAGAGAAGGTTGTATGTTGTCACGACATTTATGACGTGGCATAGACATTGGTAGTCAGTTCTCCTATTTCTACTATCACCGTAATCTTGCCGAGTGCTCGTTGCCCGTCTTGGTTGAAGCCTTGTATCATCATTCCATTAGGGCGCAGATCAGAGTGGAGATAGCCCAGCTTGCATATCATCGAGAGCAATAAGAGATTTACTATAGATCCGTTATCTATCATATTCGTTTAACCTTCTTCCCAACGATATGGCCTTCTATCATTAGTGGCCTGTTATGCTCCATCTCGCAGATCAAATCCTCATCAGAGAATGAGATGACTGGCAGGCTATTTGCTTGTTCACTGTGCTCTTCGTGTCTCATTTCTGTCAGTAAAGTTTTTTTAACATCATGGTCAGATAGTGCTTGGACCAAACTCTATTAAAATTCTTCTGACAACTTGAGCACATCATAGATGCTTAATCGTGCAGGTATATACTTCAAATGATTGACCACATCATAAGTCACTCTCGCTGTTTCACCCCTCTTCATTTCTATTACCACTGGTTTGTCTTTCAGCAGCTTCTTTTCTTATAACCTCTACCTTCTGCTTCACAGGGCTTGTCATCTTCTTTCCTGATCGTAACGTAATTACTGCTACTTTCTTTATCACCTTTTAGTCTTCTCCTTCATTTACCTTTTGGGCCCCTTCCCGGGCGGTGAGCATGTTTACTGTGGCCCTCGTGCTCTTTTCTTTTACCTCGCAGGTCACTATCTCACCCTTATCTATCAGTCGCTGTATTATACATTTTAGTGTGTAGCAATTCTCCGTCGGATGTCCCACCAGGTGATGGTAATGGCAAAAATCCCTTTCTCTGGTCTTTGTCACATCTTCGGGATGCCTGGGTTCTGATAATTCTATCATGCCGGCTTTTAGCAGTTGCTTCATCATAGGAACGACATCTTCTTTATTGAAATCGAACCCTTCATGTGAATTAAGCATTCAAGGTCTTTTCCCACTATATCTACTCCTTGACTGGCTCCATCCTTCCCTCCATTCTGGCCTTTTGTCCCTTGAGTCCCTTGCATTTTTACTCTTATTATCATGATCAACAGTATTCATGTTCATCTTGCTGGGCGTTCTTCTAGCTGTCTCGTGGTGAAATGCTGTCATTTTACGAGTCATTAATTCCAAGGCATGGGCTTTAGTAGCTAGATCACAGAACGTTTTGATATTAGCACTGGTCAGTCCGAACGCGATTCCCGTTTCCATAGAATTCAGACACATTTTGACCTATTCCTTTTCCTCCGGCAGCTGTCTACACGAGGCTCCCAATATTTTCCATCTGTCTATGAACTTCCCTATTGGTTCTCCTTCTCTCTGCCGTATGGAGGCCACTTTTATAATACTAACATCACGTTTTGAGTAGAAGAAGTTCGACATAAAGGCGTCCTGCATTTGTTCCCAAGTTCTTATCGACCCCGGAGCCAGGCTGGAATACCACCGAAACGCTTTGTGTGTGAGCGATGATCCAAACAACCTTAAGCAATACTGCGGTATCGCAGAGAAATTTCCCATGCTGGTAATGAAGTGCATCAGATGTTCTTCTGGCGATCTTCTCCATTGAACTTATGAAAATATGGATGTTTAAAGTTGGTCGGGAATGAGACATCCTCTACCTCCTTTGGGTATGGTGTTCGGTATTGGAAGTGGCCAGTATTTTCACGCTCTCTTTCTACTCTCACTGCTTCTTCGACGACTTGTCTGACATCATCTTGTGTTATAGTTCTCGTGCCTGGAATAGACCCTCGCGATCCTACCCCTAATAGATGAGAGCCTTCAGGCTGGTTTTCTTGTCCATTCCTCATGCCCATCATTGATGGGGCCACCATCTGAGCTACGCTATGTGCAAGGGTTGCTAGGGATTCCCTAAGGTGTTCGCACTCTTCCATCAGTGCTCTTTGGGCTTCTGCCATTTCGTTGATGCGATCTTTTCTTGGTTGGCGTATTGCCTTGATTTGTCTCAGTCACATGTACTGCAGCTTCTCCACTCTTAGATGAAACTGTAGCTAGGGTGAGGCGAGAGTATATAGGTGTAACAGGACTCACGAAGAGAGGAGAAGCTGGAGTCCCGTTTGACTTCTCTGTGCCTCTGGTGATGTCAATCGATTGAGGCGATGCGGAAGTCGGCGAATTTATCTGCGGGGACATAAATACGGGCGAATTTATCTACGGGGACATGAATAAGGGTGAATTTGCCATTACAGCTTTGCCTTTCTACTCTTTCGTCCATCTTACCCTTGGGGTGATTAAAGCCAAAAAGTCACGCGAAACCAATTGCGGAACCATCCGCCTGGGATATATTTCAGGAGGAATAAGCTCGGGATACTTCTTAGCTGCATTACGGGTGACCGGCCCTCCAACTTTTGACGAAGTCAGATTTATCCGAGAGTTTTTTGCATTTCGTACTCTCATTTTGTGGGACATCACAACACTCCAGCCATTATCACCGTCTATTAATTGGGGCGAAGCAGACACAACCCCGACCATTGTTTGAGTCATGTTATTCTTGCTCGCGGGAAGTTGAGTCATACATGCGGTGGCTTGGTTTAGCACATACTCTATCAAAAATCCAGTTGAAGTGAAATGGAAGCTCACTTCTCTTGCGGAAGTCGCCATTTGATTGTAACTTACAGTTGAATCTGGATACCTTTCGTCATGAAATACATTTATGATTAGTATTTGAAGAATAAGATGATCTGCCTAGAGATGAAGGGGAAGATGTTTCCACTGAGAGTCGCCATTTTATTGTCAGAAAGGCGCCAAACTATGATGAAAGTTCCATAACTATCTTAATGTTAATATTAAACAAGATAATAACCTCCCTAGCAGAGTCACCATTTTATTTCGAACAGAAATAAATGCGTTTGATTTGGGAAGTTATCTCATTTAAACATAACAGAAAGAGTCTTTGAAACAACATCATATCTCATTGATACAGAGTTCATTTTCATACTTGTAACATCTCTTGATTCTAAAATAGATCATTTGGAGAAAGTAAATCATCATAAATGAAGCTTTATATATCAAATCTGGAATTCGGCAGCCTTTCGACAGCTACTTTGATCATCTCCTAGGACTTAGGAGGAATGTTGATTTGATCAACTTGGCTTCACTTTTGAGCTCATCCTTTAGGCAGAGGAAAGGGTCTGAAGTGATGAAGAATGAACTTGAATGCTTTCAGGAGATCCGGCAGCATTCCGTCCTCCATCTAAGACAAATCATCTAGTGCTTTTGCGTACATGCGCAACCTGCAGACTGGTTGCGTGACCCCACGTAATGGAGCAGTGAGCAACGCATCCCCATGCAACAACAATGCTACAACGCACAATGGGGATTTGTATTGCGCATCCCCGCACAACGGGGACTTGTACTGCGCATCCTTGCGCAAAGGCAAAGTGATACGTGCAACGGAGACCTCGCTCCTCACCTTTCGATGCTCTGCTCTTTCAAAAATCTTCGATCCCCAAATGAAGGGAGTGAGGGGGTATTTATAGGACCCCCACACGTGCCAAACCTCGATCTTCGTACCATGGCCCACTCTCGCATCTGATCTGGACCGTTCATTTTAACCACCTACTCTTGATATAGGAATTCGTTGCGCCTACATGCGCAATACAAAATCTCATTGCACGTACCCGCTCAATCAAGATTGTCTGCGCGTCCTCGGGCAATAAGGAATTCATAAATTCTTTTTCTTGAACTTGTTGTGTGACATCGCTCAATAAATGGGTGTTGCGAGCCCATGCGCAACACAAAGTTGTTGTGCGTCCACGCGCAACTAACATCTTTCTTCCCCATTCTTCTCTTTATTTCTGATGATAATTTTTATGCTCCAACACCTACATCATCTACTTATGCAATTTATCTCCGATTATTTACGAATAGAAGAAGTTACCTCTCACAAGCAGAGGATAACTTAATGGACCGATCCCTTCAAGAAGGGGTCAGGATGTTAAACAAACGAAAATCTACATAGGGATCCCGTCATATGTAGGGGAAAAGCCCGGAGACGACTCGATTCCCTGAAAAAGAGGTCGGCTAGTCACACAATGACAAATCTATGTAAAACGACTAAGGAGCACGCCATTCGGGGGGGGGGGGAGGGACCCCAAGGGGTCGGTCCTTAAATATTAACATAATAGAATCATCAAGATAATTAACATATGCAAACAAGCCATCTCCTAATAATCATCATTCATCAAAAAGTTATCATAAAAAATTATCCATCCACATTGTTAAAAAATAATACAAGTCTCATTCCCTCCGAGTAGAGGGACCGCCTACCGAGCTAGGGGGCTGAGCGTTAAGAGCGGCTTCGTTGACAGGAGGGGCATTCTCAGGCTCATCTGTCGTAAACGAGTCAACACTCTCAGGCTCCTCAGCCACGATCAGTTCAACATTCTCAGCATCTTTGCCGCGAGAGCGTCGAGGTCAAGGGTCGGGTGAACTTTCGAACCTCAACTAGGTAAGCATCGAAGCCGGTATCATAGCCGAAGTAATATAGTTTGTCCAGCTCCTTGACCCTCTCAGATGAATCCTTGTATTCAGCCACGGTCATGGCAGCCTGCAAGGCCGCTCGATCCTCGAGCTCTTCTCATAGTGTCACTCGATCTACAGATGCCGCAGCCTCAAGGACAATCCGCTGCTGGGCCAAACCAACAGCCATCCGTTGCTTCGTCTCGAGTCTCCCCTTCGCATCCACGAGTCATGACTCGGCTTCCACAATCCTGAACTCTAGGTCCTTTTTCGCCCAACACAGACGCCTAACTTCGGGGTCGGTAATGTCCAAGCGAGCTTGGAGATGGTTGACCTTGCCCTGAAGTGCAAGCTCCCTTGCTAGACCCTCTACAACAGCCTTTCTCAGTTCCTCTCGCTCCGCAGCCAAAGCCTCCAACTTTTTCTCAAGCTCAGCCCTCCGTGCCTCTTGTTTTGCCTTTTTCACAGCAAACTTGGCCTGCTCTGCTTCTTGTTCTGCCTTCTTGACCACAAACTTAGTATACTCTGCTTTGAGTCGTTCCATCTCCTTCAACCTCTCCTTCACCTCCACCATCATTGGCAGCGACTGATAACAAACTGCTGCATTATCATTCATGAAATTGATATGATAGCGAGAGAGTGTGTTGGCTATCTTCACCTCTGGTACATGTTTAACCACCTAGGGGTTCAGCAGAGCCATGTGATAATCGGGAGGTAGAATCTCTGGAGCAAGCTTGGAAGTCCCTCCGATCCAACTGGCCATGGAATCTTGAGTAGCAACCTCGGGCGTGGTGGCATATCCGACAAGGGCGTCGGTTCGGCTGGCTAAGAACTCAGCCTCAGTGATAGCGTGGGGGACTACAGATCGTGAAGGGGCAGCCGTACTAGGAGTCTCTCCTACTACCTCTCTCCCTTCCCTAGGGGGACTTACAACCGCTGAAGGCGAAGCCTCGAGGGCTCACTCCTCTACAGAAGGTGACGAGATGGTGATATACTTGACTCTGGTAGGGGCCTCGGAAGCTCGTGCCTCAGGAGCAGGGGTCGGAGCAGTGGTAGGAACGACCTCAGAGGGAACTGCAGTAAGCACGAATTTAGCTGGGACAGTGACGAGTGCAGTTTCGGCTGAGGTCTTGGCTACATCCGGAAAAGCCTCAGCCTTAGAAGCCTTCCTCTTCTTCAGCGTCACTTTCATCCTCAGCTCGAAGTCAAGGACAACATCCATCGAAGGGCGTTATGGCCTCCTCTTCTTTGAACCGTCTACCTCCATTCCTGCTCAGAATAGGGAATTAACTCAAGTACAACTACTAAACTACTGAATGTCAGCAAACCAATCACCGAAGGTCCTTGCCCTGCTTACCTAGAGTGAAGAGAGTGGGCTGGATTCTACAAAAGCCGAACGACACCAAATTCTCTTAGCTGACGAGGTCAAACTAGGCGCGCTGGTCCTCAGGAAGCACTCGAACTCGGTCGACCTGCTACTTTTGAAGAACAGAGAGGTTGGGGGCCCCCTTCGGCTAAGCTATAAAAAGAAACAAAGTATGAGTTAAAACATAGAAGGATGGATCGAACATGCAGCGCAACTAAAAGAAGTGTCTGACTTGTGTTGAAAAATTTGGTGGGGACTCGAACTTGTAATCCTTGCAATTCAGAGGTAGGGGCCTCCCACTGCCACGAAGCCCAAAACCACTTCCCTTTCCAATCTTTGTTAAAAGAGGGAGGTTTGGTTACCAGACCCGAGACGCATGGGGGCATAGCCGAGAAGTACCACTAGGCCTTATCCGAACAATCGAATTTGGCCATGTATAAAAACAGAAACCCATCTGGCGTTAGTCTTTGGTTCCTCGCCCGATGCTAGAGGATAAAAGTGGAGGCGAGAATCTTCCAGGAGTTCGAAACTAGCTGCCCTGGCATGATTCTCACCTGCACTATCAGCTTGCGCAAGAAAGGATGGATGGGGAATTGGAGCTCGCATTGGAGGGCACAGATGAAGATATCAATCTCCCTCTCAGCTAGAGATCCTACTTGGTCTGTGGGGGCAGGGGCTCGGATGTGAACCGAGTTAGGAATTTGATAGTCTTCACGGAGTTGGGCCATCTGGGACTCGACCAGAATTGAGCCCCGAGGGACTAGCAGTTTCGACCTGCTTCCCGTGGGGCTCGCCTTCGACCGCCCCATGGGATCTTTGAGAGCCCTCTTCAGTCTCTTATCTTAACTTTTGGCCCTCTGACTCGAGGCTCTCTGGGTTGGGGCCGAAGCCTCATGAGGGCCTTCAAACTCTTCGGGTCCCGAGGCAGTAATCTCTAGTTCAGACTTTGAACTAGCTCCTCAGACCTCTTCCATTTCTTCAAAATTTCTTGACATGAAGGAAAAAGGCATTAAAGTATTGGAAGACTCACAACGCTATAGGCGATCTCCTCCGACAGAAACTTTCCTAACTCCGACAACTTCTTCTGAGTTGAATCCCTTCTCCGATGGTCAGAAGTCCTTTATCTGGCGATAAAAACCCTTTTTCTGGTAGAGGGTGATTTCTGGTGAACGGCGATTTTCGGCAGAAGGCAATTTTTGGCAGAGGGCGATTCAGAAGGAAAGAATAAGGAAAATGGCGAGTGCATGCGCGAGAAGTGTGAAGAGTGGGAACAGGAGAGGTTTATATAACCGCCCCATTACTCGGCGCCATCATTGCAAGTGACCATTCCCGAAGCCAAGGGGACTCGGCACAAGCACCAAGGGACACGTGGAAGAGGGTCATATGTTCGAACCCATGCTTCGAGGTTTGAGTCTTCTTAGCATTTATTGTCATTAATGATGCGAACGAATTCTCACCCTTTCGTATACACATGGCGTTATCTCCTTCACTCTATCAATTGCGAATCGCAACCGTCGCCACGTGTCATTCTCCAAAAGGATAGAAGCCGAAGGGTTGCAGTCGTCGTACGGCACGCAGGATCTGAGGTGCATATATCGCATTAATTGCACCCCGAGTGTCATCATGAGCAGAGGCGTGAGAATGACATTTCATTTCCCCAGGTTTTTACTCTCTAAAGTCCAGACTCGGACTAAGAGAGTAGGGGGCTTCTATTATGGAAAAATCTAAACAGTGATAATAGGGGTCAGCCTGAGCTACCCGAACTAGCTTCGGGAGAAGGATTCCACATCAAGTATGAGCAAACTCCTAAGTGACGACCGTAGGATAGTTGAGAAAAGCTCCCCACTAATGAATTACAACTCAAAACCGCAATCCTAAATGGCCGACCTGAACCTTCATCCTCATCCGAAGAAGGATGATCGAGCCGAGTTCTGACCCTCGTCCTCAGCTCCATTCAACGAACTCCGACCTTAGTGATCTATCGACAGGCTCCGACGGCTAATACTTGGTCTCATGTCTGCACGATCTGAGGCCAAGTCAGAGTGCGAATACTCCGTATGCCAAGACTAAGCCCGAGTCCCTAGGCTGAGGCCTAACTCGGATAAGGAAATGCCATGCGCCAAGGTTGGGGCAAAGCTCTGGTAAGGGTACCCTATGTGCCGAGCCTGGAGATCAATCTAGATGCGGACGTGACCGAAGATCCCGCCCAAGGATACGCGCCTTTAAGACACGATATGCCGCATGATCCAAAGATTGCAGATAGTATCTACACGATCACGATATCTTGATGATTGAGTAAATCATGCCGAGATTAACTAACGTGGATCATCCAACCCATAGGTATAAATACCAGGGGACCCCATTGCTACTGGTACATAAGATCTCGCACCCTCTCTCTATATTTAACTTAGACCCAGATTCCCTAGCCTGACTTAGGCATCGGAGGGTCCCGGCTAAGCCAGGGTCTTCTTTATTTACCCTTTTGTGTAGGACCAGGGTTCGTCGAAGGTCCGTTGCATTGAGTGGAGGGTGGTCTAGATTTTGACCTCAACAATAACCATGAGCGGACATGACACCACATCATATGCATGTGGGTGAGCTATAATATTCGCCAATCATGAGGATAGACTCACAATGATATCATTAAGCATCCATCATTTTGGATCTATGATTGACCCGCATGATAAATTAACCATCGAAAGAAATCAACGGTGGATTTGCGATTGGACCAATGATCCAATGATTAGATTACTTGATAATAAGATTTCAAGCCTTGTTTTAATGATCAAATGGTGTGAATTGGGTCGAACATTCACATGTCAGCAATAATGGTTAATATTTAGATATCACCTATAATGGTTATGGATTATTAAAATCTTTCTTGATTCTTGTACTATACATAGATTTTGGATTGGAAACTTTCGATTATTGACCATTATTTGTAGTTTGTGATCATTTGACCAAAGAAGAGTTTACTTTTCATGAAGATGACTTTGATGCATAATTTATGATCTTAATAATTGATGGTCTTAGAAAGTATGAAATATTAAATGGCACAAACTTTTACACACAAGCGCAAGATGAGATTCTTCCTCTTCGAGCAACATATTCATCATGTTTTGACTGACATAATGGAGAAATCAACTAAAGGCACAAGCGATGAGATTGTGTGTTATGACCACTTATAAAAAGTGGACATGGGGGGATACATTGGCCAGGCACTCCATTCTTAGCATTATGTGCAATGATCCCATTGAACCATTCAAGAAGATGGGTACTACCAAGCATTGATGCATGCCCTTATAGAGAAGTTCATAGGCATATCCGCTTCGAGGTTACAAGTCCTCGGGATGCAAATTGGATGGTTGCAAATGCCTCCATGAAGGACCACTTAATTAAGCAGATGATCTCTAGCATGGTGCAGGAAGAGCACTTGTTCATCAACTAATACAAGATTTAAGTTGTTCTCAAGACATTACCGAATTCATGGGAATCCATAAAGGACATATTCTTACATAATGATTGTTTTAAGATTCTTGCAAACCTAACACACTATTTAGAGATGGTGTCGAGAAGGCACGCTATTAAAGCTTCAGCTACTATGCTGTCATTAAGTTTTACCAAGGGTAAGGCAACAAAGAGGCGGGGGAGTAGAAAACGTAACTTCACCTCTAAAAATGACCAGAATCAATTAAAACTATAATATAGAAACACCAAGCAAAAGGGAAGCATACCTTTGACGAGGCAAAGATTCAATGCTTCATTTCTAGGGCATTTCATCTTTGGACTGCAGGGATAATGTGGCATATGACAAAGGAGCTAGACAGATTCACTAAATTCCATCTAGTGAGTCTGGGAATCATGTGTGTACAAGGGGAATAAGACATTAAAGGAAGTCCAAGGCATGGGGACTTATCATTTTCTCGTATGAGGTGGACAGTCGTACACCTACAAGACATGTTATACTCAACTATCGTGAGAAAGAACTTAGTGTTGTTCTACTCCTTTTTTATAGATGATTTACACCGACAAGCCATCAGTCGTAGAACAAACTGATTGTACAAGTGGAGAGGATGGGCCACCTGGGTGTCTGTATGGCACACTGTCGAGTAGAATTACCCAAAAAATCAGAACGATCCAGCCATCACGTGGGCGAATTTTTTCAACGGTTGTCCCTTGTTTTCTACTGTGGGAGTCGCTGCTATTCAACTCCCGAATTACGTGATACCCTGATGGGTTTCTACCAAAAACACACCTATATTATCATTAAATGGGCCACACCATACAAAACAATAAACAACCATAAAAAACCAAAAAGTTAAGGAGATCGGTAAGACCAATCGCATTTAAAGAGATCAGTAAGACCAATCACATGGGTAAAATTCTTCGTAGCCACACGACATATAGTGGGGATATACGTTGTGCACCGTAAAAATTGGAAATGGGACTGACATTCCATTATCTGGAGCATTCATCTTACGAGTGTCATCGTGGATAGACGGCACTCCAATTGACCGTCTGATCCAATGTATATTTCTAAGGAAACTTACCAAAAGCCTCCTACTATTAAATATTATGATCTAAAACACTGAATTTATTTTTCAACTCAGAGATCCCCCATATGAAATATTTAGGGGAAAAAAAGCCGTTTATATGGTATGTAAACAACTAAAATTTCCATTCTTACACAAAAGCATCTGATGAAGAGGATTCTACAGTACATCAGACTATTGTTACAGATAGATCGACCATAGCCATTGGATGTAAGGTCATGTTTCAATCATCCAAACCGTTGGGCCTCTCCATGGATAGTGGATACACCCCCCCCCCCCCCCCCCCCCCCCCCCCCCAACACACACACACACACACACACACACACACACAAAAAAAAACAAAAAAAACAAAAAAAAAACAAAACTCTAATATTTCAAAATCTTTTTAGCATTTAAATCGTTTCCTTAGGAAATAGACAGTTTTACTTATCCGTTATTTTGAGGGCCTTTGATTGAGAGTTTATGATCTTCCGCTCTTTGAATATTTTCAAGGCGACCACCACAAAATGGATCACTGAACATGGCACCAAACCCAAGCTTACAATACCAACATACATGGCACCCAATGTGCAAAATTGCAAGCTTGTAACTGGTAAATCTGGTTGTATGTCTCTCTTGTACACCCCAAATATTAGGCCACTTAATATCTCTACACCTAAAAGGTATCAATGTTGAAGCGTAAGTGAACATATCCCAATTTTTGGCACGTGTGCTAATATGTCACAAGTGTCAGAGGTCCATTGATGCATGGATGAACGTGATGAGGTTGATCACCGTCTTCCTCAAGGATAACTACTCCGAATCCACGGAGCTTCTCTGGACTCCTCACAAAGACTTTTCGAATCTACAAGGAAAGAAAGCAAAAAATAGAAATAAATTCTAATAAAATTTGAAATTGATTAATGAATAATTGATTATTCTCTAATGTTTCTCCTTACATTATCAATATAGAAAAAAATAAACTAAAATTCGTAATTACCAAAAATAGCACAATTCTAACTCTAACAAAAATCCTAATTATAATAAAACTATTCTAAGGCCTAATTTCTAAAAATAAAAATTACAAATAAACTTTCTCTAGAAGAGTCCTAGTATAACTAAAAGTTATTTCTAAAAAGGAAAGAAAATCTAAAACTCTAAAAAATATTAAAAAATCAGAATTACTAAAAATAGTAAATTTTTTCTAAAAATTCATTTTTGAGCTGAAAGCTCGTATTTTCTGATGAAACGGACAGATGAGACCCACTTTGTGGGTCGGTTCACCTCGGATGGCCCGTTGTAGTAAAGATTGATAGGTTGTACGCCCTGTAACGATACCTGGATCAAAAGTTATGGTGAATTCACGGTCCATCTTCTTGTGGCTCAACCACGCTGGAAACATATCTGTGACACGTTCTACATCAGACCCCTCCACTTGAAAAAAACTCATCCTCGAGTTACGCAAGAGACTTAGTACATGAGTTTGAGATAACTTCTGACCCCGATATTCATTAGCCCTTTTTTTGTACTTAGCATTAAGCTCTCGAGCTGACAGAATAAATGTACTCATGTTTTCCTTGACTTGACTAATATTGATTAGTTCATTCACATCTGTCTTTAAGATCTCATATTTTTTTCTGATAATGTGGGCAATTAGGCGGACTTGCCCCTGAGACGGGATCAACATGATTTTATATATCTTGTATGGGAGGCAATTTATTAGGGGGTTCATCGAGCACAATCTCCTTGAACTCTCACAACATCGGCTTCAAATTTTTTGGGATATTCACAGGCTCCATATATTCTTTCTTTTTAACTAATGGATATATATCTCTTGTTTCCTCAGATTGTTTAACAAAAGCCTGTTCAGTTGTGAGAGACTGTTCCTCAACTTTAGAAGTCTTGGTTTGGTTCTCCCTTCCCATAGGGGCGAGGATAATCTTTTTGCAATCTTTAATAAAGAAGATAAATAGGTTATCTCTGTTTTGTTGATCCCCTTGATCCATCCAATCATGTATGGAGGTGGGTGTCTTTCTGTTTTCAGTTGTAGCTTTTTCACCATTATTTTCGACACGAAATTCTTATCACTCCTGACATCGATGATCACATTGTAAACTTTTTTATATGCAGTGCACCTTGTTTGAAAGATATTTTCTCTCTGTAATTTTATTTCTACCTTTGGCATGTATAACGGCTTCCTCATAATTGAAGTGGTGGCCTGTGATTTACCATCATCTGATGGTGCTTTGTAGAAATTGGGGTTGTGTCGTACAACGACCATGGGTGGTTGAGCATCACTTTGAGCTCGGGGCGGAATTAGCGCATCTGTAATACGGTTGAGAGTTACCTGTAGCCCTTGCATGGTCAACTGACTCTCCCGGTTGAAAGCTTCTATTCTTTCCAAAAGATAACGAATCCCCGTGTAACACCCCAGATTTTGGCCAATCTGGGATTTGACGTCCTTAGGCAGTGGGTCAACTAAAACATCGGGAAAATCGCTCAGAACCCAATTCCATAGCCAAAGAAACCACTTAGGATTAATTCCTTTAGAAACTAAACATAAGTTAGCTAGCGCAACGTTGGAGTAGCTGGAAAACAGTCCCTGATCACTTTAAATACATTCTACACGACCCAAATCGAGTAGAACGTATGACTCTATAATACTCTATAACCTCGGATCAAACTCTAAGCAGGTTTGTTCTCTGGACCACTTTGAAATTTTGTATTGGATTTAGACCGCGCGTCGAAATTCCGATACCTCCTATCTTAGACCGTTAGAACCGCCTAGCTGGACTTGACAATCATTTCAAAAATCAAGTCCAACCGATATTCGCAGGCTATTTTATTGAGCCCGGACTGAAGAGAGTGCGAATAGGGACAAATTTGGAATTTGAAATTCAAATCTGGCACACGACTTGACATGTCAGTATTAAGCGTTCTGACCGTCAGAATTCAGCCAAATTACACCCTCGGATCAGGAAAAATTTCTATTTCATATCATGAGATTTGCAGGCCTGATCTATGTGCGGTGACCGCTGAACTGAAACTGGACCTCCACGTGCGATCTGCGAACCTTGCCGAACTGAAAACTTGAGGTATGCTAGATCCAGTATGCATGAGCTTAAGTCCGACCGCATTCAGCCAGGGGACCACCAGAAATGTCCTTTTGGACCGAAACAGCCCCGATTTGGTTACCCCTCAAGTGAACCTCGATCCCGAGCCTATTTCGGGCAAGTTTGGGCTTATAAAAAGGGTTGAAACCCTCACTCCTCTCTCCCATCCGAATTTACAAAAATCCCTAGATTGGGAGAGAAAAGGTGAGAGTTTGTGAGAGAAGGTGGGAGAGAATTCCCTGCTGCTTGTGCCACGTGCTGCAAGTGGTTAAGCCACGCGCTCTAATCACTTTGCCGGTGATTTCTCCACTTTTCAGGTAAGAAATAACCCTAATAAGTTGCTGATTTGGAATTCTTTCCGTTCCATAGCATACAAACTGATAGAACTCGTAAATTAGGTTCTCTATTCGCCGTAGATGAAGCGTATACGCTCCGTTCGAAACAACACGTTTATAAGAGACAAGGTGTGGATTTTAGACGCTTTGATTGACTGTTTTCAAAGCTTTCAATGTCGTTTAATAGTAGATTATCGACGGCAACGCCGTTTGACATGTACAACATGCTGTCCGTTTCCTGTTTCGTAAATCGGCGAAGAATATGAGATTTAGGGCATTTTAGTCATTTGTAGGAAGTACTAATTTCATTCATATTTTGCTGATGTGATTGACATGATTTTTTGTCGCATTAGAATGTTAGGAATGCGTGCATAATTAGTTTGGCGAAGAGATTCGCCTAAATGCGCACTTCGAGTCGACATACTATATGTAGACTTAAGTGTGTAGTATAAGTGTTTGTATAAATGCTTGTATTAGTATGTATTGAATTAAATGGTGTTATGAATTAGTTTGAGATTAATTTCTCAATTAATATGTTGGTGTAAATGGTTTCCTACATGTTAGCCATATGCATGATTTCATGATATGAATGAAATGCATATGCTTGACGATTCGCTTAAGCTGTATGTTATAACATGTGCTTGATGATTTCATTATGATTTAGTTCGAGATTGAATTCTCAACTAATTTGCTGATGGAAATGATTTCCTATATGTTGGCGATATGCATAATTTCATTATATGTATGAAAGGCATGTATCAGGTGATTTGCTTAAGTTGTATGTTACAACATGTGTTAACATGCTCATATGGTTGTATTTCATTTCCAATACTTTCACATGCTTTGCTGATGTGATTCCACATGTTTGGGACTATACTTAGTCCAGGTAGTCGGTAACAGAGAAAATTCGTGGTTAGCTGGTATTTGCCACGAAGGACGCGTTGATGAACGCGAGTCGTGTTTGAAGTTGGTGGCAGTGGTTAGGCCACAAGAAGTGTTTTACGCACTTCATGTCGTTTAACTTGAGATGCGATCGTTGCTAGTCGAGCCCGTCAAGTAACCCGACTGGTCGTTATATGTTCACCCTGCATGAGTCATAACTGCTTGAACCTAGGGTACTGAACTTACCATTATAAACCCTGTTAACCATGGTACCTTGATCCACAAAGACTCATGAGCCGGGCATGGTGGTATGGGACACCGTGGTCGAGCTGTCGACCTACGCTTGGGCCACAAACCTCCCTGTAGTGACCAGTGAGCACCTAGTCTCGTGAGAAGATTATGATGGTATGGGACACTATATTCTTGCTGTCGGCCTACACTGATCAGGCGACGAGTCCTTTGTAGTGACCGCGAGCGTATTCTGAGTCTACGGGAGGCGACGACCCTTCAGTAGCAGTAGAGTACAGTAGGCCTGTATTGATAAGGTGATGGGGGAGCGGAGCAACAAGTGCGTGCAACAGCCCTGACAGCCCTTGCAGCGACCTACAAAATATACATCGTATGAGATTACTAGGAGTGACGACCCTAGACAGGATCTGTGTTGGGATTGATACAAGGGAAGTACCTTAGTTTTCCAATCTTGCTGTTTGAATGGACTAATAATAACTAGGAAATCATATCACCATTACATTGCATGTGCCTGGAAGATGTGGATCACTTTAGGGAGTGTGGCATGCCACCATCGTAAGATGGTGCCGCATGAGGGAGATCGTCGGTGAGGGCATACATCACGTCATGTCATATTGCATTAATAATAGTATTATGATTGTTTGATTTACTGCTTTACTATTAGCGCATGATTGATTTGATAACATGCTAATCTCTGCTCTCTTATCCCACTGAGTTGATCACTCACTCCCACGTTACGGGATGGTGTTTCCGGACACCCACCAGTCCCTATTGTGATTGCAGATGATGGTGCGGCCTGTGAGGCGGAGCTGAACTTGATGATGATGAGGAGGATCTCTCCTTTATGCATGATCTGATTGACGGAATTACAGGGAGGTTGATTAGATACCTTGACACTTGTCATTTTATATTTTTAGAACACTCATGTATATCCTTTTGGTTTACTTTTGGAGCATACATGTATGTATATAACCTGGTAACATGTTCACACTCTGGAGACATACGACAGTTTATATATGTTATACATACTATCATAGTCTTCTGCTTGTTAATTTAACTATCTCTGGAGTATGATATGCTGTTCTAGCTTAATCTCACTCATGTTTAATACATTATCACAGACAACATTCAATCATACATATCTATGTTTCATAAATAACATTTTGAAACTCGGGAGTTGGGTTTTAGCTCGACCCCCGATTTTCGGGATGTTACAGATGGTATCAGAGCATGATTTGGATTAAACCGGGCCTGGGTGATGGTCACGCGACGTACGCTGTCGCTTTCTTTGACTTAGGTGGGTGCGAGAAGGGTCTAGAAATACTTCTAGGATCCCAGATTCGCCAATAGCCGAAGTCTATTCATTTCGATCGCGTGATCGAGTCCGTAACACATCTAGGGTCGCGTGAAGCAACCCAAATAGCTCCTAGGTTATAGGTAAGTGGGTTGAGACGTTCTTTGAATGATTCTAAACCCGAAAATGTGAATCCTTGGGCCGTGGGACAACCACGACACCTGTATTCAATCGCTAGGGCTTAAAAACCCCGTTTCACCAAAAATCTTCAAAATTCTTCCTCTCACCACTCCAATATTCAATTCCTTCTGATCCTTTTTATATTAGGCATCAATACTAATATGAAAATAACATAAAATCATACTTTCACAAAATTTTACAGTGAATAGTAAAATTTTATGAAAAATGGCCATAAGGCCATTCTAACTTCACTTTCTTTAGTAACCAATGGGCTAGATGGATGTACTAGATCCTTCTACCCCAAAATCATATGCTGCATGATAGGGTTTTGTATTCAGAATTACAGATTGGTCTCGAAAAATCCCAAACTCATGTTTGGGCCTATATAGGTCAAAATACAATGAACCAAGGTGGGGCCCATAGTTATTTGGGGTCCCTGGACCATGGGGGACCAAACCCATGTGGTCCCACCGCCCGACCAGAGGTTTGGTCGGCGATGCCATCGCCGATCTGGCGATGCATCGCCGGCCATAGTGGCCCATTTGGTGCGTGCTTTGTTTTGTGAGGGTGTTTTGGGTACTACACACCCCCCATGTATGGTTCGTGTGTAGAAAACCCCTAAATCATACACTTCCTTAACAAACAGCCCTTCCCATAGCTCCATTCTCATTTTTCAACTGCCATCTCCAATATCCGTGATTCCAAACCACCCCTAAATCCATCCTTGGCCAAAAACGACCACCCTCCATCAATCTATTTCGGTTTGCAGCCCTCCCTTTAACAGATTTCGTCATTTGGAGCTTTAAAAACCCCCAAATCGAGCTGAAATCGTGAGGTGCTCCATTTTCCTTTTTCATTCTCATTTCTCCTTGAAAATACATCCTAGGGAAGCTTGAAGCATCCCTCTACAACGCCTAGATCTCCCTTTTCCAGTTTGGACAGTCACTTCTTCGTATTTTCTCCATTTTCCATGGCTTTCGTGGAAGCCATTTTAGGCCTTTTGTCACTCTCCACCATCCTATCTTTGATGGGTAAAAAAAAAATGGCAGCAGATGGGGCTGGACTAAGTCGCCCTGCTCAATCGAGAAGACCGCGGGGTGGTCCGCAAGTTCAAGCGCCGCCACAGGTCCAGCTACAGCCCGAGAGTTCCATACAAAGCGGGTTTGGATCCCCATACTCAATTCGGGCGAGTGATTCTAGCTGAGATGCCTCACGGCCAATACACTGATCGTAAAATGTTATTTGAGGCGGACGTGGAAGGGCGACTGTTCGGCGAGTTTTTGTTGTTCGAGCGCATTGAAGCTGCGCATTGGGGTCCGATCTTTGAAGCTCGCATTCGTGCTAATTTAAGCACCGTTCGTGCCTTCTACGCTTGTATCCGGAATCCTACCTTGGAGCCATTGTAGTTCAAAATTCCTTTTGGTAGGGATAGGATGGCTACGATCGATGTGCGGCTGATTGCGCGACTTCTGAATGTACCTCTTAGTGATGTTCATCATAGTGAGAAGAATCTGAGGAGTAGACGTGAGCCAGTTCGCCTTGCGAAGGGAAGTTCAGGAACTTCGCGCTGAAGTCGAGGATGCCAAGGCCGTTACGAAGAGAAAATTCGGCAAGGTGACTCGTACCTTGAAGGCGATCCTGTGCTGCTTGCAGGATAAGGGTGCTCCTCCTCCGTCACCCGACTCAGACTAGTGAGATCTATGATGTTGTTATCAGTAGTTAGTCGTTTCCTGCTTTATGTTGTGTAAGCCTGATAAGGCTAGTAGTTTGCTTATGTTGCTGTAGTAGCTGACTGACTTAGCTCCCATGTACTTCTCGTCATGATACTTGTAGGGAGATATCCCTTGTATTATGACAATTTTGGTTTAATGAAATGTATGATGTTTTTCGGCTTGATATGTGAATGTTTGTGTTGAGGTTTGGGCTTAATAAAGCTGAATTTGGTTAGATGGAATGCATGCCGTTCCGTTCGCTGTGAGGTATTGTCCCTAGATTGGGAATATTGTAACTCCCGGGATTCAGCCTATAAATTAAATTTTTATCCCACCCCACCCTCCTACCAAGCATACCACTTCCAATCCTGCCATGGGACTAGGAATGCGGTTCCATTTAATACAACTAAACGCTACTGGCCACATAGACCCTTGGCGTTTTGGACCTAGTGTTAGCACTCCTAGATTTGAAGGATCTGACAATATAGGAAATTCAATTCTATTTAGATAATCTTGACTCTAAGCAATAGAACAATTCCCTGTAGTAGAAATGGTATGGAACCATGTACCGTATAAACTTAGGCTTTAGATTATAGCTACTGAGTTACGGACTAGCCTACTAGTTACATTAAGTAATGTAAAGCCTGTATATGCTAAGGAATTGAAGGTTAGATTTGGTTGAAGTAGAACCTTATTCCCTCGATAGATCCCCTTATGACTTATAGACTTCTGTTGTTGCCCATAGGAAGGAACCATTCACTCTCAGGGAACATTTATAAATCCCTCAGATTGAACTTAGTATGTACTAGTATGCCCCTTAGAATTGCCTTCCCCAAGGGCTTATTGCACTCGGGAACACAGAATAAAGGAAATGCAATTATCAGCGAAGTATTCGCGGTTTGAATCGACTTCTTAATCCTAGTAGTTACCACTAAATCCAATGCTCTGATCAAGCAGAAGATCGGCATAGACTAGGATTGAGGACTGATACAACAACTTTTCTGTCATCGCGGGGCAGAAGGTTTGTGTATCCGACTCAGACCCATTACACAACTATTCTTCTGTGTTGGCCCGACTACCTACAACCACAAGTTATTGCTTTGCCCTTGGTAAATGTTAAGGACTTCAAGCCAGTAGAGGATTCGACATCTTGCCACCAACTCATACTTGCCCCTGAACTTAACCACAATAGAGATTAGGCTCATCTCTATGATCATAGGTACCAATGCCATAGAACGCATCATTAGCAAGGAAAACCATGTAGAGAAAGGTTGTTTCCATTTTAAGTTAAGGATAGCCCCTAAGTTGCGCCTCGTTCCGATATACGGATCGATGCAACGCTTCTTCAACTTTAAGTAAAACCAAGTTTTAAGGGGGGTAGAAGGAATTAAGTCTAATCCAGTTAGGTTAGTCAACGTTACCATTTGATCCGAGTGGCGCAGCGGAAGCGTGGTTAGGCTCTTCCCCACTGGCCCAAGATCGAAACATTTGATTTAGGTTATATGTACGGTTAGGTCATTAAATATAATTGAACCTTCCTTAGAAAAAGATGCTTCTTACCCTTCACTAATTTCGGGGATGAAATTGTGTTTTAAGGGGGGTAGATTGTAACACCCCGGATTTTGGCCAATCTGGGATTTGACGTCCTTAGGCAGTGGGTCAACTAAAACACCGGGAAAATCGCTCAGAACCCAATTCCATAGCCAAAGAAACCACTTAGGATTAATTCCTTTAGAAACTAAACATAAGTTAGCTAGCGCAACGTTGGAGTAGCTGGGAAACAGTCCCTGATCACTTTAAATACGTTCTACAAGACCCAAATCGAGTAGAACGTATGACTCTATAATACTCTATAACCTCGGATCAAAATCTAAGCAAGTTTGTTCTCTGGACCACTTTGAAATTTTGTATTGGATCTAGACCGCGCGTCGAAAGTCCGATACCTCCTATCTTAGACCGTTAGAACCGCCTAGCTGGACTTGACAATCATTTCTAAAATCAAGTCCAACCGACATTCGCAGGCTATTTTATTGAGCCCGGACTGAAGAGAGTGCGAATAGGGACAGATTTGGAATTTGAAATTCAAATCTGGCACACGACTTGACGTGTCAGTATTAAGCGTTCTGACCATCAGAATTCAGCCAAATTACACCCTCGGATCAGAAAAAATTTCTATTTCATATCATGAGATTTGCAGGCCTGATCTATGTGCGGTGACCGCTGAACTGAAGCTGGACCGCCACGTGCGATCTGCGAACCCTGCCGGACTGAAAACTTGATGTATGCTAGATCCAGTATGCATGAGCTTAAGTCCGACCGCATTCAGCCAGGGGACCACCAGAAATGTCCTTTTGGACCGAAACAGCCCCGATTTGGTTACCCCTCAAGTGAACCTTATTCCCGAGCCTATTTTGGGCAAGTTTGGGCTTATAAAAAGGGTTGAAACCCTTACTCCTCTCTCCCATCCGAATTTGTAAAAATCCCTAGATTGGGAGAGAGAAAAGGTAAGAGTTTGTGAGAGAAGGTGGGAGAGAATTCCCTGCTGCTTGTGCCACGTGCTGCAAGTGGTTAAGCCAAGCACTCTAATCACTTTGCCAGTGATTTCTCCACTTTTTAGGTAAGAAATAACCCTAATAAGTTGCTGATTTGGGATTCTTTCCGTTCCATAGCGTACAAACTGATAGAACTCGTAAATTATGTTCTCTATTCGCCGTAGACGAAGCATATACTGCATAAATAACATTTTAGAACTCGGGAGTTGGGTTTTTGCTCGACCCCCCGATTTTCGGGATGTTACACCCCGGATCACCGTCCACGGGATTTTGATTCATACCTTCGTTGTTTGCCATCGGACCGAGGGGAAACCTCGCTCTGATACCAAATTGACGCAGAGATGAATGTGATGAGGTCGATCACCGTCTTCCTCAAGGATAACTACTCCGAATCCACGAAGCTTCTCTGGACTCCTCACAGAGACTTCTCGAATCCATGAGGAAAGAAAGCAAAAGAATAGAAATAAATTCTAATAAATTTGAAATTGATTAATGAATAATTGATTATTCTCAAATGTTTCTCCTTACATCATTAATATAGAAAAAATAAACTAAAATTCGTAATGACCAAAAATAGCACAATTCTAACTCTAACAAAAATCTTAATTCTAATAAAACTCTTCTAAGGCCTAATTTCTAAAAATAAAAATTACAAATAAACTTTCTCTAAAAGAGTCCTAGTATAAGTAAAAGTTATTTCTAAAAAGGAAAGAAAATCTAAAACTCTAAAAAATATTAAAAAATTAAAATTATTAAAAATAGTAAATTTTTACTAAAAATTCATTTTTGAGCTGAAAGCACGCGTTTTATGACGAAACAGACAGTCGCAACCCACTTTGTGGGTCAGTTCACCTCGGATGGCCCGTTGCAGTAAAGATTGATAGGTTGTACGCCCTGTAACAATACCCAGATCAAAAGTTATGGTGAATTCACGGTCCATCTTCTTGTGGCTCAACCACGCCGGAAACGTATCTGTGACACGTTCTACATCATCCATGCAATTAATTAGGTAGTGTAGATTGTGTTTATTTTAAGGCATTCATAACCTACAGCCTGTGGACACGCGGATGTGCTGAAAGCATGCTGTATACTATTCAGAAATAATGACAAACATCTTTCATAACATGGGACCCAAAATCACATTATGTAGTGCATTAAAATTGGCTAAAGGATTAGCTAAAAAAATGACTAACTTTAATTAAAATTAGAGGATCAGTTCAACACCATCACTGGAGTTTCAATCTTCTCCCAATCTTATATTAGATTCTTCCGAATACCATGTTATAGCCAGTGGATGAAGACTGAAATCAACACAAATATCTTTAGAACCTTTGGCCTCTATCAGCACCTGATCAAAGTAATTTAATTGGTTCTTTGAAATACCACAATTCCCACAACTACACACTTGAGCTCTCTGAGGAAAAATTGGTGGGTTTCCACTTAGACTTGCTCCCTGTAATGAAATTTATCATAGCAACAACTAATCAGCAGAGGAAGAGCTGGTAATATTTTGCAACAAAAGGCATCGTGCTCACAACATACTTTTTGGTTTAGTTTAGTTTTACTTTTTTTAAAAACCTTTTCTCATGCTTATATCTCAAATAGCAAAATATTTCTTAAAAGGCCTAAATTAGCATGGTGAGAGATCATTAATCAGCTCTTCTTCTTTCTTAACCTTTTTAAGGGAGGGAGAATCTTAGGGGCTGGGGGTGAGAAGTCACTTCCCTATAAGTGACTTACAGGCCAAACATTCAGATTTTTGAAAAGAGGGAAAAGGGAAGAAATGCACCAACAGCCCTCCTACTCTCTCTCCAATTGTCATGCGCCTCTTTCCAGTTGCTAGAGTTACAATCATCCAACTCTTTTACAGCCCACAAGAAATTCTATTGGTGGGCATTCGATTACCATTGTTTCTTCTGGGGTGGCTCATCTAAGATTGATTATTTTTTTTTTGAGCCATGCCTCATAATGAATTGATGAAACATACATCAAGGTGGGTCCCATGGTCCAGTCCATCATGGTGGACCATTGCTCTTAACTATTGCCCATTAAGATGGACCATTTTTATTTTATTAAACCATCTTGTGTGTGGTCCCATAAGTTATACAATGATCAGGCTCTATTAAGGCTTTCGAGATTGGCATTCAGTGAGAAGGTCGAGTTGCTTCCAACAATTTGAATCATATATGATCCAACTCTATAAATGAGTTGTTATCAACATTTGCTTCTGAAGTTCTAGCTGATCTAATGTCTTCAATGGCCTTGAAAGAATCCATAGTCTCTTTGTGGGATGTTTCTTTAGCATGTTGCACTATTTTCTTATAGCCATTCTTCTTATTGTAAATCTGGCAAAGAACCCAATCATCCGGCTACAACAAAAAGATTTCTTAATGAGCCCAATTAAAATTTTCCCATAGTTTCTTACCAATTCTTATATTAAGCTATTGATCTATATTATAGGTATTTTAAATCTGTGGGCTCACTTTTATGGCTATCTTGATAATTGTTTTAGTTTAAGAATTGGCTTAAATATGTATTTAGACGGGCCTAAAAAATTGTATATTTGGTGCCAAGTTTTTTTTTTTTTTTAAATGTAATCTTAACATTTTGGAATGATTCCCTATGCTAAACTTGGTTCGATGTGGATATACAACTTCTTACCTGTAAGTAACTTATAGGTTACCCAAACGTAAAAACTAACTTACCTGTAAGTGACTTGCAGCTTACATCCAAACAGGATTACGTATAAGTGACTTGCAACTTACATCCAAATAGGATTTACCTGTAAGTGACTTACCTATAAGTCACTTACAACTTAAAGAACTCATAAGCATCCATATAGGCCATTATGGGTTTTGTGACTGTGAGAGGATCTTATTGGTCTTGTTTATGTAAGAAAATTCATTTTGTTTGTGTGTGAAAGAGAATCTTATGTGCTATCGACCCAAGGCTTTACACAATTCCATCAAGTTCCTAATTCTTATGGACCATTGGTCTATTGTGTCTAACCATGGACAAATTGTGCGCCACAAATATCCTTGATATGACAATCCTAACCAGGGATAGTCTTATGGGTCATCGAACCGAGTCTTCACATGGTACACTTTGAGTTCCCAATTCTTACAATCATTGGTATGTTGTGTTTGACTGTTCAGAGATTGTGCATCCAAAATGTCCTTGATATGACAATCCTAACCATTTTCATTTGTGTGATGAAAATAGTGAGTTATAAAGAAAAATAAAATGTCCTACTGTTTCCTAGCATTCACCACAATATCTGCGCGGTCGTGTCTGTGAGAGAAAATCTTGTTGGTTTTGTTTGTGTAAGAGAATCTTGTGGGTTTTGTTTGTGTGTGTCTATGAGATGGAATCTTATGAGCTATTGACCCAAGGCTTTGCACCATAGATCACCGTATCGGTCTCAGATTGATACTATACACGATATGGGGTTGTATCGCCCCATTACAAAAATTGGGTCATACTCCCATGCATGCACAATTATTTCTCACTCCTTCTGCTCTTTTGTTTTGCTTCAAACCACTTCAATAGATGAATTTGGATGCATTTTTGGCAAGATTGGCAACAATTTGGAGGGTCGAAACAACCAATTTCGAGAGCATTTGAAGAATCGAAGCTTCGGGACCCAATTTTGAAAATTTTGAACCCCCAGGCAAGATTGGCAACAATTTGGAGGATCAAAACAACCGATTTTAAGAGGCATTTGAAGAATCGAAGCTTTGGGAGCCAATTTTGAAAATTCAAAAAAAGGTAAAACAAAAAATCATTTTCTTTTTGTTTATTCTTGAAATATGTTTGAATCATTATTTTATGCCTCGATCCATCAAACTATACTAGATTTGCCAATCGATCTGGTGTTTTTTGGGTATCTACACTCGAATTTTCTAGATTTTCTATAAATGTTTTTTTATCTATTAAAATTTGATTACATATCAGTTTATTAATTTCTCTCGATTTGTTTTTTTGGATTTTCATGAAATGTTTTTTTTAAAATTTTTTATTTAAATGTGATGATCGGTGTTGTCAAAATCCCATGATATACGATTTTTAGTCAAATCTTAAGCAAAACGATTTGAATCGCAACCTTGAATCCATTTTTCTATGAATCCTACTATTTACAATTCAAATTATACTTCTTCACTTTTATTTTAATCTTCACATGGCTTTCATTTTATGTTTTTAAATTGGTGGGTGCTTTAAGAATCAATTAGAAAAGGTAAATTATTTTATTTGTTCTTTATAAGAGATTAAATTATATATATTCTCTTTAAGAATCATTATGGTTTCTTACTTCTTAACTAGTTGAAACACAAAATTGATGTATGACTTGCCTGTAATATATTACTATGGATGGTTACGATCATGCTGACTTACATGTATTATGGAAAGATATTTTGAAATCAAAATATCTTTTTTCATTGGTCTACAGTATTAAAGGCCACTTTTCTACCATGATTCTACATTGTGAAAAGGTAACATGAACATAAATTCCTACTTTTATGGACTTCTAATATAATTTTAAAGGAATCTTATTCCTTTATTACTTTTTTTTTTGACATAGTATTACTTGGTGCACATTGATGGCAAGGGAAGATTGATGAGTTTAAAAAAAAATCTCATTTATTTATACTTTTTCATATTTTTTTTTTCAATTTTTTAAGAAAACAAATCCTATGATTTACGATATGATTTGGAACGCAATACGATTCAACCCCTAGTACGTTTTGTGATATGATAATAAATTTGACAACACCGGTGATTGGGGGGGGGGGGGGGGGGGTGGATTGGACATTTCCGACTAGATCTAATCACATATGAGGGTTTTTTGTTGTAATTTTGATATATTTTTCTAGTTTTTTCATTTTTTGTAACTTTTTTCAAATGCAAACCAGGATTCATGCATGGGAGGGCATTTTTTTCTTTTTTTTATAAAATCAAATGTACACCATACCTAATCATGGATTTGGGGTTTTCTGTTGAAATCGAAGTCGGGGACCCACTTTGGGGGGTTAAAAAAAAAAACTGTTGGACTTTTTAGGGGAAAAAAAATCCTTCTTTTAAATGCAACCTTTTAATGCATGATTAATGTTTTAAAGCTATAGATCTACAATTTTAGGTGATTAAATTGTTATTTTTCATCATTTTTTCTACTTTTGGTTTAATTTGTGCATTTTTTGAAATTTGTTTTCTAAATAATTTTTGGAAAATAATATGAATGATAGATCATAGATATGATCTACAACTATTTTTCTTACTTTTAAATTTTTTTTACTCCTTTTTTATTTTTAAATGACAAGGTGTCCCCGCCCCTTTTTATTAAAGTTAAAAATGATTGTTTTAAATATCTATTTAGTTTCTTATTTCATTAATCATTATGAAAATTTGTAACGCTTTCTATTTATTTTGGTATTTTTGCAGTGGATGGTTGGTACTTGTTATGGAGTGTGGACATGTTTGCTATTGTTGATTTGTTGTATCTATTGGGAATGACTTACTTGACTTTGGGTTCGGAAAGCCGAAAATGGTCGGGAAAGAGAATGAACATGTAGTGTGGAAGTATGGGGAAAGAATAGGTGGAAGGAGACAGTAAATTATGTGTAAGTATTGCAACAAGAGTGTGAGTAGGGGTATAACCCAATTAAAACAACACTTTTCCCATTAAAAGTGTCAAGTGTCTGAGTGTGCAAGTGTCCTTTAGAATGCAAGGGAGGAGATGAGAAAAAACTTAAAAAATATAAAAGGTAAAAAGGCAATTAGGTTGAAGGAGAAGGCCACGCTTGATGGATGTATAACAAAGGTGTTTAGTGTTCCTATGCAATATGTTGATGAGGATAATTAATCGGAGGACTCGTATAGGGAGATGGGAATTGCAAGGAGAGAAAGTACACAAACTCAACAAGAGGATGAGTAACAACATCAAATGTTTGGAAGAACTTGTTTGGTTCATGTTGTGAGTCGGAGAGTGGCAGTGGTTGTGGCAACAAAGGATTTATTTTTTTATTTTTTGTATGTGTATGTCGTGACACTAAGAGCCGCAACCCTCTCGGCCCAACCCCCTTAATATTCAAAATTTTGATGAGGATAATAGGAAGCTATGGGCACCTCTTGGTGATGAGACAATATATAGGAGGGTCAGTAGCACGTAAAAGAAATTGAAGTAAATATGGTCAAAACGGATTTTAGATAATCTTGAAAAGGCAGTTGAGAAGTTATTTTTATATGATAGTTTTCCTCCACATGTTGTTGATTCCCTCTATTTTCAAGTGTTTATGAATGCAACAAAAGATATAGGACTCAAAAGTATTCAAATGAAATATACAATGAACTGTGGGATTATGTACAATCATTTAAAATGATATGAGCGAGTAGAGGATGAACAATCATATGTAATGGTTGGACTTGGCCCAACCAGATTGAGCATGATGAATTTCATGGTTTACTGCCTTCTCGGTACAGTGTTCATTAGATTTATTGATTCATCTGTTTAACATCTCGAAAAAATTCGTACAAAGACCCGTGTACCACCTCAGGCAGAAATCACTAAGGACCAAATCCTTTAGAAATTAGACGAGAATTAACTAAGTGCTAAACTAAATTATCTGTGAAATTAGCTCTAACCGCTTTAAATACGAACTGTAAGACCCAAAACTAGCAGAATCGCTAATGTTACATTACCTAAAAATCTAGGATCCATCTCAAAACCTAGTTGCTCTTGGGAGCATCATGAAACTCCGTATCAGACCTGGACCGTGTGTCGAAAGTCTCATTATCTCAAAACTATACGATTATGGCCGCCTTACTGGACTTGACAACCATCTTGAAAATCAAGTCCTAAAGGTATCCAGAAGTGCATAACTTTAGCCCGAAGTGAAGTGTGTGAGAAACGTGAATATCTTTAGGAAATGAACTGAAACTTAAGTGAATTGAGTCATTCTCTTGCAGGCCAAATCTAAGGATTCAGACCTTCAGATTCTGACCCAATTGTATGCTCGGATCAGAAAAAATTTCCACACATGTCAGTGTACTTGTAGCCCTAATCGAGTATCGGCGATCGTTGAACTGAAACAGGACCCCTGCGACCGATCCACTAATCTGATCAGGCCAGGATCTTAACCTGCCTAGATCCAATGTTAGGGAGCTTAATCCTGACTGCATGCAGAAAAGGGGCCTTCAGATATGCTCTGTTGGATCGAAACACGTGACTTTTGGCTATAACCTGAGTATAACATGGCCCTGAGGCCATTGAAATTAGTTCTGGGCCTATATAAGGGCATTAAACCCTCTCTATCCCTTCACATACGAATTTGCAAACCCTAGGAGAGAGAAGAGTGCAAAGAGAGAAGGAAAGAGAGAGAAAGTGAGAGTCTATTCTTGGGATCCTTTCCTACCACTCCATGTGCTTAACCACCACTTCCGTGTCGCCATACTGGCGATTCTAATCCTATTCTTGGATAAGAAATCCTAACTCTAATATATTTTAGGGATTCAAATAGAGCAAATAGTGAAATAACTGACCTATTTCATGCTATAGGTTGTCATCGTGCCGTAGATAAAGACTTAGTGTTTAAACTGAGTTCGTTACGAGTCTACCGGTGAAAGGTGCAGACTATAAATGTTTAGGTTATGGTTTTCAAGGCTTTCAATGTTAGTAATGATTTATGACTGTCTTGATTGCTGTCACATATGCTTAGATACGATGTTTCTAGTTTATTACACATATATGTAAACTATGTTAATTCTAATGTATTCCAAGTGTTTGTTGAAATGTTTGAATGAATATGGAATTATGATTTGTGCTTGCCATGATTATTGATTACAAATACATGATTGTTGTATGCGTGGAAACTCCTTCGTGAAAGGATTAACTAATTTATTACATGTATGCAATATGTGTAGTCTAAGTATTTGATAAAATGCCTGAATGAGAAAATGCTTGATGTCATGTATGTAATGAGGGTGTCGAGATAGGATTCTCAATTCCCTTATTTATAGTTACATTTTCTTTCATGTAACCTATCCTATTACTATGTGATTTGTGGATGAAATGCCTATGTATGATAACATGTGTACTACGTGTTTGTTGAAATGCTTAAATGAGTTCGACATTGAGATTAGTTGTCAAATGCTGTCTCGATTATCACATGTGAGAACTATTGTTTGGAGTGCGTTTGGGGCTACGATGTAGTATAGGCGATCGGTAATGGTTTACTATCGGTGGCTGAACTATTTTGGCCACGACGGATAAGTTTGTAGAATCCGAGTCGTACGTTGCTTGTCGACAGTGGTTAGGCTATGCGGAGTGCTTACGCACTCCATATTGATCAACTCGACATATGCTCACACCAGTTGAGTTTTTCAAGCAACCCGATTGGCCTAATGTATGTTCACCATGTATGGACGCTATTGCTTCAATTTAAGGTACTAACTTACCAGTGAAAAATTCTGTTTAACCTTGGTACCTCGATTCGCTAAGACTCATGAGCCAGACATGGTGATATGGGACACTGTAGTCGTGCTGTCGGCCTACGCTGGGGAGACAAGCCTCCCCGTAGTGTCCAGTGAGTAACCCAAACTTGTGAGCTGAATACGGTGATATGAGACATTGTATTCAAGCTGTCTGACGAGCCCGTAGTGACCTCGAGTATACACTAGGTCTATGTTGGGGTGACGGGCCTTTATGTAGTAAACTAGAGTATAACCAGGCCTGCGTTGAGGTGACAAGCCTCTTTATAGCGACCTGGAACTGCCTATCATACGTGACTACTAGGATTGACGACCTTAGATGGATCAATGTTGGGTCAATGATATAAAAGGAGGTACCTTAGCTTCCCAATACTACTGTATGAAGAGGTATAATTAAGAACTGGGTTAATCACGCACATGCACTGCATTGCATGTGCCTTTGGCGTTGGAGTTGAGCACAGCGGGAGTGTTGTATGCCGCGATCGTGAGATGATGTCCTAGAGGGAGTGCAGGCGAGGGCATACATTATTATAGCATATCATCTTCGCATTAGCAAGAGTACTTAGGACATAAGTGTTGTACTGCTTTATTATTACTGGTTGACTAAATTGATAACATGTTAACCTTTACCTTATATCTCCACTGAGTTGATCACTCACGCTCACGTTCTGGGACGGTACTTTAAACACCAACCAGACCCTGTTGTAATTGCAGATGATGATGATGCTTACGAAGTAAAGCCGGACTTTTATGATGATGAGGAGGAGTTTTCCTATTTGCAGCTATCAGGCGGGTCTATGTAGACCATGTTCTGATCGACGGGGTTATAGGGATGCTAACTAGATGCCATTACACCTGTTATTTTGCATTTTGGAACCCTCATATATATTCATTTTGTCCATTTTGGGAGTATACATGTATATATTTAACCTAGTAACATGTTCACACTCTAGAGACTTACAACGGTTTGTATATTTTATATATCTATCACAGTCTTCCTCTTGTATAATTTAACGATCTTTGGAGTATGATTTGTTGATTTGGTATAATCCCATTCGTGTATAAGGCACTAATACAGATAACATTCACTCATCATTATTTATGTTGCATAGGGATGTGTTGGAACTCGGGAGTTGGGCTCCTGCTCGATCCCCGATTTTTAGGGCATTACAAGTTGGTATCAGAGCATGATTTGGATTAAAATGGACCTGGTTTATGGTCATACGATGCACACTGACGTACTTTGACTTAGGAGGGAGCGATGAAACGTAGAAACAATCCTAGGATTCCAAGTCTCGCTCGTCGACGAAATGGACCGAAATTGACCATTGAATTTCAACCCGTATGCGTATAAGATCATGTAAAGATGATCCAAACCCCTTTCTAAGCCATCAACCAACAAGTTTAGGCAAGAATTAGTCGTATTCCACACTTAAACAAACCAAAAAGCATGAATATACGTGAGATGGAACTTGAAACCACTTAAACGGACTCCGGAGCCTAAATGGTGCAAATTGGGAGGGACCCAAAGTGGACCTCGCACCTTTCCGGCATCCCCGAGGGGAGGGGGGGGGGGGGGATGCCAGCACCAAACTGTCAAGAGACTGATGATGCCATCGCTGGATCGGCGAGCCCTCGCCACCTAGAGGGACTGGACCTGTCGGTCCGGCTCGTGTACAAAGCTGTGGGCCCCATGAAATCGTGTGGAGACCCCTCTTTTATCCCCATTTGCTTCATTTCTCTCCTTCCTACCCCTTCAAGCTTTCCAAACTTCTCAGAAGCCCCTTTTTCCATCTCAAATCCCCCTCCATCCTACCTCTTCTTCATTTGTTTCTTCACTCCTACCCATTTCCACCATCCCCTACACTACCCATTTTCCTTGCTTTCTTTCTCATTTGAGCACAAAGTCCATAACTTTGTGCCTCATATTCCTGAGACTTCCAAATCTCCGATTGTGACGTCCCGAAAAAATCCATACAAAGACTTGAGTACCACCTCAGGTAGACATCACCAAGGACCAAATCCTTTAGAAATTAAATGAGAATTAACTTGCGCTAAACTAGATTACCTAGGAAATTAGTACTAATCACTCTAAATACGATCTGCAAGACCCAAAACTAGTGAAACCATTAACGCTATATTACCCTAAAACCTAGGAGAAATCTCTAAACCCAGTTGCTCTCGGGAGCATTTGGAAACTCCGTATCGGACCTAGACCGCACATCGAAAGTTCGATGACCATAAAACTATGCGATTATGACCGCCTAGCTGGACTTGACAACCACCTTAGAAATCAAGTTTGAATAGTACCCAGAAATGCATAACTTGAGCCTGGAGCAAAGTGAGTAGAAACGTGAATATTTTTAGAAATAAAATTCAAACTTAAGTAAACTGAGTCGTGTAGCTTGTGGGCCAAATATAAGGATTCGGACCGTCAGAATCTGACCCGATTACACCCTTGGATCAGGGAAAATTTCCCACACATGTCAGTGCACATGTGGCCCTGATCAAATATCGGTGACCGTCAAACTGAAATTAGTCCGCCACAGACGATTTGTAAATTCAATCGGACTGAAAACTTAGCTTGACCTGGATCTAATGTAAGGGAACTTAAGTCTGACCACATTCAGCAAAGGAGCCTCCAGAAGTGCTCCGTTGGATCAGAACATACCCTATTTGGCTATAACTTAAGTATTCCTTGGCCCTGAGGCCATTCCCATCAGTTCTGGGCCTATATAAGGGCCTTAAACCCTCTCTCTCATATTCCATACGAATTTTAAACCCTAAGAAAGAGAGGAGAGGAAAAAGGAAAGGAAAGAGAGAGAAATAGAGAGAGAGTCTGAGATTCATCCTGTGATTTGATCCCGTTGCTCCACGCACTTAGTCACCCTATTTGTATCACAAATTCGGCATTTCTGACAACGTATTTGGGTAAGAAAACCTAACCCTAATCTATTTTAGAGTTTCAGATAGTGTAAGTTATGAAATAACTAACCTAATGCATGCTACAGGTTGCCAATCCGCCGTTGACAAAGACTAAGTGTCTAAAACGAATCCGTTACGTGTTTACCGGCATCAGGTGCAGACTATATACGTTTAGGTTATGATTTTCAAGGTTTTCAATGTCAGTAATGGTTTATGACTGACTTAATTGTTGTCACATGTGTTTAGATATGAAGTTTTCCATATATTACATATAGATATCAACTATGTTGATTTTAATGCATTACATGTGTTTGTTGAGGTGCTTGAACGTATATGGAATTATGATCTGTGCTTGCCCTGTTTGCTGACTAAGAATACATGATTGTGGTTCATATGATGAACCCTTTGTAAAGGGATTTTCTATAATAGTTGTTATAATTACTACATACCATTCTTGCATTAATCAGAGTACTTAGGACTTGTTTGTTGTACTTCTTTATCATTACTGCTTGACTGAATTGATAATATGTTAACCTTTACTGTATAGCTCCACTGAGTTGATCACTCACTCCCACGTTCTGGGACAGTTTTTTAAACATCAACCAGACTCTGTCTTAATTGCAGATGGAGACTTGACTGATGAGGCGGAGCCAGACTTTACAGACGATGAGGATGCTTTCTCATATATGCAGCATTTAGGCAGGTTCATGTGAGCCATGTCTTGATCGACGGGGATTTTTGCATGTTGATTAGATTACCTTACACATTTTATATATTTTGAAGGTTTACATGTAATCAATTGACCCGGTAACATGATCATATTCAGGAGATGTACCATTACATATGTTTATATACTTAACACAGTCTTTCGTTTGCGTAAAATAACTATCTCTGGAGTATGATATGCTGTTTGGTGTAATCCCATTCATGTTTAATGTACTAATACAGTCAACATTTAATCATCATTATTTATGTTGCATAAGTGATGCATTGGAACTTGGGAGTTGAGCTTCTGCTCGACCTCCGATTTTCAGGGCGTTACAAGTTGGTATCAGAGCATGATTTGGATTAAACTGGACCTGAGTTATGGTCACATGACATATGCTGACATAAATTGGATGTAGGAGGGTGCGAGAAAAATGTAGAACAAGTTTAGGTTTCCCAGTTTCGCTAATTGGTGAAATTTACTGAAAATGATCGTCGAGATTGGATCTATACACATCCGTGATCGCTTGAGATGACCCCGAATCACCCTTAGACCGTCAATCGAAGGGTTTAGACCATGATTTACCCTATCCCAACCTTTAATAGTCGATAAATGCACATATACATCAGTAATGAACTCGAGATGACCCGAAACGACTCAAAATGGAGTTGGGGGCCAAACGGGCCATTTCAAGGGGGACCCAGAGGGGGTCCCACACGTTTTGGGGACTTAGGGGGGAGGACCTCGCCCCACCGCTGACCCCTCGCCTAAACCTCAGAGGTCGGGCGAGCCTGGTCGGGCAGGCCCGTTCAGGCCGATGCCTCTAGGGCGTTGTGTGGCCCAATGATGTGGGTTGGGCAGTTTAAACCCCTCCCAATACTCCCCCTCTTCATAACCTACCTCTCCAAGCTCTCTTTTTCTCAAGAAATCACCCAAATCTCCACCCAAACTCCCCATTCAAGTACTTCTTCCTCCATTTTCATGCACCACCTACACCACCCCTTCAAAACCTTCTTCCACAGCTGTTGCTCTCCTTCTTTCCCTTTCATTTGAGCATTTTAAACCCCACTTTGTGTCTCAAATCCGTGGGAAACCATTAACCCATCCCATTTCCCTACTTGTTTTCTTTTCTCATGGCCTTATTCGAGCTTATTATGGCCATTTCTCCATTTTCTCACTTCTTTCCCTCATGGGGAAGAAGAGAGCTCCTGTGGAACAAGTCGGGCCTATTCACCCCACTCGATCGAGAAGATTGAAAGGTGCCACTGCGGGTACAAGCTCTAAGCATGAGATAAGGACAAAGCAGGACCTTGATCCCCAGGCTCCCTTTGATAGAACTCTGCTGATGGAGTTATCTTATGGAAGATTTGAGGACTGCAGGGTCCTTTTTGAAGCACACGTGGATAAGAAGCTCTTTGGGGAGAATCTATTGATGGAATGCCTGGTGGAGGCCAGGTGGGGTCCGATCTTTGAGGGCAAGTACCATGCAAATGTGGGCATCGTCCGAGCCTTCTACGTCCACATTCGAGAGCCTATACTTGAGCCTTTGCAGTTCAAGATCCCAGTGGGTAGAGATCGGGAGGCCACAATAGATGTTGGGTTGATTTCTTAGCTTATGAAGATGCCGCTCAACGAGGTCCATGCAAGCAAGAAGAATTTGAAGAGTGCACGTGAAAGGGATCACTGCACATGTTTCCTTTGTGGCCGACTGGTTCATTGGCAACTAAACAATAGCCTCCTGGCGTCTCATATGACAGATGACTTTCGCTTGCTTCAACACATTTTCACATTCAACGTCTACCCCAGGTGGAGCAATCTCAGCGAGTGCACGCACCTGATGGTAGATTTCCTTTACCATGTGGGACAGGGAGAGAAGTTGTGCGTGCCTACGTATGTTCTGCGATAGATAGTTCTTATCGTACGCTCCACTAGAGTTTCTGATTCACTCCCATTTGGTCGACTCATATGCAGGATCGCATGTGATTTTGGCTACAGACTTGGGGCGAAAATGCCGGTGCCGATCCATTACATCAACGAAACTACTCTCAATCAGATAGAAATTGGGCCACGACAGCAGCAAGCCTGACTAGATGAGACGTCAAGTGAGGAGGAAAGCGGGAAAGAGAGAGGAGGAACAGGAAGAAGAAGAGGAGGCTCAGGACATTGGCGAGAGCTCCCCTCCTACGGCACTGGAGTATGACACTGATCAGGCTACTAGGGATGCTCGCTTAGCTCTGCTTGTGGAGGGCCAAGCTACCCTGCGACAGGAGATTATTGATACCTGGGCCCTCGTGAAACATAAGTTTAAGAAGGCGACTCGCACCTTAAAAGCTATCCTGTGCTGCCTACAGGATAAGGGCACCCCTCCTCCATCGCCAGATTCGGATGCCTAGTCATCCATGTCATCACCCTGTAGCTTGTTTTATTACTGTTTTAGGTTGTCTATGTTGTAAAGTTGATGGGTCTATTAGTGTAGTAGGTAGAAAGTGTGTTCGTGTTTAGTAGTTTGAGCCTAGCATAGCTGCATGCGTTTCTGTCATAATTCATGTAGAACTTTATTCCATGTATTGTAACAATTTTGGTAACTAAAATGCATGAAGTTTCTTTACTCTGTGTATGAATGCTACATGAATGAGTTTTTGGGTATGCTGAATTTGACCTAGGTTGCACCCTATGTTGTATATAGGAAATGTCACCTAAGGTCGCATGGATTTTGGCACGTTTGGAAATTCGACTATTGGGGCACCTCCCCTAAACGATAGCCATATGGACCCCAGTTCGGGCCTGCCTCACATTGATACTATGCCAGATTTTCAGCCGGCAACTAGCCCTACCAATGGGCTGTCATCTACTGCACCTGTGGCACCATCGATTCCAAAGCAGAACTGTGCGTCTACTTCGACGCCTCACATACCACAGTCCGCTTTGCCTCCTGATAGGTTAGAACAGATGATGCTGTTGATGCAGCAGTAGTAGATACAACAACAGCAGAAGCAACAGTTCTTGACCTCTATGGTTGGTATCTTTGCCTAGAGTATGGGGGTGACTCCACCTGCCTCACTTATGCACCTAGTTGGGAACACGAGTACCAGCGACACATTTGAGTGATTTTAACGCTTGCGGCCTCCTACATTTATGGGTACTCATAGACCCGAGGAGGCTGAGTATTGGCTTGACTGCATCTTTAAGATGTTAAAGCTGCTGCACTGCATTGAGGCAGAGCAGGTGAAGTTGGTCACCTTCATGTTTGAGAAGGAGGCCAGCTTATGGTGGGACAACGCTCTTCGTACAACCGCTGTTGGTTATGTATGGATGTGGGAGGCATTTGAGACCCGTTTCAATGAGAAATACTATCCTATCACATATTGCCACGAGAAGGAGAGTGAGTTCCCCACCTTCGACAGGGAGGGATGACGGTGGCTGAGTATGAGAACAGATTCACGGAGCTGGGCAAGTACGTTCCGTTGATATTGGCCGATGAACCGATACCCATGCGACGCTTTTTTGAGAGTTTGCGCCCCGATATGTGCTCGAAGATGTGCTGCGCTAGCATACCCAGCTATGCTGAGCTAGTGAGCATGTCTATGCGGGTTGAACAGGACAGGGATAGGTAGTCTCGTATGCAAGCACCCGTGGCTCCTAGGCCATGGCCCGATCTTCCGAGTAGATCGTTCTTCAGTAAGAGGCTGCATGTAGATTCACCGCCGAGGCTTATGGCTTCGCCTGCTCCAGTGAGGCGACTGATGTGTGGTGTACCTATTGCAAGAAGTATGGCCACACAGAGATAAATTGTTTTACCAGGATGAGGGATAATGGGTTCTCGCCACCTCAAAGGATTAACCGCTGGCTTCCTTAGGCTATATCAGCACCACCTCTACGGACAGCACCTGCGCTACTATCATTTCACCCCCCTGCACCTCCCTTCAGGCTACCTCAACGGCCTATGGTACCACAGCCGAACCTTCCACAACAGGCTCGGGTACACACGCTTACAGCTAAAGTGCCTGAGGTAAACCTAACACCCAGAGCTTTTGAGGTCACAACTCATATCCAAGGTACTCCCGTCTTCTTATTAGTGAACACCGGGTCCACTACCTCCATCATATCATGCGCGACCATTAAGAGACTAGGATTGGACATTGTTCCTATGAAGGGAGTAAGGGTCCTCGCCACCACCGGGACTTTTACTGACGTTACTAGGATTTGTGAGGGTTGCTCGATAGAATTAGGGAGCAGGACGGTACTGGTTGACCTGATCGTGGTCCCCTTATTTCATCATGATGTTATTCTCAGTATGGACTGGCTCTCTAAGATTCGAGCATTAATCGATTGCGAGACTAGGGTGGTGACAGCCCACGGACCTGAGGGCACGGTTTTTACTTTCCCTGTTTAGGTTAGTCACCCGTCCTGTTTGAGTTGTTATACTTCTCTATTGGAGAGTATTGATGGTCTGACGTTGGGAGATATGCTTATGGTTCAGGACTTCAAAGATGTATTTGAGAAGATACCTGGATTACCTCCTCGGTGCGAGATCGACTTTATTATCGACCTTATGCCTGGTGCGATGCCTATTTCATTATTGAAGTATCGTATGCCTCCATGTGAGATGGAGGAACTGAGGAGGCACATTGATGATTTGGTAGAGGTTGCCTTCATATGACCGAGTGTCTCCTTGGGGAACGCCCATGTTGTTCGTGAAGAAGAAAGATGGGTCACTGCGATTATATATTGATTATCGCAGGTTGAACCAGGTGACGGTAAAGAACAAGTATCCTTTGCCCAGGATAGATGATCTGTTTGATCAGTTGAACGGGGCACAATATTTCTCGAAGATCGATCTGCAGTCAGGGTATCATCAGTTGCGCGTCAGGGATGAGGACATGCAGAAGATGGCTTTCAGAACCAGTTTTGAACACTATGAATTTCTCGTGATGTCGTTCGGCCTTACGAATGCACCGGCCATGTTCATGGACCTGATGAACAGGGTGCTTCAGCTGTTTCTATTTCAATTTGTCATTGTGTTTATAGATGACATCCTGATATATTCCAAGAGCCAGGAAGAGCATGAGGAACACCTGCGAATAGTCTTGGATACTCTCAGAAGAACCAGTTGTTCGCGTAGTACAAGAAGTGTGACTTCTGAAAACTGAAAGTCAAGTTCCCGGGACATGTGGTGTCTAAGGAAGGGATAGCAGTTGACCTTGCTAAGGTAGCCATGGTGCAGGACTGGGAGCAGCCTGGTTCGGTTACTGAGGTGAGGAGTTTTCTTGGTCTGACAGGGTACTATCGCCACTTTATTAAGGACTTCTCCAAGATTTCCAGACTGCTATCTCAGTTGACACGAAAGGTCTGAAGTTCACTTGGAATGAGAAGGCGGAAACAACTTTTTAGGAGCTGAAGGACAAGCTAACGTCTGCCCCTATACTAGTATTGCCAGAGTAAGGGGTCTAGTATACTATATATACCGACGTGTCTCGCGTTGGTCTGGGTTGTGTCCTTATGCAGAAGGACAGGTTGATTACTTATGCCTCGAGACAGTTGAGGAAACATGAGGAGAATTACCCTACACACAACCTGGAGTTGGCAGTCCTTATCTTCGCACTGAAGCTCTGGAGACATTACCTTTATGGAGAGGAGTTCGAGCTCTTTTGTGACCACAAGAGCCTTAGATACATATTCACTCAGCGGGACTTGAATATGAGGCAGCGACGATAGATGGAAACCTTAAAGGACTTCAAGTTCGAGGTTTCCTATCATCCGGGCAAGGTGAACCTTACGGCTGACGCGTTGAGCCACAAGAAGACCATAGAGTTTTTGGCTTCGCTGATGGTGGCAGAATGGGGTATGGTTGAGTTCATATGAGACTTTGAGCAGAAGCTCACCATGGAGGAGCCATTCGAGAGTGTCGCACACATTCGTGTGCGGCCACTTATTGATGCTAGGATCATTGAGGCCTAGAAGGATGATGAACGATTGGCTGAGCTTCGAGAGCAGGCTAGCGACAATGAGGATGCCGAGTGAAGAGTTGGTACGGATGGGGGCCTACATTACAATGGCCGCCTATGCGACTGAGACACTCCTGACTTGAGACGGGAGGTTCTCGAGGTAGCCCACAGTTCGAAGCTTATGATGCATCCTGGTAGCACGAATATTTATCGAGACATGAAGACATCATACTGGTGGGACAACATGAAGGCCCACATAGCAGACTATGTGTCCCATTGCCTCACATGCCAATAGGTTAAGGATGAACATCGCCGACCTCCTGGACTGCTTCAGCCCATGGCCATAACTGAATGGAAATAGGATTTCATCTCTATGGATTTCATATCAGGCTGCCAAAGACGAGGAAGGGACATGACTCCATTTGGGTGATCGTGGACCAGTTGACGAAATCAGTCATTTTCTTCCTATCCGAGTTTCGAACTCTATAGACGAGCTGGCCAGGCTATAAATTAGGGAGATTGTACGTCTGCATGGAGTTCCCTTAGAGATCATGTCAGACTGAGACACGCGATTCACATCTATCTTCTAGACTCGTATTCAGGAGGCAATGAGTGTGAAGTTGAAGTTCAGTACCACGTTCCACCCACAGACTGACGGGTAGACGAAACGGGTAAATCAGGTATTAGAAGATATGTTGCAAGCTTGTGTACTTGATTTCAAGGACAGTTGGGATAACTGTCTTCCTTATGCCGAGTTTATGTACAGCAACAACTTCCAGGCGAGTATTGGCATGACTCCCTATGAGGCCTTGTATGGGCGTCCCTGTCGAGCACCACATTGCTAGGCAAAGGTTGGTGAGAAGAGTCTGATTGGTCCAGAATTAGTTCGGGTAATCTTAGAGAAGATTGACATTATCAGGCGTCGACTTCTGGCAGCACAGAGCAGATGGAAGAGCTATGCCGATACGAGGCGGTGAGAGTTAGAATTTGAGGTTGGAGATCATGTGTTTCTGAAGGTTTCCCCCATGAAGGGAGTCCTTCGATTTGGAAAGAAGCGGAAGCTCAGGACGAGATTCATTGGCCCATTCCAGATACTGGACCGAGTGGGGGCAGTAGCATATCGCCTTGCTTTGCCCACACCACTCATAGGCGTGCACAACGTATTTCATGTATCCATGCTGAAGAAATATGTAACACCCTAAAAATCGGGGGTCATGTATAAACTCAACTCCCGAGTTCCAGACCGTCACTTATGCAACAAAAATGATTATGATTCAATGTTGTCTGATTTAAAGCATTCACATGAGTAAAAGTATACCAAAACTGCAATTTATACTTCAGATCCAGTGATAAAAGCAAGCGGAAGACTAAACAATATATATATCACTGTAAGGAAAAACAAAGTAGATCTCATCTATCTCTAAAGTATGAATACATCTCTGAGTCTCATATACATATACATGAACAAAATCAAATGTTCAAAATAGTCCCACTGAAGTCCCATCAACCCAGGTCGCCTACGCAAAGCCATCATGATACTGCATGTACGAGAACTCGTCCTGGTCCTCGTCGAAGTCTGGCTCTGCCTCCTGGATCTCAGCATCACCTGCATCTACAACAGGGTCTGGTGGGTGTTGCAAACACCATCCCGTAACGTGGGAGTGAGTGATCAACTCAGTGGAATCATAGAGCAAAGATTAGCATGTTCACAAATCAATCATGCGATAATAGTAAAGCAGTAAATCAGACAATCCTAATACTATTGTTAATGCAAGATGACATGACGTGATGTATGCCCTCACCGACGATCTCCCTCATGCAGCACCATCTTACGACCGTGGCATGCAATCTACCCTCAAGTGCTCCACATCTTCCAGGCACATGCAATGACATGGTGACATGATTTCCAAGTTGTTATTAGTCCATTCAAACAGCAGGATTGGGAAACTAAGGTACTTCCCTTGTATCAATCCCAACACAGATCCTATCTAGGGTCGTCACTCCTAGTAATCTCATACGATGTATATTTTGTAGGTCACTGCAAGGGCTGCCAGGGCTGTTGCTCGCACTCGTTGCACCGCTCCCCCATCACCTTATCAATACAGGCCTACTGTACTCTACTTCTACTCGCGGTCACTACAAAGGACTCGTCGCCTGATCAGTGTAGGCCGACAGCTAGAATATAGTGTCCCATACCACCATAATCTGTTCACGAGACTAGGTGCTTACTGGTCACTACGGGGAGATTTGTGGCCCCAGCGTAGGCCGACAGCTCGACCACGGTGTCCCATACCACCATGCCCGGCTCATGAGTCTTCGTGGATCAAGGTACCATGGTTAACAGGGTTTACAATGGTAAGTTCAGTACCCTAGGTTCAAGCAGTTATGACTCATACAGGGTGAACATACATCGGCCAGTCGGGTTACTTGACGGGCTCGACTAGCGCGATCGCATCTTAAGTCGAACGACATGAAGTGCGTAAAACACTTCGTGTGGCCTAACCACTGTCGCCAACTCCAAACACGACTCGCGTTCATCGACACGTCGTTCGTGGCTAAGACCAGCCAGCCACGAATTCGCTCGGTTACCGACTGCCTGGACTAAGTATAGTCCCAAACAATTATGGAATCACATCAGCAATTTATATAGAAATATTGGAATTGAAATACAATCATGTGAGCATGTTAATACATGTTATAACATTTAACTTAGGCAAATCTTCAAGCACATATATTTCATGCATGTAATGAAATCATGCATATAGTCAACATGTAGGAAATCATTTAGGCGAGCATATTAATTGAGAAATCAATCTCAAACTATTTCATAACATCATTTAATTCAATACATACTAATACAAGCATTTATACAAACACATACACTACACACTTAAGTCTACATTTTGTATGTCGACCCGAAGTGCGCAATTAGGCGAATCTCTTCGCCAAACTAATTATGCACGTATTCCTAACTTCCTAATGCGACAAAAAACCATGTCAATGACATCAGCAAAATATGAATCTAAATTGTACTTCCTACAAATGACTAAAATGCCCTAAATCTCATATTCTTCGTTGATTTACGAAACAGGAAACGGATAGCATGTTGTACATATCAAACGGTGATGCCGTCGATAATCTACTATTAAACGACATTGAAAGCGTTGGAAACCGTCAATCAAAGCGTCTAAAATCCTCACCTAGTCTCTTGTAGACGTGTCGTTTTGAACGGAGCGTATACGCTTCGTCAACGGCGATAAGAGAACCTGTTTTACAAGATCTATTGGTTAAAAAGCTATGGATCTTAGTGATCCTCAAATCAGCAACTTCTAGGGTTAGTTATTACCTGAAAACGCGGAAGAATCACCGGCTTGGTGATCAGGAGGTGTTGCTTAGGCACTGGCAACAGGTGGCATGAAGACTGGAAAAATTCCTTCTACACTCTCTCTCAAACTCTCACCTTTTCTCTCTCCTAATCTAGGGTTTCTTGCAATTTCGGATGGGAGAGAGGAGTGAGGGTTTCAACCCCTTTTATAAGCCCAAAAATGCCGAAAATAGGCTCCGGTACAAAGTTTACTTAGTGCATATCCAATTCGGGGCTGTTTCGGTCCAAAAGATGCTTTCTGGTGGTCCCCTGGTCGAATGCGATCGGACTTAAGCTCATGCGTACCAGATCTAGCACGTATTAAGTTTTCAGTCCGGCAGGGTTCGCAGATCGCACGTGGCGGACCAGTTTCAGTTCAGCGGTCACCGCACGTAGATCAGGGCTGAAAGTCTCATGATATAAAATAAAAATTTCTCCTGATCCGAGGGTATAATCTGGATGAATTCTGACGGTCAGAACGCTCAATACTGACGCGTCAAGTCGTGTGCCAGATTTGAATTTGAAATTCCAATTCTGTCCCTATTCGCACTCTCTTCGGTCCGGGCTCAATGAAATAACCTGTGATTATCGGTTTGACTTGATTTTCGAAATGAGTGTCAAGTCCAGTTAGGCGGTTCTAACGGTCTAAGATAGGAGGTATCGGACTTTCGACGCGCGGTCTAGATCCAATACAAAGATTCAAAGTGGTCCAGAGAACAAACCTGCTTAGAGTTTGGTCCGAGGTTATAGAGTATTATAGAGTCGTTGGTTCTACTTGATTTGGGTCTTGTAGAATGTATTTAAAGTGCTCAGGGACTATTTCCCAGCTACTCCAGCGTTGCGCTAGCTAACTTAGTCATATTTTCTAAAAGAATTAATTCTACGCAATTTCGAGTCGAGTTGGTACTCGAGCCCGAGTACGGATTTTTCACGGGCGTTACAAAATATGTTCCTGATCCTTCCCACATTATCAGATGGCAGCAGGTGTAGTTGAATGAGGATGCTACATATGTACTATGACCGACGCATATTCTGGACAGGAAGGAGTAGGTATTGCGTAGCAAGGTTATCCCACTTGTGGATGTATTGTGAATGCATCACAGTGAGGAAGAGGCTACTTGGGAGACGGAAGCCGAGGTCAGAAAGAACTACCCTCAGATTCTCAAGGAGTGTGAAAAGGTACTAATTTTGAGGATGAAATTTTTCTTTAGGGGGGGTAGATTGTGACGTCCCAGAAAAATTTGTACAAAGACCTGAGTACCTCCTTAGGCAGAGACCAAATCCTTTAGAAATTAAACAAGAATTAACTAGCACTAAACTAGATTACCTGAGAAATTATCACTAATTACTCTAAATACAATCTGCAAGACCCAAAACTTGTGAAACCGTTATTGCTACATTACCCTAAAACCTAGGAAAAATCTCTAAACCCAGTTGCTCTCGGGTGCATCATGAAACTCGGTATCGGACCTAGACCGCATGTTGAAAGTCCGATGAATGCGAAACTATGCGATTATGACCACCTAGCTGGACTTGACAACCACCTCGAAAATTAAGTCTAAATAGTACCCAGAAATGCATAACTTGAGCCCAGAGCAAAGTGAGCGAGAAACGTGAATATTTTTAGAAATAAAATCTGAACTTAAGTAAACTGAGTCGTGTCACTTGTAGGCCAAATATAAGGATTCAGACCGTTAGAATCTGGCACAATTACACCCTTAGATCAGGAGAAATCTTCCACACATGTCAGTGCACTTGTGGCCCTGATCAAATATCGGTGACCGTCGAACTGAAACTGGTCCACCACGGGCGATCTGTAAATCTGATCGGACTAAAAACTTAGATTGACCTGGATCTAATGTCAGGGAGCTTAAGTCCGATCGCATTTAGCAAAAGGGCCTCCAAAAGTGCTCCGTTGGATCAGAACAAACCCTATTTGGCTATAATCTAAGTATACCTTGGCCCTGAGGCCATTCCCATTAGTTCTAGGCCTATATAAGGGCCTTACACCCTCTCTCTCATATTTCATACGAATTTCAAACCCTAAGAAAGAGAGGAGAGGAAAAAGGAAAGGAAAGAGAGAGAGAGAGAGAGAGAGAGAGAGAGAGAGAGAGAGAGAGAGAGAGAGTTGGAGATTCATCCTGTGATTTGATCTTGTTGCTCCACGCACTTAGCCACCCTATTTGTATCACAAATCCGGCATTTTTGACAATGTATTTGGGTAAGAAAACCTAACTCTAATCTATTTTTGGGTTTCAGATAGTGTAAGTTATGAAATAGTTAACCTAATGCATGCTATAGGTTGACAATCCGCCGTTGACAAAGACTTAGTGTCTATAATGAATCTGTTACACGTTTACCAGTGTAAGGTGCGGACTATATACGTTTAGGTTATGGTTTTGAAGGCTTTCAGTATCAGTAATGGTTTATGACTAACTTAATTGCTGTCACATGTGTTTAGACATAAAGTTTTCCATATATTACATATAGATATCAAATATGTTGATTTTAATGCATTCCATGTGTTTGTTGAAGTGCCTGAATGAATATGGAATTATGATCTGTGCTTGCCATGTTTGATGACTAAGAATACATGATTGTGGTACGTATGGTGAACCCTTTATAAAGGGATTTGCTATAATACTTGTTATAATTATTTTATGTCATGTATTTGATATGTGTAGCCTAGGTGTTTGATAAAATGCCTGAATGTGAAAATGCTTATATAAATGTATGTATTGAGGGTGTTGAGATGAGATTCTCAATTCTTGTAACCTTTGTGTAACCTTATGTATTTGTTAAATTGCCTATGTATGTTGTAGTATGTGTTTGTTAAATTCTCAAGTTTTATATCTAATTTTCGTTGTCACATGCTGTTTGGAATACTTTATGTAAATGCAAACATTTGGAGTGTGCTTGGGGCTATGATGTAGTCCAGGCAATCGGTAATGACATGTGATCGGTGGCTAAACTGTTTAGCCACGACAGACATGCCTGTGAATCCGAGTCGTACGTTGCTTGTCGGCAGTGGTTAGGCCACACGGAGTTGCTTGCGTGCTCCATGTCGATCTGCTTGACGTATGCTCGTACCAGTTGAGTTCGTTAAATAACTCGATTGACTTGATGTATGTTCACCATGTATGGATGCTATTATTTGAAACTAAGGTACCAAACTCATTAGTGGAAACCCTGTTAACCTTGGTACTTCGATCCGCTAAGACTCATGAGCCAGACATGGTGGTATGGGAAATCGTGGTCGAGCTGTCGGCCTACGCTGGGATGACGAGCCTCCCTGTAGTGACCAGTGAGCAACCCGGACTCGTGAGCTGATTACGGTGGTATGAGACACTGTATTCGAGCTGTCGACCTACACTGATCAGGTGATGAGCCCTTTGTAGTGACCTCGAGCATACTTTGAGGCTACGTTGACGCGACGAGTCTTTTCGTAGTAACTAGAGTATCAACTAGGCTTGTATTGATCAGGTGACAAGCCCTTTGCAGTGACCTAGAACCGCCACATCATATGAAACTTATTAGGACTGACGACCCTAGAATGAATCATTGTTTGGGAAGTGATATAAGGGAGGTACCTTAGTTTTCCAATCCTGCTGTATGAAAAGGACTAATAAGAACTTGGTAATCACGTTCATGCACCACATTACATGTGCCATTTGGCATAGGGAGAGCACTGAGGAAGTGACTGACATGCCGCGACCGTGAGATGAAGATCGCAGAAGGAGTGCAGGTGTTTCGACAAAGAAATAAAATAATACTGGGTTCATTTACATCCTCTTTACATCCCTTGATTCTAAGATAGATCATTTGACAATAAATAACTTATGCTTTAAGTATTAGACGTTCATTTCGATAGACTTTCGACGCCTGTTTTAACCATCTCCTAGGACTTAGGAGGAATGTCGATTAGATCGACGAGTCTTCGATGAAACAGAGATTTCAGCAGCATAACGGGGTCTGTTTCAGTCCTCCCTAATACTTAGGGAAAATGTCGATTCGATCGACTAATCTTCTTCCTCTGCACATGACAATAGGAGAGGGGAGAGTGATAGAAGAATAAAAGCCTCACACAGGAATTTTGGCAGCATGACGGCCCTTGAGCTTCACAGATTGCAGGGCAGTCTGGTCGCACGGACCCGTGCAATCGACACCTGTTGTGCGGTCGTACGTAACTACTAGGAGACTTCTCTCCTACCTTCTGTCTTCTGCTTCGCTCTGCTCCTCTTGAAAATCTTCAATTACCCTTAATGAAGGAGGGGAAGGGGTATTTATAGACCAACGCACGTGTAAAAATCCTGATCTTAGCGATGTGGGACTAATTTTCAGTGCTTTAGATTAATTAGAAAAGGACCATTTCCGCGACACAATCCGATGAGCCGCGCAACTGATATTTCGATTACCAAGACTGGTGCAGAGGAGATTGATTGCGCGGTCCCGCACAACTGACATTGGTTGCGCGGACCTGCGCACCTTCTTGAAAGCTATCTCTATCTTCTTCTTTTCAATAGCTCTTTTTATCTTATCATCCCTCCTTGCTTGATTCCTTTCATCATTTTTTATGCCTCAACAGATGCCCCCTCGATCCTTCTTTGATTGATTCTTGAAATCAAATGGAGGATCGATCTTCCTTCGACTGAAGAACTTGAATGAACTGCAACTAAAAGGATGATTGGATGATCATGCTTACATGGAAGATTTGAACGATTACGCTCAACCGAAAGACTGAAGTGATTGCGCTCAAACGAAAGACTGGATGATCGTGTTTGAATGGAAGACTTGAATGATGGCACCTAAACGGAAAACTTGAATGATTACGCTCAGCAGTGTCGAGCAGATGCTTTACTAGAGAGGATAAAATTCTCTTTTCATTGAAGCACGTTTCTTCAACAGCTGTGGCGGCTTCATCTTTGAGTGATTTGATCAGAGAGATTTCTTTCAACACCGCTGCTGTTATAATGGTCTCTTTGGTCAACTCTAATGATTCTTTCCTCTTGATCAACTCCAGCGATTCTTTCCTCTAACTCTGTATCTGGGGTTGTTCTTTAATGTTGCTCCTACCGCATCATCCTTTTTAGATTGCTTCCTTCACTCACGAGCTGCATAACTCAAATTTTCAAGTAACAATCTTTTCCTGCCAAATTAATCGGAATTAGTATCCTAATTCATTATAATTTTCAATGTAGCTTTATGAAGTATTGATAATTTTGAGATAGATAGAAAGTTTATTCTTTTTAGGCTAAGTGTGGTATTCGCAATATAATTTAGGCAATCTTTGCACTTGTCATCATGCTTTACTTTGTACTCTTTATATTGCACTCTTGGAGATTTGAGCTCTTGCCGATATCTTGGTTCTGTCGATGTAATTTTGAACTTGATTTCTAAAGAAATGCATTTTTGCATATTGTCTAATCAATATTTAAAATTTTCATCAGGTAATTACACATTTGAATATATCTAGAGTGACACATGAACTTGCTACATTCTAAATACTGTACAGCTTATACTTTGCATATTTGAACAATCATATAAAATGAAATATGTGTCTATAATGTTGCACAAAGTTTATCATGATATTCAATAAAGAACTAATTATAGAACACCAACATTTTATGCTTGTTAGTATGAGATTTTCTATATGACTTTATTTATATATTTTGTCATTGGCGGTACTAAGTTTTAATTTAGTCAGTTGCACACACAGTTTAAGCTCTTGAGTAGTGGAGTGAATTTATTTGGACTCTAGTTAGAGTCGGGTCTTACGTGATGGTCTCTGTAACTCTCTAGAGTTCGCTGGACTTCTCACTGCCTAGGGAGTTCACAATCTGTGATCCATCATAGGGGCCCAGTGAAGCTACCGGGGCCGTGAACTCGGTTGGTTTTACGCACAAGGTTAGCCACGGTAACTCTCTAGAGTTCACAGAGCTCGCAAGGCTACCTTTGGGGGTACTAAATCCATGGTTGTCAGTCCATTGATGAGTTAGTACCGAAATCGAACCATAAATCTGGGGGGTCTTATGCATGGTTGGCCTATCTAAAGCTCACACTGCAGCCCTCATTTTCTTCGCCTGCAAGGTCGGGCCCATTCACGGGAGGGTATTGTCCTCCATTCCCCGTGACGCTGCCGGAAAGCTATATAGACGGCATGGGGGTTACGCTGACTGGTCATTTGAGGACTTTTGATCATTCAGGCTTTTGGTCATTGAGGACTTTTGGTCGTTCAAGCTTTTAGTCATCGAGGACTTTTGGCCTTTTAGACTTTTGGTCATTGAGGACTTTTGGCCTTTTAGACTTTTGGTCATTGAGGACTTTTGGCCTTTTAGACTTTTGGTCATTGACTCCATCAGCTGCCCGCATGGGTATGCGTACGATGGTCTTCACGGGCTTTTTAGGGCCACTGGCTTCTCACCGCTGCTCGAATGATGATCTTCATAAATCTCATGCATAGCGGGCCATTGGCTTGACTGGGCTGCCTTTTTATAATCATAGGTCTTATGCGAGTTGGCCATATAGGCTTGGCTAGGCTTCCTTTTTATGATCAACAGTCATCATTGTCGCCAATTTTATATAGTTGGCTGTATGATTCATTCTATTGTCATCATATGGTTAATCAATAATTGACATTTCTCTACTACTGATAATGTCATGAGGACTTTTATATCATGTCTAAAATAATATATTAGCTCAGCGATGATGGCAACTTTGATAAGCGATTGATTGGCGACAGCGATAGTTGCTCTCTTTTTATTTTAAAATCATTGATACTTGGTGATTTTGATGGCAATCTTTAGCGTCGGCGATGATCATCAATGCTGATAGCAATCGTTATCGCTTGACAGCAGTCATCAAGACTTTTCATTTAAAAATATCTTGAAAGACTTTCGACGATGGTTTAGAATGTTGTCTTGAAAGACGATGATGAGTATTTTGGCCTGAAATTGTAGAGCTCACTTGATGGCGCTCATCTTCTTTGTCTTTCTTTATTTGCTATCATATGATCTTGATATGCTTGTCATATGATTTTGATATGCTTATAACTTCTTCCTTATTCATTCTATTCATCTTGCTTCCTTTTGATACAGAATTATTATCTTGATAATGTTCTGTATCAAAATCAGTAGCGCCTTCAGAAGTAATTCCTTTTTGTCAACACAATTATGGGCCAACATAGGCTTCTATTTACTCCTTTGAAGAACTTTACTTTTATTGAGCACATTTTATGTCATGTGGTCTTGAACCTGCTCCCTGGATATGCTTGTGACCATTGTTGGAGATATACTCTTTCGTTCCTGGAGATATTGAGGCAGTATATTTCTGTAGAAGACTGTACGATTTACGATCATATTTATCGACTAGTTTGCCTCTTTTTGACGCAAAATCATTATTCTGATAATTTTCTAGAGCAAAATCAATAAATATATTTACGGACGATATCTCTTAAGGAAGTGAGCGTTAATTGGTATACTGATTCCCTGCCCGTCTTGATCTACAACTCGATACGCTCCATTAGAATATACTTCTTTTATTACATAATGGCCATCCCATTTAGGCTCAAACTTGCCTCCTGTTCGACGGGTGACCACAATTGGTCTTTTCAACATCAGCACCATATCTCCCTTTTTGAAAGAGCAATATTTAACTCACTTATCAAAAGCGGCTGATATTCTCACTTGGTATGCTTGCAGACGCTGTTGTGTAGCCAGGCATCTCTCGTCAAGAAAATCCAGTTCCTTTAATCTTATTTTTGCATTATCATCGTCAGTTATAGACTAATGCACTGCCACTCTTAGTGACGCTACTTGTATTACAATTGAAATTACTGCTTCCAAGACTAATGAATACGGTGTTACCCTTGTTGCTGTTCGATGAGTAGTTCTGTATGCCCATAACGCTTCCTGTAACCTTTCCTCCCAATCACGTGTGTTCCTTGTCACTGTTTTCTTCAATATTTTGACTATTGTTTTGTTGAATGCCTCTGCTAATCCGTTAGCCGACGGATAGTAAGGCGTTGAGAACGAGTGATGGATATTGAATTTCTGACATAGTTTTTCCATGCCTTTATTTTTGAAAGGGGTGCCATTATCTGTAACAATTTTCTTTGGAATACCGTGTCGGTATATTATAGCGTGGTGGATGAAATTAACCACATCTTTTTCTTTAACATTTCGCAAAGCAACTGCTTCAGTCCACTTAGAGAAATAATCGGTTGCTGCTAGAATATACTGTTTTCCTTTGGATGAAGGCGGGTTTATAGGACCAATTACGTCAAGTCCCCCAGCAGAGAAGGGCTAAGAGGCAATAGACTGATGCAAGTCTTCCGGAGGCATGTGTATAACATCTCCATGAAACTGGCATTCATGGCACCGCTTCGCATAATCTATTGCGTCTTAAAACATAGTGGGCCAATAATATCTCATTCTATGTACTCGATGAAATAAATTTCGACCAGCTTGATGTGCCCCACATTCTCCAGAGTGTGCTTCTCGCAACACCTAGTGTGCTTCTTGCTTATTTAAACAACGTAACAACACTCCATTGTAAGATTTTTTATATAATACTTCGTTACAGATGACGAATTTACTTGACCGCTGTCTGATTTGATGTCTTTGCATGGACTCTTCTGGCAGGATGTTGAATTTGAGATAATTAATGAAAGGCTGACGCCAATCATCTACTGTAATTTCCAAACATGATACAGGAAGGGCTTCAGTAACTTCTTCAAAAACCTCTGCTGATGGTAGAAATCTTCTTTCCTCTATAGTTACTTACAGAGGGCTTCGATTAGGGCAAGACAGAGCTGCTGCCAAACTAGCTAAGGCATCGGCCTTTGCATTCTTTGACCGGGGAATATTCTTGATTTCAACATAGGAAAAATGTTCCAACAACTGTTGTGCCTTCTGACAATATGACAAAAGTTCTTATTTTCTTATTTCGAATTTAGTCGTCAATTGATTTATAATCAATTTAGAATCCCCAAAAATATACAATACTCTTATCTCCATTTCTTTAGCCATCTCCATTCCAATAATTAGGGCTTTATACTCGGCGTCATTGTTCGTGCATGCAGTTCCCAATGTAAAGGAGTAAGGCAACAAATCACCTTGGGGAGAAATGAATATCACTCCTGCCCTCGCTCCTGATGTTTAAGAAGCACCATTAAAATACATCTACCACAGATTTTGTGATTCAGTCAGCATGACTTAAAATCATCATTGGTGGCTTCAGATTCTACCACGGGGTGCGCTGCTAAGAAATCCGCCACTGCCTACCCTTTCACAGCTTTTGCCAGGTCATATGTAGTAGCGTATTCTGAAAGTAACAATATCCATTTAGCCAACCTTCCAGACAACATCGATCTTGTCATCAGAAACTTTCTCGGGTCAGCCCTTGAAACCAATGTTATATCGTGCGACAGACAATAATGCCTCAACTTCTGTACTGCAAATATTAACGCCAAACATTCCTTCTCAATCAGGGAATAATTACACTCTGCACCTATTAAAGTCTGACTTAAGTAATAAAGAGCTGTTTCCTTTTCAAATTCATTCTTTTGTGCCAACAGAGCTCCTAAGGAATGCTCGGCTGTAAACTGTACAAGATAAGCAGTTTCCCTTTTACTGGAGCTGCCAGTACTGGTGGCTTTTTCAGCAACTCCTTTATCGAGTCGAATACATTCTGACAGGCTTGAATCCACACAAATTCTATATCCTTTTTCATCAAATGAGAAAATGGCTGACATCTTCTAGCCAAATTTGAAATGAATCGACGGATATATGCTAATTTTCCTTGCAAACTCTTTAGTTCCATTAATGTTTTTGGCGGTGGCACATCCTGAATAGCCTTGACTTTCCCGAGGTCAATCTCAATGCCCCTATGTCGAACAACAAAACCCAAGAACTTTCCGGAGGACACTCCAAATGCGCACTTAGAGGGGTTCATCTTTAACTGTTTGTTTCTAAGTCGCTGAAAAATCAACACCAAGTGTTTACGATGTTCCTGATGGCTTCCTGACTTGACTACCAAGTCGTCAACATAACACTCAACGTGCTTATGCATCATGTCTTGAAAAATATTTTACATCGCCCTCTGATATGTTGCTCCAGCATTCTTAAGGCCAAACGACATCACCTTATAACAGAAAATTCTTAGTGAAGTTCTAAATGCTGTCGCCTCTTCATCCTCGGGAGCCATTCGAATCTGATTATATCCTGCATAACCGTCCATAAAGGACATAACAACATACTGAGTCGTACTATCAATTAGTAATTCAGTTATCGGGAGCGTAAAATCATCCTTTGGGCAGGCTTCATTTAAGTCTCTAAAATTGACGCACACTCTGACTTGTCCATTCTTCTTCCTTACCGGGACTATATTTGATATCCACTTAGGATATTTGACCTCTCTAACAAATCTGACCTTTATCAGCTTGTTGACTTCTTCCTCAATGAGGGGAACCAATTCTGGGTGAAATCGCCTTTGTGCTTGTTTAACCGGCCTTTTCTCCTTAGAAATATTTAGTCAGTGTAATGCCACTGAAGGCTCCAATCCGGGCATTTCTGCATACGTCCAGGCGAACACATCTTTATTTTCTCTAAGAAGTTGAACATATTCTACAGACTCTTGTTCAGAGAGGTTGGTGCTAATAAACGTGTTTCGTGGTTCCTCTTTTGTACCCAAGTTTATTTCTAACAGACTGTTTGTCGTTGGTTGCCCCCCGTCCTCTATTTGCTTCGGAGCTACCTCAGGATGCTCAACTATCTTAATATCTTCTTTCACTGGCTCTTTTGCTGTAACCATGTTTACTGACCACCTTACCCCCATGTCTTTAAATTTTCTTTGCCTTTCCTGGCCGATCCCAATTGAAATTCCTTTTTCATGATTTAGGCCATTGTAATCTTCACAGTCGAGACCCATACCTTTCATAACCTCCTTACTTGTCCTATCTTCGATAATTATCTGATTCCTGTCTATCATCCGCTGTATAATACACTTCAACGTATATCAATTCTCTGTTGGATGTCCCAGTAAGTGGTGATAGCGACAAAAATTTTACTCCCTGCGCCTTGTCACCTCCTCGGGACGTTTAAACTCTGATAATTCTATCGCACCAACTTTCAATAACTGATCCATCATTGGAATGACATCTTCCTTACCAAACATAAATCCTTCATGTGAATTAAGCGTCCTGACCTTTTTATTTCTTCTTGATCGAGCCAACTCTCCTTTTCGCTTCGTATTTTCTTCTTTTAAACCTCTTACACTTTTATGCTACTGATAGCGATCACTAGTATTTGCTGTTATCCTGCTAGGAGCCCTCTGAGCTGCATCATGGTGAAATATCAGCACCATTTGATTTACTGATTCCAAAGCATGAGCTTTGGCGACCAAATCATGAAGAGTTTTGATGTCGGAATTGGCTAGTCTAATTACGAATTCCTTTTTCATAGAGTTCAGACATATCTCGACTTGCTCAGTTTCTTTTAGCACTGGTTTGTACAAAGTTCCCAATGCCTTCCATCTATCTACATAACTCCTTACCGACTCGCCTTCGCCTTGTCGTACAGAAGCCAACCTAATGATATTAACATCATGGCTTGGGGAGAAGAACTGAGATAGAAAAATGTATCGCATCTGCTCCCAGGTACGGATAGAACCTGGAGCCAGATTGGAATACCATCGGAATGCACTACCTGTCAGCGACGTCCCGAATAATCACAAACAATATTGTGGTACTATAAAGAGATCTCCCATACTTGTAATGAAGTGCGTTAAATGTTCTTTGGGGGATCCTTTCCCATTAAACTTCTGAAAATCTGGACACCTGAAACTGGATGGGAAGGGAATATCATCCACCTCTCTTGGATACGGTACACGATACCTATAATGTCTGGTATTTTCTTATTCCTCTTCCATTCGGCCATCCATTTCAATGATTATTATTTGAGCTGCATTATGTAAAAGTCGCCAAGGCTTCTCTAAGACTTCTGCATTCTTCCATTAATGCATTCTGGGCTTCTGCCATTGCATTGAAACGATCCTCTGTAGTTGCTTTATAATCTGGATTTGTTCTAGCCATGAATACTACAGCTTCTCCACTTTTTGATGAGGCGGTAATTGAATGAGAGCAAGAGTATGCTGATGTAACAAGGCTTGCAGAAAAAGGAGAGGACGGAGTTTCATTAGACCTTTTCGTGTCCCCTGTGGCATCAATTGATTGAGATGATGCCAATACTGGTGAATCTTTTTGGGATGGCATTGGCGATCTGATCACCAATGCTTTTCCCTTTTGTTCTCTTGATCGTTCAGCCTTTGCAGCATTTAAAGCCGAGAAGTCATGTGCTGTCAACTGGGGAATTGTTTGCATGGGATAAATCGTCAGAGGAGCAAGTTCAGGATTTCTTTTAACTATGCTTCGTGTTACAGGCCCTCTGATTCTTAATGAAGGCTGATTCATTCCAAAATTTCTGACGTTTCGTGTTCTTGCCTTACGAGAGGTTATAACAGTCCAGCCTGCATTATCTTCTGATGACTGGGGTGAAACAGAAATGACCCCAGCTGTTACTTAAGCCTTGCCACTTTTACTTGCACGACTTGGTGCGTATTCTATTACGAACCCTGTCTGGGTGAATCGGAAGTTCACTTTTCTCACGGGAGTCACCATGAGTAATAAGTCATAGTCGAATTTTAAAACCTTCAATCATGACACATTTAAAATTAGTAATTGAACGATTAAAGTGATCTATCTTAGAGATGAAGGGGAGGACTTCCCACTAAGAGTCGCCATTTTGGCGTCCATAGGATGCCAAACTGTAATGAAAGTTCGTAACAACTTCACTGTTAATATTTAAATAAGACAATAAGATAACGTCCCCACCAGAGTCCCCATTTTGTTTCGATAAAGAAACAAAATAATACTGGGTTCATTTACATCCTCTTTACATCCCTTGATTCTAAGATAGATCATTTGGCAATAAATAACTTATACTTTAAGTATCAGAGGTTCATTTCGACAGCCTTTCGGCGCCTGTTTCAACCATCTCCTAGGACTTAGGAGGAATGTCGATTAGATCGATGAGTCTTCGATGAAACAGAGATTTCAGCAATATAACGGTGTCTGTTTCAGTCATCCCTAATACTTAGGGAAAATGTCGATTCGATCGACTAATCTTCTTCCTCTACACATGACAATAGGAGAGGGGAGAGTGCTAGAAGAATAAAAGCCTCGCACAGGCATTTCGGCAGCATGACGAATCTTGAACTTCAAAGACTACAGGGCAGTCTGGTTGCACAGACCTGTGCAACCGGTGCGAGGTCCTGCGCAACTGCTAAGAGACATCTCTCCTACCTTCTGTCTTCTGCTCCTCTCTGATCCTCTTGAAAATCTTCAATTACCCTTAATGAAGGAGGGGAACGAGTATTTATAGACCCTCGCATGTGTGAAAATTCAGATCTTAGCGATGTGGGACTAATTTCCAGTGCTTTAGATCAATCAGAAAAGGACCATTTTCGTAGCACAATCCGGTGAGCCGCACAACTGATATTTCGATTGCGCGGACCGATGCAGAGGAGATTGATTACGCGGTCCCGCGCAACTGACATTGGTTGCACGGACCTGCGCACCTTCTTGAAAACTATCTCTATCTTTTTCTTTTTAATAGCTCTTTTTATCTTACCATCCCTCCTTGCTTGATTCCTTTCATCATTTTTTATGCCTCAACAGTAGGCGAGGGCATGCATCATTACTACATACCATTCTTGTATTAATTAGAGTACTTAGGACTTATCTGTTGTACTTCTTTATCATTACTTCTTGACTGAATTGATAACATGTTAACCTTTGCTGTATAGCTCCACTGAGTTGATCACTCACTCCCACGTTCTGGGACAGTGTTTTAAACACCAACCAGACTTTGTCTTAGTTACAGATGGAGTCCTGACTGATGAGGCAAAGCCAGACTTCACAGACGATAAGGATGCTTTCTCATATATGCAGTATTCAGGCGGGTTCATGTGAGCCGTGTCCTGATCAACGGAGATTTTTGGATGCTGATTAGATTACCTTACACATTTTGTATATTTTGAAGGTTTACATGTAATCAATTGACCTAGTAACATTATCATATTCAGGAGACGTACCATTACATATATGTTTATATATGTTTATATACTTAACACAGTCTTCCACTTGCGTAAATTAACTGTCTCTTGAGTATGATATACTATTTGGTATAATCACATTCTTGTTTAATACACCAATATAGTCAACATTTAATCATCATTATCTATGTTGCATAAGTGATGCGTTGGAACTCGGGAGTTGAGCTCCTGCTTGACCCCCAATTTTTAGGGCGTTACACCCATATTCCTAGGTTTTTCTAGCTTCCATGGCTCTTCTTGGGCTTATAGCGGCTATTTTCTCCATGGTCATGCTTCTTTCTCTCATGAGGAAGAAGAGGGCTCCTACGGATGAAGCCGGGCCTAGCCACCCTACTCGTTCAAGAAGGCAGAAAGGCACTGAGGCTAGTGCAAGTGTTAATTTGGAGATAAGGACAAAGCAAGACCTTGATCCCCAGGCTCCTCTCGAAAGAGTTCTACTAACCGACCTGTCACATGAAAGATTTCAAGGTCGTAGGGTTCTCTTCGAAGCACATGTAGATGAGAGGCTCTTTAGGCAATATCTGTTGATGGACAGCCTATCTGATGCTGGATGGGGGCCCATATTTGAAGGCAAGTCACGGGCGACTGTGAACACTGTCCGAGCCTTCTACGCCCACATACGAGACCCATCGCTGGAGCCTCTACAATTCAAGATCCTTATAGCAAGGCGGGAAGAAGTTGTAGATGTCTGTCTGATATCTCGGCTCCTGAGAATACCGTGTGGTGAGGTACACGCCAGTGAGGATTATTTCAGGAGTGAGCGTGAAAGAGACTGTGACATGCGATTCCTCTGTGGCTGACTGGCCCACTAGAATCCAAACCGTACCCTCTTAGCGTCCAAGATGGCTGATGACTTCCACTTACTCCACCACATCTTCATGTATAATATGTATCCCAAGTGGAGCAATCGTAGTGAGTGTACGCGCTTGATGGTGGACTTCTTGTACCGTGCTGGGCAGGGAGACAAGTTATGCCTACCTACCTTCATCCTACGAGAGATAGTCCTGACCGCCCGTTCTACTAGAATAACCAATTCACTTCCATTTGGTTTACTCATATGCATGCTTGCTCATGAGTTTGGCTACAGACTTTGCCTTTATGTGGTGGTGCCGATTCACTTTATAATGACATCACACTCGCCAACATGAAGATTGAGCCACTACAACGACGTGTTGGGTCCGAGGATGAGGAAAGTAGCGACGGGGCTGAGGAGAGTGAAGAAGAAGAGGAAGAGGAAGAAGGAGAACAGGAAGAGGAAGAGAAGGCCCATGATACTGATGGGGGCTCTCCTCCTGCTACGCAGGTGCGTGATAGTGATCAGGCTGCTATAGAAGCCTACTTGGCTCAACTTAAGCAGGGCCAAGCCGCCCTAAGACAGGAGATCACCGAGACCTGAGCCAAGGTTGTGCAGGGCAAGGGTGCACCTCCACCATCACTAGATTCTGAAGACTAGTCATACATGTAGTCATCTTTTGGTTTGCTTGGTTGCGTATTTCTTTTCTTGTTTCTATGTATAGTCTTGATAAGCATAGTAATGTGATAGAATGGTTAGTACGTTGTAGCATTTGAGACCTTGCTTAGATTAAATCACATGCGTTTCCTGTCATGATTCATGTAAGAATATATCTCATGTATTGTGACAAATTTTGTTAAATGAAATGCATGCAGTGCCTTTTGCTATGGAATGTGTAGAATGCTTGATGAATTGAGTATTGCTTATGCTAAATCTCATGGGTTGCACCCTATGTTGTATATAAAGAATGTTACCTAAGGCCACATGGAGTACAGCACGTCTCACACTTGGTGACTCGATTGATGGGGCTCCTCCCCTAAGCGATAGCCACATGGACCCCAGTTTGGGCCCAACTCATGATACTATGCCGGATTCTTAGCCGGCCACTGGCCCCACTAATGGGTTGACACCTGTTGCACCATCGGTTCCTAAAAAGAACTGTGCACCTACCTCGATGCCTCACATGCACCAGGCTCCTCCTCCTGAAAGGTTGGAGCAGATGATGCTCTTGATGTAGCAGCAGCAGTAGCAACAACATTAGTTTTTAGCCACCATCGCTGGGGCCCTCGCCCAGAGCATGGGTGTGGTTCCACCTGCACCACTCGTGCAGCCTGCTGGAAATATGAGTGCTAGCGGTCTCTTTGAGTGATTCTAGTGCTTTCGACCTCCTACTTTTATGGGTACTCATAGACCCGAGGAGGCTGAGTATTAGCTAAACCGCATCTCTAAGATGCTGAAGCTGCTACACTGCACTGAGACATAGCAAGTGGAGCTAGTCACCTATATGTTTGAGAATGAGGCCAGCCTCTGGTGGGACAGTGTCCTTCGGACTATTGCTGTTGGATACGTATGGACGTGGGTGGCCTTTGAGACCCACTTCCATGAGAAGTACTTTCTCCTCACGTATTGGCATGAGAAGGAGAGTGAGTTTCTTCACCTCCATCAGGGAGGGATGATAGTGGCAGAGTGTAAGACCCATATCTTAGTTCGTATCATTCCGTAGACTTCCGCGATCTTCCTGATCGAATTTTGGCAACCTTTGACTCTTAACCGGTATTTACGTGCAACCCTGATTCACACGCCATCAACCTGAGTCGACTCAACCCAAGACCTTTACCATAGCAACTGTGCCATCGTCGCAGTTTCAATGCCGCATCTCGCGTGCCGAGACGATACCCTGGTCAAGAGATTGGGCCAGTGTTCGGTGCGAGAAAAACTCAAGAGAATCTCTACAACATGTCACCTCAATCCATCAATCAATCCCATCAAGGGTCAAGTACATGTCAAGTACACATCACCTTTCACCCTTTCCCAAACAAGCCCTAAAAGTCAAAAAGTTCTTACAAAGTCCATACTTTTCTTACACCACTTACCACAAAAGTCAAAAATCTCTTACACACCCATCACTCACCACATCCATCACCCATCACTCTCTCCCTCTCCCTTTACAAGTCTCCCTCTCTCTCATTTTCAAGCTCAATTCCAAGAAAGAGAAACACCATACGTCCAAGCCTCTCCCTCTCTTCCAAGGTACAAGTGTGGCCCACCTTTCCTACCCCTTCATCTCCCATCCTAACCATCCAAACCTCATCTCCTCCGTTGGAATCGAAGCTAAGGAGCTAAGGAAGACAAGGGAGCAAGAAGATCGAACGGTGGGTGCTTCGATAGAGTAGTTTTCATATTTTTAAGATGGGCCAAGTGAGGTCAACCGATCAATGGTTTGGATCTCACTTGGGACCCTAAGATGTGGCCGATGGCCCATTAGGATCATCATGATCATTCCATGATGGGTCCATTCTACATGGACCCCATCATGATGTTTATTTTTCTTATATACGTAGGGTCATCTAGTTACGGAGAAGGGATCTCCACCATTGGATTTTTGATTTAATAGGCCCATGTGTAATGAGACCCACTTGATGTAGATTGGTTGCAAGGGAGGGCCCATAGTGTCGGGGTCCCTCCATCACAAGTGTGTCCCACTCTCTTTCTCTCTCTGTCCCTCTCTTTTTCATTTTCTTTTCATGAGATGATGATGTGTTTGTATGGCCCACTAGGATGGACCCCACCATGAAATATGTACTTCATCTAAGCCATCTATAAGTGGGGCCCACCTTATATGTGTTGTATCGACACCATCCATCATCTGGTGGCCCACTTGAGTAGGCCCACATCGTTGCACTTGGAATGTCAAACCATCCAACGTCCTTGGACGCTGGACGTCATTTGGAAAACACAAATATAAGCTTAGTTTAAGCTTTTGTGTGGACCACTCATGCAGGCCCCACCTTAATGTATGGACTTAATCCACGCCGTCCATTTCCCACTTTATTCTAGGCATTGAGCCAAAAAATGAGGTTGATCCGAGTATCTAGTGGGTCATAGCATTAAAAACGGTGATTTTCACCTTTCAAATTTGCTTAAAATTTCCTACGCGCTAAGACATGTCCAATATTGGGCTTGATGGACTTGTCATAGTCTGTAGAATCCATTGGCTGGGGTGGATTCATCTGATGCGGACCCCACACATGAAAATCCAAAAAAAACACATTTTAAAAAATAAAAATAAATGATAATAATAAAAATATATATAGCAGCAGGTCGCTGCTGTTGTCAGAAGGCGCAGGCAGCGCCTGCTGCGTGGACGGGCAAGGGACCATGGCCCTACATGTGGGCCCCACCATGATGTGTATTTTACATCCACATCGTTCACGAGGTGGGCCACTCCCAGCAATGGGCCCCCTCCAAATTTCAGCTTCATCCACAGCTCAGGTGGCCCACACTGCAGGAAACAATGGGTTTGAACCTCTACCATTGAAATCCCTTTTATGGGCCACAGAAGTTTTGGATCAAGATGAAATTTGTGTTTTTCCTTTCACTCATGTCCGTGTGACCTTGTCAACAAGTTGGATGGCAGATAGGCATCACCATGGACCCAGGTCCACGTGACCTCATGAAGAGTTGGGTGGCAAACAAACATTACAGTGGGCCCCTAGCCAGTTTGAATGGGAAATAAACATTACAGTAGGCCCCTGACAGTTTGAATGGGAAATAAACATTACAGTGGGCCCCTGGCCAGTTTGAATGGGAAATAAACATTACAGTGGGACCCAGCCCCACCCTAGATACACGTGACCTTATGTATAGTTTGGGTGGCAGATAAACATTACAGTGGCCCCCTAAGCCCATGTGGCCCATTTTGATGTATTATAAGGCCCATGGGATTACGCCCATTTGATGTATTTTAAGGCCCATGGGATTAGACCCGTTTTGATGTATTCTAAGGCCCATGGGATTAGGGCCATTTGATATATTTTAAGGCCCATGGGATTAGACCCATTTTGATGTATTCTAAGGCCCATGAGATTAGGCCCATTTGATATATTTTAAGGCCCATGGGATTAGACCCATTTTGATGTATTCTAAGGCCCATGGGTTAAAGCCCATTTATATATATATATATATATATATATATATATATATATATATATATATATATATATATATATATATATATATATAAAGCCCAATCGGTGTGGCCCATTTGATAAATAGAAGGCCCACGGGTCGAGAACCATTGTGATGTACTCTAAGGCCCATGGGGTTACGGCCATGGTTATGGCCCATTGCGATGTACATAAGGCCCATTGATGCGGCCCACTTGATCTATGTAAGGCCCATATGAGGCAGCCCATTTAATGTATTGGAGACCTATGGGTCGAGGGCCTATGTGATGCCCTTAGGGTCCATTATAATGTCTGATTCCTCCATGGTTTGTGTAAGGATGTTTCACGACGAGCTATGCCTTGGGAGCAATGATGATTTGACGTTCACATTACAAGTATAGTGTTGGTTAAATGTCCACATTAAAAATCTCCCTGCGGCTCATTGATAGGCCCGTACTTGTTGTATGTGGGCCGTCTAGGCTATCTGTATTGTAAGGATAGTGCATTACTTTATAACATGTGTAGTATAGTTGCATAACTCATGATCATACACATCATATGTATGCTTGATATGAGAAGTGACTGATAATAGCATATGCCTTCGGGCAGATTGTTTAGGGGCTCCTAGTTAAGCTGTGTAGCCCTACATGAGCGCATGATACGCGCAGGACAACCGCATGTCTGAATAGTGTCATTCATGCATTTGATATGGTTATCGTACGCCCTAGCGACATCAGGGCCGTAGCCTCTATAGGCGTATCGTGGTTGGCAGGATTGGATATCAGAAATCTTATTCTACATGGGGTGCTATAGATATCCCTGGGTGAAGTCCCTAAACCTTTATGGTACCAAGAGGTTACTCCAATGTCTAGACCGAGTGGGTGCATGAGTGCCGAGTGCCGATTACCAGACGGTCGCGCTTTCCACTGTGTCTTGGTCGGTTGGAAGGGGGTGTGGCCTTACCCACCCAAGAGTAGGGGGAAAAGTTAGTCTGAGTTTGACCAGCTTGAGAAATGGGTCCGCTATTGACGAGTCGAGCCCTATATTGGTAGATGGATAGTGAGATCTCTTCCACTTACTTTATTGTGCGTGATGGGGTGGCGATCTGGTTTAGAGTGTACTAGACCCCGGTGATATCCCAGATTTGAGCTATATTGATATGTAGACTTAGATGAGGACTCGTATGCTTGATTTATACCTCGCATCGCATGGCCTTGGTACGGCCGACATTATCATGGATTCATCAGCATATTCCGCATTACTCTGATATTGCATGATCATATTACTACCTTGCGCACACACTTTCACCATCCTCTAAGCTTTTCATAAGCTTATGCACGACCGTTGCGTGTAGGCGACATTGGACCACGGCAGCGTTGAGGCAGGAACGCATACCAGATCAGCTTGGAATTTTTGCCCATTATCATTATATTTCCCTTTATGCTCATCGTACTTGTAAAGTTTTTTATCAAAGTGAAAATGTAATGGAGTTTTTAGTTGTTGTTTGTGGGTTATGCCTTTGGTTATGCTTATTATGAATCAAAATGATGTTGAAAATCCTCCTTGTAACATCTCAGGATCGGAACCTGGCGAATGGTCGCTGGAAGCCGAGAATGGGATTTTACAGAGGTTGTCGGCTCCAGATTCTGCGATCAAGAATTTTGTGAGCCCAGTTTTTGAGTTTGGGGCATGACACAGAGTATGAGAATAAGTTCACAGAGCTGGCCAGATATACTCTCCTGATATTGGCAGACCAGTTGATACGAATGTGGCGATTTTCTGAGTGCTTACGACCCGAGATACGCTCGAAGATGTGTTGCGCTAGCATATCCAACTATGCTGAGCTAATGGGCATGTCTCTGCGATCTGAGCAGGATGGGGACAGGCTGTCTGGTACACATGTGCCTATGGTCCCTAGGCCGTGTCTAGAGTTGCCGATCAGGCCGTTCCTTGGCAAGAGGCCTCATATCGACTCACCTCCCAGGCTTATGGATCCACCAACATAGCTGAGGTGACCTGATATATGGTGCACCTATTGCCAGAGGTCGGGCCATGCTGACACGTTTTATTTCACCAGGATGAGGGACAACGGCTTTACGCCCCCTCAGAGGATCAATTGTCAGATGCCACCACCTCTCTCGACTCCACCTCTACGGTCTGCACCAGCACATCCATCTTTTCGGCCTCCTTCACCTCGATTTAGGCTGCCTCAATGACCTATGACACCACAGCCGAACCATTCACAATAGGCTCCTGTGCACTCACTTTTAGCTGAGTCATCCGAGACGACAGTTACAACACCACTAGCTTTCGAAGTCACAACGCATATATGCAAGGTATACCGGTCTTCTTATTGGTAGACACTTGGTCCACTATCTCTATAGTATCATGCGTAGTAGTCAAGCGACTGGGGTTGGAAAATAGTCCTACGAAGGGAGTGAGAATCCTTACCGCCATAGGGACCTTTTCAGACATTACTAAGATTTGTAAGGATTGCTCAATAGACTTAGGTAGTAGGACAGTTCTCGTTGACCTGATTGTTGCCCCACTATGGCATTACGACGTTATCCTCGGGATGGATTGGCTCACCAAGATGAAGGCAGAGATTGATTGTGAAACCATAGTGGTGACGACCCATGCACCTGAGGGCACGACCTTTATTTTTGTAGTTCAGGTCAGTTTGCCCTACCGCCTGCGTTGTTACGCTTCCTTGTTGAAGAACGTTGATGGTCCGATACTTGAGAACACGCCAGTAGTTCAGGAATTCACGGATGTGTTCAGGAAGATACCTGGATTGCCTCCTCAGCGTGAGATTAATTTTACCATTGATCTAGTGCCTGGTGCGACACCCATTTCATTACCAACTTATCGCATACCTTCGTGTGAGATGGAGGAATTGAGGAAACAGATCGATGGTTTATTGGATGCTAGATTCATACGGCCTAGTGTGTCTCCGTGGGGAGCACCTGTGTTGTTTGTAAAGAAGAATGATGGATCTCTGCGATTGTGTATTGATTACAGTAGATTGAACCAAGTGATGGTGAAGAACAAGTACCTTTTGCCTAGGATAGATGATCTGTTTGATCAGTTAAAGGGGGCGCAGTATTTCACGAAGATCGATTTACAGTTAGGGTATCACCAGTTGCGCGTCAGGGATGAGGAAGTGTAGAAGACAGCTTTCAGGACTAGTTTTGGGCACTACGAGTTCCTCGTAATGTCATTTGGACTCACACATGCATCGACCACGTTCATGGATCTGATGAATAGGGTGTTTCGGCCGTACTTGTACCGATTTGTCATCGTATTTATAAATGACATCCTAATATACTCCAAAAGTCGGGAGGAGCACGAGGAACATCTGTGAGCAGTCTTTGACACTCTCAGGAAGAACTAGTTGTTTGCACAATACAAGAAGTGTGACTTTTGGAAAGAAGTCAATTCCTGGGACATGTGGTGTCCAGGGAAGGGATAGCTGTGGACCTTGCTAAGGTAGTCACAGTTGAGGACTGGGAGCAGCCTGGTTCAGTTACTGAAGTGAGAATTTTTCTTGGCCTGACATGTTACTACCGTCTATTCATTAGAGACTTTTCCAAGATAGCTAGACCATTGTCTCAGCTAACTCGGAAGGATCTTAAGTTTGCCTGAAATGAGAAGGCCGAGACAGCTTTCCATGAGCTGAAGGACAAGTTAACATCTGCCCTTGTGCTAGAATTACCGGAGCAAGGGGTCAAGTATACGATATACACTGACGCGTCTCGTATTGGTTTGGGTTGTGTTCTGATGCAGAAGGACAAGGTTATTGCCTATGCATCGCGACAGTTGAGGAAATACGACGAAAACTACCCTACGCATGACCTAGAGTTAGCAGCCTTCATCTTTGCATTAAAGCTCTGAAGACATTACCTCTATGGAGAGGAGTTCGACCTCTTTTGCGACCACAAGAGCCTTAGGTACATATTCACACAGAGGGACCTGAATATGAGACAACAGCAATGGATGGAAACCTTGAAGGACTTCAAGTTCGAGGTCTCCTACCATCTTAGCAAGGCCAACCTTGTGGCAGACGCGTTGAGCCATAAGAAGGTGATAACATTTGTAGCTCCGTTGATGATAGCAGAGTGGGATATGGTAGAGTTTGTGTGATACTTTAAGTAGAAACTTACGGTAGCGGGGTCCTTCGAGAGCATCGCACATATTCATGGTCAGTCGCTTATTGATGACAGGATCATCGTGGCTTAGAGAGACGATGAGCTATTGGCGAAGATGAGAGAGCAGGTTGGTGATAGTGAAGACTAAGAATGGAGAGTTGGAATGGATGAGGGTTTACATTATCATGGCCGCCTATGCATCCCAAACCTTCATGACTTGAGAAGTGAGGTTCTTGAGGCTGCTCATAATTCGAGGATGGCAATGCATCCAAGCAGTGCGAAGATGTACCGAGACATGAAGCGCTTGTACTGGTGGGATAACATGAAGGCCCACATAGTAGATCATGTGTCCCGTTGTCTCACGTGCCAGCAGGTCAAGGAAGAGCATCGACGACCTCCTGGACTGCTTCAGCCCATGCCCATAGCTGAATGGAAATTGATGTTTTATTTAAACAAATCTGATTTAAATGATTTTAAACCCGTAAGTATACGAATTAAATGTAGACACGGTACGTATTATGAGATCGTTCCCACGAGGACTGGTTATTACAATTCAAAATTTACGACTCTTCTTAACTAATCCAACAATGGTTTAACAAACTATTAAGTAAACTATCACAAATCTATAAGAAATAACCGAAAGCAATAAGGAAAATTCAATCAAAGAGAAGATTAGGACTTTTGAATCCACCCCTAATTATCCTGACCCTTATTTTGCCTATTGATTCACCCTAATTCAGATTGATATAAATTTAATAAACAAAGAACACCCTATGTCCTTGATCGGGCACACAGAATGTATAATCCTTTAAAGCATATGGATCACATCTTTCCATCCATGGTCAGGCATGAAGAGATGTAGATTCCTGTTTCTTCCTCTATAGGAAACCTATTCATGGTCAGACACAAGCACCTAGTTAAGATTCCAAACAACATCCATATCTAGACTTTGGTCGAGCTCATAGAATGGAGAAGCATGAAAATTACAGTTAAGCACACTAGAGAAAGAAGCAATCCATCAGATTAAAATAAATTCAACATAGACAAGAGTTATTCAAATTAGGGGCTTCATCTCAGCCCTAACTAAAAGGGCCTAGCTATATGCCCTAGAGGGGGAGGGGGGGGGGGGGGGGGGGGGGGGTGAATAGGACAATGCCAAATAAAACTTAAAACAGCGGAATAATAAAAGAAATAAAGCACAATACTGAATTTAAAGAAATCTCAATAACCTAAAATAAAGAGAATGATACTATATCAGTTCTAAGGACAACCTTACACCAAAAACCAAAGGTTTAAGGTAGGACAACCTTATTTCTAGAACGCCCTTTGTATCACAAGCCAGTGAGGAATAAAAAGTAAGGAAATCAAAATAACTTGCAGAAAATAAATCCTAAGTTATTACAACATTCATCCACACTTGCTTGGAATAAAAAGATTACAACATTCATCCACAAACACAATCCACAAAACAGAATGAATAAAGGAATGGAAGAATAATGCACATCCACAACACAACGATATATAGTGGTTCGCCTGTGTGTACACCAACTGTTATCCAACAGCCACACAGAATGCTAATCCACTCCTAATATCCTCTCACAGGAGATATTAGCATGCACTATCAAAATAGGTTTCACAGGTTCACCTAAAAACTTCACAATTGTGTCTTTGATCTCGAGCTTACACAATCCAAAAACCCTCACAATCTGAGTTTTCTGGCTCTCCTCAGATAACCAATACAATGAGATTTTTCTGAAAAATCTCAAACAAAACTAAAGAAAGTAAATTACACAAATGTAAAATACCTGAATCACCTTTTGAAGTAGCCCGGTAGAACCAATCGGAGTAGAAGTTCGATTCAACATTCAAAGTCCAATACTCACTTTAAGAATGGTTCTAAGTCTAATTGATTTTAAATCAAAAGGGCTAGTTCTATTTGATTTTGAATCCAAGAAGAAGGAATATCAGAAATTCCCCTTTTCTAATGAGATTGGAATGTAGATCAAAATCAAACAAAAAACAAGCTATCAAAAGAAATATTAAATAAGCACAGAGTAGCTTTGTAAGACCCGTATCTTGGTCCGTACCTTTCCGTACACTTCCGCGGTCTTACCGGTCGAATTCCGGCAACTTTCGACCCTTAACCGATATCGACGCGCGACTCTGATTTATGTGCCGACAACCCGAGACCAATACCATAGCGACCGCACCGTCGTTGCGATTCCGATACCGCGACTCGCGTGCCGAGGTGATACCCTGGTCAAGAGATATGGGCCAACGTTCGGTGCGAGAAAACGCCGCGCGTTGCGAAACCCAAGAGAATCTCTACGATGTGTCACATCAATCACATCAATCCCATCAATCAATCACCCATCAATCCATCACATGTCAAGTACACATCACTTTATTCCATTTTCTCAAGCAACCACAAAAGTCTTCACCACCCATACCTCTCCTACACAAAAAGCCACAAAAGTCTTCATCTCCCATACCTCTCTTACACAAAAGCCTCAAAAGTCAAAGATTTCTTACACAAACATCACTCACCACATCCATCCATCACTCTCTCTCTCTCCCTTTACATCACTCTCTCTCTTTCTCTCTTTCTCATTTCAAAAACTCCAAGCAACAAGAGTCCATACGTATGGAATTTCTCCAAAATTCCTAAGCTCCAAGTGGCCCACCTTCCTACCCCAAAATCTCCCATCTCAACCCTCCATTCTTCATCTTAATCATTGAAGTTGAAGCTAAGGTGCCAAGGAGCCCCTAGGAGCGAGAAGATCGGACGGTGGGTGCCTCTATAGGGTAGATTTACTTGTTTTTATGGTGGACCAAGTGAGGCCCACCGATCAATGGTGTGGATCACTTGGGACCCTTATTTGTGGCCGATGGACCACTTGGATCATCATGATCATTCCATGATGGGGCCATTCTCCATGGACCCCATCATGATGTTTATTTCATTTAGAAAGGGTCAACTAGACCGTCCATATCGGTGGGGAATGGATCTCCACCGTTGATTTACATTTTGATGATTCCATGTACAAAGGGGTCCGTTTGTTGTATAGTTTCTTGCAAGGGAGGGCTCATAGTGGCGGAGCCCTCCATCACAAGCCATGTCCCACTCTCCATGTCTCTCTCTCTCTCTTTTATTGCTTTTATTTTATTTTATTTTATTTTTTATGCCATAGGTTTGTGGCCCACTTGAATGGATCCCGCCTTGATGTAATTATTTTTATTAAAGTGGGGCCCACCTTAAACGTTAAACCCATGTCACCCATCATGTGGTGGCCCACTTCATCAGGGCCCACCATTTCAAAAAAAAAAATAATGAACCGTCCAGCGTCTGGGACGCTGGACGTTGTAAAGGAAAGTAGAAAAAGAAAAAGAAGAAAAGAAGTGTTTGGGGTGGTCCCCTCGTATAGGCCCCACCCTGATGTTTATATTCAATCCACGCCATCCACCACTTTTCCTGGGATATTTTAGGCGTTGAACCAAGGAATGAGCTCAATCCAATGATCAGGCGGGCCGTACTAGAGAAAATGGTACTTTTACACTTCCAAGCCTAGTAATGCCCATTTTGTGGTTTCTACACTCCAAATCAGTGCCAGAGATGAGGTTGGTGTGGCCTGTTTGGGCCCTAGAATCAAGTGGGCAGAGTGGATTTCCCATCAGTGGGCCCCACCTTTATTTTTTTAAAAGAACACAAAAAAAAATAAATAAAGAAGGGTGGCAGCAGCGCTGCCACCGTTTGAAGGCAGCAGGTGCTGCCTGCGCACTTTGGGAAGGACGGACGTAAGGGGGGGCCCACGGCCCTGCGTGTGGGCCCCACCATAATGTTTATTTATCATCCGACCTACCCATTAGGTGGGCCACCCCAGTGGTGGGTCCCCCTCCAAAGATGAGACTGATCCAAAACTCAGGTGGCCCACACCACGTGAAATAGTGTGAATTGAATTCTACCGTTGAAAAGCTTTTGGGACCCTCCCTTGATGCAGGTGCATGTCCAGGCCGTCCAGGGCCTGGACGTTACATTTTCTTTAAATTAAATTATATTAATATAGTATATATTGTTATATTTATATACAATATAATATTACATTTTATATCATATGGGTTAGGCCCATTTGGTTTGCAATAGGCCTATGGGCTAGGTCCATTTGTATTACAAAAGGCTTATGGGCTAGGCCCATTTAATTTATGAAATGCTTATGGGCTAGGCCCATTTGATTCATTTAAGGCCTAAGAACTTGGGCCCACTTGATATGTAAAGTCTATGGGCTTAACTTGATATTTAAGGCTTATGGGTTTAGGCCCAATGGATATGATCTAAGGCCATGTGACTAGGCCATTTGATGTACTCAAGGCCCATGAAAGTGAACCCATTTAATTATAAAAAGGGTCCATGGGATTAGGCCCATTGGACTTATTTGAGACCCATGAGTTAGGCCCATTTTATTTGATTAAGGCCTAGGGGTTTAAGCCCATTTGACTCATGATTAGGTCTATGGGTTGAGGCCCACTTGATCTACATGTGGGACCCAATTGGTGTGACCCATTGGTCACATATTAGACTCATGAGACTAAGCCATTTGATGCAAATTCTAGGCCCACAGGTTTTGACCCATTGTAATGCACATAAGACCCATTGGTGTGGCCCATCTATGTGGCCCATCTGATGAATAAAAGGCCCATAAGATATGGCCCATTTGATATATATGTAAGGTCCAATGGGAACAACCTACGGTCCATTGCAATGTGTAAATCCATTACAGGCTAAGTACCAATGTTTAAAAAGATCGTGCCTGGGATGCAATGTTGGTTTGACGTCCACATTGCGAGTGTGATGCTAGTTGGATGTCCACATTACGACTCTCCTTAGGGCCCATTACTAGCCGTACTTGCTGTGTATAGGCCGTCCAGGCCCATCTGCGTTGTAAGAATGGATTATTACTCATTGACATGTTTAGTGTAGTTTCATGACTCATGATCATACGCATCATATGCATGCTTGATATGAGGATTGACTGATCATAGCATATGCCTTCGGGCAGGTTGTTTATGGGCTCCTGGTTAGGCAGTGTTGCCCTACATCAGCACACGATACGTGCAGGATTTGCTGCATGATTGGATAGTGTGAATCATACATATCGCATTTATATGATATGGATATGGTACGCCCTAGTGACATCGGGGTCGTAACTTCCACAGATGTATCGTGGTTGGCAGGATTGGATACCGAAAATCTTGTTTTACATGGGGTACTATAGATATCCCTGGGTGAAAGTCCCTAAACCCTTATGGTACCAAGAGGTTGCTCCAACGTCTAGACCGAGTGGGTAGATGAGCGTTGAGTGCCGATTACCAGACGGTTACGCTCTCCACTGTGTCGTGGTCTGTTGGAAGGGGGTGCGGCCTTACCCGCCCGAGTGTAGGGGGCAATGCTAGGCTGAGTTTGACCAGCTCGAGGAATGGGTTCGCTATCGATGAGTCACGCCCGATATTGGCAGACGGATAGTGAGGTATTTTCCACTTACCTTATTGCGCGCTATGTGGCGGCAATCTAGTTTAGAGTGTACTGGACCCCGGTGATATTCTATATTTTGAGCTGTATTGATGTATGGACATAGATGAGGATCTGTATGCTTTAGTTGCATTACACATCGCATGGCCTTGGGATGGTCGATACCATTCATGTCTTGCATCGCATAAGCCTTGGTACGGCTCATGATATTATAGATCCATCTGCATATTCCACTTTACTTTGACATTGCATGTTCATATTACTACCTTGCGCACACACTTTCACCACCCTCTAAGCTTTCTCTAAGCTTATGCACGACCGTTGCGTGTAGGTGACGTTGGATCGCAGCAGCGCTGAGGCAGGAGCACGTTGCAGAGTGTATTGGAGTTTTTGTTATTTACCATTGTATTTCCCTTTATGCTCATTGTACTTGTAAAGTTTTTGATTATAGTGGAAATGTAATGGAGCTCTTAGTTGTTGTTCGTGGGTTATGCCTTTGGTTATGCTTATTACGAATCAAACTAATATTTAAAATCCTCCTCGTAGCATCCTAGGATCAAAACCTGGCGAATGGGAGCTAGGAGCCGAGAATGGGGTTCTACGGAGGCTGTCTCCGTCGGATTCGGCGATCGAGAATTTTATGAGCCCGGTTTCCGAGTTTGGGGCATGACAAGCTTAAAACAAACACAAACTTATCTCAGAGTATAGCCTAAAGAATGCTTGAATAGAGTTGAATTGAATTGCTAAAACTCTGAAGTTCGTGCTCTATTTATAGCCTAAAAAATCCCGTCTACGACTGGTCGTAGCTTCAAAGATTTTTGCGGGATAAGGATTTGCCGTTCCACGATCGGTCCTTAGTGGTTTACGACCGGTCGTGGGCCACCTACGACTGGTCGTGGGTCACCTACGACTGGTCATAGGACTCCCATTTTAATTGCTGGAGTTTGAGTCGTAGGGCTACGACTGGTCGAAGGATGAGTCGTAGAACTCATAGGACTGGTCGTAGGATGTCCAGGACTGGTTGTAGGACAACTAGAAAGATCCAAAAATCTTCAACAACCTATGATTGGTCCTGAAAAACTTAAGACTGGTCGTAGCAGAGCTAGGACTGGTCTTAGAATAGCCCAAACAAACATATTAAAATATATGAATTATGTATCCAGAATGACTTACAGTAAAGCCTATCCTAAGGTCTATCTAAGGTCAAACAAACCTTAAAAGTGAGATGGACATTGAAAGTCTGTATACTCAGATGACCTTAAAGAGAAGCTTGAGAATTTACGAATCTTGTAGTTGGCCTTCATGAGCTTGATCTTGACTTGACAAAGTCTTCTACTATACTTGAACTTGATTGAATCTTGAACATGCAAACTTGAAGACTTCAATTCTTGAATTCTTCATCCATGACTTGAAAACTTTCTTCATTTAAGTTCTTGTCTTGAAATGCGATGTCTTAAAGTAAAGAATAGTCTCAAACATGAAACACAAGATATACAAGACATAGATATAGGTTTTGGCACCACAAAATTTGACAATCAAAGGGATATGAAATCATAGCACTTACAATCTCCCCCTTTGTCAAATTTGTGACAAAACACATAACAAAGAAGATAATAAGGAATCATGAGCCATAAAATCACAAATTACTCTACTCCCTCTGAGTAATACGAGTACTGCTCATATAAACAGTAAACAACATGAAAACCCCAAGACTCCATATTCTCAATCCCACATATCCTTCTCAATCATTTAATCTAGACAAAACAAATTACTCCCCCTTTCCATACTACTCCCTTTTAGCTTACTACACCGCCTTTTTGTCACAAAATGACAAGGGAAAGTCACAAAAGGAAAGAGAACATAGAGAGTAATAAGCAGATAATGAGAAAGAGATATGAAAGGACAAAGCATATTTCAAAATATAAACATGAAGCATCAAGCCATCATTAATCCAAAATACAATATCCAAAAGAAAAAAAAAGATAATGTTATACAATCCAAAAGATAATGCACCTAATCTGATCCAGAGGAAGGAGCAGGGATAGTTAGATCAATCTGGTGTAAGCCCCTATTGATGCGACGAAGATATTTTTGCATGTACTTAAATTGCATATCATGGGCTATACTTATATTATCAACCTTCTCCTCCAATGCACGAAGGCGTGCATCATAACCAGATGGATCGTAATCAGGATCATTTGGTGAATCAGATTCTATCTCATCAAAAATTTCATCGATATTAACATCTTGTTGAGGAAGATCGCCAGCTTCCCCTTCATTTTCGGCTTCACCACCATCACCACCAACACCACCTTCATCAACTTGACCAGGAAGTAAATCCAACTTCATTTTATTAAGATTGGAATTGTTGAAAATAAGATGATGAATTGGTGCCTCATTAATAGGTTTATCGACAAGCATGTGAGTGGCTAAAACAGTCATAAGATAACCAAATGGAATATCACTATGACCCGGATAGAGATGAAACTAAATAATGAAATAACAAATCAAAGAAGGAAGACAGACCATGGTACCAAAAGCAATAGAATGCAATACACGAACCATGAAAGAGGTCAACTCGGTTTTATTATCGGACCGAGGATACACATTGAAAATGAAGAAACGATGTAACACTCTGTATCTAGGTAACAGATACTTTGAAGGGAGTGCATTCCCTTTGTGTGTCCATTGCGCATCAATTTTGCATAAATCTCTTGTTAACATGCGTTTTTTCGATTCAGATGGTTTGTCGTATAAAGTTTGAATCGGTATACCTTCATCATTAACAAGTATATCCATAATACCTGATATCAAATGACGATCTACTTCAAATTTTCCTTCTCTAGTATCAATTGAAAAAGTTAAATTATCAAGAGAAAATTCTGAGATGCATGCTACCATTGATTGGGCAATGGAATGGTATGCAGGCCCACCCCAAAACAAGCTGTTAGTCCAGCCAACAGAACTAAGGAGAGGGACAATACCATATGAAGCAATGTGATTGAGATCAGCGGTATGCTCAATGATAATATTACGAACATGTAAATCTCGTACATCTTGATAATCATCTTCGGGTGACCGAAGGTGCCATTTTGTTATCGGTGTAGATCTAGATGAAGATGGACCACAGGATGTTTTCTTTTTCCCTCTAGCATCCATATTCAAGAAGATATACAAAGAGCAAGCGAAATGCACAAAAGAAGGGATGAGTTTTCTCTAGATCAGAAAATTGAGAAGAGATCCTTGAAAAACCCAACAAGAGATGAAATCTAGCTACACAATGATCAAATCAAAGCATAGAGAGCATGAATCTTTAAAAAATGATGAAATAGGACTCACCTTAAAGAAAAATAAGAAATCCTATGACTGGTCGAGCCACGACTTATTGTAGGTCGGAGTGGAAATGAAGAAGAAGGAAATTTTCCCCAAATTATATCATGTTCACGAGTACCACGACCGGTCGAGTGCTGTGCACGACCGGTCGTACCACGACTAGTCATGTACATCCACAACCGGTCGAGTATCGACCAAGAATACATTTTTTATGTAAAAAATTAAAATTTAAGCACAAATAGTACTAAATATAGTACACTATGATACATGCAAGCAAGAATATTCAATGTAAAATGCACATACCAAGATCAAATTTCAATTTATTAAACCTTCTTTTGTCGAGCGGTTTAGTAAATATATCAGCAAGTTGATTTTCGGTTGATATATATTCTAAAGAAATAACTTTTTCTTCAACCAACTCACGTATGTAATGATACCTAATGTCAATGTGCTTAGTACGTGAATGCTGGATTGGATTTTTGAAAATATTTATAGCACTGAAATTATCACAATGTAAGATCATTGAATCTTGATTAATTCCATAATCGCTTAGTATGCGTTTCATCCAAATTAATTGAGTACATGCATATCCAGCTGCAATATACTCAGCCTCAGCAGTGGAGAGCGATATTGAGCTTTGCTTCTTGCTAAAGCAAGAAACTAAGCAATTTCCAATGTAAAAACAACCACCACTGGTTGATTTTCTATCATCGATATTACTGGCCCAATCAGCATCGGAATACCCAGCTAATTGAACACTAATATCAAAAGGGTACCATAGACCCAGATTTATAGTACTTGCGACATATCTAATAATCCATTTAACAGCAGTAAGATGTGATTCCTTAGGATTAGACTGATATCTCGCACAAATTCCAATACTTAATGCAATATCAGGTCTACTTACAGTAACATACAACAAACTACCAATCATACTATGATATAGTGTAAGATCTATATCTTTGCCTGTAGAGCCTTTTGAGAGTCTTAACGTTGTACTTATAGGAGTATCAAAGTTCTTACCATTCTCAAATCCAAACCTTTTAACCAAGTTTGAAGCATATTTGGTCTGGGAAATGAAAATTTCATTAGGTTGTTGTTTTACTTGTAACCCTACGAAATAGTTAAGTTTGCCAACCATGCTCATTTCGAACCTTGATTTTATTAACTCTGCAAACTCAATAGACATGTTAGAGAAAGTTGATCCATAAATAATATCATCCACATAAATTTGAACCATCAAAATATCATTGTTATGCTTCTTAACAAAGAGCGTCTTGTCGACACTACCTACTTGAAAGCTATGACTAAGTAAGAATTTAGTCAATTTCTCATACCATGCCCTGGGCACTTATTTTAGACCTTAGAGAGCCTTTTTGAGATGAAGTACATGGTCAGATAACTTGAGTTCTTCAAACCCTGAAGGTTGTTCAACATACACTTCTTCATGTAAATCATCATTCAAGAAGGTGCTCTTTACATCCATCTGATAAATCTTAAATTTTCTAAAGCGTGCGATGGAAATAAAAAGTCTGATTGATTCAAGGCGAGCGACTGGAGCAAAGGTTTCATCGTAATCGATGCCTTTAATCTGAGTGTAACCTTGTACAACTAGTCTAGCCTTGTTTCGAATTATATTTTCAAGCTCATCAGACTTATTTTTAAAGATCCATTTTATTCCAATAATGTGTTTATCTTTAGGTCTAGGAACAAGATACCAGGCATCATTATGAACAAACTTATTAAGTTCATCCTGCATAACAACAATCCAATTTTCATCAGAAAGTGCTTCTTTCACGTTGACCGGTTCTATTTGGGATGTAAAACAAACATAATTACATATGTTCTCAAGTTGTTTGTGAGTACAAACTTCAGTGAGAGGGTTTCCAAGTATTTGATTGGTTGGATGATCTTTGACAGTCCTTGGTTCAGATTCTTTTTGACTTGATGAGGTATCTTGATTGTCGATAATAAGAGCTTCATCATCATCTGAACTCGGAGCTGGTGTATTCAAATGATCATCAATGACCATATTGATGAACTCTTGAATCACACCAGTTCTCTTATTTAAAACCCTATAAGCTCGACTGTTCAAAGAATAACCAAGAAAAATACCTTCATCACTTTTCGCATCAAACTTTTTCAAATTTTCACGATCACGTAAAATATAACACTTGCTGCCAAAAACCTGAAAGTATTTGACAGTAGGTTTCTTTTCAAACCATAATTCATAAGCAGTCTTATTATCAGATTTACTGGTATAAACCCGATTAATAATATAACATGCGGTATTAACTACTTCAGCCCAAAGATTTCTAGAGAGCTTCATGCTATTCAACATAACATTAGCCATATCCTGAAGCACTCTGTTTTTTCTTTCAACTATTCCATTTTGTTGTGGTGTTTTGGGCTCAGAGAATTCATGTGATATTCCTTGATCGATACAGAATTTCTCAAAACTACTGTTTTCAAATTCGGATCCATGATCATTACGGATCTTACTAACATGAGAACCTTTCTCATTTTGGATTCGTTTGATGACTTTTTTCACTTCATCCAGGGTTTCAGTTTTTTCTTTTAAGAACGATACCCAAGTGATTCTGGTATAGTCATCTACAATAACCAAGATGTATTTTTTACCTCCTCGACTCTCCAATCTGGTTGGTCCAATAAGATCCATATGGAGAAGCTCGAGTGGTCTAGATGTGGTATTGGAGTTCACTTTCTTGTGAGAGCTCCTAGTCTGTTTGCCCAACTGACATTCACCACATATTTTGTCTACTTTTTACAATTTGGGTAGACCTCTAATTAGTTCTCTTTTGCTCAATCTAAATAAGTTCCGATAGTGTACATATCCAAAGCGTTTATGCCATAATTCAGTCTCATCGGTATGGACCATGTAACATGATTGAGTAGATGAGCTTGCATCACTAACGATGTAGCAGTTTTTAGAAGTTCTGCAACCAGTTAATATAACAGAACCTTTTTTATTAAGTATCTCACAACCTTGATTAGAAACTTCACACTATGGTTGTTATCGCATATCTGAAAAATGCTTAATAGGTTGTGTTTTAAGCCCTTAACATGTAAAACATTCTTAAATAAGGGAAGGTTATAAAGCTGAACCGTACCTTAGCCAATGATCTTGCAATTGCTTCCATCACCAAATGTGACTGACCCGTCAGTCATATCTTTTAGATCGGTGAATAAAGCTTTGTCACCTATCATATGCCTGGAGCAACCACTATCTAGGTACCACTTGGAATGGCTTGTAGCTTTGAAAGCAGTGTGGCAACCAAGCAGTCAACTTTAGGAACCCATTTCAGAACTGTTTTGGGTTTAAAGTATAGATGGTCTTTTTCTATTTTTTGTTATAGGAGAGACTTATAGAGTTAGACTTTAATAGCTCCTTGAGTAGATCAATTTTTTTTTCAGCCAATGGATTTCAATTTTGAAAATTAAAGTTGACATGGCTACTTTTAGGTTTTTGAAAAGTCCTTGAATTTTTAGAAAAACCTTGATAAGTATTATTTTCTTTTGAGATTAAAGACTCTCCTTTTACAAATTTAGGAGCAATGTTCTTTTGTTTAGGAGATGTATTCTTATCATAGCCCAACCCGGATCGATCGCCACATTTTCTTGATCCGAACAATAGTTTTTCCAATTTAGGATCACCTTGGGCATATCTCCATGTGTCTTTCAAACTCAGAAGAGAAGCTACCTCATTTTTGAGTTTCTCATTTTCGAATCTCAAATCTTCAATTTTGGAGGTTTTGATATCTAAATCATATTTGATTTTTTCAAAAGAATCGGAAATATGAGACTTTTCTAAAACAAGAGACTCATAATCTTCCTTAAGCTTAAAAATTTTTTCTTTTTGTAATTTAAGCTTGACGGCAATTTTACAACTCTCCTTATAAAGGGCATTATAAGCATCCTGAAGGTCATCTTCATTATCGCAATCACTATTCAGATTTTCTTCACTAGATATATCATCATTATCTGAAAAGGTGATCTTGGCTAGAGTCATAAGGGCTTTAACATCTTCGCCCGACTCGGTTTCAGAATATTCTGATTTAGAAGAGGATTCGGAATCAGACGATTCATCCCAAGTAGCCATCATGCTTTTCTTTTTTGATTTGTCCTTTTTAAGACATTTGTTAGCTAAGTGCCCATACTCTTGACAGTTGTAACATTGACTATCTTTCAAGGATTTTCGAGTTCTAGGTTTAGATCATCTCTTATCATTTGACTTTTGAAAATTAACTTTTTTCTTATTTTTGAAAATTTTGTTAAACTTTTTTACTAAAAGAGCCATATCATCTTCATAATTTTCTAAATTCGAAGTGCTCTCTTGTGAAATTTTTAGATGATTTGAGAGCAATTGATTTTCCTTTAGGAGCTTTAAAGGATAACTCATAGGTTTAAAGTGAACCAACTAGTTCCTCAACCCTCATGGTATCCGTATCACGAAGTTCCTAAATCGCGGTCACTTTAGAATTGAACCGTTCAGGAAGTGAGCGTAGTATCTTTGCGCACACTTTACTTTCTGGGATTCTATCACCAAGACCCCACATAGAGTTCACAATGTCATTCAATCTAGTATAGAAGTCTATAAACATCTCATTCTCCTCCATATGAATTTCTTTAAATTTAGTTGTGAGGAGTTGGACTTTAGATTTCTTGACAATAGATGTACCTTCGTGTGTCATTTCTAATACATCCCATGCTTGTTTTTCATTTTCACAAGAGATGATTCTTTTGAATTCATCTGGTGATAATGCACAAGTAATTGCATTTAGTGCTTTTGCATTGGCACTACTTTCACTTTTCTGAAGTGTGGTCCAAAGAGAATAAGCCGTTACTTTCATTGATTTTGAACCATCGTCATTAGTTACTTCAGTGATAGGAGGGTTCCATTCATTTACTGTGGCCAGCCACATACTTTTATCCAAGGATTTGAGGAAGATCCTCATCCTGGCTTTCCAATAGGCATAGTTTGTGCCATTAAAGGGTGGTGGCCTAGTGACTGATAGGCTATCAAAATTTGACATCTTAATATAGCTTAGATCATTAGCTCAGGAAATAAATCCAATAAATAAACAATAAGCACGAGCTATTAGGCTCTGATACCACTTGAAAGGGCCTAGCTATATGCCCTAGAGAGGGGGGGGGGGGGGGGAGGGTGAATAGGGCAATGCCAAATAAAACTTATAACAGCGGAATAATAAAAGAAATAAAGTACAATGCTGAATTTAAAGAAATCTCAATAGCCTAAAATAAAGAGAATGATACTATATCAGTTCTAAGGAAAACCTTATTTCTAGAACGTCCTTTGTATCACAAGCCAGTGAGGAATAAAAAGCAAGGAAATCAAAATAATTAGCAGAAAATAAATCCTAAGTTATTACAACATTCATCCACACTTGCTTGGAATAAAAAGATTACAACATTCATCCACAAACACAATCCACAAAACAGAATGAATAAAGGAATGAAAGAATAATGCACATCCACAACACAACGATATATAGTGGTTCGCCTGTGTGTACACCAACTGTTATCCAACAGCCACACAGAATGCTACTCCACTCCTAATATCCTCACACAGGGGATATTAGCATGCACTATCAAAATAGGTTTCACAGGTTCACCTAAAACCTTCACAATTGTGTCTTTGATCTCGGGCTTACACAATCCAAAAACCCTCACAATCTGAGTTTTCTAGCTCTCCTCAGATAACCAATACAATGAGATTTTTCTGACAAATCTCAAACAAAATCAAAGAAAGTAAATTACACAAATGTAAAATACTTGAATCACCTTTTGAAGTAGCCCGGTAGAACCAATCGGAGTAGAAGTTCGATTCAACGTTTAAAGTCCAATACTCACTTTAAGAATGGTTCTAAGTCTAATTGATTTTAAATCGAAAGGGCTAGTTCTATTTGATTTTGAATCCAAGAAGAAGGAATATCAGAAATTCCCCTTTTCTAATGAGATTGGAATGTAGATCAAAATTAAATAAAAAACAAGCTATCAAAAGAAATATTAAATAAGCACAGAGTAGCTTAAAACAAACACAAACTTATCTCAGAGTATAGCCTAAAGAATACTTGAAAAGAGTTGAATTGAATTGCTAAAACTCTGAAGTTCCTGGTCTATTTATAGCCTAAAAAATCCCGTCTAAGACTGGTCTTAGGATCCTAGGACTGGTCGTAGCTTCAAAGATTTTCACGGGATAAGGATTTGTTGTTCCACGACCGGTCTTGTGTGGTCTATGATCGGTCGTGGGCCACCTACGACTGGTCGTGGGTCACCTACGACCGGTCATAGGACCCCCAGTTTAGTTGCTGGAGTTTGAGTCATATGGCTATGACTGGTCGAAGGATGAGCCGTAGAACTCATAGGACTGGTCGTAAGATGTCCAGGTGTAACATCCCGAAAATCGGGGTCGAGTAAAAACTCCACTCCCGAGTTCCAAAACATCACTTATGCAACATAAATGTGTATGATTGAATGTTGTATGTGTTAACGTATTAACATGAGTGAGATTAATCCAAAACATCATATCATACTCCAGGGACCGTTAAATTAGCAAGCGAAAGACTGTGCTAGTATGTATAACATATATAAACTGTTGTATGTTTCCAGAGTGTGAACATGTTACTAGGTTATATACATACATGTATACTTCAAAAGTAAACAAAAAGAATATACATGAGTGCTCTAAAAATATAAAATGACAAGTGTCAAGGCATCTAATCCACCTCCCTATAATCCCGTCAATCAGAACAAGCATAAAGGAGGGATCCTCCTCCTCATCATCAAGTCCAGCTCCGCTTCTCAAGTAGCGCCATCATCTGCAACCAAAATAGGGACTGGTGGGTGTCCGAAAACACCATCCCGTAACGTGGGAGTGAGTGATTAACTCAGTGGAATAATAGAGCAGAGATTAGCATGTTATCAAATCAATCATACGATAATAGTAAAGCAATAAATCAAACATTCCTAATACTGTTGTTAATGCAATATGACATGACATGATGGATACCCTCACCGACGATCTCCCTCATACGGCACTATCTTATGCCCGCGGCATGCTTTCTTCCCACAGTGCTCCACATCTTCCAGACACATGCAATGTGATGGTGATATGATTACCAAGTTATTATTAGTCCTTTTCATACAGCAGGATTGGGAAACTAAGGTACCTTGCTTATATCAATCCCAACACAGATCCTGTCTAGGGTCGTCACTCCTAGTAATCACATACGAGGTTATATTTTGTAGGTCACTGCAAGGGCTGCCAGGGCTGTTGCTCGCACTCGTTGCACCGCTCCCCCATCACCTTATCAATACAAGCCTACTGTACTCTCATTGCTACGGAAGGGTCGTCGCCTCCTGTAGACTCAGAATACGCTCGCGGTCACTACAAAGGGTTCGTCGCCTGATCAGTGTAGGCCGACAGCTAGAATATAGTGTCCCATACCACCATAATCTGCTCATGCTCCTTCACGCGACCCTAGATGCGTTACGGACTCGACCGAAACGATCGACTCAAGTAAACTTCGCCTATTGGCGAAACTGGAGTCCTACGAGTGTTTCTAGATCCTACTCGCACCCACCTAAGTCAAAGGAGCGACAGCGTATGTTGCGTGTCCATAACTCAGGCCCGGTTTAATCCAAATCATGCTCTGATACCATCTATAACATCTCAAAAATCGGGGGTCGAGTAAAAACTCCACTCCCGAGTTTCAGAACATCACTTATGCAACATAAATGCGTATGATTGAATGTTGTCTGTGTTAATGTATTAAACATGAGTGAGATTAATCCAAAACATCATATAATACTCCAGAGACCGTTAAATTAGCAAGTGGAAGACTGTGCTAGTATGTATAACATATATAAACTGTTGTATGTCTCCAGAGTGTGAACATGTTACCAGGTTATATACATACATGTATACTCTAAAAGTAAACAAAAAGAATATACATGAGTACTCTAAAAATATAAAATGACAAGTGTCAAGGCATCTAATCAACCTCCCTGTAATCCCGTCAATCAGAACGTGCATAAAGGAGGGTTCGTCCTCATCATCATCAAGTCCATCTCCGCTTCTCAAGCAGCGCCATCATCTGCAACCAAAATAGGGACTGGTGGGTGTTCGAAAACACCATCCCGTAATGTGGGAGTGAGTGATCAACTCAGTGGAATAATAGAGCAGAGATTAGCATGTTATCAAATCAATCATGCGATAATAGTAAAGCAATAAATCAAACATTCATAATACTGTTGTTAATGCAATATGACATGACATGATGGATGCCCTCACCGATGATCTCCCTCATACGGCACCATCTTACGCCCGTGGCATGCTTTCTTCCCACAGTGCTCCACATCTTCCAGGCACATGCAATGTGATGGTGATATGATTACCGAGTTATTATTAGTCCTTTTCATACAGCAGGATTGGGAAACTAAGGTACCTTGCTTATATCAATCCCAACACAGATCCTGTCTAGGGTCGTCACTCCTAGTAATCACATACGAGGTTATATTTTGTAGGTCGCTGCAAGGGCTGTCAGGGCTGTTGCTCGCACTCGTTGCACCGTTCCCCCATCACCTTATCAATACAGGTCTACTGTACTCTCATTGCTACGGAAGGGTCGTCGCCTCCCGTAGACTCAGAATACGCTCGCGGTCACTATAAAGGGCTCGTCACCTGATCAGTGTAGGCCGACAACTAGAATATAGTGTCCCATACCACCATAATCTGCTCACGAGTCAATGTGCTCACTAGTCACTACGGGGAGGTTTGTGGCCTCAGCGTAGGCCGACAGCTCGACCACGGTGTCCCATACCACCATGCCCGGCTCATGAGTCTTTGTGGATCAAGGTACCATGGTTGACAGGGTTTCCAATGGTAAGTTCAGTACCCTAGGTTCAAGCAGTTATGACACATACATGGTGAATATACAATGGCCAGTCGGGTTACTTGACGGGCTTAACTAGTACGAGCGCATCTCAAGCTGAACGACATGAAGTGCATGAAACACTTCGTGTGGCCTAACCACTACCGCCAACCCAAAACATGACTCGCGTTCATCGACGCGTCCTTCATGGTAAAGATAAGCTAACCACGAATTTACTCGGTTACCGACTGCCTAGACTAGGTATAGTCCCAAACATTTGTGAATCCACTTCTTCAATCATATAAAAGTAATGGAAATGCATTACAACAATGTGAGCATGTTAACACATATTATGACATATAACTTAAGTAAATCATCTAACACATGCATCTCGTACATATAATGAAATCATACATATAGCCACCATGAAGGAAATCATTTACATCAGCATATTATTTGAGAATTCAATCTCAAACAAATTCACAACACCATTTACTTCAATACATACTAATACAAACATTTATACAAACACTTAGTCTACACACTTAAGTCTACATAGTGTATGTCGACTCAAAGTGCGCATTTGGGCGAATCTCTTTGCCAAACTGATTATGCACGCATTCCTAATATCCTAAGGCGATAAAAAGTCATGTCAACCGTTTCAGCAAAATATGGATGTATACAGTATTTCCTACAAATGACTAAAATGCCCTAAATCTCATATTTTTCATCTGCTTACGAAACAGGAAATGGACAGCATGTTGTACATGTCAAATGGCGTTGCCGTCAATAATCTACTATTAAACGACATTGAAAGCATTGAAAATAGCCAATCAAAGCGTCTAAAATCCACACCTTTCACTTTAGATGTGTATCGTTCTGACTGGAGCATATATGCTTCGTCTACGGCGATCAGGCGACCTAATATACAAGCTACATAAGCTACACCGCTAATGGAATTGAAAGAATGCTAAATTAGAAAATGGTTAGGATTTTCCTTACGTAGAAATGCGACGGAATCACCAGGAAAGTGATTGGGATACGTTGCTTAAGCACATGTAACAGCTGGTGCAGGTGGCAGGAAGATCCCTCCCACACTCTCTCACAATCTCTCACTTTTTCTCTCACTCTGCTAGGGTTTCTAGCAAATTCGGATGGGTGAGAGAAGTGAGGGTTTAAACCCCTTTTATAAGCTTAAAACTTCCCAAATTAGGCTTGAGAACAATGTTTACTTGAGGTCTAACCAAATTGGGGTTGTTCTGGTCTAAAAGAGCATTTCTGGAGGTCCCCTAGCCGAACGCGGTCGGACTTAAGCTCATGCATACTGGATCTAGCACACATCAAGTTTTCAGGCCGGTAGAGTTCCTAAATCGCACGTGGCAGTCCAGTTTCAGTTCAGCGGTCATCGCACCTAGATCAGGTCTACAAGTCTCATGATATGAAAGAGAAAATTTTCCTGATCCGAGGGTGTAATTTGGTTGAATTCTGATGGTCAGAATACTTAATAATAACGCATCAAGTCACGTGCCAGATTTGAATTAAAATTTTTAAATCTAACCCTATTCTCACTCTCTTCACTCCAGGCTCAATGAAATAGCCTCTGAACGTCGGTTGGCCTTGATTTTCGAAACGATTGTCAAGTCCAGCCAAGCGGTCATAACGGTCTAAGATTGTAGGTATCGGACTTTCGACGCGCAGTTTAGATCCAATACAAAGTTTCAAAGTGTTCCTGAGAGCAAACGGGTTTAGAGTTTGATCCAAGGTTTTAGGATATTATAGCACCATTGGTTCTACAAGTTTTGGGTCTTGTAGAATGTATTTAAAGCAGTCAGGGAAAATTTCACAGCTACTCCAGCGTAGCGCTAGCTAACTTATGCTTAGTTTCTAAAGGAATTAATCCTAAGTGATTTCTTTGGCTATGGAATTGGGTTCTGAACGATTTTCCAGGTGTTTTAGTTGACCCATTGCCTAAGGACGTCTAACCCCAGGTTGGCAAAAATCTGGGGTGTTACTCCAGGACTGGTCGTAGGATAACCAGAAAGATCTGAAAATCTTCAATAATATAGGACTGGTCCTGAAAAACTTAAGACTGGTCGTAGCAGAGCTAGGATTGGTCTTGAAGTCCCTAAGACTGGTCTTAGAACAGCCCAAACAAGCATATTAAAATATATGAATTATGTATCCAGAATGACCTACAGTAAAGCCCATCCTAAGGTCAATCTAAGGTTAAACAAACCTTAAAAGTGAGATGGACGTTGAAAGTCTGTATACTCAGATGACTTAAAGAGAAGCTTGAGAATTTACGAATCTTGTAGTAGGCCTTCATGAGCTTGATCTTGACTTGACAAAGTCTTCTACTATACTTGAACTTGATTGAATCTTGAACATGCAAACTCGAAGACTTTAATTCTTGAATTCTTCATCCATGACTTGAAAACTTTCTTCATTTAAGTTCTTGTCTTGAAATGCAATGTCTTAAAGTAAAGAATAGTCTCAAACATGAAACACAAGATATACAAGACATAGATATAGGTTTTGGCACCACAAAATTTGACAACCAAAGGGATATGAAATCATAGCACTTACACTAACTATAAGATTACCAATCCATAATTTCAAATAAAAAGAAGAAAAAATAAGATTTAAACGCTAGGAACATCTCCCTTCTTCCTTCCTCTCTCTCTCCTCTTTCTTCTCTTTCTCCTCTCCTTGGCTCTCCCCAGGCTCTAACTCAAGTCGGTGGACAGGTGAAGTCAGTTTCGTAGCAGCAGCTGCGTAATTCGTTTACGTAGCTTCATTCGAGGCCTTCAAACTCTCTAGTTCCTTGCATGTTGTCCAGAAAATCAACGTCCCTTGGAAGTATTTTGGCTGGCCTACACGATGAACGATCCGGATTATCCATCCAATCAACACCATGATCGTACAATCATCCATAAAAATTGGGTAGCGGTCGGATGCGGAAACAAGGATCGCGCTGATTGATTTGTGGGGCACAAGATCAGTGTTGATAGTGAAATCCAATCCGTCCATGAGATGCACCTCAAAATTTCAATCAGAAATGGGTGATTTGGATTGCTTTTTGTGCGGTCCACCTGATTAATCTTATGGCTGTCAATCCTGCATTTGAGACGGTTAAAAACTGATATCTGTTATCATTTGAAATACTGCCACCTAGGTGATGGTAATATGTACAGTGGAATTCTACTGGACGGCTTAGATTGTCCATATGGATAAAGGGTAGGCCCCACAACAACGAGCATCTGCGTACGTGACACTGTTTAAAGAAAATGAAAATTTTTATTTTGCATAAGACGTCGGTCAACACCGACTTTGACCTCATGGTGCGATCTAGTGCACATCGAGTACACTAGTGTGTTGTGCACTCTCAACTTCGGTGGGGTCCATGGTGATGGATATCAGAAATCCATTCCGTCCATCCCTTTTATTATATGTTTTTAACACTTAGGACAAAATTTTAGGTATATCCAGATAGCAGGTGGGCCCCACTTAAGGAATTAAGGGGCTGATTTGTCCGTTGGGCCACTTTTTGAGATATCCAATGGCTGAAATTTTACGTGTACAATTAATTTATGATCCTCAGGCCGGATGTAAAGTTTCGAGTCAATCGGATGGCAAGAACCCTGTGATCTTGCATTCTGGACCAATTTCGGGCCCATTTAATGCAAACGGCTCAATTTTCTCGGATCCCTAGCGTGTAAATTCTTCAATATTGGCCCTCTGGAGTCCGTCCCTTGCTCTGATAACTTTGGAGCATCAAATCCATGCTTTTAATACTCTTTTTCAGTCCAAACTCCTTATTACATCTTCTAACAAAAACATGATTAAAATGTGACATTAAGCATTATCATGTAAGTAAAATCAGGCAATAACTAGGGTCTGATTTGCAATATTCGGCCCTCATCAGAAATGGGATTTCATTTCTATGGATTTCATCTTAGGGCTACCAAAGACGAGGAAGGGATATGACTCCATCTGAGTGATTGTGGATTGGTTGACGAAATTGGCCCATTTTCTCCCGATTAGAGTTTCAAACTCAGCAGACGAGTTGGCCAGTTGTACATCAAGGAGATTTTATGTCTGCATGGGGTTCCTATGGAGATCGTGTCGGATAGAGAGACTCGATTTAGATATATCTTCTGGACTCATATCCAGTAAGCAATGGGTGTGAAACTGAAGTTCAGTATTGTGGTCCACCCACAGACTGATGGGCAGACGGAGCAGGTGAATTAGGTGTTAGAGGACATGCTGTGAGCTTGTGTGATTGATTTTAAGGACAGTTGGGATGATTGTCTTCCTTATGTAGAGTTCACTTATAACAATAGTTTTTAGGCGAGTATTGGCATGACTCCCTATGAGGCCTTGTATGGGTGTCCCTGTCGAGCACCACACTGCTGGGCAGAGGTTGGCGAGAAGAGCCTGATTGGCCCAAAGTTAGTTCAGGTGACCTTAAAGAAGATCGACATTATCAGGCATCGACTTCTAGCAGCACAGAGCAGATAGAAGCTAGAGTTCAAGGTTGGGGACCATGTATTCCTGAAGGTTTCCCCGATGACGAGAGTCCTCCGGTTTGGAAAGAAAGGAAAGCTCATGCCGAGATTCATTGGCCTATTCCAGATACTAGATTGAGTGGGTGTGGTAGCATACCACCTTACTTTGCCTATACCACTCAGAGGCGTGCGCAACGTATTTCATGTATCAATGTTGAAGAAATACGTTTCCGATCATTCCCACATTATTAGGTGGGAGTAGGTACAGTTGAGTGAAGATGTGACTTATGTACTGCGACTGATGCGTATTCTAGATAGGAAGGAGCAGGTGTTGTGCAGTAAAGTGATTCCACTTGTGAAGGTTCTGTGGATAGAGGCTACTTGGGAAACAGAAGCCGATGTCCGATGTAAGACCCGTATCTTGGTCCGTACCTTTCCGTACACTTCCGCGGTCTTACCGGTCGAATTTCGGTAACTTTCGACCCTTAAACGATATCGACGCGCGACCCTGATTCACGTACCGACAACCCGAGTCGACTCAACCCGAGACCAATACCATAGCGACAGCAACGTCGCCGCGGTTCCGATACCGCGACTCGCGCGCTGAGGCGATACTCTGGTCAAGAGTTATGGGCCAACGTTCGGTGCAAGAAAACGCCGCGCGTTGCAAAAACCAAGGAAATCTCTACGATGTGTCACATCAATCACATCAATCCCATCAATCAATCATCCATCAAGCCATCACATGTCAAGTACACATCACTCTCACCCATTTTCCCAAGCAACCACAAAAGTCTTCCTAACCCATACCTCTCTTACACAAAAAGCCACCAAAGTCTTCATCACCCATACCTCCCTTACACAAAAGCCTCAAAAGTCAAGCTTTTCTTACACAACCATCACTCACCCATCCATCCATCACTCTCTCTCTCTCCCTTTACATCACTCTCTCTCTTTCTCTCTTTCTCATTTCAAAATTCCAAGCAGCAAAGAGACTCCATACGTATGAAATTTCTCCAAATTCTTAAGCTCCAAGTGGCCCACCTTCCTACCCCAAAATCTTCCATCTCAACCCTCCATTCTTCATCTTAACCATTGAAGTTGAAGACAAGGTGCCAAGGAACCCCTAAGAGCGAGAAGATCGGACGGTGGGTGCCTCTATAGGGTAGATTTATTTATTTTTATGGAGGACCAAGTGAGGCCCACCGATCAATGGTGTGGATCTCACTTGGGACCCTAATACGTGGCCGATGGACCACTGGGATCATCATGATCATTCCATGATGGGGCCATTCTCCATGGACCCCATCATGATGTTTATTTTCATTTAGAAAGGTCATCTAAACCGTCCATATCAGTGGAGAATGGATCTCCACCGTTGATTTACATTTTCAATGGTCCCATGTGCAAGGGATCCATTTATTGTATAATTTTCTTGTAAGGGAGGGCCCATAATGACGGGGTCCCTCCATCACAAGCCGTGTCCCACTCTCCATGTCTCTCTTTCTTTTATTTCTTTTATTTTATTTTATTTTATTTTATTTTACTTTATTTCATGCAAGGGTTGTGTGGCCCACTTGAATGGACCTCACCTTGAGGTATTTATTTTGTCCAAAAGTCCTTCAAGTGGGGCCCACCTTGCATGTTGTACACCCATCATCCATTAGTGGTGGCCCACTTCAAAAAAGCCCACCACCATGTACATTTTACAGGTGGCTCACCGTCCAGCGTCTGGGACGCTGGACGTCCCTGCATGAAAACAAAAAAAAAAAAAAGAGAAAAAGAGAAAAAGGAAAGAAAGAGGGGTTTTGGTGGGCCGGTCCATGCAGGCCTCACCTTGATGCATTTGTTCCACCCATGCCGTCCATCCTTTTTCTCAGATTCATTTAGGCGTTGAGCCAAAAGGTGAGTCTGATCTGATTAACAGGCGGGCCGTACCATAGAAAATGGTATTTCTAACCTTTTAAAGGCTTTTAAGGCCCATTTTATTGTTCCATACGCTGAAAAATGTCCAACCTTGGAGTCTTTAGGTTTGTTTTGGGCTACTGAACATAATGGGCGGAGTGGATCTATGAAATGTGGGTCACATGCGCGAAAAATCCTGAAAATCAAGATTTTCCCAAACTTTGTTAAACAAGAGGCTTTGCCTCTCTCTGACATTGGCAGCGACGTGCAGCAGGCGCTGCACGTCGGGCGGGCGGGCAGCGTGCAGCCACCCACGGCTGCTACCGTGGGCCCCACACGATGTATATGTTTTATCTACACCGTCCATTAGGTGAGTCCCCTTCTCAGGTGGGCCCCCTCCAAATTTCAGGTCGATCCAAACCTCAGGTGGGCCACATCACATGAAACAGTGAGATTGAGCATCTACCTTTAAAATTTTTCTGGGGCCCACAAAAGTTTTGAACCAAGTTGAAATTTGTATTTTTCCTCCAACCGGGTCTGTTTGACCATATCAACGGGTTGGATGCCAAGTAAATTTTACAGTGGGCCCCACATGGGAGCCACCATGATATATATATATATATATATATATATATATATATATATATATATATATATATATATATATATATATATATATATATACATATATATATATATTATTTTTTTTGGGCCACCGTCCAGTGGACGGTGGCGCTCACCTTGATGTAAATTTTCTCCACCGTCCAGCGGACGGTGGGCCCTCCCTTGATGCAGGCGCATGTCCAGGCCGTCCAGAGCCTGGACGTTTCATTTTTTCTTTAAATTTAATTATATTAACATAGTATATCTTGTTATATTAATATATAATATAATATTACATTTTATATCATATGGGTTTGGCCCATTTGGTTTGCAATAGGCCTATGGGCTAGGTCCATTTGTATTACAAAAGGCCTATGGGCTAGTCCCATTTAAATTATGAAATGCTTATGGGCTAGGCCCATTTGATTCATTTTAGGCCCAAGAACTTGGGCCCACTTGATATGTAAAGCCTATGGGCTTAACTTGATATTTAAGGCCTATGGTTTTAGGCCCAATGGATATGATCTAAGGCCATGTGACTAGGCCATTTGATGTACTTCTAGGCCCATAAAATTGGACCTATTTGTTGCATTCTTAAAGCCCATGGAAGTGGACTCATTTGTTATATTGTAAGACCCATGGGACTACACCCATTTGATTAAGAAAGGGTCCATGGGATTAGGCCCACTTTGATATGCATGCAAGCTCATGGATTAGGCCCATTAGAATTGTTTAAGGCCTAGGGATTTAGGCCCATTCGACTCATATAAGGCCTCTGGGTTGAGGCCCAGTTAATATACATTTGGGGGCCCAATTGGTGTGGCCCATTTGATACATATTAGACTCATGTGACTAGGTCCAATTGATGCAATCCAAGGCCCACGAGTTTGACCCATTGCAATGCACATAAGACCCATTGGTGTGGCCCATTTTTGTGGCCCATCTGATGAATAAAAGGCCCATAAGCTATGGCCCATTTGATATATATGTAAGGCCCAATGGGAGGAACCTAAGGTCCATTGCAATGTGTAAACCCAATACCGATCATGTAGCGGTGTTTAAGAAGATCGTACCTGGGAGGCAGTGTCGGTTTGACGTCCACATTGCGAGTGTAATGTTGGTTGGATGTCCACATTACGACTCTCCTTAGGGTCCATTACTGGGCCGTACTTATTATGTATATGCCGTCCAGGTCCATCTGCATTGTGAGATAGTTCATTTTATTACATCATGTTTAGTACAGTTTCATGACTCATGATCATACGCATCATATGTATGCTTGACGTGAGAATTGTCTGATCATAGCATTTGCCTTCGAGCAGGTTGTTTATGGGCTCTCGGTTAGGCGGTGTTGCCCTACATGAGCGCACGATATGCGCAGGATTTGTTGCATGACTGGATAGCGTGAATCATGCATTTCACATTTGTGTGACATAGTTATTGTACGCCCTAGCGACATCAGGGCCGTAGCCTCCATAGACGCATCGTGGTTGGCAGGATTGGATACCGAAAATCTTGTTCTACATGGGGTACTATAGATATCCCTGGGTGAAAGTCCCTAAACCCTTATGGTACCAAGAGGTTGCTCCAACGTCTAGACCGAGTGGGTAGATGAGCACTGAGTGCCGAATACCAGTTGGCTGTGCTCTCCACTGTGTCGTGGTCGGTTGGAAGGGGGTGCGGCCTTACCCGTCCGAGTGTAGGGGGCAATGCTAGGCTGAGTTTGACCAGCTCGAGAAATGGGTCCGCTATCGACGAGTCACGCCCGATATTGGCAGACGGATAGTGTGGTCTCTTCCACTTACCTTATTGCACGCGATGTGGCGGCAATTTGGTTTAGAGTGTACTAGACCCCGGTGATATTCTATACTTTGATCTGTATTGATGTGTGGACATAGATGAGGACCTGTATGCTTGAGTTGCATTATACATTGTATGGCCTTGGGATGGCCGATATCATTCATGTCTTGCATCGCATAAGCCTTGGTACGACTCATGATATTATGGTTTCATCTGCATATTCTGCATTACTCTGACATTGCATTCATATTCTACCTTGTGCACACACTTTCACCACCCTTTAAGCTTTCTGTAAGCTTATGCACGACCGTTGTGTGCAGGTGACGTTGGATCGCAGCAGCGCTGAGGCAGGAGCACGTTGCTGATCATTTGGAGTTCTTTTGTTATTTACCATTGTATTTCCCTTTATACTTATTGTACTTGTAAAGTTTTTGATCATAGTGGAAATGTAATGGAGTTCTTGGTTGTTGCTTGTGGGTTATGCCTTTGGTTATGCTTATTACGAATCAAACTGACATTGAAAATCCTCCTCGTAGCATCATAGGATCGGAACCTGGCGAATGGGAGCTAGGAGCCAAGAATGGGGTTCTACGGAGGCTGTCGGCGCTGGATTCGGTGATTGGGAATTTTGTGAGCCCGGTTCTGAGTTTGGGGCGTGACATCTGAAAGAACTACTCTCAGATTCTTGAGGAGTACAAAAAGGTACTAATTTTGAGGATGAAATTTTTCTTTAAGGGGGGTTGATTGTAGCTCTCGAAAAAATCTGTACAAAGACCCGAGTACTACCTCAGGCAGAAATCACTAAGGACCAAATCCTTTAGAAATTAGATGAGAATTAACTAAGTGCTAAACTAGATTATCTGTGAAATTAGCTCTAACCGCTTTAACTATGAACTACAAGACACAAAACTAGTAGAATCGCTAACGCTATATTTCCTAAAACCTAGGATCCATCTCAAAACCCAGTTGCTCTCGGGAGCATCAGAAAACTCCGTATCGGACCTGGATTGCGCGTCGAAAGTCCAATTACCTCAAAACTATACGATTATGACTGCCTTGCTGGACTTGACAACCATCTCAAAAATCAAGTCCTAAAGGTATCCAGAAACGCACAACTTGAACCTGGAGTGAAGTGTGTGAGAAACGCTAATATCTTTAGGAAATGAACTGAAACTTAAGTGAATTGAGTCATTCGCTTGCAGGCCAAATTTAAGGATTCAGACCATCAGATTCTGACCCAATTACACCCTCAGATCAGGAAAAATTTTCAACACATGTCAGTGTACTTATAACCCTGATCGAATATCGGCGATCATTGAATTGAAACAGGATCCCCACGGCCGATCCACTGATTTGATCCTGCTGAGATCTTAACCTGACCTAGATCCAATGTCAGGGAGCTTAATCCTGACTGCATGCAGAAAATGGGCCTCCAGATGTGCTATGTTGGATAAAAACAGGTGACTTTTGGCTATAACATGGCCCTAGGGCCATTGAGATTAGTTCTGGGCCTATATAAGGGCCTTAAACCCTCTCTCTCCCTTCATATACGAATTCATGAACCCTAGGCGAGAGAAGAGAGCAAAGAGAGAAGGAAAGAGAGAGAAAGTGGGAGACTGTTCTTGGGATCCTTTCCTACCACTCCACGTACTTAACTACTGTTGTCTCAATTATCACATGTGAGAACTATTGTTTGGAGTGCGTTTGGGGCTACGATGTAGTCCAGGCGATCAGTAATGGTTTACTATCGGTGGCTGAACTATTTTGGCCATGACAGATAAGTTCGAGGAATCCGAGTCATACGTTGCTTGTGACAGTGGTTAGGCTACGCGAAGTGCTTACACACTCCATGTCGATCAACTCGACGTACGCTCGCACTAGTCGAGCTTGTCAAGAAACCCGATTGGCCTAATGTATGTTCACCATATATGGACGCTATTGCTTGAATATAAGGTACCAACTTACTAGTGAAAAATCCCATTTAACCTTGGTACCTCGTTTCACCAAGACTCATGAGCCGGGCATGGTGGTATGGGACACCGTGGTCATGCTGTCGGCCTACGCTGGGGCGACAAGCCTCCCCGTAGTATCCAGTGAGCAACCTAGGCTCGTGAGTCGAATACAGTGGTATAGGATACTGTATTCGAGCTATCGGCCTACGATCAGGTGACGAGCCCGTAGTGACCTCCAGTATACACTAGGTCTATGTTAAGGTGACAAACCTTTTCATAGTAAACTAGAGTATAAACTAGGTCTACATTGAGGTGATGAGCCTCTCCGTAGCATCCTCAAACTGCCTATTGTATGTGACTACTAGGATTAACGACCCTATATGGATCAATGTTGGCTTAATGACATAAAAGGAGGTACCTTAGCTTTCCAATACTGTTGTATGAAGAGGTATAATCAAGAATTGGGTCAATCCGCATTGCATGTGCCTTTGGCGTTGGAGTTGAGTACAAGAGAGTGTTACATGCCACGATCATGAGATGATGTCGCAGAGGGTGTGCAGGCGAGGACATACATCATTATAGCATATCATATTCGCATCAACAAGAGTACTTAGGACATGAGTGTTATACTGCTTGACTGAATTGATAACATGTTAACCTTTGCCTTATAGCTCCACTGAGTTGATCACTCACTCTTACTTCTGGGATGGTGCTTTAAACACCAACCAGACCCTGTTGTAGTTACAAATGATGGTGATGCTTGCGAAGTAGAGCTGAACTTTTATGATGACAAGGAGGAGTTCTCCTATTTGCAGCTATCAGGCGGGTCTATGTAGACCGTGTTCTGATCGATAGGGTTATAAGGATGCTGACTAGATGCCATTACATCTGTTATTTTGGATTTTGGAACACCCATGTATATTCGTTTTGTACGTTTTGGGAGTATACATCCATATATTTTACCTGGTAACATGTTCACACTCTGGAGACTTACAATGATTTATATATTTTATATATCTATCACAGTCTTCCGCTTGCGTAATTTAACCATCTTCGGAGTATGTTTGTTGATTTGGTGTAATCCCATTCGTGTTTAAGGAACTAATACAGACAACATTCACTCATCATTATTTATGTTGCATAAGTGATGTGTTGGAACTTGAGAGTTGGGCTTCTAATCGACCCCCGATTTTTAGGGCGTTATAATCTGATAGGTGAAGAATGCTACTTAGGGTCTGTTTGGGGACCCACTTTGGGGGATTAATAAAAAAACTGTCAGACTTTTAAGGACAAAAAAATCCTTCTTTTAAATGTAACCTTTTAATGCATGATTAATGTTTTAAAGCTATAGATCTATAATTATGGGTGATTAAATTGTTAATTTTCGTAATTTTTTCTACTTTTGGGTTAATTTTTGTGCATTTTCTGAATTTCATTTTCTAAATAATTTTAGGAAAATAATATGAATGATAGATCATAGATATGATCTACAATTATTTTTCTTGTTTTTAAATTTTTTTACTTTTTTTTTAAAAAGATGACAAGGTGTCCCCACCCCTTTTTATTAAAGTTAAAAATGATTGTTTTAAATATCTATTTAGTTTCTTATTTCATTACTCATTATGAAAATTTATAACCCTTTCTATTTATTTTGGTATTTTTGCAGTGGATGGTTGGTACTTGTTGTGGAGTGTGGACTCGTTTTCTATTGTTGATTTGTTGTATATATTGGGTTAGTCCTCGGATTTGACAATTGACGACTTATTGTGGAGTGTGGACTTGTTTGCTATTGTTGATTTGTTGTATTTGTTGGGAATGACTTACTTGACTTCAAGTTCGGAAAATCAAAAATGGTTGGGAAAGAGAATGAACATGTAGTGTGGAAGTATGGGGAAAGAATAGGCGGAAGGAGACAGTAAATTATGTGTAAGTAATGCAACAAGAGTGTGAGTAGGGGCATAACCCAATTTAAACAACACTTTTCTCATTAAAAGAGTCAAGTGTCTGAGCGTGCAAGTTTCCTTTAGAAAGCAAGGGAGGAGATGAGAAAAAACTTAAAAGAAATCAAAGGATTTGAAATCCAGGGTGGATTTGGAACCCCATGGATTTGAAATCCTCCTATCGTGTTTGGCACCATGGATTCAGAATCCCCTAGAATCCAAAAGTAGCTATGCATAGTATATATACAGGGGTTTAAATTTAATTAGTAAATCAACTATAATATCTCTAATTAGTGTATGTATGTAATGTTTGACACAATGGTTGTAAATTTATAATAAGCCCATTGAAATATATACTTTGCCTGAAATTGATGAAATTCCAAGTCTCAGATGGGTCACAAGCACAAGATCACATTCGAGTGACTAACCAACAATTTTTAACCATTGATTTACATGGACAAAGTTTGGATGGCATAGATCATCGTATTAAAGTAATTATAGTGATGCAATTGATAGTGCCCAATAGTTTAATAGCCTAGTGACACACATGTTGCACATGTAACTCTTGGAAGGATTTTAGATGTAATCTATGCTTTCACCTTGGATTTGAAATGCCTAGTTTCTTTGTGGTGCCAAACGTACTAACGGATTTGAAATCCCCTCAAACCCCCAACCACCCCCCAATCTATGGTGCCAAATGACCCCTTGCGTATTTAAGTTGATGGATATGGTGGAAGAAATTAGTGAGAGTGATGTGGTACAAATTGTCGATAACAATGAGGCATTGATGTGGGACCAATGCATGAGCTCAAATAATGTGAGAGATCAATCAGCAAATTTAAATTAATTAATGAAAACTATAAATCATGCTACCATCATCACAAATATTTGTAGTTGAGTAAGTGAATATCAGAATCAGATTGATGATTAAACCCATTATCGAAGAATGAGAGAAACGTACTGCTAATGCATTTTTCAAATGATTGACCTCTACGGATCTTGCTTCAGATAATTTCTGTGATTCGCGTAAATGGTTGAGGGCAATAAAAAGTTTTCGTTATTCTTTCCGTAACTTGTACCTGAGAATGAAATAATAGAATAGGACATACTCAGACATCTAAAATAAAGAAGCTATTCAAGGATGCCAAACATAAAATTTACGTAAGTAAAATCATAAATACATGTGCTTTTAACTCAACAATTCTCTGTAGAGAAGCTTGTTCGATGCAGGCTCGTCGTTTACATTCCTGTTCAAGAATCTCTGTGATTTGGTATCTCATTTTAGCCATTTCCTAGGTCAGGTCCTCTGCTTCTTCCTTTGCTCTTGACTTTTCTTCCCTCAAATCTTCCTAATAGACAGTTTATTGCTCTAAGGCATGCATGTTACACTTCTAAGAGTCAGAAGCAAAGTCTAATCGAAACTCAACCCAGACTCAATGAGCATCGAGCCTCAGTAGATTTCAAATTTAAGTACAGTCTTCTCATAATAAAAACAAGCTTATGCTCCATCTTATCCTTCGAGCACTCGCTGGCTTAGTTGAGTAGTCTTTGAAGATTACTGACTACTCAACTATGTTTTGAGACATTTTTTAGTAGGATAGAATGATTACATAAAGGACTACATGGATGGTCATTTCCATCGATAGCCGATTACCTTAAGTTGCTTTACTAGAATTTCGGATTCAAGGATCTGATGCATCATCTTCTCCATTTCATCTTTCAGATTTTCATCCCATGCCGTTACATCTGCAAGTTTTGAAAGGAATGGGTCCAATGCTTCCTCACATGTGCTTCACACATAACAATCAATATTACTAGGGATGTAGTGACATGGAAATTCAAAAGGTCAAGTTCAGTATGTGGTTCCTCATAAAGAAGTGTATCATTTTGTTTAGGAACATAACAAGGTCAAAATTAGATGAAAGTCCATGCAAGTATTTGCACTGTTTCTCAGATATGAATTTGGCTCACACATGTAAACAAGGTGACAAGCAGAATAAATGTTCATAACCCATGCAAAATAACAAATCATGTCACCTGAGGAATATACTGAGTCCATATTATAGAACACCCATCAGATGCAATCATGTCTATGCGCACAATTTGATTGTATATATGGATGAATGCATACCCACTCACAGCTGCATACGTTCATACATAGAAACATGCACATAAATAAAAATGTATACATTTTTATAACCAGCATAATATAAGATTTCATGAATCATATTTGATAGCATAAAAATTCTTGCTATGAATATGAGGCGAGGAAGTGGGAGCAGAAGCGCTAGTCTGAAGCACGATTAGAAGCAGGAGCAGAACCTAGTTAGAAGGATACCAGAACTAAGAATATATCCTCTCTCTACCTCCAACATATAATCAAGATATTAAATGCCAGTACCGGTGGGTGTATCAGCCCACCCATTGACTGATATGATATGGCCCGTATCAGCCAATTTTTCTGGCTAAACAATATTAATAACTTCTGGAAAATGAAAAATTAGAAACCTCAGAATCTATGGTTTTTTTTTTTTTGTTTAATGACATGTATTCAATAGTGCAATTTGCCATTCTTTGGTAGGAAAAGTCTGCTGGGTAGCCTGTTCAAAGCTGAATGAATTAATCTCTGACTCTTAAATTCATGATACGAATGATATCATGTATTGAACTGTCAACATCATTATTTGGGATATATATAAATTTAAATAATTCAGTATATAATCATCTATCATCTAGGTCTACAAGTATGTAGTAACTTACACTGAGACACAAATACATGTCTATCTTAAATGAACAATTTCCCTCAAGAAATTTGAAGGTAAAAAAAAAAAGGATGAATAGAAGACTATTGCTATCTAGATTCTCATATGGCTAGATTAGTGAAATTTAACAACATAGGCCTAATCGAACACAAATTAAGCATGATTCAATAGATAAGATCAGGGCATATTGCATTTGAATCCAACAAAGGGAGGCAGAAAAAAATACTAAGATCATTTGCCTTCTTTTCCGATCTTCCCGTAAACCCAAACCTCCTTTAATTCACTAAATCCTGCTCCAATGGTTGGATTTAATCTTATTTTATTTTGTTGAAAATCTCTCCCCAAGCTCCCTAAAGTCATATTTTGAAGAGAGGAGGAGAAATAATGACTTAAGTGAAAAAAAAATACCAAATAAAACATGGGCTACATAAGCATGTCAGACATGAGACAAATGCTACCCGCGTAATGTGATCAACAAGGCAATATCAGCCGATATAAGCAAATACAGCTTCTTCTTCTGTTTTTTTTTTTTTTTGCTTGACCGGTTCACCCCCATAGCGTATGCCAAGGACCGATACGATTACAATATGTCCATAAATATAACCAATTTCAAAACCTTGCATATAAGATGCATTTCTTAACAAATGACAAGTTCTTCAATACATAATCTAACTAAAGGAAGGTTTCTAAGCCCACATGCATTTGTAGACTTGCTTGACCTGTCCATCCACACAAACACATGTGGCAACATAGTACACGTGCAAGGTCCAAGATTTCAATCATGTATGCCATATTTTTAAAATCTTGTGGCCTCTAAGTCAGGGCATTCCACTCCTCAAGTTAGTTATCATAAACAAAATGAACAGATGGTAACAAAAAAAAATGTTTTGACCATCAATTGTTTTCTACAATGTGGCTGATGCAGGACATGAAATTTAAATATGATGTGCGAGATTTCAGGCTTAAGATCACGTTAGTTCAGAAACAATTACACAAATTCCATATCCCACATGAAAGTCCAAACCATTCAATTAAGGGGAATCTATGCGGGTCCAGGCCTCACATGTTAGGGCCTGATCTGTTAAAATTATAAACCAAATGATGCTTAAAGATTAGTAGTAATCATCCACACATACACAGTAATCAGTCCCTAATCAAAGAGATTCACCAATTTCAATTCAAGAAACCTTAGGATGAGAAAAAGGATAATTAAAGATAATGTAATCTAGGGTTATGGTTTATGAAAATCTAGTATGAGAGGGTAAAATAAGAAGAAAACTTGAACCAGAAGATAGTTCTAGCATGCGGATAGCAACAGTGGCCCAGATGCATCTACGTGTGATCAAGGCCGCATGTGTGTGGGGCCCACTATTCAGAAAAAGGCCACTTAGCCCTGGTCGTTTAGGGATGGACTCCAAAACCTCCAAATCTCAGCTCGATCCGATGCACGGTTTATGTGTGGTACTCCATTGAAGTTTCAGCCATCCTGCAAGGCTAGATTTCAAAAATCTGCTATATAGAGAAAAACGGTTGCACTATTGATAGATTTGTAGATGGAATGCTTGTAGGAGAAGAGAAATATGGATGAAAGAAAGTGGGGGTGAATCGGGATAGATGTAGCTTCGCACCACAGTAGTTAGCATTCGAAGAAGAGAGGACTTCGCACCCAATTAGGTTTTCATAACTCGAAAAGGAGCAGAAAAATGCAGCAATTTTTATTAATCTTCATTGAATTAAAAGAACTACTTAGGGTGCCTATTTATAAGAAAATCCTATACCCCAAAACTCACGCCATGTGCGCGACCTATTACTTGGCGCTGAAGTAAACTAAAATAAAAACTAATTAAAAAAATCTAAAGCGTTCATGATGTTCTAAATAATATAAATATGCAAAGCCTAAAGTATGAACTTAATCCGACTAGTGGGCTATGATCATGAGATCCCATGGTGGGCTTTTATTGATTGTTGGGCCCACTTTAATGAACCAAAAATCCATCTTCTAACTAGGAGGCCCTCCCTGGACATCGTCATTGAGTCAGATCGATGGTGGGGGTCCTCCCACTCCTTTCGTATGTGTGTAGGGGACGGCGTGCGTGCACGTGTGCGCGTGATGTCCCCATCAGTGGCCCACCTGAAGAGTGAAGAGGCCTATTTTTAAGTCAGAGAGCTAATCAGTGTGCTCCAACTGGTGTAAATCTCGGATCCCACACATGTGTGGGTAGGATCAACATTTATTTGACCATATTTGCTAGAGTCTCTCAGCATCCCATTTTTTCAATTCAATGACCTAATTCCAGATTCAGCCAAAAATTTACTTTTCTTTGTGGAGAAGAGAATGACCATGCATCATTGAAGGTGTCCTTGTACTCCATTTATATCCCTGCATTTAATGAACTGTGACCCCTTCTCCTTCAGCATGAGGCAATATTTCACTCGACATGTCACAATTCTCCACCCGATACACAACAAGTTCTACTGATAGGTTTGTGGTTCTACACACGGACACTTTCACAATCAGTACAACACCATCTTCCACCACTTCCACTACTGGTCATTACAATCATTGTTTGAATTATCTCCAATATTATCAAAATATCTCTGATATTATCGTTATCTCTAGCTTGGTGATATCGATAACACTGGCAGCGATACCGATAACACCGGTAGTATTAGAAATTACAAGCATAAGCAATGTATTGCTAAGTATCGCCAACACATCGATATGGTCAATATTTTCAGATTTGTAAGTTTCATCGCTTATATTGCCAATGTATCGATATCGTCGATATTTTTTACTGTGTAAATTCTAGGTGACACTTGTATCATAAGTGTATCGACGATTTTGCTATAATATCGCCAACTTAGTGATCACAAAAAGTTTGTTTATTGAAAAAAAATCTATTTCAAATTTTTTATGAGCACATTGTTGTATGCAATTTTTAATTTTTCATTATTAATATAGATAATATCTCAATATTATCATTATCGCAACATGCATGATATCAAGACCACAATCTTTTATTTCCTTTCCAATTGTTGATGATTAATTGGCAAAATATCATGAGTTGTCGATATTCTGCAATATTGATGGATGTTTGGATGGACGATTAGATGGTTAAATGGGATAGATGGGATGGTTAGACTATTTCTTATGACAACACATGCTTTTAAGTCCCCATTAAATGGAAATTTATTATGTATACATTCTTTCTACAAAAAAAATCCTAAATATGCAAATATGTGTATTTCAGCATCTCCAGAATTTTCACAAAAAATTCTACTATTTTCCTCATGTTTTCCCACATTTCTGGTTATCATTAATATTACCAGTGATATCGATATTGTTTTCCCCCAAGGTAGAAAGTCAGATTACAAAAATGGAGATCATCAGGGATCAGCGCGATAGTGATAAGAGGGAAGAGAAGAACGAAATAACAAAGGTGACTTATGACGTCGTGAGTCACTTGAAAGATATACTAGCTCAGTTAAGCGTTTATGACATGTTAAAGTTATCAGAAGATTTAAGGAAAAGTTTAATTCAAGCGTATCTGACCATGATGTCAGAGAAACGTTACTCGTGAAAATTGAAAATGAAGAACGCAAAGTGTGGGAAGACTGTATGCCAGTAGTTTCCTTCTCTGATGATTATCTAGCTTGTGATACAGGACATAATAAGCCATTAATGATAGTAGGCCACATTCACGGCAAGGAAGTAAAAAGGATTATGTTCGACAATGAATCTGCAGTAAACTCGTTACCACTGACGATGTTGAATAAATTGAGTTACCGTCGTTCTGATCTACACCCTAGTGGAATGATGATACAGGGCTTTAATAAAGATGGGCAGCTTACAATCGACAAAATTACGATGACATTGGAAATAGGAGAATTAACTACTGATGTTGTTTGCCATGTGATCAGTGTAGTCACGACATATAATCTTCTCTTGGGAAGACCATAGTTACATCAATACAGTATTATACCTTCTACCCTTCATCAATGCTTCAAATATTGTAAGAATGGAATACAGTATAAAGTAATGACCAATGCAAGACCATACACAGAAGTCGAAGCCTTCTTTGTATATGTCAGTTATTACGATGGATTTTCCAGAGGGGAAGAGAAAAAGAATGATGAAAATAAAACCCTAAAAAATGCTCATGTGAAAATGATAAAAGGGGAGTCCAAAACGGCAAGGTCATCCGAAACTTCATAAATAAATAAGAAATTCTATTTTATGTCGAAACATCTGAGGCAGCCAGGACAACAGCCCTTAACGCTATTATCGCTTGAATAGTTAAAAATCCTACAGTCAAATTATACAATCCCATTGCCATATGCTGAAAGAAACAAGCCATTCCTGACTATTTTGAGGAAGTTTCATGTTGAAACCAATGCAAAATATCCAGAGCCGATTGAATTTTACGCCTCTTCGGAAGTAAAGATAGAAGCAAGGGCTGAGAATAATGTGTACCACGGAAAACTGACATCTCGTGATCTCAAGAAATATAGTCTGGCAAGTAGAAGAATGATGAATAGGATGGGTTTTGATGATGAAGAACTGACTGGTTTAAATTATGGGAGAGGAATTCAGGTCCCTATCGGGGTTAGTCAGAAGATACGAGGAAAGTTTCAAGGATTGGGGGGCAGAGTCTTCAGTAAATATGATCACAGTCAATCAAATATAAGAGACAGATCCCGAAATAGTCAAACATCCTGAGACAGCTCCAAAGAAGATAGAAGCTGGGGGCAGCCGACAATTGATAGCTTACGAGAAGTAAATTTGGGCACAGAAGAAGAGTTAAGAAATACATTTATAAGCGTTGGTCTTCTTGAGCAAGAAGTCGAAGAATATATCCAACTGTTAAAAGAAAATAAAGATGTTTTCACCTGGACATATGCGAAAATGCCAGGTTTGGAGCCCTCAGTGGCAGTGCATCGATTAAATATTTTCAAAGTCAAAAGACTAATTAAACAAGCGCAAAGGCGATTTCATCCAGATTTGGTCCCTCTAATAGAAGAAGAAGTGAACAATCTGATCAAAGTCAGATTTATCAGAGAGGTCAAATATCCCAAGTGGATATCGAATATCGTCCCTGTAAAAAAGAAAATGGACAAGTCAGGGTGTACATAAATTCCAGGAACTTGAATGAGGCTTGCCTGAAGGATGACTTTCCCCTTCCAATAACGGAACTGCTGATTGACAGTACGACACAATGCCATTATGTCTTTCATGGATGGCTATGCTGGTTACAATCAAATTAGAATGGCTCCTTAAGACAAAGAAGCGAAACCATTCAGAACCTTGTTAGGAATTTACTGCTACAAGGTTATGCCGTTCGGTCTTAAGAATGTTGGGGTAACATACCAGAGGGCGATGCAAAGTATCTTTCAAGATATGACGCACAAGCATGTTGAATGTTATGTTGATGACCTAGTGATTAGGTCAGGTAATCATCAGGAAGATTGCGAGCATTTAACATCGGTCTTCTGTCGGCTCAGAAAAAGGTAGCTAAAGATGAACCCAGCTAAATGTGCTTTTGGAGTGCTGTTAGGAAAGTTTCTCGGCTTCGTCATCAGGCACAGGGGTATCGAGATTGATCTAGGGAGAGTCAAGGCCATCTAAGATATGCCACCTCCGAAAACATTGAAGGAATTGAAGAGCTTGCAAGGGAAACTAGAGTATATTCACCGTTTTATTTCAAATCTGGCAGGGAGATGTTAGCCATTTTCTCATTTGATGAAGAAAGGAACAGAGTTCGTGTGGGATAAAGCCTGTGAGAATGCGTTCGATTCAATAAAAGAATTGCTGAGCCACCTCCGGTACTGACAACTCCTATAAAAGGTAAACCACTTATCTTGTACATATTTACAGCTGAAAACTCGTTGGGATCCTTGTTAGCACAAGTGAATGAAGATGGAAAAGAGACTACTCTTTATTATCTGAGTCGAACTCTAATAGACGGAGAATGTAACTACTCCCTGATCGAGAAAGAATGTCTGGCACTGATATTTGTAGTATAGAAATTGAGACATTATTATCTCTCTCATGATATAATTTTTATTTTAAGGGCAGATCCGATAAAGTTTTTAATGGCAAGGCTGATGTTATTAGGAAGATTGGCTAAATGGATGTTATTGCTTTCGGAATATATGATTACCTATGAGTCGACGAAAGCAGTGAAGGGACAAGTAGTGGCAGATTTCTTGGCAGCAGATCCTGTGATGGAAAGTGAGACCAGTAGTGATGATTTTCTCGATGAGTAGGTAATGATGATTGAGTCGCAAGGTCAGTGGCAAATGTATTTCGATGGTGCTTCTTGAGCATCAGGAGCAGGGGTAGGAGTTATTTTCATCATTCCTCAAGGTGATCTATTACCCTATTCTTTCACTTCAAGCACCGCTTGCACGAACAATAAAGCCGAATATCGAGCTCTCATCATCAGAATAGAAAATGCCTAAGAAATGAAGATAAAGACGTTGTAGATTTTTAGAGATTCCAAACTGATTATAAATCAGGTAACGACTGAGTTTGAAATAAGAAAGCAAGAACTCTTGCCATATTGTCGAAAAGACTAGCAATTATTGGAATGATTCTGCCATGTCGAAATCACACATGTACCCCAATCTGAAAATGCAAAGGCAGACGCTCTGGCTAGTCTGGTAGCAGCCCTGTCCTGTCCAAACCGAAGTTCACTTCAAGTGACTATAGAAGAAAGAAGATTTCTGCCCTCTTCCGAAGTTGTCGATGAAGTCATCAAAGCGCTCCCTATATCATGTTTAGAAGTGACAACAGATGATTAGAGACATCCGTTCATAGATTACCTTAAATATGATATCTTACTGGAAGATCTAGCACAATGGTAGCAAATCAGGAAGAGATCGAGCAAGTTCATCATCTGTAGTGAAGTGTTCTGTAGAAAATCTTACAATTGGATGCTGCGCTCTTCCGAAGTTGTCTTGATGAACACGAAGTAGGTCAGATGCTACGAAAAGCTTACTATGGGGAATACGCGGCACACCAGGCTGAACGAAATTTATTTCATCAGATACATCGAATGGGGTATTACTGGCCCACAATGTTCAAAGATGCAATAGATTATGCAAAAAGGTTCCACGAATGTTCGATCCCCGGAGATGTCATGCATATTCCCCTTGAAGATCTCCATCAAATGGTCGCTTCTTGGCCTTTTTCCGTTTAGGGACTCAATGTTATTGGGCCCATAAATCTGCCTTCATCCAAAGGAAAATAATATATTCTAGCAGCAACAGACTACTCATCCAAGCGGACAAAAGCAATCGGGTTGTGTAATGTCAAAGAGAAAGATGTGGTCAATTTCATTCGACACGTGATAATATATCGCCACGGCATCCCGAAGAAGATTGTTACCAATAATGATACCCCTTTTAAAAATAACGACATGGAAAAACTATGTCAAAAGTTTGGTATCCGCCATTCCTTTTCAAAACCTTACTATCCACCGGCAAATGGACTAGCAGAGGCATTTAACAAAATGATTGTGAAAATATTGAAAAAGATGGTGACTGGAAACAAGCGTGACTGGGATGAAAGGTTACAAGAGGCATTATGGGCATACAAGACTACCCACCGAACAATAACAAGCACAGCACCGTATTCATTTATTTACAGTGTAGAGGTGGTTGTTTCGATTGAAACACAGGTCCCGTTGCTCAGAATAGCAGTGCATCAGTTGATTACAGATAATGAAAATGCAAAGATAAGGTTGAAGGAACTGGACCTACTCGATGAAAAGCGTTTGGCAGCCCAGCAGTGATTACAATTATATTAGGCAAGAATATCAGCTGCCTTTGATAACTGAGTCAAATATCTCTCTTTTAAGAAAGGGGACATGGTACTAATGTTGAAAAGACTGGTAGTGGTAACCCGCAGAACAGGGGGCAAGTTTGAGCCTAAGTGGGATGGGCCATACATCATAAACGAAGTATATTCTAATTGAGCATACAGAGTGGTCGATCAAGATGGACAGGGTATCAGTATACTAGTCAATGCACGCTTCATCAAGAAGTATCGTCCATGAAGATGGTTTCGATCTTGATCCAGAAGATTATCGTCGTAATACTTCTATATCAAAAGGGGGCAAGGAAAAATGAAGTCATGTTCATATATTCTTTTTCAGATGATTGAATAAAGGAGGGATTCCAAGTATATTGTGAAACATTACATATCAGTGATTTCTTAAAAGAGAGTAACCATCGTTGTCATCATCAAACAAGCTTCGTTGAAACTCGTTGAAATTAATATCATCACCAGGCCGATATATTATTATGAGCATAACGCGAATATCATCAACATTATCAGCAGTGGCGATATATCAATTAAGACGCCTATTACTATTACAACAACGATGACAGCTTATCCAAGATTATACAGCCAACTATGCATAAAGCCTATCACTATCGCCATTCAGGCAGTGGTGAGAAGCCAGTGGCCCTAAAAAGTCCATGAAGGCCATCGTACGCATACCCATGCGGGTAGCGGATGAAGTCAGTGACTGAAAGCCCTAAAAAGGCCAAAAAGCCCTCAACGGCCAGTCACGCATAACACCCATGCCTCTTTATAGCTTTCTGATAGTGTCACGGGGAACGGATGAAATTGTCCTCCTGTGAATGGGTCTAACCTTGTAGACGAAGAAAACGCAGGCTATAGTGTGCGCTCTTTGGTCATTGTCCGTAGATAGGCCAACCATGCATAAGACCCCCAGGTTCTTGGCTTGATTTTAGTAGTAACTCATGAGGAAGGGCCTAAACCTACTCAATGATGGACTGACAGCCCTGGATTTGGTACCCCAAAGGTCACCTTATGCGCCCCGTGAACTCTAGAGAGTTACTGCGGCCAACCCCGTACGTAAATCTGACCGAGTTCACGGCCCTAGTAGCTTCACTAGGCCCCTCTGATGGATCGTGGTTTATAAACTCACTAGGCTGTGAGAAGTTCAGCGAACTCATAAGAGTTACAGAGACTATCACATGAGAGCCGACTCCACTACTCAAGAGTCTATAAAACTGCGTTGCTTCACAACTCAAGAGCATAAACTGTGTGTGATCATTTAACTAAATTGAAATCTAGTACCGTCTATCAAAATAAAAAAAATCATATACGAAATCTCATACTGACAATCATAATATGTTGATGTTTTTATCTCAATTCTTCGTTAAATATCATGTCGAAATTATTGCATAGATGAATATTCTTGAAATGATCTATGATTTAGAAATTTATGAAAGAGCAAAATATCTTAAAGATATCATCATGTCTTCATTCATATATGCTGAAAATGAAAAGAAATTGCATGTTCTAAAAAAAACATACATAAATGAAACGACTTCTTTAAAGCTCGTCTGTGATTCTTAATATTCCCATGTACTTTTACAAATCTTCCTTTAACTAAACTTGAGCTACGACATGCTTTAATTTTTCTTCAAGGATAATCTTTGCCGGATCAAGAATTTCAGCTAGCTTGTTTTCCAAGGATGTGATTATCTCTTCGTTTTTGAGTAATTCAGATTTCTCAGCATTAACAGATTGAATATTGATTCACATCATTTCTTCGATTTCCTTCATGGTTGATTCCTTTGAATGATCTGTCAACTCTAGCTGCAAGATATCCTCCTTTTAGATGGCTATGCAGTTCTGAATAATCGTCCTATCATCAGCACAAGCCTTCAACGGTTCCTAAAGAGTTAATTGTTCTTGATTAAATTCAAAAATAGCAGAAGTGATGAGGGAAGCCTTTTCCTTGGAAAGAACTAGTTGTTTCCCGTATTCCAATATCTCAGGTGCAATGGTGACATTTTTCGCTGATGCTAAAGAAATTATTGAATCTTGAAATCTGAAAAGGGAGTCACGTAGGGTAGAAATGTTAATCTTTGCCATCCTTGAAGTACTTTCTAGAATTTCAATGGCGATGTCCAAATCCGACCATTGCTTAGGATCCTTGAAAATATGAACTATCGCTGACATAGAATTCTTCATCAAAAGCATTTTGTGTGTAGGAATCTTCACAAAAGACAATAGTTCAGATACAGTGGCTACAAATTGGGAGCTTGCTATGCCGCTACAAGTAGTTCCTGTAATATAAAGAAAAAAAGAAGTTAGGGTAATTATAACAAGGCTAGAGGATGTGGAAATTTTGATAAAGTAACCGATATATACATACCTACTGCAGAAGTACAACTGATAGGAGGTGGAACTTCCTGGACCAAAGAAGGACCGGCTCCTAACATATCGGCAAAAGAAGGTGTTTGGCCTTTGTGCTCGAATCTCTGATAGTTGGAGTTGGTAGATCAGTGGTCTCTACTTGAAAAACAATTTCACGAGCCACCAAAGGAACCAGAGGAGCTCTCAGTGAAATCACCGGTGTAGTTGAAGGAAGATCAGCGGGAGGAGTATCACTCATCCTAGCATTAACAATATGAGCACATGAAATAAAGATATAACAATAATAATGAGATAACTATTGTAAAATGCATATATATATATATATATATATATATATGGAATTGTACAGAGAGAGAGAGAGAGAGAGAGAGAGAGAGAGAGAGAAACAATTCCTTGGTGAATATCCATATTCTCCGTAATCCAAAGGCTCATCTTCTTCCTCCTCTATTACTACAGGGAACTTTGCATGAATATTGACAATAAGAAGAGTCTCAAAAATCTATGGGAGATGCTCTTTGTCAGTACCTTCTCCAATGACATCTTTCTCGCCATCAATGTCAACTTCTCCTTCTTCAAAATCATCATCATTTTCATCATTTTTATCATCTTCATTATCTTCGTATTCGGCAGAAGCGGTACCTTCCGATGGAGAGGCTGAACTTTCATCCCCTAAGTCTTCTTCATCGATTTCTTCAATTATAACCGGTTTCCCTTGAAAGGGAGAAGCTCAGTTACATCCTGGTTAAGAGTCTTTATTAACTGGAATCGAAGGAGATGGAGAGGCCTGACTACCTCCTTCTTGGGGAACAGATGGCAACGCTTGCAAGCACTCTCGAGACCTAGTCATAGGAGAAGATGAGCTAGGAGGAGTAGGTTGTGAAGAAGAAGTTAGTTCTTCTTGAGCTACAGCGGTGGATGCTGGAATGGGAGAAGATGTTCCTTCAACATCATCTATAGCCTGACTAGTGAAGCCACGAGGGACTTGTTCAAATTCTGCAATAATCCCATGAGCAATCTAGCTTTCCAAGGTATTGATGGCCTTCTTTTCACGGATTGGATCTTCTAAAGATATTCTTCTGCAAATTTGGCCATGAAAAGGTGCGCGGCTCTTCTCCGGTATATAGCCAATTCCATCCTCGAGCTTCCTACCTCTTATCCTGGGTAGGGGAAGCTAGATGGGGTCATCTATTGGCAAATGATTGTTGACCAAGTATGATTGGTGATCCCACCATCGCATTTGGCTATATGAAGCATGAATTATATGATCACAACCTGGGATTACAAAAGTGGAATCACCACGACTGCCTAGTAACTGTTTCCATACCATGGCTCAATTATAAGGACCAATGCCATAACAATTAGTCTTTTGGTAACCAATCCACAGTCCTCTAGAATAGCCTGGTCAAAACTGAACTGACGAACAAAGCGATTGGGATAGTACGACTCTCTCCAAAACTCTGTTCCTTCCCGCAGTGGAAAACTACATGAGCGTATGGAAAGGAAGAATGCCCTTTCCCCTGTAGTGAGTGCCACGATATCTACCATATCAGTATCATCGATGTAGAAATAAAGGAGAAATTAGAAGAAATTAATCTGATCAGTGTCCCGAATCTTGTTGGCTACCCAGTTGTATGATCTTTTTTCCATAGCCCTTTATTGAAAGAACTAGAGAGGAAGATGCGAAGGATGAACGTATGCCTTCTCTAGGGCTTCAAAAGTCCAAGGAAAGTAGACCCCCATCTAGCCGGTAATATAATGTCATGGAGTATATGTTGAAGAAGTTCCAATGATAGGGTTCTTTACGTGTGTGGCTATCTCCCCGAGGGCTCTATAAATAGAGTATAAAAATGGAGGTGCAAGTGAATGTTTTTGGCCTTCCGACAAAGCGCTAGCAACAGTAAAGACCGTTGGATGAATTGCATCTGCCCATTTTGAACTGAGAAGTACCACGATGCTTAGCCAATAAGCCAAGAAGGTCACAAGCTCCCCATATAGATTGTACTTTGATCTCTCTTTGATGTTGGCGTGAAGCTCCGTTAACTCTTTAGAATGGCAATCGTGGAATCTATAGGAAGAGTAAAAGGTGAGTGAGAAAAGGGTGCAATTAAAGAAAATAGTTGATTTATGGATTTAAAATTTCCTGAGGGCTTTGGAAAAGTGTGCAAGACATTGCGGAGGAGAAATCTTATAAATGTTTGGAAATTTTAACATTTCCTTGAAAAGTTCGATGGTGGTTTTTGAGATGGAAGGTTTACGGCCAGGAGAAGAAACAAATGCTAACTCCTTATTAGATGGGATAAACTCATCGTAAAATTTCCCTGTTAGTGGAAGTCCCACGATTTGGTGGAGATCCCAGAGCATGATGCTCATCTCACCCACTGGCAGATGAAAGGAATTGGTGGTAGGAGACGAGTAGTCGAGAAAGCCTTTTATCACGGTCGATTCCCTGTAGAAGTACTAAGATAAACCAATTTTGATTAGCATCTTCAAGTGTTTAGTCAAGATGGCTTCTACCCAATCTGAGTAATAATGACGTGAAGTTAAGAGACCCCTCGTCCGAAATTCTTTTGGCCCCCAAAGCGGTTTATAGTCTCGAAAATGCTGTTAGACCATCTCGTAAAAGTATGTGGGGAGTAGGTTGTGGGGATTGTGAGAAGGGACGAGGAAATTCATTGGGTAGACCTAGCCGATGAATTGCTACAGCTTGTGCGCTAGCAAAATCCCCTCAAGAATGCGCGGTTCTTTCGATGTCTAGGAAGATGTATACATTAGTCTCTCCCTGTCCATATAATCTCTTAGCTTGCAGTCAAGCATGGATTGATGACGATGAAGACTGAGGGGAATCACAGTCATACCCTCCGAGTGCGGGTTGTCAAATTTCATGATACCTTCAATGACCCTAATCATTTCCCACGAGTTATGAAGCTTCCTTTTATTATGTTCCCATATCTTTTCTTGAAATTCTTTAGCCTTGTTGCAACGAGTCTTCTTCGACCGAAACGTGAGGGGTGTATCCTCCCGGGTAGGAGGTCTTTGGCTGTCATTATGTATATGAGCGGTTGATTTCAGCCACTCATCCTAGTCGTATTCTTGACCAAGTTTCGAGGGTCGTTCTACTTCTCCCATTGAAATTACTCGATGAATAGGAGATGGTAGTGAGGAAATATGATCAGAAAAATCCAAGGTTGGGAGCACAGGCTCCTTGAAGTAAGTAGGATGATTGACAGTGGTTTTTGTACGCTTTGGTTGTGGCTGGTCAGAGGATGGAGAAGGATTGGAAGTGCGAAAAGAAGATGGGTTTGGTAGATCTTGGTGAGAGGGTTATGCAGTCGGAGGGTCAACAACACGAAATGTTCCCTTAATACGGGCCATGGTGAAGAAAAGTTTAAATCTTAAGGATATTTAAAGAAGAGAAAAAAGGTGTGTCTAGAAAAATTTTCTAAGTCTTGGTTGCGAGGACTAACGCAAACAAAGTTCGTTGCACAGAGTAGCATAACAGTCGGAAGTCTTGCGCGAACAGAAGACCTGTTGCGTGGGTTTGCGTAAGCAAAGTTGGTTGCCCGAGGATTCGGTGGAGAGACAGAAGTTACTTACAAAATGAAGTAAGTGCAGAATGAGTGAAGTTCAAGGTATTTATAGTGCGTGTGGCCGAGTACAGTACACAGGTGTTGGTTGTGCAGGTCCACGCAAACACTTTAAGGGTGAGATTGATTCTAATTCTTTAATTTCTGGAGAAACAAACAAAGAATCAAGGGGGCATCTGTTGAGGCATAAAAAAGAGAAGAAAGAATTGAAGATTAAGAAAATAAATATTAAAAAGAAAGAAGAAAATAGAAGATGAAGAAGAAAAGTATCTTTTAAGGGGGTTTACGTTGGTCCACGCAAACCATATTGATTGCGCGGGTTCACGCAACCAGTGACACCAGTTGCGCGGGTTCGCACAATTGATTTCCAGACTTGTTGTTCATGAATTATCAGAATTGATTAAAGGTGGGTCCCATGGCACCAAGATCGAGGGTTTGCATGTATGGAGGTCTATAACTACCCCCCTCCCCCTCTCATTTGGTAGGATCGAAGATTTTAGAAGAAGTGCAGAGATGCAGAGAAGACTGAAGGTAGGAATGAAGAGAGTCTTAGGGTTTGTATGGACCCGTGCAAACCATATTGATTGCACAAGTCTGTGCAACCAGACTGCCATGTAGTCAGTAATGATAAGGGGTCGAAATGCTATCTAAATGATCAAGCTCCAGTTCTTCTTTTGTTCATGCTTCAGAAAGAAAAATCAACTGACTGGATCCACATAATATTCCTCTTAAAGAGATGATCAAATCATGAATCGAATTACTTCCAAATTTGACATTTGAACTTTGTTAATTTCTGCATTCTAGATAATTTATATCAGAATTAAGGGACACCCCAGGATGTAAATGAACTCAATATTAATAATACGATGATTATTTTTGATATACTCTTTCTCTGTTATATTTGAATAAGATAATCTCCCAAATCGAAATGCACTTATTTCTTGTTCGAAACAGTCTTCCAACCCCTTCAAATGAGGAGAGGAGGGGGTATTTATAGGCCTTCCCAGACTCCTCCCTCCTTAAATAGTGGTGATCACCACCACTTCTCTCTTTAATACAACTCCCACCCTTTCTTCTTTAAACGGTGGTGCTCACCCATTTCTTCCTTAAACAGTGGTGATCACTCACTTCTTCCTTAATACAAGGCAATGTCCATCCCTCCTTTTCCTACCAAATGACGCCCATGCAATCCCCTATACTAGACGACGCCCATGCACTCCTCCATATAAGATGACACCCGTCCATTCTTCCATATTAGATGACACCCGTCCATTCTTCCATATCAGATGACACCCACCATTCTTCCATATCAAAATGTAGAATGTACAACCTCTTCTAATCATGAAGTAATGCTTCACAAGGCTTCTATACTGCTATGGGCGCACAACCCTAGGAAGGATCTACACAATGAAATTCTCATGTTAATGCGATGAACATGTAATGAGATTTTCAGGAAAAGAAAGATGGAATATTTTTTATGCCTCAACAGATGCCCCCTCGATCCTTCTTTGATTGATTCATGAGATCAAATGGAGGATCGATCTTCTTCTACACAAAAATCCTTTTACTTCAGAGAAGAATTCTTCACGAATGTAGCCGCGTAACAGAGAAGAATCACATGACTGAAGAACCGAATGAATTACAACTGAAAGAATGAGTGATCGATCTTCTTCCGTACGAGTGTGATCATTCAGTCTTCCATTTGAACATGATCATTCAGTCTTTCATTCGAGCGCGATCATTCAAGTCTTCCATTCAAGCGTGATCATTCAGTCTTCTGTTCGAGCACAATCATTCAGTCTTTCGGTCAAGTGTGATCACTCATTCTTCCATACAAGGATGACTGGATGACTCATAAGTAGTTGGAGTCGGGTTTCACGTGACTGGTCTCTATAATTTTTATGAGTTCACTGAACTTTTCACAGCCTAGTGAGTTCACAAACCACGATCCATCAGAGGGGCCAAATGAAGCTACTGGGTCATGAACTCGATTAAATTTATGTGCAGGGTTGGCCACAGTAACTCTCTAGAGTTCACGGGGCACACAAGGCTACCTTTGGGGTATTAAATCCAAAACCATCAGTCCATCAATGAGGAGGTATTTTTATAGAGACTCTGTCCACATAAGTTACTATTGAAATCAAGCCAGGAATCTTGGGGGTCTTATGCATGGTTGGTCTATCTATGGACAATGGTCAAAGAGCGTACATTGCAGCCCACTTTTTCTTCGTCTGTAAGGTTGGACCTATTCATGGAAGGGCAATTTCATCTATTCCCCGTGACGTTGTCGGTAAGCTGTATAGACGACATTGGTGTTATGCATGATTGGCCGTTGAGGACTTTTTACCTTTTAGGGCTTTTAATCGCTGGCTCCGTCCGCTACCCGCATGGGTATGCATATGATGGTCAGCGGACTTTTTAGGGCCCTGGCTTCTCACTGCTGCCCAAATAATATATAGGTCTTATGCGTAGTTGGCCATATAGAGCTTGGCTAGGTGTAACACCCTGAAAATCGGGGATCGTGTATAAACTCAACTCCCGAGTTCCAGACCATCACTTATGCAACAAAAATGATTATGATTCAATGTTGTCTGAGTTAAAGCATTCACATGAGTAAAAGTATACCAAAACTGCAATTCATACTCCAGATCCAGTGATAAAAGCAAGCGGAAGATTAAAGAATATATATCACTGTATGGAAAACAAAGTAAATCTCGGCTGTCTCCAAAGTATGAATACATCTCTGAGTCTCATATACATGTAAATAACAGAAATCAAATGTCAAAATAATCCCACTGAGTAGTCCCGCCAATCCAGGCCACCTAAGCAAAGCCGTCGTGGTACTGCATATATGAGAACTCGTCCTGGTCCTCATCATAATCCGGCTCTGCCTCCTGAATCGCCGCCTCACTTGCATCTAAGACAGGGTCTGGTGGGTGTTGCAAACACCATCCCGAAACATGGGAGTGAGTAGCTAACTCAGTAGAATAATAGAGCAAGGATTAACATGTTCTCAAATCAATCATGTGATAATAGTAAAGCAGTAAATCAAACAATCCTAATACCATTGTTAATGCAATATGACATGACATGATGGATGCCCTCACCAACGATCTCCCTCATACGGCACCATCTTACACCCGCGGCATGCTTTCATCCCACAGTGCTCCACATCTTCCAGGCACATGCAATGTGATGGTGATATGATTACCGAGTTATTATTAGTCCTTTTCATACAGCAATATTGGAAAACTAAGGTACTTCCCTTATATCAATCCCAACACAGATCCTGTCTAGGGTCGTCACTCCTAGTAATCTCATACGATGTATATTTTGTAGGTCGCTGCAAGGTCTGTCAGGGCTGTTGCTCGCACTCATTGCACCGCTCCCCATCACCTTATCAATACAGGCCTACTGTACTCTCACTGCTACGGAAGGGTCGTCGCCTCCCGTAGACTCAGAATACGCTCGCGGTCACTACAAAGGACTCGTCGCCTGATCAGTGTAGGCCGACAGCAAGAATATAGTGTCCCATACCACCATAATCTGCTCACGAGTCATAGGTGCTCACTGGTCACTACGGGGAGGTTTGTGGCCCCAGCGTAGGCCGACAGCTCGACCACGGTGTCCCATACCACCATGCCCGGCTCATGAGTCTTTATGGATCAAGGTACCATGGTTGACAGGGTTTACAATGATAAGTTCAGTACCCTAGGTTCAAGCAGTTATGACTCATACAGGGTGAACATACAATGGCCAGTCGGGTTGCTTGACGGGCTCGACTAGCACGAGCGCATCTCAAGTCGAACGACATGAAGTGCGTAAAATACTTCGTGTGGCCTAACCACTGCCGCCAACTCCAAAACACGGTTCGCGTTCATCGACGCGTCGTTCATGGCAAAAATAAGCCAACCACGAACTTGCTCGGTTTCCGACTGTCTGGACTAGGTATAGTCCCAAACAATTATGAATCCGCATCAGCAATCATATAAGAGTATTGGAAATGAAATACAACAATGTGAGCATGTTAACACATGTTATAACATACAACTTAAGTAAATCATCCAACGCATGCATTTCATACATATAATGAAATCATGCATATAGCCAACATGTAGGAAATCATTTACATCAGCATATTAATTGAGAAATCAATCTCAAACTAATTCATAACACCATTTAATTCAATATATACTAATACAAGCATTTATACAAACATTTAAACTACACACTTAAGTCTACATATAGTATGTCGACTCAAAGTGCGCATTTAGGCGAATCTCTTCGCCAAACAAATTATGCATGCATTCCTAGTATCCTAATGCGACAAGAAGCCATGTCAATCACATCAGCAAAATATGGATGAAAACAGTATTTCCTACAAATGACTAAAATGCCCTAAATCTCATATTCTTCGTCGGCTTACGAAACAGGAAACGGACAACATGTTGTACATGTCAAACGCCGTTGCCGTCAATAATCTACTATTAAACGACATTGAAAGCATTGGATAGTCAATCAAACCGTCTAAAATCCGCACCTTTTCTCCTAGAAGCGTATCAATTCGAACAGAGCGTATACGCTTCGTCTACGGCGAACCGAGAACCTAATTTACAAGATGTATCAGCTACCATGCTAAGGAACCAAAGGAACCTTAAATCAGCAAGTGTTAGGGGTGTTTTCTTACCTAGAATCGTGGAGAAATCACCGGGAAAGTGATTGGATTGCATGGCTTAAACACGTGCAGCAGGTAGTGCAAGCAGCAGGAAAAACTCTCCCACCTTCTTTCACAAACTCTCACTTTCTCTCTCACTCTTGCTAGGGTTTCTAGAAAATTCGGATGGGTGAGAGGAGTGAGGGTTTAAGCCCCTTTTATAACCTAAAACTTGCCCGAAACAGGCTTCGGAACAATGTTTACTTGATACCTAACCAAATCAGGGCTGTTTCGGTCCAAAAGGACATTTCTGGTGGTCCCCTGGCCGAACGCGATCGACTTAAGTTCATGCTCGTCGGATGTCACTCTCATCCCATTTTCAAACCAGTAGTGTTCGTAGATCGCACGTGGCGTCCAGTTTCAGTTCAGCGGTCACTGTACGTAGATCAGGTCTACAAGTCTCATGATATGAAATAGAAATTTTTCCTGATCCAAGGGTGTAATTTGGCTGAATTCTGATGGTCAGAACGCTTAATACTGACACTTCAAGTCGTGTGCCAGATTTGAATTTCAAATTCCAAATCTAACCCTATTCTCACTCTCTTCACTCCATGCTCAATGAAATAGCCTGTAAATGTCGGTTGGACTTGATTTTCGAAATGATTGTCAAGTCCAGCTAGGCAGTTTTAACGGTCTAAGATTGTAGGTATCGAACTTTCGACGCACGGTCTAGATCCAATACAAAGCTTCAAAGAGGTCCAGAGAACAAACCGGTTTAGAGTTTGATTGGAGATTTTAGAGTATTATAGTGTCATTGGTTCTACTCGCTTTGGGTCTTGTAGAACGTATTTAAAGTGATCAGGGACTATTTCCCAGCTACTCTAGCATTGCGCTAGCTAACTTACACTTATTTTCTAAAGGAATTAATCCTACGCGATTTCTGGTCGAGTTGGTACTCGAGTTCAAGTATGGATTTTTCCAGAGCGTTACACTAGGCTACCTTAAATGATAAATTGTTATCGCTGATGTGATAGTTGATTGTACAGGCTTTGCTGTAGATAATAAATCGATGACTGAATATAACAGTTCAATGATTGATATATCACCCCTGCTGTTGTTGATGATATTATAAAATTTGCTGGTCCGAATAAAATTTGTTGGTCCGAATGGAGCTTCAGTTTGGCAACAGTATTAATTTTGGTAAACTTTGATAATAGGATAATCTTTACGTCAGCGATTGGGTGATGACAATGGTAGTTTTGCTAATATAATCTAGCAACCATCGTCGGTGCTCGACAATAATAATATAATTCAACTGACATGCTTGGGAATCTGCCTTTTATTCATGTATGACATCGGCATTCTAAGATTTGACATTCTGAGGGGATTTCATTTAATGATAACAAAGAAAGAATGAGAGAATAATGATTATGAAGTATTTATTCTGAATTCATTTACATCCTCACATTCCGTTGATTCTGAAAACAGAGTATAATCAATCCACACAATGAATGAAAGAGGAGACAGTCTAATGGCAATTTCAGCAGCATTTCGATGCTTTTGATGTTCATCGTAAAGGCGGATGGGTTGTGCGGTCTTGAAGAAATTTGATTTGATTGTGCAATAGGTTCTGATTATCCTTCCATTTATCCTTCCAGTCGTACGGACAAGTTTTCTTTCTCCAAGAACTCTTTCTCTATGCTTCACATTTCTCTCTCCTCTGTAGGCTCCTTGAAGCTATCCAATTTCTATCCTCCTTGATTCTTTCTCTCACGCCCTCTCTAAGTGGAGATAGGAGAGAAGTATTATAACACCCCGGTCCTTGGAACCTGAGTACACTACTCGTTTTCCAAAAACTCGAGTATTAACCTTTAAAGATACTCAAATTCCACATACCTTTTTTTTTTCTTTTATTATCAGAGTTAATAAATTGGAAAAATATAATTAAATCAAGTATGAGAAAGTGTCCAAGTATACATAACCAAGATTACAAGTGGTTACCCAAAAACTTATACAAATCAATGTCTTAACTTATTACAAACATGACAGTACAAATTAAAATGAACTGAAGTCAGGAAAGAGAGTCATAAGGTCCCCTAGCTCCTCCTAATCCTTATGTACACCAGTATGTGCATCATCTATATCTCTTGCACACTGAATATAGATCGATAGCATCAATGGCTATCGCAGTGAGGTATACCTCTCAAGATTTATCATATCATTAAAATAATTAAGCATAGTTATCATAGACAGCGTAAACAATTATTACACAATGATTATCATGGAAATTAGGTGAGGTTCATCAAATACGCATTCATTAATAAATTACAGAAGATAATATTATTTAAATACATAGATGTATGTACATGCTCATAGACCTAGGGATGCACATCCAGCTGGTAAAAAGTCGTCTAAGGAGAACTAGCCACCGAAACAATACTCAAAGGTACGCCCAAGGAGAACTAGCCACCGAAACAATACTCAAAGGTACGCCCAAGGAGAGCTAGCCACCTGGAAAAGACTATGCAATGAGGTCACCCAAGGAGAAATAGCCAACTAAAAAAATACACAAAGGTATACCCAAGGAGAACTAGCTACCCAAAAAAGACCATATAATATAGATTGCCCAAGGAGAATTAGTCACCTAAAAAAGTACATAAAGACACACCCAAGGAGAACTAACCACCTGAAAAAGACCAAATAATATAGATCGCCCAAGGAGAATTAGTTACCCCAAAAAGTACACAAAGGTACACCTAAGGAGAACTAACCACCCAAAAAAGACCGTGTAATACAGATCACCCAAGGATAATTAGTTACCCAGAAATGTGCATAAAGGTATGCCTAAGGAGAACTAACCAACCGGAAAAGACCATAATATATGCCATGAAAATGTATGATTAGTCCAACCATTATTATTCTAATTTCAAACAATCATTTTAAGAAAGCTCAAAGGTCGCTATGGGGGGTTTGTCACACATCATAGGCCGATAACTCAAACATAGTGTCCCATTCCACCATCTGTGGCTCATGAGATTAACAAATAAGATATTTTAAGGTAACCTACTCAACTAGTGGCCAATCATAGTCCAACAAGTGGAACTTACCATCGTAAAGTGGTATAAAATAATCCATTAAAGCCACAAAAGGGCAAGTATTCCATAAAAGCCGCAAGGGCTGAATATTCTACTTAATGGTGTGATTAAAAGGGACTATACTCCAAGAGCTACATAAGCACAAATGGTCCACAAGGTGGTAAGTCCACAGCGTAAATTTATTTAACCCATTTCACAAATGGCCACTAGTTCAATGATCTCTTAAAACACCATCAAGTGATCATGAATGGCAATTTAAATCATGTAAAATATCACATGCATATCTATAGCGTTCATTTCAAATCTGAATGGGGATATTCAAATCCATAGCATGTTCAAATATTTGACTTACAATTCAATTCATTAACATTTATAAAAATTGAACTCAATAAGAGCAATCAACCATATTAACTAATCAATAAGACAGATGAAAGAAACTGAATAAATAGGCCAACTATCCAGATGTAGAAAAGCTTGAAGGGTGATCCTAACCTTAAATTGAGGCTCTCCTTAAGTAATTGAGGGAAGGAAGATATGGGAAAGACCCTCAATTTCCTACAGTAAGTGAGTAATTTAATTAAAAGGACTAATATGCCTTTTTTGATACCCAAATAGGGAATATGGAGTTAACTCACCTCAAATTTGAGTCAACTAGGGTGTAATCCAGCCCGAGGTGATCTAACCCACCAAATGACAAGGTTTACCATAATAATACCCTGAAACTAAGAATTGACTGAATATACAATGTAATAAGAATATGGTTTCTACTCAACTAAATTAAGTTGTCTGACCTTGTTGTAGAATCAAATCTAGGTGTAAGTCACCGAGTCAGGAGGATAGTAACTCGTAATAGATGAAGCTGCCCCATTGATGGAAGAGAGTCCATTGGCTGAGGTTGAGGATCCCCTAGAACAAGGTCTTGACTGGTTTGAACTGGCCGAGTCGACTCAGCGTAAGGGTTGCCGAACATCTTCCTCCTCCTATCCTTTTCTTTCCTTTCCTTTATCTCTCGCTCTGTCTCCCCCTTCCTTCTTCTCTTGTTTCTCAGGGCTTTCCTATAGGGTTAATGGAACAAACTGGACTCGTCTCACATTGAGTTCACTGGGCAGTTGGGTTAACTTAACCTGACTTGGTTCTTCTCTCTTCTTTCATTCTCCCATTTTATAATCTTTGTTCAAAATAGAAATCCCTTTGTGCGGAAATTTGATCTCCTCTAAGCTCTCAGACCAGATGGATGCATTAGATCTCTAATGGGCAATACAACAAGCTCCCATGACAACTGCATCTAAATGAAAATGGTGATGCTTATTAATGGTGAAACCCCAACCGACACTTCTTTCTTCATTCTCTTTTTTATGGATGTCACAGAATGGTGGATAGGAGCTTGGAGAATGTACGGATTGGAGCTTCGAGGTGGTTTTTTCGGTGGGTTCGTGAGTTCGCTGAAAAATGGTAGATTTCCAAAATTTTGAGGAGCCACAACTCATCTAAGATTCCTCCTTCATGTTCTTCTCTTTTCTCTCCCTTTTGATCTTCTTCCTCCCTTTTCTCCATTTCCTTCTACTTTTCTTCCTACTTTAAGATCAGTAGTCAGAGGCGCAGAGCGGCACCACAAATGACACCCTCTTTCTCTCTTATTTCCTCTCTGTTTTCAGAAATGGTTGCCCTAAAAGGAAAATTAATGGAGGGTTGGGATTGATTGAAGTGGAGGGTCGAGATGGAGGGAGAGATTTCCACTTCGGTTGCCAGCTAGCAGAAAGCGAAGTTTCTGCATTCTAAAACTGCCCGAGCACACCTTCCTCTTGCTCCTGTTATTGTGCATGTACACACGTGTTCTATCTCGTAGGAGAGGCTAGGGTTTGGTTAGACCTCCTGTCCAGACCAGATGGACGATTTTGATCATCCAAAAGAATGATCATGGTGGGCCACAGAGAATGCCAGCGAGCGGCTGCTCACTTTGGGTGGGAAAAGTAGGGAAAAAAAGAGAGAATTTCTCTCTTTCTATTGGAAGGCGTGGGTCAACACGGTTAAACCCTGTTGACGGCTTCTGTGTGCTGCGTGTGCATGCGTACCTTGTGTACATGCAGCCACGGTGGGGTCCATGTTGGCGTCCATGATGAGATCTACTCCATTCATTCTGTTCTATTGCTCTTGATAGGTCATTATGCCAATTTTCTAACAGATCTAGCAATTAAATGGGACATAAGTCCAATTTTTTTGTTATTTAGTGGTAATTTTGCCATTCTAATGGCCAAATTGTATTCAAGTTGATCATTAGTAGTTAATAGAGTTCTAGGGTCTGCCTAGAAGGGATTTAACACTCGAATTTGGAGTTTGGTGGTCTATGTGTGATGATTAAGTGACGAACTTTCGAGTTGGACTCAGATGAATGGTGGGTTTGTTGTGGCATAAAAAAGAAAAGAAAGATTTGAAGAAAAAGAAGATTAAATGTGAAAAGTGGAAGGAAACAGAAAATGAAGAAGAATAAGTACCTTGAATGGGGTTTGCGAGGGACTGCGCAAACCATATTGGTTGTGTGGTTCCGCGCAACCTGTAACATCAGTTGCATGGGGTTGCGCAACTAGTTTCTGAACTTTTATCCACGAATGAGAAGAATCAATGAAAGGTGGGTCCCATGGCACCAAGATCAAGGTTTCACACGTGTGGAGGCCTATAAATACCCCCTCCCCCTCTCATTTGAGGAGGATTGAAGATTTTAGAAGAAGTGCAAAGCAGCAAACAAGACCGAAGGTAGGACTGGAGAGAAGCCCATGGTTTGCGCAGACCCGCACAAACCATGTTGGTTACACGGATCAGCGCAACCAAACTGCCATGCAGTCTGTAATGATGAGGGGCCGAAATGTTGCTGAAATGATCATGTTTCAGTTCCTCTTTTGTCCAAGCTTCAAGAAGAGAAATCAGTTAATTAGAGCTGCATAATATTCCTCTTAAAGAGGTGATCAAATCACGCGTCGAAGTGCTACCGAATTTGACATTCGGCTTCGATATTTGAACTTTGTTAATTTCTATGTTCTAGATAATTTATCTCAGAATCAAGGGACACCTGAGGATGTAAATGAACTCAATATCAATAATACAATGATTATCCTTAATGTACTCTTTCGCTATTATATTTGAATAAGATAATCTCCCAAATCGAATGCATTTGTTTCTTATTTGAAATAAAATGGCAACTCTACTAGAGAATTTATCTTATTTAATGTTAACATTGAGATAGTTACAGGACTTTCATTATAGTTTGGCATCTTTCTGACGCAAAAATGGTAACTCTCAGTAGGAACATCCTCCCCTTCATCTCTTAGATAAATTATATTGTTATCCATATAATAATTACAATTTTGTGTTTTATTTTGAAGGAAAGAAGATAAATTTACGAACTATGATCAAATGGCAAGCTCAGTAATGAAAGTAAACTTTTACTTCACTGCAACTAGATTCATGGTGGAATATGCCCTGGATCAGCTTTTGAGGCATGAAACCCACTCTCCTGTAAGAAAAAATAACTCAACCCGAACAATGGTTGGAGTCATATCTGCTTCACCTCGATTACTAGAAGATGACGAGAATTGGACTATCGTGATAGGAAAATTGAATGAGACTCCCCTCCTTATGAGCCTCATCACATCAACATATTCTTATCCCACTCCGACTATAGCTTCATTAGTAAGTGGGGAAGCTACAATACACATGGCCGGAACGGATTAGGAAACTATGCCGACTATGGAGGACCGTACGAATGAAATGGCATGAGCATAGAGGATGTTGATGGAAGAATGTAAAAATCTCAGAGAGGCTTTGACAACTCTTGCGCACAACGTAGCCCAGATAGCAGCTCCTCCGATGATGGGCATGATGAACGGACAAGAACACTAGCTTAAAGGTTTCTAGCCACAGGGGGTAGGATCACTCGGATCTGCTTTGGCAATGAGGACCATAACTAAAGGGGAAGTATGACAAGTTGTCGAGGAAGCAAATAGAGTGGAAAGGGAATGCGAGAATGTTGGTCGGTTAAGATATCGAACACCATATCCGCGGGAAGTAGAGGATGTCCCATTCCTAGTTAACTTCAAACACCTGAATTTTCAAAAGTTTAATGGAGAAGGGTCATCAAAGGAGATGCACTTTATTACCAACATGGGAAATTTCTCCACGATACCATAGTATTGCTTACGTTTGTTCAGATCGTCTCTGATAAGTAAAGGGTTTCAATGGTATTCTAGTCTAGCTCTAGGATCAATAAACATGTGGTAGCAGATGCAGGATGCCTTTATGTCAAACTTCTTCTCTTCAGAGCACGATGTCAGCATCACAGAGTTGGCTTCAGTACGATAAAGAGAAGGGAAACCAGTGGAGAAGTTTATAGACAGATGGAAGGCATTGGGAGCCTCGTGCAAGTAGCTGCTGGAAGAAAAAGAACAGGTTAAGATGTGCCTAAATTTTGTGGAAATGGGAACTGTGTTCGGGCTCACTAGCGCCGATATTAAAACTTTCCCTGACTTGGCCACCAAAGCCCATGCCCTAGAGCTGATGACCTGAAAAATACCAGTTTTTCACTATGACACGGCCAGAAGAGGACCCAGTAGGTTAATCATAAATACTGTGGACCAAGGGATTCAAGTGAAAAAAGGACAGAGCGGAAGGAAGAATCAAGCCATTGTTTCAAGTGAAAAAAGGGCGCTCCTTCGAAGGAAAAAGGACAAGGGATTCAGCAGGTTCACTAGAAAAAGACTCAGATCGCTTAATTCTCATGAAGAGTTTGCGTTCGATAGAGAAGACGTTATTCCTATGATAAACCAGTTGTTGAAAGCTGGTACAATAGAATTACCTGCATCTAAGTGCCCTGAAGATGTAGGAAGATCAAGAGAAAGATATTTTTGCTGCTACCATCGTCTGGTGGGGCATCCAACGGAAAATTATTATACATTAAAGTGCATAATACAATGAATGATAAACAACAGTGAAATAGTGATTGGAAAAGAAAAAGAAAGGGATGCGAAGGCAACAACGAACATGTTGATAGTTGTTCACTCCCCAAGTGCAGGGTTGTGATGTAGTAATAACTCGGTAAGACCGAGGTCGAATCCTAAGGGACTGAAACTTGTACGTTATCTAAAACTAAGTAGAACTAGAACTAGATTAAGATGAAATCTAAACTGAATGTAATTTGAGAAATAATGGTGAAATAATTATATAAACTTGAGAGAAATCAGAAGAAGGGAACTAGGGATTCAGAGGATTCACTTGTAGAGATCAGGGAGAATTTATGCTTGCATCAAAAATTATAAAAATTACTGAACTGCCGTTGATCTAGTTTTCAAAGAGATGAAAGGAAGATAAATTAGAATGGATTCCATCACCAAACCATGCCCACAGACTATGGCAAACAACAGAATTAAACTAATTACCAACCAATCATATGTATGAAGGTTAAGAAGGGTACCGTCATCCAACCATGCCCAGGAGACTATGGTGAACAACGGGACGTCCTTACGTCATAAACATAAAAGGGATAAGAAAATATTCAAAGCATTGCAGACCCATTGTAATTTCAGTCACAACAGACCATTAAAGACCAAAAATATTTCCATTAAAATCAAACTAAAACTAACTTCAATTCAAAAATTAAAATTAAATTAAAAGCATATAATCTCTCATCTCACTACAAGCTTCACCTCCTAGCCCTAGCTAGGAGGATTTAGCCTGCCATGGATGGGCTCAATCCAAATAAATAAAGAGAAAAAGAAAAGGAAAAGAAAAGGGAAAGAAAAAACCAAGCTCCTCTCTCTCTCCTCTGCCCACGTTGAAACCCAAGCTCGAGCCCTCTGTTCTTCCTCCCAAGACCTTGAATGAATGCTCCCCACGTCCAAAAACCTCTTTTTATAGCTGCTGGAAGGCTGGAGTTAGTGACAGAGTTGTAGCAGGACACGGAGTGCAATTTTCGCAGCCAAGTTCGGTACCATGAAACACGCCACTTTCCTCGCTCAAATTCTAAAGAAACACCGTCCCTTAGTACTTTCTTGGGTCCTCTACATGATAGACGGTTCAGATCTGCCATATGATCAAAGATGGTGGGCCAAAACTGTCCGGAAAAGTCGGTTTTCACGGATGTGCGAAACCTTTCGCACCATTTCGCTGTTGTGGTCGGTGGGCCCCACAGAAGCATTTTCTGGAAAATCCACCCCGTCCATTGGATTCAGAACGAAATTTCAGTCAAGAATGGGTGGTTTTAAACGTTCATTGACGTGTCCCAGAGAAGAAATAACTAAAAGATCAGATTTGAACGCTACCGGACAGCCCTTTTGTGGCCTCTGTATCTCACACGTGTGCACGCATGGGTGCAAAAGGTCAGCATGGTTTTGTAGTTCTCGAAGCCCTCTACACGGTGGACGGATCAGATCGGCCATATGAGCAATGGGTGGGGCCCACTATCGTCCGCAAAACGGACGCCGGCCGTCCGTTACGCTGTGCGATTTTTTTTTTTTTTCGGTCAGAGACGGTCAAGCCATCTCTGACACTTGCCATGCACTGCTAGACTACCCTCGCTGTACACGTGCAATGCACAGGTGGGTCCAACAGTGATGTATATGTGAAATCTGCTCCGTCCATCTCTTTTCTCATCTCATTTAAGTCGTTCAGACCGATTTTAAAGAATATCCGAATAGCAGATGGGCCCAGAATCAACAGTTTATGGGCTGATTTGTCAGTTGGAGCACTTCCCGAGATCTTCAATGGCTGAAATTTTATATGTATGGTTAATTTATGGTCCTCAGGCGACGTATGAAGTTTCGAGCCGAATGGATGGTGGGAACCTCGTGATCTTGCATTCTGGACATCCTTCAGGCCACTTGAGCTTCAATTTCTAACTTTTCTCGGATTTCTGACCGTGTATATTTGTCAATCTTGGTCCCCTGGAGTGTGTCCCTTGCCTTTGGCATCATCAGATCGTTAAATCTCAACTTTTAACGTCCTTTTTGCAGTTCATGCTTTCAACTACACCTTGTATCACAAACACGGAAAAACGGACCATTAAACGGCATTAATTACGTAAATTCAGGTAATAAATGGGGTCTAATATGCAGTATTTGACCCTCAACACAACCCCTAACCAGCATTTTGCTAGTCCCGAGCAAAATATGCGAAAAATAAGTTGAGACTTATATGAAAATTTCTATAAAGCCGAATGATTTTTGAGAAATAATCCAGTCATTAGAATTCTACGATTCATGAATATTGGGCATTATTTTCTCCTGAACTCAAGCGCACGGTAGACTTCATAATCAAGTGTAAAGTATCAATCCATCAATTAGAAAAATTTTAAACATTGAGATCCATGGATGTATAGTCTAATCTCGGCTTATCATCATTAAGAGATCCAATCGTCAATTTCATGAAATCATTGGTAACCGACAAGAAAATTCATGATAACTAAAACCTAATCCAAAACTTGCCTCATAGATTAGCCTATTAACTTTTGATTTTTCTATTCAAAGTAATGCCAAGGAAGGGGAATCAAATCCTCACCTATAAGGAGCAAACCTATGGTGAAGATCGTACACCTGACTCTTTTTAGATATCATTCATGGGGAATTAACTCCACACCTATAGGGAGCAAACCTATGGTGAAGATTAATTATCCACCTTTCCAATTTTTATACCATGATGGCAAGATATTTCAGGCTGGTTCCTTTCGTGCTTAGTGATTACCAAATTAACCCTTCAATATCAGACTGAAGTCTTAATGTGCAAGCAAGACGTGTCCTGAAATCATGATTCAATCAATGTTTACAACTTCTAATCATGGATTAATAATTCACTTAACTATGAAATCTAACAGATACGGAATCCAAGAGTCATAAATCCACCATTATGTACCTTGAAAATTTAAATTAGGGATATCTGTCAAAATCACTTCGAATTCATAAAAATTTTCAGAAAAATTTAAAATTTTTCACAATTGTTGCTCAAGACCAAGAAAATACTGATTAGGTTACCTAATTTCTCACCCCCAACCTAAAATCTACATTGTCCTCAATGTAAAAGATATAAACATGCAATGCACATGGGACAACGAAAGTAAATGAGAAGTGATGGGAAGATAGTACCTGAATAACGAATCAAGAGAGTTCCCAATAGATCACGGCATGGAAGCTTGTCAGCATGAGAGAGAAAGCAGAACAAAAATAACAAAAATAAAATCCTACCTATACCACTTTCGCAGGTGCTCTCGATTGCATTTAGCGTATGCAACAAGCCTTTAAACCCCTAGGTTACCCCTAGAGGACGAGTTGTAGTCTCGTGAGGGTTTGCAGTAATGTTACCCACAAACATTGAACTAACTAACCTATGAAAGCGACTATCCTAAACCTATGAAAGCGATAAACCCACCTATACCTCCATCAGACTAGGAGATCAGTCCTGGTAAACAGGAGCAATCAGAGGCATGGACATGTCCTCTGAATCAAATGTCTCAACAAATGGCTTTAATCGATGTCCATTAACTTTAAACTCCTTGCCATTGTCGGGATCTCTTATCTCGACGGCCCCATGAGGATAAGCAGTAACAATAATGTAAGGGCCGGTCCAACGAGATCGAAGCTTACCCGGAAAGAGATGTAGTCGAGAGTCATACAAGAGGACTTTCTGACCTGGCGTGAATGATTTTCATAGAATATGTTGATCATGAAACGCCTTCATCCTGTCCTTGTAAATTCTCGAGTTTTCGTACGCATCATTCCAGATTTCTTCAAGTTCATTTAACTGAAGTTTGCGTAGCGAGCCAGCGTTGTCCAGATTGAAATTCAGATTTTTGATCGCCTAGTATGCTTTATGTTCCAATTCCACAGGCAAGTGACAGGCTTTCCCATAGACAAGTCTAAAGGGAGATGTTCCAATAGGAGTTTTGAAAGCAGTACGGTACGCCCATAAGGCATCGGTCAATCGGATTGACCAGTCCTTACGATCAGGGTTAACCGTTTTCTCTAGGATATGTTTGATCTCCCTATTGGAAATCTCAGCTTGTTCACTTGTCTGTGGATGGTATGGGGTGCTCACCTTATGCGAGATACCGTATTTCTTCATTAAACCCTCAAATGGTCTATTGCAGAAGTGTGAGCCCCCGTCACTAATGATGGCTCGAGGCGTTTCGAACCGCGACAGGATATTTTCTTTCAAAAATTTAATGACCGTGCGATGGTCATTTTTGCGGCACGGAATTGCTTCGACCCATTTAGTGACATAGTCTACGGCGAGCAAAATATACAGATATCCAAATGATTGGGGGAATGGTCCCATGAAATCAATGCCCCAACAATCAAATGCTTCTATAATAAGGATGGGATTCAAGGGCATCATATTTCGACGGGACAATGCTCCCAATTTCTGACAACGCTCACAAGCCTTGCAAAACTCATGAGTGTCCCTGAACATAGTGGGCCAGTAGAAGCCACACTGTAAAATCTTGGCCGTGGTCTTTTTAGCAGAAAAGTGACCACCACAGGCCTGTGAATGACAGAAGGAGATGACACTCTGATGCTCATCATCTGGTACGCATCTCCTTAAGATTTGGTCTGGGCAATATTTAAACAAATATGGATCGTCCCAGAAAAAGTTACGCACCTTGGTAAAGAATTTCTTCTTATCTTGTGACGTCCAGTGTGTCGGTATGGCACCTGTAGCAAGATAATTAGCAATATCAGCGAACCAAGGTGAATGGGAGACTCTAAACAGTTGTTCATCAGGGAACATGTCATTGATATGGGTTGCCTCAAGGGAATCAGAGGTATTAAGGCGAGAAAGATGATCGGCCACTACGTTCTCTACTCCCTTTTTATCTTTAATTTCCAAATCAAATTCTTGGAGTAGAAGGATCCATCGTATCGGGCAGGGCTTAGAATCATTCTTAGAAAGAAGATACTTAAGGGCCGCATGGTCTGTGTAAATGATGATCTTGGATCCGATTAGGTAGGATCTAAATTTGTCCAAAGCGAACACTACGGCTAAGAGTTCCTTTTCCGTAGTCGAGTAGTTCACTTGGGCAGGATTTAGAGTCCTACTTGCGTAGTGAATAACGTAAGGCCGCTTATCTTTTCTCTGGCCTAGAACCGCTCCAAGAGCATAATCAGAGGCGTCGCACATAAGTTCAAAAGGAAGACTCCAGTCAGGTGGCTGCATGATAGGTGCAGTGGTTAGCATGCCCTTAAGCTTAGTGAAAGCTTCTTGGCACTGCTCAGTCCACTCGTATGGTGTATCCTTTTGAAGAAGATTACATAAAGGACGAGAGAGGAGACTAAAATCCTTTATGAATCGTCTGTAAAAGCCTGCGTGTCCTAAGAAGGATCGCACATCTCTGATGTTCTTGGGTGGAGGTAGGTTAGAGATAAGATCGATTTTTGCCTTATCTACCTCGATTCCTTTGGACGAGATGATATGCCCAAGGACAATTCCCTTTTGAACCATAAAATGGCACTTCTCCCAGTTAAGTACCAAATTTTTTTCTTCACATCTTTTCAGCACACATTTAAGACTTGCCAAGCATTCACTGAAAGATGAACCAAAAACAGAGAAATCATCCATGAAGACCTCTAGATATTTCCCCACCATGTCAGAAAAGATACTCGTCATGCATCCCTGAAAGGTGGCAGGGGCATTACATAGCCCGAATGGCATCCTTCTGTAAGCAAAGGTGCCATAGGGACATGTAAATGTGGTCTTTTCCTGATCTTCAGGGGCGATTTCAATCTAATTATAACCTGAATACCCGTCAAGGAAACAATAATAGGAATGACCAGCTAGCCTTTCTAGGATTTGATCAATGAAGGGCAAAGGAAAGTGGTCTTTCCTTGTGACGGTATTCAGCTTTCTGTAGTCAATGCACATTCTTCAACCAGTAGTAACTCTGGTCGGCACGAGTTCATTATTGGCATTGGCTACGATGGTGATCCCGGACTTCTTAGGAACTACCTGAGTTGGACTCACCCATTGACCATCGGATATGGGGTAAATGATCCCCACTTCCAATAGTTTGAGAACCTCGGCCTTAACCACTTCCTTCATGTTTGGATTTAATCTACGTTGTGATTGCCGAACAGCCTTTGCATTGTCCTCAAGATATATACGGTGAGTACAAATCGATGGGTTAATTCCCTTGAGGTCCGCTATCGTCCATCCGAGAGCTCCCTTATGCTCAATGAGAGTAGATATCAGCATACTCTCCTGTTCTTTCTCCAGGTGAGCAGAGATCACCACCGGATATGTCTCATCTTGACCTAAATAGACATATTTTAAATCAGAGGGCAAAGGTTTTAGGTCAAGCTTCGGTGGCTTGAGGTTAGACGGTAGAGGTACTACATAAGTTTGGGGCAATTCTTCAATGTGTGGCCTCCACCGGTTAACTTCAAGTACCGGTGCAGTATCAAGCATGGCACACGTCTCCCTAATTATATCATCATCAAGATCATGGGAGTGGGCCAGGCACGTCTCTAGAGGATCAGAGGATAAGGTGAGAGATGTTCTATCTTCCACAAAAGAATCAATCATGTTAACATCGTGGAAATCGTCATCATCCTCTGAGTTGCTGCCGTTATTGAAAAAGATATTCGATTCCAATGTCAAATTTCCAAAGGACATAGTCATGACACCATTCCTGCAATTGATAATTGCATTTGAAGTGGACAGGAATGGGCGACTAAGAATGACGGGAATCTGAGTGCTCGTGTCATTGATGGGTTCGGTGTCCAAGATGATAAAATCAACAGGGTAGTAGAATCTATCCACCTGGACCAACACATCCTCGATGATCCCTCTTGGTATACGAACAGAACGATTAGCAAGTTGTAGTGTGGTTCGAGTGGGTTTTAATTCACCCAAACCTAACTGTTGGTATACCGAATAGGGAATCAGATTGACGCTCGCTCCTAAGTCAAGAAGTGCGTGATCAATTCGATAGTTCCCGATTACACATGATATGGTTGGGCAACCGGGATCTTTGAATTTTTGCGGCACATCTTGTTTTAGGACGGCACTCACTTTCTCAGTCAAGGAGATTTTCTTTTGAACACTTTTCCGTCGTTTGGTAGTGCATAAGTCCTTTAGAAATTTAGCATATAAAGGAATCTGTTTTACAACATCAAGCAGAGGAATATTGACTTTTACTTGTTTCAACACCTCTAGGATATCCTGAGAGTTAGAGAGACGTTTTGGTTCAACCAACCGTTGGGGAAACGGAGCAACTGGCTTTTCTAGAGGTTCCGGTTCAAATTTTTGTGGGGCGCCCCTAGATCCATCATTGTTGTCCTCTTCTGGTTCTTGAAGCTTTTCGGGCCTAACCGGAAGGGTTTTATCAATAACCTTCTCACTCCTAAGAGTGGTGATGGATTTAGCGTGCCCCATTTGATTCGAAGAGCTGGGATCACTTGTCTCATATTGCGGTTTCGGATTAGGGAGTGATTGTGCAGGGAGCATCCCTTTTTCCATAGCCGTCATACGTGAATCTATTTTTTGCATAAAATCTGAAATTCCTTGCATTGTCCGAGCCAGCTCTTGTATGGAAATTTGAACCGATTCTTCTTGAGGTTTCCCCTGATTTGGATTTTGATTAAAGAAACCTTGAGGGGTAGCAGTTTGTCCGTTCCTCCAACTAAAATTCGGATGATTTTTCCAGCCAGGATTGTATGTATTAGAGGGTGGTCCATTGAAAGGTCTTTGATAGTTATTTACGGCATTAGATTGTTCATTCAATACATCTCGAAAGGCAGGTATTGAAGGATAATTTTCAGTAGTATGAATGTTGCAATCACAGATACCGCAAACACTTTCATTAACCTTCTCCTTCTTTCCTTCCATGGCCTCAAATTTTCTGGTGAGATTGGCCACCTTAGCGTTAAGATCATTATCCTCTTTCAGGAGATATATTCCTCCTTTTTCCCTTGAATGAGTCGGCCTAGACGTAGTGTTCGTCCTTGGATAATAGTCCCATGATTGTGTTTTTTCCGCGAGACTATCGAGGTAATCCCATACCTCGTCGACATTTTTATTAATAAAATCTCCGTTACACATTGTCTCGACCATTTGGCGCATGGAAGATGTTAGCCCATCATAGAAAAAATTTGTAATGCGCCATATTTCAAAGCCATGTTGTGGGCATGCATTAACTAGATCCTTGAACCTTTCCCAACATTGGAAGAATGTTTCATCTTCCTTTTGGGCAAAGTTCATGATTGCTCTCCTGAGGGTAATTGTCTTATGATGTGGGAAAAATTTCTTTATAAATTCCCTCTGCATATCATTCCATGTGCCAATAGATCTAGGACGCAATGAATGTAACCACGTCTTGGCTTTTTCTTTCAAGGAGAATGGAAAGAGTTTCAGCCTAATAGTATCCTCAGATACATTAGGAAAGTATAAGGTGCCTATGATTTCATCGAACTCTTTCAGATGCAAATATGGTTCTTCAGACTCAAGCCCATGGAACTTAGGAAGGAGTTGGATAACCCCTGACTTGATGTCCATATGTCCTATATTCTCAGGAAAAATCATGCATGAGGGCGTACTTACCCCCGCCGGTTGTAAATAATCTCGTAAAGTACGAGGCGGGGGTGCCTGATGCACCTCATTCTCATCATGTACTTCCTCAACCCCTGGTTGGGGTAATGCTTGAGGTTGATTTTCAGCCATAAAGTCTTCTAACTCAGGAGAATTCAAGTGGTGTCTAGTCCTGCGATGGACAGTCAACCCCTCAACTAATCCTCCTTCAGTCACGAGACGTCGAGTGTTGTCGCGTGCCCAATGGGGCATAAAACACACTCAGCCCTCAAATTCTAATTTAAACCTAAAAAAGAAAATAAAAGTCTAGGAAAAGGGAGGGTTGGAGAGAAGTTACCAAATCGGAGTTCCTAAGTTAAAAACCTGCAAAACAAACCAAAATAAGTTAGTTTCTAAGAATAGGAAGTCCTAATTAAAAGTAAACTAATTTCTAGAGAAAATAAGAATTTCCAAAGAAAGGAAAATTAGAAAGAGCTTACTAGATTAGAAGTTTCCTACAAAATAGAAAAATTAAGTTAGTTCTAAAAATCAGATAGAAGGAAGAATAGTAAATTTCTAAAGTTAGGAAAAATTTCTAATAAGGAAAATAACTAAGTTTCTAAACCTAGAATTAAAAATTTCTAAAAAGAAAATCTAATCCTAAAACTAATTAATTTCAGAAAAACGTAGCCGACAGTCCCCGGCAACGGCGCCAAAAACTTGTTCACTCTCCAAGTGCAGGGTTGTGATGTAGTAATAACTCGGTAAGACCGAGGTCGAATCCTAAGGGACTGAAACTTATACGTTATCTAAAACTAAATAGAACTAGAACTAGATTAAGATGAAATCTAAACTGAATGTAATTTGAGAAATAATGGTGAAATAATTATATAAACTTGAGAGAAATCAGAAGAAGGGAACTAGGGATTCAGAGGATTCACTTGTAGAGATCAGGGAGAATTTATGCTTGCATCAAAAATTATAAAAATTACTGAACTGCCGTTGATCTAGTTTTCAAAGAGATGAAAGGAAGATAAATTAGAATGGATTCCATCACCAAACCATGCCCACAGACTATGGCAAATAACAGAATTAAACTAATTACCAACCAATCATATGTATGAAGGTTAAGAAGGGTACCGTCATCCAACCATGCCCAGGAGACTATGGTGAACAACGGGACGTCCTAACGTCATAAACATAAAAGGGATAAGAAAATATTCAAAGCATTGCAGACCCATTGTAATTTCAGTCACAACAGACCATTAAAGACCAAAAATATTTCCATTAAAATCAAACTAAAACCAACTTCAATTTAAAAATTAAAATTAAATTAAAAGCATATAATCTCTCATCTCACTACAAGCTTCACCTCCTAGCCCTAGCTAGGAGGATTTAGCCTGCCATGGATGGGCTCAATCCAAATAAATAAAGAGAAAAAGAAAAGGAAAAGAAAAGGAAAAGAAAAAACTAAGCTCCTCTCTCTCTCCTCTGCCCACGTTGAAACCCAAGCTCGAGCCCTCTGTTCTTCCTCCCAAGACCTTGAATGAATGCTCCCCACGTCCAAAAACCTCTTTTTATAGCTGCTGGAAGGCTGGAGTTAGTGACAGAGTTGTAGCAGGACACAGAGTGCAATTTTCGCAGCCAAGTTCGGTACCATGAAACACGCCACTTTCCTCGCTCAAATTCCAAAGAAACACTGTCCCTTAGTACTTTCTTGGGTCCTCTACATGATAGACGGTTCAGATCTGCCATATGATCAAAGATGGTGGGCCAAAACTATCCGGAAAAGTCGGTTTTCGCGGATGTGCAAAACCTTTCGCACCATTTCGCTATTGTGGTCGGTGGGCCTCACAGAAGCATTTTCTGGAAAATCCACCCCATCCATTGGATTCAGAACGAAATTTCAGTCAAGAATAGGTGGTTTTGAACGTTCATTGACGTGTCCCAGAGAAGAAATAACTAAAAGATCAGATTTGAACGCTACCGGGCAGCCCTTTTGTGGCCTCTGTATCTCACACGTGTGCACGCATGGGTGCAAAAGGTCAGCATGGTTTTGTAGTTCTCGAAGCCCTCTACACGGTGGATGGATCAGATCGGCCATATGAGCAATGGGTGGGGCCCACTATTGTCCGCAAAACGGACGCCGGCCGTCCGTTACGCAGTGCGATTTTTTTTTTTTTTTTTTTTCGGTCAGAGACGGTCAAGCCGTCTCTGACACTTGCCGTGCACTGCTAGACTACCCTCGCTGTACACGTGCAATGCACAGGTGGGTCCAACAGTGATGTATATGTGAAATCTGCTCCGTCCATCTCTTTTCTCATCTCATTTAAGTCGTTCAGACCGATTTTAAAGAATATCCGAATAGCAGATGGGCCCAGAATCAACAGTTTATGGGCTGATCTATCAGTTGGAGCACTTCCCAAGATCTTCAATGGCTGAAATTTTATATGTACGGTTAATTTATGGTCCTCAGGCGACGTATGAAGTTTCGAGCCGAACGGATGGTGGGAACCTCGTGATCTTGCATTCTGGACATCCTTCAGGCCACTTGAGCTTCAATTTCTAACTTTTCTCGGATTTCTGACCGTGTATATTTGTCAATCTTGGTCCCCTGGAGTGTGTCCCTTGCCTTTGGCATCATCAGATCGTTAAATCTCAACTTTTAACGTCCTTTTTGCAGTTCATGCTTTCAACTACACCTTGTATCACAAACACGGAAAAACGGACCATTAAACGGCATTATGTACGTAAATTCAGGTAATAAATGGGGTCTAATATGCAGTATTTGACCCTTAACAACAGTTCGGGAAAGTGCTCATGAAAGAGCAGTGAAAGAAAATTGTGAGATGACAAGGAAAGTTGTGGTAATTATGCTATGGTTAGGAAAAAGAATGGCAAGTCCCCCAAAGCAGAAAGTCAGAATGACAAGAACAGAGACCATCAGGGATCAGTGTGACAGTGATAAGAGAGAAGAGAAGGATGAAGCAACAAAGGTGACCTATGATGTCATGAATCATTTAAAGGTATATCAGCTCGATTAAGCATTAATGACGTGTTAAAGTTATCCAAAGATTTTAGGTAAAGTCTGATTCAAGCACTATTTGACCACAATGTCAGAGAAAATTGTTGGTGGAAATGAAAAATGAAGAATGCAAAGGCATGAAGACTGTATTTCAGTAGTTTCCTTCTCTAATGATGATCTAGCTTGTGATACAGGGCATAATAGGCCATAGATGATTGTAGGTCATATTCACGACAAAGAAATAAAAATGATTATGCTCGATAATGGATCTACGGTAAACCTATTACCGTTAACAATATTTAATAAATTAGGTTACCGTCGTTCCGATCTGTGCCCTAGTGGAATGATGATACAGGGTTTTAATCAAGATGGTCAACATGCACTCGACAAAATTACAATGACATTGGAAATAGGAGACTTAACTACTGATGTTGTTTGTCATGTGATCAGTGCGATCATGACATATAATCTTCTCTTGGGAAGACTATGGATACATCAGTATGGTACTATACCTTCTACCCTTCATCAATGCTTCAAATACTTTAAAGATGGAATACAGTATAAAGTAATGGCCGATGCAAGACCATACACAAAAGCCGAAGCCTTCTTTGTAAATGCCAGCTATTATGACGGATTTGCCAGAGGAGACGAGAAAAAAAAATGATGAAAGTAAAACCCTGAAAAATGCTCCTGTGAAAGCAATAAAAGGAGAATTCGAAAAGGCAGGATTGTCTGAAGCTTCAGAAGTAAAGAAGAAGTTCTATTTTGTGCCAAGACATCTGAGGCAGCTAGGACAACTGCCCTTAACGTTACTTTCGCCTGAACAGTTGAAAATCCTACAATCAAATTATACAGTACCATTGCCATATGCTGAAAGAAATAAGCCATTCCCGGTTGTTCCAGGAAAGTTTCATATTAAAGCCAATACAAAATATCCGGAGCCGATTGAATTTTACGCCTCTTGGAAAGAAAAGACAGAAATGAGGGTTGAGAATAATGTGTATCATGGAGAGCTGACATCTCGTGATCTCAAGAAATACAGTCCGGTAAGCAGAAGAATGATAGAAAGGATGGGTTTTGACAATGAAGAACCAACTGGTTTAAATCATGGGAAAGGAATTCAGGTCCCTATTGGAGTCGGTCAGAGAAAGAGAGAAAGATTTCAAGGATTGGGGGCAAAGTTTTCAGTAAATATGGTCACAATTGATCAGCCATCAGAGCCAAATCCTGAAATAGTCAAACATCTTGAAACAGCTCCCAAGAAGATAGAAGACCGGGGGCAGCCGACAATCAATAGTTTACGAGAAGTAAATTTGGGCATAGAAGAAGTGCCGAGAAATACATTCATAAGCGCTGGTCTTTCTGAACAAGAAGCTGAAAAGTATATTCAACTGCTGAAAGAAAATAAAGATGTTTTCACCTAGACATATGAGGAAATGCCAGGCTTGGAACCCTCAGTGGCAGTACATCAATTAAATATTTCCAAGGATGAAAGACCGATTAAGCAAGCGCAAAGGTGATTTCATCCAGATTTAATCCCTCTGATAAAAGAAGAAGTGAACAAGCTGATCAATGTCGAATTTATTAGAGAAGTCAAATATCCCAAGTGGATATCGAATATTGTCCCAGTAAAAAAGAAAAGTGGAAAAATTAGGGTGTGCATAGATTTCAGGGATCTGAATGAGGCTTGCCCGAAGGATGACTTTTCCCTCCTAATAATAGAATTGCTGATCGACAGTAGGACGTAATATGCTGTCATGTCTTTTATGGATGGCTATGCTGGTTACAATCAAATTAGAATGGCTCCTGAAGATAAAGAAGCAACAACGTTCAAAACCTCGTTAGGAATTTACTGGTACAAGGTTATGCTGTTCGGTCTTAAGAATGCTAGGGCAATGTAATGCCCTGAACATTTCAATACCCGAGTATTGAAAGTTCTCGAGCATTATCAAGAAATATACTTAATATGTCACGTGTACGAAGCCAATCCAACTATCTTAGTCTTACTTCCTCGTCCTAACATAAACCTAACCGTTAGGAGTGATCTCCATGCATAGATCAAGCCATCTGACCGTCAATTTCAAGGTAAGGCTCTCCATCATGTGATTTAACGTATGTGCTCCCTTAAATGAATTGACAAATAAATCCCTATCCATAATGATTTGGATATATGCCCATTTGTAAGAATTTCTTAGAAACATGTCCATAACCATGTGAAGCCATTAAATTTCCCAAAACTCACAAATCAGCAGTAATTATGAAAATGACATTGACCTAGACCCCTAAATTCTAGATCACATGGTTCCCACTATCCGTTTAATGAGAAAATTTATACCAGCCCTAATTATCATAAATTAACCATACACATCGAATTTCAGCCCTTAGATCGTAGTAAATTAGCCACTTGACCTCTACATCCGTTCGTACACTTATCAGATCAAGATTTTGACCCGTCTATCTTGCTCACACCATATGAATATGCTTAACCCACCATTACAATTATGAGCTGAGGAACTTAGACATATGAAAAAGTCACTCAAATTTAATAATATGCATGCCCTACTCCTAATCACTCCTGAAAACCACATTTTACTCGTCCATTTACAAAACTGACATTACAATCATCCAAATACATGACTAGAATACCAACCATCAAGTCTTCCTATTTTTAGCACGTCATCTGACCCTTCATCATATGTGGATCCCCAAAACGGGCCATTTGAATATTAGGATAAATCGGTCATTATGAAGATCTTTGGGTTTAAGTCTAAACCACCGAGTAGCTCGTCAATTAAATATATACAAATGGTATTTTAAATTTTCGGAGTAAGTTAGCCATTAAAAAAGCATCTTAGCCATCCTTAACAAATCTGGGCCCAAATTTAACTGGTTGAGAGATCTCGAGAAATAAAGATTGTCCATAAAGTTTCACTCCTTTTGGACAGTGCAGTAGGGAGAAACTGATGACAGAAGTTACTAAAAAGGAATTGGAAAATTTGTAAATAAACGATTTGTATATGCATGCACGTAAGTGTAACATAGGCATGCTTTAACGGTGGACATTGCCTCATCACTAGTGGATGGCGTGGCCCACCCAGAGCTCAGATCTGATTCATAATTTGACTAGCGAGCTAACACATTAAGACAGATATGATGAAGGGTGTGGATCTTCCAGAAAATAACCACATCAGACCCATCAATCACCATAATTTGGATCGAGGATAAAAAGGGAATTGGCCAACTATAATAGTGGACTGTGACGGAAGGAGTTTTTAACCTAAACTTCACTAGACTTATCGATCATGTGGCCCACCCAAGAATCAGATATACTTCATATTTTGGCCCATGGCCTAACAGTGCCCGACAAAACAACTGAACGGAGAAGATCCAGCAAATGACTGCCACAAGTGGGCCGCACCAATTCCAATTTAAAGAACCTCTTCCGCAGCAAGACACGGATGATGAAAGACGTAGGAAACAGGGCCCCACTGCAATGAGTTGGGTGATCAGAGCTTGGATCAACACCATGATCCACACCGTCCAGAGTGCTGTGAGGGGAATTTCAACCCCTCCCACATGGATCAAATAACCAACGTGATCGCAGGGCCCATCCAAAACTCCTACTACACACTGCGTAACAGCCAATTCCACATGCGGTTGCAAAGCAAATCCTTGTCTAGATTTGTGTAGAAGAGTTTAGAGACTCTCTTTGTCTATAAAGGTCTTTCATCCGACAAAGGGTGAGGGAAATAGAAGGAAAGACGTGAGAGAGAGAGGGGATCCAGCCATCCAGCAGCAAAGCAGAGAGAAAAAGAAAAAGAAAACGAAGGACAAAAGGCATCCTCGGTTTCTTCAGCAAGAGAAAACTTCGGCTGAGAAGTTTCGCCCCCCACATCTTGGTAAGAACAACCTCCTCCCTTTACCTAGATTCTTTCTTTTTCTTCTTTCCACAGTTGGACATGGAGTAACTGTGGAGGCCCCTAGACATAGACATTAAGGATCATCTAGTTTCCGCGTCATAACACGTCTAAATCATACCTTAGCCGAGAATCTCATCCTGGAATCAATACCTAGTATGACGATGGAATCTAACTTATTCTTAATCATGTGAACTAGGACACAATTGGATCTTAAAGTGTGTAACATATAATCTTGTACTAGGCAATTAGACAACCAAAGGTGAGTGTGTTTCCATGTTCCTGCCTTTTCATACCTTTAATGATGTGATGCGAATTATCCTACTTTTTCATAGCTTTAATGATGTGAATTATATTGTCTTTCTATACCTTTAATGATGTGAATCATCCTACCTCTCATGTTTTTATTTTTCTAGGAATTATCCTATCAATTGATTCAGTTATTATCATTATAATTATTGGCCCTGTTGGGATTATGACATCATGTCAATCATAATAGATTTCTTTAAATTTATGTGAGGCCATGGATACAAGACTTGCCCCTGCCTCGTCTCTTAAATTTGAGTTGGCCCTGCCACTCGTCTTTATATTGAGTTGGCCTTAGCCACTCCCTTATTATTGAGTTGATCACCATTGTCACTCTTTTCTTATTATGTTGGCCATTGCCACTTTTGTTAAGTTGACCATTGTCACTCTTCTCTTTATTATGTTGGCCTTGTGCCATTTATCTTTAAGGCCTGGGCATGTGTCTTGCTATTCCAGAACCTTCGTAATTTAGTTTATATCCTTCATAATTCAGATTCAGTTATATGTTTTAAGATTCATTTTATCTTTGTAAGTGCAAGTGATGTGTAAGATGTATCACAACTAGTGATTCAAACATTTTATCATCGACATAATGCGCTCCGGGTAGAGATCCTCTTGGGGCACGTAAGTCCTTGGGCCTTTGGGTAGTGGTGCACGAATCTATATGTGTAAGTCGCAACAGCATCACATCATCCCAGGATTAGATGTCGCAAATAGTCGCTCCATGAACAAGTCGTGTCACATAAATCACCCATCCCATGTGTTGTGCACTCTAAGGTGTTCTCGTAAATCCACGGTAGCGTTAGCCATGTCGGCGAATATCCGTATAGTGAGAGATGCGGGTCAAGTTGGTTATCTATAAAATCGTATTCCACAATATGAGGATCACTATGTATGATGAGCCCCACATACTTTGCTAGTCATGCATCTCATGTAAGTTGTTTGTGCATTCTGATATCCTCATATTGGTGGACTACGGGACATATCAGAACCCTTTACATTACTTGTATGATTCTCTTGAGTTAATGGTAATCTAAAGGATAACCATCACTATGAGTAAGGCATTGACCCTCTCCCAATCGTACAGTTGATGTAGGTGACATACAGATTAAAGATTTAGAGAATGACTTTCCTAAAGAAAATTATCTTGAAAGATTAAGAAGATAATTTTACTATTTAGTTTTATACTTTCGCTGTGAACTCTGATGTTGTAATAAACCTCTCATTATGAGGCGATTTGATTATTCTTTTTACTCTGATGAAATATAATTAATACAGTTGATTTTATTCTCGTGAATGAGTACCTTCATGAATGTATCTGGGTGAAATCAAATGAAAAAAATAGGGTACGATTTCAGAGCATCCAGTTGTACATTATTAACACCTGATTTCCTTTGGCATGAGTACATACTCTGGCCGTGAAAATTCGGGATGTGACAAATAACATATCAAAGGGAGATACAGAGTATTTTTTAAGATATTATGCACAAACATGTTGAATGTTATGTCGATGACTTGGTGGTTAGGTCAGGTAATCATCAGGAACATCGCGAGCATTTAACATTGGTCTTTCGTTGGCTTAGAAAGAAAGAACTAAAGATGGACCCGGCTAAATGTGCTTTTGGAGTGCTATCAGGAAAGTTTCTCAGCTTTGTCATCAGGCACAGGGGTATTAAAATTGACCAGGGAAAGTCAAGGCCATTCAAGATATGCCACCTCCGAAAACATTAAAGGAACTAAAGAGCTTACAAGGTAAACTAGCATATATTTGTTGTTTTATTTCAAATCTGGCAAGGAGATGTTAGTTGTTTTCCCATTTGATGAAGAAAGGAACCGAGTTCGTGTGGGATAAAGCCTATCAGACACATTTAATTCAATAAAAGAATTGCTACAACAGCCTCCGGTATTGACAGGTCAACCTCCGGTATTGACAGGTCCTATAAAAGGTAAATCACTTATCTTGTACATATCTACGGCTGAAAACTCGCTCGGAGATTTGTTAGCATAAGTGAATGAAGATGGAAAAGAAAATGCTCTTTATTATCTGAGTTGAACTTTGATGGGCGCGGAATGTAACTATCTCTGATCGAGAAAGAATGTCTGGCACTGATATTTGCAGTACATAAATTGAGACATTATTATCTCTCCCATGACATAACTTTGATATCAAGAGAAAATCCGATAAAGTTTTTAATGACAAGGCCGATGTTATCGGGAAGATTGGCCAAATGGATGCTATTACTTTCAGAATACACAATCACTTATGAATCGGCGAAAGCAATGAAGGGACAAGCAGCGACAAATTTCTTGGCAGGGAATCTCGTAACAGAAAGTGAGATAATTCGCAATGATTTCCCTGATGAGCAGGTAATGATGATGGAGTCACAAGGTCAATGGAAGATGTATTTCGATGGTGCTTCTCGAGTGTCAGGAGCAGGGGCAGGAGTTATTTTCATCACACCTCAAGGTGATTTATTACCCTATTCTTTCACATTGGGCGCCGCTTGAATGAATAATGAAGCCGAATATCAAGCTCTTATCATTGGAATGGAAATCACCTAAGAAATGAAAATAAAGACGTTGCAGATTTTTAGAGATTCCAAGCTGATTATAAATCTGCCAACGACTGAGTTTGAAATAAGAAAGCAAGAACTCTTACCATACTATAGAAAAGCCCAGTAGTTACTGGAGCAATCCTGCCATGTTAATCAAGCATGTACCTCGATCTGAAAATGAAAAGGTAGATGCTCTGGCTAGTCTAGCAGCAGCCCTGTCCTATTCAAACCGAAGTCCGCTCCAAGTGACTATAGAAAAAAGAAGATTCATGCCCTCTCCCGAAGTTGTCGATGAAGTCGTCGAAGTGCTTCTCATATCATGTTTAGAAGTGATAGCAAATGATTGGAGACAGTCATTCATAGATTACCTCAAATATGATATCTTGCCAGAAGATCTAGCACAAAAGTAGTAAATCAGGTAGAGATCGAGCAGGTTCATCATTTGTAGTGAAGTGCTCTATAGAAAAGCTTATAATGGAGTGCTGCTACGCTGTCTTGGTGAACAAGAAGCAGGTCGGGTGCTACATGAAGCACATTTTGGAGAATGCGGGGCACACCAGGCTGGACGAAATTTATTTCATTGGATACATTGAATGGGGTATTACTGGCCCATAATGTTCAAAGATGCGATAGAGTATGCAAAAAGTGGCCACGAATGTTAGATCCACAGAGATGTCGTGCATGTGCCCCTTGAAGATTTCCATCAAATAGTCACTTTTTGACCCTTCGTTTCTTGGGGACTCGATGTTATCGAGCCCATAAATTCACCTTCATCCAAAGGAAGATAATATATTCTGGCAGCAACAGACTACTTCTTCAAATGGACAGAAGCGATCGCATTACGTAATGTCAAAGAGAAAGATGTGGTCAATTTCATTCGACACACGATAATATATCGCCACGGCATTCCAAGAGGATTGTCACTGATAACGGTACCCCTTTTAAGAATAAAGGCATGGAGAAACTGTGTTAAAAGTTTGGTATCCACCATTCATTTTCAACACCCTACTATCCACTAGCAAATGGATTAGCAGAAGCATTTAACAAAATGATTATGAAAATACTGAAGAAGATGGTGACTGGGAATAAGCGTGACTGGGACGAAAGATTACAAGTGGCATTATGGGCATACAAGACTATTCATTGAACGGCAACAAGCGCAAAACATTATTCACTAGTTTATGACGTAGAGGCAGTCATTCCGATTGAAACATAGGTTACGTCGTTCAGAGTAGCAACGCATCAGTCAATCACAAAAGATGAAAATGCAAAGATAAGGTTAAAAGAACTGGACCTACTCGATGAGAAGCGTCTGGTAGCCCAACACCGATTGCAGTTGTATCAAGAAAGAATATCAGTTGCCTTTGATAAACGAGTGAAATATCGCTCTTTCAAGAAAGGGGATATGGTAATAATGTTGAAAAGACCAATAGTGGTGACTTGCAGAAAAGGGGGCAAGTTTGAGCCTAAATGGGATGGGCCGTAAATCATAAAAGAAGTATATTCAAACGGAGCATACAGAGTGGTTGATCAAGATGGATGGGGTATCAGTATACCAGTCAATGTGCACTTCATCAAGAAATATCTTCCCTGAAGATGGTTCTGATTTTGATCTAGAATATTATCGCCATAATGCTTTTATATCAAAAGGGGCCAAAGAGAAGTGAAGTCATGTTCATATATTCTTTGACAGATGATTGAATAGAGGAGGAATTCCAAGTATATCATTAAAGATTGTATATTAGTGATTTCTTAAAAGAGGGTAACCATCATTGTCGTCATCCAAAAAGCTTTGCTGAATCTTGTCGAAATTGGTATCATCACCAAGTTGATATATTATTATGAGCATAGTGCGAATATTGTCAAGACGCCTATTACTACCACAACAATGGTGATATATCAATCAAGACGCCTATTACTACCACAACAATGATGACAACTTATCATCATTTAAGGCAGCCTAGCCAAGCCTATACGGCCAACTATGCATAGAGCCTATCTCCATCACCATTCGGGCAGTGGTGAGAAGCTAGTGGCCCTAAAAAGTCCATGAATGCCATCATACACATACCCATGTATGCAGCGGATGGAGCCAGTGACTGAAAGCCCTAAAGGGTTGAAAAGTCCTCAACGGCCAATTGCGCATAACACCCATGTCGTCTGTATAACTTTCCGACAGCGTCACTGGGAACTAATGAAATTGCCCTCCTGTGAATGGGTTCGACCTTGCAGACGAAGAAAACACAGGCTACAATGTACGCTCTTTGGCCATTGTCCATAGATAGGCCAACCATGCATAAGACCCCCAAGATTCTTAGCTTGATTTCAGTAGTAACTCATGAGGAAGGGCCTAAACCCACTCATTAATGGACTGGTGGCCCTGTATTTGGTACCCTAAAGGTCACCTTGTGTGCCTTGTGAACTCTAGAGAGTTAATGCAGCCAACCCTATACATAAATCCAATTGAGTTCACGACCCTGGTAGCTTCATTGGGCCCCTTTGATGGATCACAGTTTATGAACTCACCAGGCTATGAGAAGTCCAGTGAACTCATGAGAGTTATAGAGACTATTACATGAGACCCGACTCCACTACTCAAAAGTCTAAAAAATTATGTTGCTCCACTACTCAAGAGCTTAAACTGTGTGTGATCATCTGACTAAATTGAAATCTAGTACCACCTATCTTTAAAAAAATCATATAGGCAATCCCACACTGACAATCATAATATGTTGATGTTTTTTATCTCTATTCTTCGTTAGATATCATGACAAGATTATTGCATAAATGAATATGCTTGAAATGATCCATGATTTAGAAATTTATGAAAGAGAAAAATATCTCAAAGATATCATTATGTCTTCATTGATATATGCTGAAAATCAAAAGAAATTACATGTTCTAAGAAAAAACATACACAAACGAAATGACTTCTTTAAAGCTCGTCCGTGATTCCTAATATTCCCATGTATTTTTGTAAATCTTTCTTTAACTGAACTTGAGCTGCTACATGCTTTAATTTTTCTTCAAGGATGATCTTTGCCTGGTTAGGAATTCCAGCAAGTTTGTTTTCTAAGGATGTAATTATCTCCTTGCTTCTGAGTAATTCAGATTTCTCAGCATTAGCCGATTGGATACTGATTCGCATCTTTTCTTCTATTTCTTTCATGGTCGATTCCTTTGAATGATCTTTCAACTCCAGCTACAAGATTTTCTCTTTTAGGACAACAATATGATTCTGAATAATTGTCCTGTGATCAGCATAGGCCTTTAACTATTCCTGAAGAGTTAATTATTCTTGATTGAATTTAGAAATAACAGAGGTGATGAGGGAAGCCTTTTCCTTGGAGAGAGCTTGATGCTTCCTGTATTCTAAAATCTCAGGCGCAATAGGGACATTTTCCGCTGATGCTAGAGAAATTATTGAATCGCGGAATCTGAAAAGAGAGTCACATAGGGCAGAAATGTTAATCTTCACCATCCTTACAGTACTTTCCAGAATTCCGACGGCGATATCTAAATCTGACCATTGTTCAGGATCCTTGAAAATGTGAACTATTGCTGACATAGAGTTCTTCATTAAAAGTATTTTGTGTGTAGGAATATTTGCAAAAGATAATAGTTTAGATGCAGTGGCTATAGATTCAGAGCTTGCTACACCACTATATGGAGGAGTTCCTATAGTATAAAAAGTTAAGATGCTTATAACAAGGCTGGAAGAGGTGAAAATTTTGATAAAGTAACCAATATATATACATGCTATAGAAATATGACTGACATGAGGTGGAGCTTCCAGGACGGAAGGCAGACCAACTCCTAGCATATCGGAAAGAGAAGGTGCTCTAACCTCTGTGCTTGAATCTCTGGTAGTTGGAGTTGGCAGATCAGTGGTCTCTACTTGGAAAACAATTTCACGAGCTACCACTTTTGGTGCTACCAAAGGAACCAGAGGAGCCCTCGGTGAAATCACTGGTGCAGTTGAAGAAGGAACTGTGGCTGGAGTTTCACCTGTCCTAGTATTAACAATATGAGCACCTGAAAATAAAGATATAACAATAATAATGAGATAAATATCGTAAAATGCACACACACACACACACACACACACACATATATATATATATAGAATTAAACAAAAAAAGAAAGAGAGAAAATTCCTTGGTGAATATCCATACTCTCCATAATCCAAAGGCTCATCTTCTTCCTCCTCTATTACTGTAGGAGATTTTGCAAGAATATTGATACCAGAAGAGTTTCAAAATTTGATGGAGGATGCTCTTTAACAGTACCTTCTGCAATGACATCTTCCTCGCTGTTGATGTCAACTTCTCCTTCTTTGAAATCATCATCATGTTCATCATTTTCATCGTCTTCATCATCTTCGTATTCAATAAAAGCAGTACCCGCCGATGAAGAGGCTGAACTTTCATCTCCTAAGTCTTCCTCATCGACTTCCTTAATCATGACTTGTTTCCCTTTAGAAGGAGGAGCTCGACTACCTTCTAGTCGAATCTTTATTAACTGGAATCGAAGGAGATGGAGAAGAGTGGCTACTCCCTTCTTGGGGAATAGATGGTGATGCTTGCAAGCATGCCCAAGACCTACTCATAGGAGATGATGAGCTAGTAGGAGTAGGCTGTGAAGAAGGAGCTGGCTCATCCTGAGCTACAGCAGTGTCTGCTGGAATGGGAGAAGATGTTCCTTCAACGTCATCTATAACTCGGCCAGTGAAGTCATGAGGGACTTTTTCAAATTTTTCCATGACCCCATGAGCAATCCAGCCTTCCAAGGTATCGATGGCCTTCTTCTCACTGATTGGATCTTCTAAAGATATTCTTCTACAAATCTGGCCATGAAAAGGTGTGCGGCTCTTCTCCTATATATAGCCAATTCCATCTTTGAGCTTCCTACCTCTTAGCCTGGGCGGGGGAAGCCAGATGAGTTTATCTACTGACAAAGACTGTGGGGCAAATGACATCTACCCATTTGAACTGGGAAGCACTACAATGCTTAGCCAATAAGCTATGAAGGCTGCAAGTTCCCCATATAAGTTGTACTATGCTCTCTCTTTGATGTTGTCATGAAGTGTCGTTAATTCTGGAGAATGACAATCACGGAATCTGTAGGAGAAATAAAATGGGTGAGAAAAGGGGTAATTGAAGAAAAAAGTTGATTCATAAACCTAAAATTACCTGAGGGCTTTGGAAAAATGTGAAAGCCATTACAGAGGAGAAATCTTGTGAATGTTTAGAAATTTTGACATTTCCTTGAAGAGTTCGATGGTGGTTTCTAAGATGGAAGGCTTGCGATCAGGAGAAGAAACGAATGCCAACTCCTTGTTAGACGGGACAAACTCATCGTAAAACTTCTCTGTTAGTGGAAGGCCCACTATTCAGTGGAGATCCCAGAGCGTAATGCTCATCTCATCCACTGAAAAATGAAAAGAGTTGGTGGTGGGAGACCAGTATTTGAGGAAGCCTTTTATCACGGTCGGTTCTCGGTAGAAGTTTGGGACGTAACTTCTATGGAATTATGAAAGCCTATCTTGACAAGCATCTTCTTGTGTTTGTTTAAAATAACTTCCGCCCAATCTAAGTAATAGCGGCGTGAAGTTAAGAGACCCCTCGTCCGAAATTCCTCTGGTCCTCAAAGTGGCTCACGATCTCGGAAACGTTGTTGGACTATCTCGTAGAAGTATGTGGGAAATAGGTTGTGGGAATTGTGAGAAGGGATGAGCAAAATCATTGGATAGACCTTGCCGATATGTTTCCATGGCTTGTGCACTAACAAGATCCCCTCGAGAATGCGTGGTTCCCTCGACGACTCGACGACTAGGAAGAAGTGTACATCAGTCTCTCTCCATCCATATGATGTCTTGACTCACAGTCGAGCATGGATTGATGACGATGAAAACTGAGGGGAATCACAGTCATACCCTCCGAGTGCGGGTTTTCAAATTTCATGATGCCTTCAATGACTCGGATCATTTCCCATGATTTGTGAAGCTTTTTTTATTATGTTCATGAATCTTTTCTTGGAATTATTCAGCCTTATTGCGTGAGTCTTCTTCGACTGAGACGCGAGGGGTGTATCTTCTCAGGCAGGAGGTCTTTGGCTGTTAGTATGCATAAGAGCGGTTGATTTTAGCCACTCATCCCATTTGTATTCTTGACCATGTTTCAGGGGTCGTTCTACATCTCCGATTGAAGTTGTCCAATGAATAGGAGATGGTAGTGAGGATATACAGTTGGAATAATCAAGGGTTTGGAGCACAGGCTCCTTGAAGTTTGTAGGATGATGGGCGGTGGTTTTTGTATGCTTTGGTTATGGCTATTCAGAAGATGGGGAAGGATTGGAAGAATGAAATGAAGATGAGTTTGACAGATCTTGGTGAGAGGGTTGTGCAGTAAGAGGGTCAATGGCACAAAAAGTTTGCTTAATACGGGTCATGATGGAAAAAGGTTAAGGACTTAAGGGTATTTGAAGAAGAAATGTTCAAGGACTGAAAATTTTTCTAAGTCCCGATTGTGCGGACTCACGCAATCAAAATCCTTTGCATGGGGTAGCGCAACAGCCAAAAGACTTGCACGAACAAAAGACCTGTAACGCGGGTTCGCGCAACTGAAAGTGGTTGCATGGGGGTTCGATGGAGAAGCAGAGGTTCGTTGCGAACTGAAGAAAGTGTAGAATGAATGAAGTTTTGAAGTACTTATAGTGTGTGTGGCCGAGTACGGTCCACGATCGTCGGTTACAGGGATCCGTGCAAACCCCTTTCAGTGTAAAATTGATCCTTATTCCTTAATTTCTTCAAAAATAAAGAAAGGATCAAGGGGGCATCTGTTAAGGAATAAAAAAGACAAGAAAGAATTGAAGAAAAAGAAGATTCAATGTAAAAAGTGGAAGGAAACAGAAAATGAAGAAGAACAAGTACCTTAAAGGGGGGTTTGCATGGGATCGCGTAAACCATATCGGTTGCGCAGGTTCACGCAACCAATAACATCAGTTGCACGAGCTCTTGCAACTGGTTTCTAGACTTGTTGTCCATGAATGAGAAGAATTAATGAAAGGTGGGTCCCTTGGAACCAAGATCGAGCTTTCGCATGTGTGGAGGCCTATAAATACCCCCTCTCCCTCTCATTTGAGAAGGATTGAAGATTTTGGAAGAAGTACAAAGTAGCAGAGAAGACTGAAGGTAGGACTAGAGAGAAGCCCATGGTTTGCGCAGACCTGCGCAAACCATGTTGGTTGTACGGGTCCGTGCAACCAGACTGCCATGTAGTCTATAATGATGAGAGGCAAAAATGCTGTCGAAATGATCAGGTTCCAGATTCTCTTCTGTTCAAGCTTCAAGAAGAGAAATCAGGTAATCAGATCTGCATAATATATCTCTTAAAGAGATGATCAAATCACGAGTCGAAGTGCTGCCAAATTTAACATCCAGCTTCGATATTTGAACTTTGTCAATTTCTATGCTCTAGATAATGTATCTAAGAATGAAGGGACGCCCGAGGATGTAAATGAACTCAATATCAACAATACAATGATTGTCCTTAACGTACTCTTTCTCTGTCATATTTAAATAAGATAATCTCTCAAATCGAATGCATTTTTTTTCTTGTACAAAACATGGTTTGATGATCGGATTCCTGACTCGAAAGATGAATGGTTTGATTTGCTATGTTTAGGATGATTTATGGTGTTTATTGTCGATTTTAGGCAATCTTTCAATCAATCCATATCTAACTCATGTGGGTTCTTAGGTCTCTAAGAATTGCTAAATTTTCTATTTAACTATTGATTTAATGATTTAGTGATGGATTGGAAGATCGATCATTATGGACTCGATCTAGAAATGTAGATCAATCTTAGTGGCTAAATTCATGTTAAAATGTAGGTTCCATGATGTTGTGATGGTCTATTTTCAAAATCAACAGTTGGATAGCTCGATATATGGGATTAGGGGGGGGGGCATCTATTTCAATGGTCAAATTTAGACTAGATTGAATGTAATTGTTTTGATAGGTCAGGTTTGTTATTTATACTAGGTTAAGTTAGATAGTAACACCCGAGTACTGAAAAGTACAGGGTGTTACAAGTATTTATAGAAATCCAATAGGTGTGGAGGTCATTTGTCTGAAGATGGAAGTGCACAAGCTTAGACAGGGAATATAGAGTGCACAAGGCTTGTATTAGGACAAAAGCCATGCATTAAGATAAGTCCGCATGGATAATGCCACAAAGGCAATCGTTAAGATAAAGCTCCTCTCCAAGTGGTGTAAAAGCCAAACCTCAGGACAAGCCAAGACATCCATTAGGACATGAAAAGCCTTGCATTAAGACAATCTTCACACAAAGTGGCGAATGGGGCATCCATTAGGACATGAAAAGCCATGCATTAAGACAATCTCCACACAAAGTGGCGCATGGGGCTTCTTTGTAGAAATGGTTGCTCATAGTTGTGCAAAGACATTCTTTCCAACTTCAATTGTACGCAGTCGTGCAAAGACTTTCTTCAAGATCTCCACTAAAAGTGGCACAGGAGGTAGGCTTTAGGACATAGTTCCACTCAAAGTGGCGCACGAGGACTTCTTCAGGAGGGTTTTGCACGGATGGGCGTAACACGGTTTTCCTCAAGGGGATTTTGCGCGGATAGGCGTAACAGGGCTTTCCTCCAGGGGGTTTTACGTGGATAGGTGCAACAGGGCTTTCCTCCAGGGGTTTTGCGTGAATAGGCGTAACAGGGTTTTCCTCCAGGGGGTTTTACATGGATAGGCGCAATAGGGCTTTCCTCTAAGGGTTTTGCGCAGATAGGCGCAATAGGGCTTTCCTTTAGGAGGTTTTGCACGGATAGGCGCAACAGGGATTTCCTCCAGGGGGTTTTGCGCAGTTGCAAAGACTTTGCATCAGGAAGATTGCGTGTAAACCCTTTCTTCAGTCAAGGTCTACATGAAGTGGCACAAACCTTTGTCTTAAGACAAGAGTCCTCTTCAAGTGGCACAAAGGGTTTTTCCTCCCATTTCATTTGTGCGAGGTCACGCAAAAGGCTTTCCTCTCTCTTTTCATTGCACAAGGTCACGCAAAGAGGCTTCTCTCTCTCTCATCTTCCTTCCTTCTTATCTTCCAACCCCTTTAAATGAGGAGAGGAGGGAGTATTTGTAGGCCTCCTAGACTCCCACCTTAAATAGTGGTGATCACCACCACTTCTCTCTTTAATACAACTCCCACCCTTTCTTCTTTAAAAAGTGGCGTTCACCTATTTCTTCCTTAAATAGTGGTGATCACCCCCTTCTTCCTTAATACAAGGCAATGTCCATCCCTCCTTTTCTTACCAAATGATGCCCATGCACTCCTCCATACCAGATGACACCCGTCCATTCTTCCATATCAAAATGTGAAGCGTACAACCTCTTCTAATCATGGAGCAACGCTTCACAAGGCTTCTATACTGCTATGGGCACACAACCCTGGGAAGGATCTGCACAACGGAATTCTCCTGTTAATGCGATGGACATGTAATGAGAATTTCAAGGGAAGAAAGATAGAATATTTTTTATGCCTCAACAAACAGTAATTTTGGCAAAGCACTCCAAGACATTGATCAAAATTGACGTATACAATGCGATAGAAGTTACTTCCCAACACTTCTACAAGGAGACTTCTATCTTGAAAGGCTTCCTCAATTATTGGTGCCCCACAACCAACTTCTTCCACCTTTTAGCAAGAGAGATGAGTATTACACTCTGGGACCTCCATCGGATTGTCTGTCTTTCGCTGACCGAAAAATTCTACTACGAATTCGTCTCCACTAATGAAGAATTAGAATTTGACTCTTCGACAGGCTTAGTGGCCTCAATTTTAGAAATGACTATAGAACTCTTCAAAGAGATGGCCAAGTTTCCAAACATTCATGAGATTTCTCCCTTATAATGGCTCGCGCATTTCACTAGAGCCTTCTGGTAATTCTACTCTTCATAAATCAATCACTTCTCATTGTATTTTTAATTTTTTCATACTTCTTACCTTCTGCTCTCTCTCTTCTTTTTCTTATATTCAATGGTTACCATTTGCAAGAATTAATGGATCTTCATAAAAAGATAGAGGATCATGTCGAATATAGTCTCGATGGAAAGCTTACAACATTCCTTGTCTATTGGCTGAGTGTGGTCATTCTTCCTAGCTCAAAATGGTCGGACGCCATTCGCCCTACGGTATTCGTTGTTGCTGGTGCCATGGCAGAAGCCCATGAGCATTCCCTTGTCCATCCGGTCTTGTGCTCCATTTATAAAGCTCTTGGAGAGGTAGCGACTCATGTAAAGAGTCCTACTATTGGCGCTTCTTCTACATACACTCATTGGCACTATATTACCTGTTGGCTGGGTATTTACTTCCCATGGACCTTCGAAGCTCCGGAGAAAGCATATATTCACCCCTCACATATTCCTCTTTAGTTCTTTCGGAAGAGAGTTATGGCTAAACAATCATATGACTGGGGTTGTCAACACAATCTCAGTAGCTGATGTAATAGACTTCTTCCAGTTCTTCCTTTACCGGTACACAGAGGATACACATGTTAGATATTGAATCACTCTCTCCAGGAGAAAGGGCATTCAACCTCTCCATTAGGTCTTGCAGTCTTCCACTAAGAGAAGGGGTATAGTTCTAGAGAGAGCCCTACTACCTAGGTTGATTCACCCACCAATTTGGTTTTGATCAAACCATTCCAAAAGATTGTGGATTAGTAATAAGGAGGATGTGTAGCTATGGAACTGACCCATTGTAACGCCCTAAAAATTGGGGGTCGAGCAAAGTTCAACTCTCGAGTTTCAACACATCACTTATGCAACATAAATAATGATGTTTAAATGTTGTCCATATTAGCACATTAAACATGAGTGAGATTACACTAAATCAACATATCATACTCCAGATTTAATGTAATTAAGAAAGCGAAAGACTGAGGTAAATATATAGAGTATATACGTGTTTCATAACCTCTAGAGTATGAACGTGCTACCGGGTTGAATATATACATAATTTGTTCCAAATTATACAAAATATCACAATGTAAATGTTCATCTAATCCAATGTCCTTGTAATCCCTGGCGACGTAGCTCTAGTTCTATACAAACCTGCTTGAGAGCTGTACGTAGGAGAACTCCTCCTCACCTATGAAATCTGGCTCCATCATGTAAGACTCGCCAGAACCTGCATCTAAATCAGAGTCTGGTTGGTGTTTTAAAACACCATCTCGGGTGGGAATGAGTAGCTAATTTAGTGGAACTATAAAGTAAAGGTTAAACATATTATCAATTCAGTCAAGCAGAAATGATAAAGCAGTACAACAATCATGTCCTAAGTATGCTTATTAATGCAGGAATGATATGTGTAATGATGCATGTCCTCTCTTACACTCCCTCAGCGACTTCATCGCACGATCGCACATGTAACTCCTACTGTGCACTTCCTTACCAAAGCACATACAGTGTGGTGTATGATTGTGTTAGCCAAGTAATTTATTAGGCTTATTCATGCAATAGATTCAAGAAGCTAAGGTACCTCCCTTTATATCATTTTCTAAAACAAATGATCCATTTAGGGTCGTCAATCTTAGTTAATCATATACAATAGGCAAGTTGTGGTGTCATCACTCCCGGTTAAAAGTAGTGGATAGGCAAGTTCATGAGTTTATACTCGAGGTCACTTCACCAATGCCCTGCTAATTGGAGCACTATTTTTGAAAGGGGTCCAGATTAGACGGTTCATTTGAACCTAAGCTGGGACCATAGCTAGGATGCGTCGGTGTAGGCCGACAGCTCAAATACAGTGTCCCATACCACCATATTTGGCTCACGAGTTTGGGTTGCTCATTGGTCACTAAGGGGAGGCTCATCACACCAGCGTAGGCTGACAGCTCGACTACGGTGTCCCATACCACCATGCCCGGCTCATGAGTCTTGACGGATCGAGGTACCATGATTGAAACGGGTTTTACATTGATAAGTGGTACCTTATATTCAAACAGTAGCATCCATACATAGTAAACACACAATAGGCCAATCAGGTTATTTGACAAGTTCGATTGGTACGAGCGTATGCTGAATTAGTCGACACAGAGTGAGTAAGAATTCCACGTGGCCTAACTACTATTGACAATTACCGTACGGCTCGGATTCGTCGAACATATCTAATGTGGTGAAACTAGTTCGGCCAATCAAACGGGAACCGTTACCGATTGCTCGGACTACATTATAGTCTCAATCATACTCAAATGTAGCATGTGGATACATGTGACAATCATATAAGTATTTAATAAATATTCCCAACATGAATCTCATTCGAGCATTTCACCAAACACATTACACATATTACCATTTATTGCATTTCATCCATAAATTGCATAATTAAAATTTAGGTTACATGAAGGAAACTATACATATAGATAAGGTAATTGAGAATCATATCTCAATACCCTTAATAATTACAATTCACCATCAATTTCTCATTTAAACATTTTTTCAAACACTTAGATTACACCTTACTACATACATAGACTAAATTAGTTACGACATATATTATGGTAAATCCTTTCACAAGGAGATTGTCATGCACGCAACAAACATAAATTCTAGGTTAATAGTTAGGGCAAGCACAAATCATGATTTCAAGTTCATTCAAACAATTCAACAAACACATAGAATGTATATTTGTCCAACATAGTTCATACATGTATAGTATATGGAAAACATCGTAACTAAGATCATATGGTAGCGATCAAGTCAAACATAAATCATTAGTTGACATTGAAAGCCTTGAAAACCATAATCTAAATGTTTATAGTCCGCACCTTTCGTCAAATTCCTCGTTTCAAACTCGGTTCGAATCCTACGACCCTGTACACAGAACAACAGTACCTAAACATCGAAATAGGTTAGTTATTTCATCGATTCCTCTATTTGGATTCTTAAACTGAGATTAGGGTTAGGATTTCTTGCCTAAATCGAAGTTAGAATGACTCATGTAATGATGGTGGGAGGCGATTCGTTATGTGGAGTAGTGGGAGTGAATCTCAGCAACGATCTCCCAATCTCACTCTCTTCTCCTCACTCTTTTCTCTCCTTTTGTCTTCTCTCTCTTAGGGTTTGGAGAAATTCGTATGGGAGAGAGAGAGGTGGGTTTAAGGGCCTTATATAGGCTCAAAAGCAATGCAAATGGCCCCAGGGCCATGATATACCTGGTTTGTATCCAAAGAATGACTATTTTTGACAAACAGGGCCCATAGGGAGGTCCACAACTCACATAAGTCATAGGGTAAGTTCCCTGATAATGGATCTATATCAGGACTATGTTTTTAGTACACTCAGATTAGTGGATCGACCGTGGAAGACCTGTGTCAGATCAACGGTCGTTATCACTCGATTAGGGCCACAAGTTTATCGAGTGGTGTAGGGAAATTTCCCTGTTCCATGGGTATATTCGAGTCATAATATGACAGTTTGAAGTCTTCAATTTTTCCCGCAAGTGAATGACCCAAATCACTTAAGTTTTGGTTCATTTTCTAAAGATATTCGCGTTTCTCACACACTTTGCTCAAGGCTCAAGTTGTGCATTTCTAGATTCCATTTGGGCTTGATTTCCATGATGGTTTTCAAGCCAAATAAGGTGGTCATAACCTTATAGTTTCGCGGTAAGCAGACTTTCGACACACAGTCCAGGTTCGATATGGAGTTTCACTGTGCTCCTGAGAATAACTGGGTTTTGGGATTTCTCCTAGGTTTGTAAGGGACATTGATTCAATGGTATTAATGATTATGGGTCTTACCATTTGTATAGATAGTGGTTCAAGTTAAATCCAATAATTATTTAGTTTAGTACTTAACTAAATTCCACCCTAATTTTGACAGAATAAGGTCCTAGGGTAGTTTTATGTCCCTTTTTAACACTTTTAGTTAGTATATTATTTTAATTATTTTTCTAGTAGTTCTTAATAAATTCTACTTTACCTCTACCAAATTTTAGTAGATTTCATATTCTAAAAAAATTCTAAAAATTCTAGAAGTAGCAATTGTATGAGCTAATAATTTTTTGATAGTTGTTATATTAACCTAGATTCAACTATATTAAAATTTTAATTATATTTTTTACTTATTTTTTTATGAAATTATACTTATAATCTTCAATCTAACTTTTGAATCACCTAATTCAAAGTTATAACGAGGGAGATATGACTTTTTGAAGTTGGTCAAAAACTGTAGAAAACTGCAGCAAGGGTCCACTGAATTTTCAGTGCACCAGCGATGCCTCGCAGTACGCAATGGCACTGTGGTCCACTGGACCCGACCGCGATGCATCGTGATCAGCACGATGGTGCCGCGCTTGCCCAATGGTGGTTCTGCCACTTGTTTTCTTAAAATAGGCGTATATTCCACTCCCAAATGAGTTACACAATGTGCCATGTATGATTTTGGGGTAAGAGAAGCTGATCTATCCAAATAGCCTATTTATTTTATGATATTACCTAATTTAATGGTAAAAATTCTATTTTATTTATATATTTACTGTTGATAGTAAATTTTAGTTTAAGCATAGTTCTTCATCATTTAAACTTTAGGATTAGTGTCTAATATGAAAGTACTTAGAAAAATGTGAAGAATAGGTGGTGAAAGGTGAGATTTTTGAAGGAAATGGGTAAAAAGGAAATTTGAGACTTTGGGATTGAGTTCTGAGAAGTCAATAAGGTGTTATAATCGACACATTGCCTAAGGACGTCTAACTCCAAGTTGGCAAAAAATCTGGGACGTTACACCCATATAATTGGGCGATGGTATGGAAGTAGTTGGGCGGTCGAGTCAGGTCTACTTTAACAATCTCAGGCAGTAACCGCACCACCCTTGCTATGTACAGTTATATGAGGTGGTGGGTTCATCAATCATATCTAGTTAATAAATGCTTACCAGTAACTCACCTGATCTAGATTTCACAGCCGAAACTCAAGGGTCGCAGATTTGAAGAAGGAATAGGCTTTGTACCGAAGAGGAGTCATGCACCATTTCCTAGTCAACTTTGTAGAAAGATATCCCTAGAGGAGCCAATTCATAAAAGAAAACCCACCAACACTCTGGAGGGATAGATAGCCCATGGAGTTGTCATGGATTTTGAAAAGGTTCCTCGAGATCGCTCCAATAGAGTAATTGAAGATATGACAGAAGTTCCCTCTCTAGTTCAAGAGAATGTTACTGCAATTCAAGATGATCTAGCTCCTTCTCCTGCTCCACAACCTACTCGTCCCATCTTATCTTCCCCAATGACAAGGTCCCGATCACGTTCTCAGGGTTCTTCTCCTTCCCATCAGCAAGGAATTGCTGCTCTGACTTCTCCAATCCCGGTTGATAAGGTTCCTCAACCAGGAAGTAGCAGAATTTCCCCTTTTAAAGGGAAGCAAGTTGTAATCGAAGAAATAAAGGAAGAAGACTTGGAGAAAGAGAATTCACCCTCGTCATCTGAAGATACTGCTTCCGTTAAATATGATACCGAGGAAGATGATGAGGGAGCTGACGGAGATGATGATTTTGAAGAGGGAGAAGTTAATATTGATGATGATGATGATGATGCCATTATTAAAGGTGTCTCTACTGGCGAAGAACATCCTTCATCGATTCCTCAAAACATCAAAATCGAAGCTCCTCTCACTGCTGATATTTTTACAAAAATCCCAACAACAATAGAAAAGGGAGATGACGAGCCTTTAGATATGGGGAGTACGGATATTCGCCGAGTAAGAAATTTCCTGCGATTTTATCAATTAATCTTTTTCTTACCATTGTTATTTTTTATCATTATTATTATTTTCTTTATTTTAGGTACTCATGTTATTAACATTAGAACAAGCGAAATTCCTCCTAAAGATCTTCCTCCCACTGCACCATCAATCCCAACGAGAATTTTTATGACCCCCCTCATGGGACCAGGGATGGTAGCCCATGAAATCATTTTTCCAATAGAACCCACTAACCTACCAACTCCAACAACCATTGATTCGAGCACCGAGGCTAGAACCCCTTCCTTCGCCGATATGATGGGACCCAGTCCTTCTTCCATTAGAGAGATACAATCTCCTACTGCTCAGATTCTTGTGGAAGGTATATTCGTCTCTTTCTTGACTAGTGCTTTCATATCATTTGACTTTCAGGGTTTTTATTACAACTTCCTTTATTTTGCAAGAAATCCTCCTCGAAGAGGTACAACCAGCTCTAGTTTTGTTGCTACAGTATCTGATCTGTTATCATTTGAGAAAGTCCCCTTGTATAAGCTGACACTAATGAGAAACTCCTTGTTAGCATCTGTCCGCATGTTTAAAGATCCTGATCAATGGTCGGATCTGAACATCACTATAGAGGCCTTGGACAGTGCTGCAAGGATGGCCAAAATTAATGTTTCTCTCTTACGCGAATCTCTCTTGAGGTTTCATGATTTGGTTACTATTTTAAAATCGACAGAGAATGTAGTTATTGCTCCGGAGATTCTAGAATACAGGAGACGGTTGGCATTTCCAAGAAGAAGGCTTCCCAAATTGTTTTTTTCGTCTCCAAATATGATTAAGAGTAGTTATCCCTCCAAGAGAAACTGAAAGCTTCCACCAACAATCGAATAGCTATTCAAAATTAGATTGCTCTTCTAAAGAAGGAAATTCTCCAATTGGAGACGAAGGATTGGAGAAGAGTTGAATATAAAGAAGATCCAGGAGAAGATGCAAGCCAATATTCATTCTGCCGACTCTGAATGATCTGAGCTGATAAAAAATGAAGAACTAATTGCCTCTTTGGAGAGGAAGTTAGTCGATATTCCAGATCATGCAAAGGTCATTTTTTAGGCTAAATCAAAACATATAGCAGCTAAGATTCAACTCAAAGAAGACTTATAAAAATACTTAGCAGTGTTAGGCATGACAGAAGAGCTATGAGAGACTTTATTTTGTTTTCTTTTCTTTTATGATTATATGTAATTTTCTCTTAAGCATGCAAGATATATAAATGCATTATAATGTTTTTGGATAGTTATTTCTTTGAAAGTTTTTTTTTTTTCATTATTACAACTTATTTCAAGCATATATACTCATGTGATCATTTAATGATACATTATTTTTTCCATCATAGTTTATCATGATTGTTAGTACGAGATTTCCTGTATGATTTTTGTTTTGATAGGCGTAACTAGGTTTTCGTTCAGTCAAATAGCCACACAGTTTAAGCTCTTGAGTAGTAGAGCAACACGATTTTTTAGACTCATAAGTAGTTGGAGTCGGTTCTCACGTGAATGGTCTCTATAACTCTTATGAGTTCACTGAACTTATCACAGCTAGGGAGTTCATAAACCGTGATCCATCAGAGGCACCCAGTGAAGCTACTTGGGCCATGAACTCTATGGGATTTATGCACAGGGTTGGCCACAATAACTCTCTAGAGTTCATAGGGTGCGCAAGGCTACCTTAAGGTACCAAATCCAAGGCCGTCAGTCCATCAATGAGGAAGTATTTTATAAAAACCCTCTCCTCATGAGTTACTACTGAAATCAAGCTAGGAATCTGGGAGGTCTTACACATGGTTGGCCTATCTATGGACAATGGCTAAAGAGTGCACACTGTAGCCCACTTTTTCTTTGTCTGCGAGGTCAGACCCATTCAAGGGAGGGCACTTTCTTCCTTCCTTGCGACGCTGTCGAAAGCTATACAGACGACATTGGTCTCATGCGAGACTGGCCATTGTGGATTATCAATTGTTGGCTCCGTCTACTGCTCACATGGGTATGCATGTGATGGCCTATTCGGACTTTTTAGAGTCACTGGCTTCTCACCACTGCCCGAATAAATATGTATTACCGATAATGGTAGGCCTTATGCGTAGTTGGCCATATAGGCTTGGGTAGGATGCCTTAAATAATAAGTTGCCATCACTATTGTGAAGTTTATGTGTGGTTGACCATATAGGTTTATTCCACTATCATGTGTGACGCCTAAACTCAAAAATCAGGCTCACAAAATTTTTGATCGCTGAATCTCCAAGGGACGATGCCGATGATTAGCAAAACTCTTCTGTCGGCTTTGAGCTGTGCGCATCCTCTGCCTGATGATGTCAATAGCCTCTGAAGTCTCCTGCACAAGTTTGGGACTTAGGAGACGGCGCTCTCCAACCTCGGTCTAGCAACTCGGTGATCTGCATGGTCTACCATATAGTGCCTCAAAAGGAGCCATGTCGATGGTCACCTGATAGCTATTGTTGTATGCGAACTTAGCCAATCGCAGATGCTCATCCCAGCTACCCCCGAAATTAATCGCGTAGGCCCAAAGCATATCCTCAAGGATCTGGTTGACCCTCTCGGTCTGGCCATCAGTCTGAGGATGGTACGCGGTGCTGAGCTGTAATTCAGTCCCCATTGCTCACTGGAAGCTCCCTCAAAACTGAGACGTGAACCTCGAGTCTTGGTCAAAAATGATCGAGACTGGAACGCCATGCAGTCTCACGATCTCCTCGATGAATAATCTCACAAGCCGATCCATAGACCAAGTCGCACGCATCACAAGGAAATGTGCTGATTTCGTCAAACGATCCATAACAACCCAAATGGCGTCATGACCGCGCTGAGTCCTCGGCAAGCCCATAATGAAATCTATCAACACGTGCTCCCACTTCCACATTGGGACGCTCAACGGCTGCAATAGACCAGGAGGTCTCTGATGATCGGCCTTGACAGCTGGCACGTGTCACACTCGGTCACAAAACTGACGATCTGACACTTCATCCCCACCCAAAAATACTGTCGCCTCATGTCACGGTACATCTTCGTCGAGCCAGGGTGGATAGAAAATCATGATCAATGTGCCTCAGTCATAAGATCTCTATGTAACTCAGGAATATCTGGGACACATAATCGGCCTCTGAATCGAAGTCCACCATTTGTACCAATCTGCCAATCTTCCTGACTCTCAGATGCTGCCTCAGCCATATAACTCTGCAACGACTCATCAGTCTGCTGAGCCTCGATCACCCTTGCAACAAGAGAGGGTTGAATCGACAGGCTCGATAACTGCACGGTAGAAGACTGCAGGTCAAACTCAAAATCATACTCTGTTACATCCTCAAGCATCCGCCACTCCTGAATCATCATATGCGCCACTAAGCCTCGTGGTTGACGGCTGAGGGCATCTGCCACCACGTTCGCCTTGCTCGGGTAGTACTGAAGATCAAAATCATAGTCTTTCAGGAGTTATATCTAGCGCCTCTGCCTCATATTCAACTCAGACTGCCAGAAGAGGTACTTCAAGCTCTTGTGATCAGAGAAAAGCTCGAAATTGACCCCATAAAGATAGTTCCTCCACACCTTCAGTGCGAAGACAACTGCGGCTAGCTCTAAGTCATGCGTAAGATAGTTCAGCTCATGGACCTTGAGCTGATGAGACGCGATGCTGCATCAGGACAGCACCCAAACTAATATGCAAGGCATCAGTGAATATAATAAATCCATCACTCCCAGAGGGAAGAGTGAGGACAAGAGTGGATGTCAGACGGTCCTTCAACTCCATAAATACTCACTTGCAGGCGTCACTCCAAATAAACTCTGCGCCCTTCCGAGTCAACCTGGTCAGCGGGGCTGCAATACGAGAAAATTCCTCAATGAAACGCCGATAATAGCCCGCCAAACCAAGGAAACTACAGATCTCTATCGTAGTCGTGGACTGGCCCCACTGACGCACTGTCTCGACCTTCGAGGGGTCCATTGCGACGCCCTCCCTCGTCACCACGTGACTGAGGAACTTCACCTCCTCCTGCCAGAACTCGTACTTCTCCAGCTTCGCATACAGATGGTGTGCACGGAGGGTCTGCAAAGTAATCTTCAAGTGCTGCTCGTGCTCCTCACGGGTCCTCGAATAGATCAGGATGTCATCGATGAAGACTATAACAAACTGATCAAGATATGGGGAGAAGACCTCATTCATCAGCTGCATGAAGACCGCTGGTGCATTGGTCAGTCCGAAAGAAATGACCTGAAACTCAAAATGATCGTAACACGTCCTGAATGCTGTCTTCGGAATGTCCTCATCTCAGACCCGAATTTGATGATAATCGAAAGCAGGTCAATCTTCAAAAAGAACTATGCACCCTGCAGCTGATCAAACAAATCATCAATCCTAGGGAGTGGGTACTTATTCTTGATCGTGACTTTTTTAAGCTCGCGGTAATCTACGTAGCGCCTCAACGAGCCATCCTTCTTCTTCACAAAGAGTACCGGCGCTCCCCACAGTGAACTGCTCGGATGGATAAAGCCTAACTCGCGCAACTCGTCCAACTCCTTATACAGTTCCTACAACTCCAACGGTGCCATGCGATACGGGGCCTTCGAAATAGGCACGGTACCGGGCACAAGATCAATCTGAAACTCGGTGAGTCGATGAGGCGGTAATCCTGGAATCTCCTGAAACACATCGAGAAAATTGCAAACCATGGGCAAATGGCCGATACAAGCGACAACAGGCTCCTCAACGGCGTAGGACATCAAACAAGACAACCGCTCTCCTCTGGGCTTTACAATGAACTGGAACAGTGGCACGTCTAGTATACAGAACGTGACTGTCCTCACGGCACAGTCCAATATGGCATAGTACTCGGTGAGCCAATCCATGCCCAGGATGACATCAAACTCGGACATCGATAATGCAAATAGATCGGCAGGCAGAAAGGTATCCCTAACTAGAACGGGGCAAGACAAGCAAAATCGGCTCAACACTACAGTCCTCACCAAGGGAGTCGATACTGATAGGCCCTCACAAGAAGACTCCAACGGTAAGCCAGTCGATCGGCAGAAACTCTCAGCCACAAAAGAATGCGATACACCGGAATCAAATAACACACGTGCAATGCATGCAGAGACTGAAAGTATACCGTCAACGACTCCTCTGAATGACTGTAGATCCTGCTGAGCCGCATAGAACCTAGCCTGAGCCGGCTGGGGAGGTGCCTGTCCCCTCTGAGGGTGCTGCTGCTGCTGCTGGGGTCACTGAGGAGGTCGAAACTGCTGCCTCTGCTGCTGCGGCCTCAGAGGCTGATGCTGATGTTACTGCTGCTGTGGTCTCGGTGGTGGGGGCTACTGTCACTGCTACTATGGAGGTCTCTGCTGCGGCTGTGGTGGAGGCCGTTGTGGACCTCTCTACTGCTGTGGACCTCTCTGCTGTTGCTGGGGGCTGGGACACTCCCATGAACGGTATCCCGTCGTACCACACCTAAAATAAGTACTGGTGAACTGCCTCGGAGGTGGTGTTGGAGGTGTTGCTTGTGCTTGAAAGGCTGGGCAACCTGTGCGTCTCTACTGTGGTCGACGCTGCTGGGAATCACTGGAAGGAGCCTGCCTCTTTTGGTCTCTCCTCTGACCGCGATCAGACTGAGAACCAGCCCACTTAGCCTAAAAAATCTGGGCCTTCCATACCACTCTCTCGAAAGTTGGGAGCTCATGACCAATACCACGGCCACGAAGACCGTAACGCAAGCCATCCTCGAATCGGTGGGCTCTCCGCTCCTCATCAACTACCAGATAGGGTAAAAATCTAGACAGTGCTACAAAATGAGCTACATACTGAGCCACTGTCGTATCACCCTGCACCAAGGCCTCGAACTCCAACACTTGCTGTCGTCGGATGTGATCTGGGAAATACTGTCGGTCAAATCGATCCATAAAATCCTCCCATGTCCATACAAAGTCGGCGCCTACTGCTCGGGAAACTGATGCTCACTAGTGCTCAGCCTCACCATGGAGAAGAAATACGGCTAATCGAACTCGCCGCTCAGTCGTACATCTCATCATCTTAAATATCTTCTCCACATCGGCGCGCCATCTCTCAACTACAGTCGGGTCTGACTCACCTAGGAAACGCGGGGGATCAAATCGTCGAAACTCACGAAGGAGGACGCTCGCGCACTCCTGCTCTGCCTGGGCCGGTGAAACAACTGGGTGCCTGCCCTGCCCCTGAAGTGCAGCCGTCACAGCCTGTAACATCTGCTGTAACTGAGAGGCACTCACGGATACGGTCGGGTCTGCACCGGTCTCTGGTGGAGGAGCAGCATACTCAGGATGGGCAGTAGAAATCTCTGGTGGTGGAACGGGCATCGTAGGTGGTAGTGCGGGAGCCACAGGTGGTGGAGCGGGATCCTCAGGTGGTGGTACGGGAGTCGATTGGGCCACTCTCCCATGCGCCATGTCCTACAGGAAAGAGAGAAGGTGCCTATCAACTTAAAAACTCTCGAAGGCATGCACGTTAAGGGTCTGTAACGGGAGATCGCTAAGCTATCCAAACTTGGGACTTAGCCATTCTAAACTCATAGCAGATATGTAATGTTGTTCTCGATTATTCCCAAGTTATACTCTGATACCAACTTCTGTCACGCCCCAAACTCAAAAATCGGGATCATAAAATTCTTGATCGCCGAATCTGATGCCGAAAGCCTCCGTAGAACCCCATTCTCAGCTCCCAGCTCCCATTCACTAGGTTCTGATCTTGGGATGCTACGAGGAGGATTTTCAAGATCAGTTTGAAATCGTGATAAGCATAACCAAAGGCATAACCTACAAACAATAACCAAAAACTCCAATATATTTTTACTATGATAAAAAAACTTTACAAGTACAATGAGCATAAAGGGAAATACAATGATGAAGAATAAAAACTCCAAAATGATTTGCCACGTGCTCAAGCCTCAGCACTGCTGTGATCCAATGTCACCTACATGCAACGGTCGTGCATAAGCTTATAGAAAGCTTAGAGGGTGGTGAAAGTATGTGCGCAAGGTAGTAATATGATCATGCAATATCAGAGTAATGCGAAATATGTTGATAGATCTATGAATACTATTGGCCGTACCAAGACTATGCGGTGCAAAGCATGAATGATGTCGGCCATACCAAGGCCATGCGATGCGAAATGCAACTCAAGCATACAAATTCTCATCTAAGTCCACATATTAATACAGCTCTGTAACACCCCAGATTTTGGCCAATCTGGGATTAGATGTCCTTAGGCAATGGGTCAACTAAAACACCTGAAAAATCGCTTAGAACCCAATTTCATAGCCAAAGAAACCACTTAGGATTAATTCCTATGGAAATTTAGCGTAAGTTAGCTAGCGCAACGCTGGAGTAGCTGGGAAACAATCCCTGATCACTTTAAATACGTTCTACAAGACCCAAATCGAGTAGAACGTATGACTCCATAATACTCTATAACCTCGGATCAAACTCTAAGCGGGTTTGTTCTCTGGACCACTTTGAATTCTTATATTGGATCTAGACCACGCGTCGAAAGTCCGATACCTCCTATCTTAGACCATTAGAACCGCCTAGCCGGACTTGACAATCATTTCGAAAATCAAGTCAAACCGATAATCACAGACTATTTCATTGAGCCCGGACCGAAGAGAGTGCGAATAGGGACAGATTTGAAATTTCAAATTCAAATCTGGCACACGACTTGACGCATCAGTATTAAGCATTCTGACCGTCAGAATTCATCCAGATTACACCCTCGGATCAGGAAAAATTTCTATTTTATATCATGAGACTTTCAGCCCTGATCAACGTGCGGTGACCGCTGAACTGAAACTGGACCGCCACGTGCGATCTACGAACCCTGCCGGACTGAAAACTTAATACGTGCTATATCTGGTACGCATGAGCTTAAGTTCGATCGCATTCGACCAGGGGACCACCAGAAATCATCTTTTGGACCGAAACAGCCCCGCTTTGGTTAAGCATCAAGTGAACTTTGTTCCCGAGCCTATTCCGGGCACTTTTAAGCTTATAAAAGGGGTTGAAACCCTCACTTCTCTCACCCATCCGAATTTGCTAGAAACCTTAGCAAGAGTGAGAGAGAAAGTGAGAGTTTGTGAGAGAAGGTGGGAGAGCTTTTCCTGCTGCTGCTGCACGTGCTTAAGCGGCGTATTCCAATCACTTTGCCGGTGATTTCTCCGCATTTGCAGGTAAGAAAATGCCCTAGAAAGTTGCTGATTTGATGCTTCTTTAGTTTCATAGTTTGTTAGTTGATAAATCTCGTAAATTAGGTTCCTTAGTCGCCGTAGACGAAGTGTATACGCTCCATTCGAACCACTTCACCTATAAGAGAAAAGGTGCGGATTTTAGACGCTTCGATTGACTGTTTCCAAAGCTTTCAATGTCGTTTAATAGTAGATTATCGACGGCATCACCATTTGACATGTACAACATGCTATCCGTTTCCTGTTTCGTAAACTAACGAAGAATATGAGATTTAGGGCATTTTAGTCATTTGTAGGAAGTATAGATTTCATTCATATTTTGCTGATGTGATTGACATGATATGTTGTCGCATTAGGATGTTAGGAATACGTGCATAATTAGTTTGGCGAAGAGATTCGCCTAAATGCGCACTTCGGGTCGACATACTATATGTAGACTTAAGTGTGTAGTGTATGTGTTTGTATAAATGCTTGTATTAGTATGTATTGAATTAAATGGTGTTATGAATTAGTTTGAGATTGATTTCTCAATTAATATACTGGTGTGAATGGTTTCCTACATGTTAGCCATATGCATGATTTCATGATATGAATGAAATGCATGTGCTTGACGATTCGCTTAAGCTGTATGTTATAACATGTGCTTGATGATTTCCTTATGAGTTACTTTGAGATTGAATTCTCAATTAATATGTTGATGGAGAGGATTTCCTATATGTTGGCGACATTCTTAATTTCATTATATGTGTGAAAGACATGTGTACGATGATTTGCTTAAGTTGTATGTAATAACATGTGTTAACATGCTCACATGGTTGTATTTCATTTCCATTACCCTTACACAACTGCTGATGTGATTCTATGATTGTTTGGGACTATGCCTAGTCCAGGCAGTCGGTAACCGAGCGAATTCGTGGTTAGCTTATCTTCGCCACGAACGACGCGTCGATGAACGCGAGTCGTGTTTGGAGTTGACGGCAGTGGTTAGGCCATGCGAAGTGTTTTACGCACTTCTTGTCGTTCGACTTGAGATGCGATCGCGCTAGTCGAGCCCGTCAAGTAACCCGACTGGCCGATGTATGTTCACCTTGTATGAGTCATAACTGCTTGAACCTAGGGTACTGAACTTACCATTGTAAACCCTGTTAACCATGGTACCTTGATCCATAAAGACTCATGAGCCGGGCATGGTGGTATGGGACACCGTGGTCGAGCTGTCGGCCTACGCTGGGGCCATAAACCTCTCCGTAGTGACCAGTGAGCACCTAGACTCGTGAGCAGATTATGGTGGTATGAGACACTATATTCTAGCTGTCGGCCTACACTGATCAGGCGACGAGTCCTTTATAGTGACCGCGAGCGTATTCTGAGTCCACGGGAGGCGACGACCCTTCCGTTGCAGTAGAGTACGGTAGGCCTGTATTGATAAGGTGATGGGGGAGCGGTGCAACGAGTGCGAGCAACAGCCCTGGCAGCCCTTGTAGTGACCTACGAAATATACATCGTATGAGATTACTAGGAGTGACGACCCTAGACAGGATCTGTGTTGAGATTGATACAAGGGAAGTACCTTAGTTTCCCAATCTTGCTGTTTGAATGGACTAATAACAACTCGAAAATCATATCACCATAGCATTGCATGTGCCTGGAAGATGTGGAGCACTCTAGGGAGTGTGGCATGCCCAATCTTTCTTTTTCTTTTTCTTTTCTTTTCTCTTCTTTTCTTAACACAACAGAGGTGGTCCCACGTAGGGCCCACCCTTACATGTATATATAAGATATTATATTATATTATATTATATATAATACAATATAATATATATTAATATAACATATATAATATGTACAATGTCTAGGCCCTGGATGGCCTGGATGGACGCACGCACGCAGGTGGCCCCACACATGGGGTGGGTCCCACCGTCCAAGGATGGTGGACACCACACATGTCACCATGTGGCCCCTTAGATGGGTGGACGACGTGAATAGGGTGGGTCCCATGGACCCCACACCAGCTGACACTTCACCGTTAGTCACTCCCTACCAGGGAATCCAGGACCTCAGCGTTTCAACGAGGTACCTCCATTCAGTCTTCCAGTTGAGCCATGGGTATGGCGTGCACACATACCAAGGAGGGCCCCCACATGGACGTGAGTCCCACCGTCAGATGGACGGTTCGAATAGGACACCTGCAGTGGTGTGGCCCATCAAAATTGATGGGTAGCATGGGTGGGTCCCATGGACCCCACCGTCACTCACACCCCCATACAAATACACATTCCGTGTTAACCGACGCCACAAGGGAACGGTACCATGACCTTAGTGTTTGAAACGAGGTATCTTTCACTGGGTTTACTAGTGAGCTATGGATCAGGGCGGACGATCACATCAAGGTGGGCCCCATACGTGGGGTGGAGGGCGTAGATGGGTCCAATGGGCACTTTAATCTTAGTACACCCACGTCACACTTTAATGTTAGCACCCCACGTCAGTGCACACTTCAATGTTAGCCCACCCATGTCAGTCCACCCTTCACTGTTGGCCCCATGTCCAGTGTCCCTAGACGCTGGACAATGTAAATAGAACAGAGGCATCATGGTGGGTCCCATATGTACTTGGTCCACTTGATTGGATCATTTTAGTATTTGTATTTTTTTTCTTTCTATCCAAGCCTGGTAATGGCTAGACGGTGTAGATCTAACTCAGCCATCGGGTGGATCACATGAAGGTGGGTGGCATGGATTCAATACACACTCCATGATGAGCCATAATCATAGGAAATGAGAGAGAAAAAGAGAGAAAGAGAGATATGAGACAACGGAGGTGATGGAGGGCCCCCGCCACTATGGGCCCCTTTTTTATATAAAAAAAAATGCATCAAGGTGGGTCCTACATACATGGACCCTTAATCAAACAAAATGAATGAAAAATAAGGATCTAAGATCACCCACCGGCTTCTTCTTGCACCGTAGGCTTCCCTAGCTCCTTAGCTTCGATTTCAATGGATGAGATAAGATTTGGATGGTTGAGATGGGAGATGAAGGGGTAGGAAAGGTGGGCCACACTTAGGGTTTGGAAGACTTGGACAATTCTCATACGTATGGGGTTTTTTTTTTGGTTGCTTGAGAAAATGAGATGAGAAATGAGAAAGAGAGAGTGTTGTAAGGAGATGTGAGGTGATGGGGTGATGGAGTGATGGATGGGAGAGAGATGGGTGTGTAAGGCTTTGTTGACTTTAGGGAGGGGGTGATGTAAGAAAGGTATGGGTGTGGAAGAAACTTTTGACTTATGGGTTGCTTGAGGATGGGGTGTGAAGTGATGTTGTACTTGACATGATGTGAGGTGATTAATTGATGGAGTGATTGATTGATGGGATTGATGTGACAAGTTATAGAGATTTCCTTGGGTTTCACAACGCACATCTCCTAACCAGGATATCGCCTCGGTGCGCGAGTCACGGCATTGGAACCGCAGCGACGGCGCGGTCTCTATGGTAAAGATCTTGGGTTGAGTCGACTCGGGTTGACGACATACGAATCAGAGTCACGCGCAAATATCGCTTAAGGGTCGAAGGTTTCCAGAATTCAACCGGTAAGACCGCGAAAGTCTACGGAACGATACGGTCTAAGATACGGGTCTTACATCATGAATGGTGAATCAATTATTGATATATTGCCACTGTTGATAATGTTTGGCCACATTCATGTTATGTTTAAAATAGTGTATCAGCTTGGCGATGATAGCAATTTCGATAAGGCTTGATTGATGACGACAACGATAGTTGCTAATTTTAGCAATCATCCTCGACACTTGGCAGTAGTTTTGGTGATAATCATCGATATATAGTCTTGATATGCTTGAGATTCATCCTTTATTCATTCGTATGAAGAAGAAAACATGGCATCACTTATTCTTGCCCCCTTTTGATATAGAGGCATTATTCTAATAATCTTCTGGATTAAAACTATATCCGTCTTTAGGGATGATACTTTTTTATGAAGCGAGCATTGACTGGTATACTGATATCCCATCCATCTTAATCCACAACTCTATACACTCTATTGGAATATACTTATGTTATTATGTATGGCCCATCCTATTTGGGCTCGAACTTATTCCCTGTCTTATGGGTGACCATATTGGTCTTTCCAATATGACTACCATGTCACCTTTTTTGAAAGAGCGATACTTGACTCTTTTATCAAATGCGGTAGATATTCTTGCTTGATACAACTGTAACCTCTATTGAGTTGCCAACCGCTTCTCATTGAGTAAATCCAATTCTTTCAGCCTTATTCTTATTTTCATCATCTGTAATTGATTGTTGCATTGCTACTCTGAGTGACGCGACTTGCATTTTTAATCAGGATAAAGGCCTCTATGCCGTAAACCAATGAATATGGCGTAGCTTTTGTTGCCATTCAGTGAGTAGTCCTGTAAGCCCATAATGCCTCTTACAACTTTTCATCCCAATCGCGCTTATTTTCAGTCACTGTTTTCTTTAGTATTTTCACGATCGTTTTGTTAAATGTCTCTACTATTCCATTGGTCGGAGGATTGTTTTGACAAAGAAACAAATGCATTTGATTTGGGGAGATTGTCTTATTTAAACATAACAGAGAAAGAGTACTATGAACATTCATCCCATTTTATTGATACTGAGTTCATTTATATCCTTTTTACATCCCTTGATTCTAAGATAAATCATTTAGAAATGAAGGACTTGTGCTTTAAGCATCAAAAGTTCATTTCGACAGCCTTCCGGCGCCTGATTGGATCATCTCCTAAGACTTAGGAGGAATGTTATTTCGATCGATGGGTCTTTAATGAAATAAAGATTTCAGCAGCATAACAACGCCTATTTCAACCATCTTCTGGGACTTAGGAGGAATGTCGATTAGATCGACTGATCTTTCTCCTTTGAACCCATGAAGAGGAGAAAGCCCGGAGAAAGGAAGCCTAGCCCACGAACTTCAGCAGCATGATGACTTTTGGACTTCACAGACTGCAGGGCAGCCTGGTTGCATGGATATCGGTTGCGCGGTCCTGCGCAACTGTCAGGAGACTCTCTTCTACCTTCTGTCTTCTGCTCCGCTCCGCTCCTCTTGAAAATCTTCAATTCCCCATAATGAAGGAGGGGAAGGGGTATTTATAGACCCTCGCACGTGTGAAAATCCTAATCTTAGTGATGTGGGACTATTTTTCAGTATTTTAGGTCATTCTGAAAGAAGCCCTTTGTGCAGTACATTCCGAGGTCCCGCACAACTGATACTTTCATTGCGCGGACTTGCGCAACTGAGATTGATTGCATGGAACCGCACAACCTATAATGGCTGCGCGGATCTGCGCACTCTCATGAAAGCTATCTCTTTCTTCTTCTTTTCAAAAGTTCTTCTTATCTGTTTACCTTTCTTGCTTGATTCCTTCACCATTTTTTATGCCTTAACAGATGCCCCCTTGATCCTTTCTTTGTTTCCTCAAGAAACCAAAAAGGATCAAATTTCTTACTTTTCATTTGGCTTGTCCAGACTCGCATAACCGACCGCGTATATACTCAGTCGTGGTAGCCTATAAATACCGCACTTCCTTCATATCCTGCAGTTTCCTCTTTCTCTGGAAAAAATTTTCCTTTTGGCGATTTTCCCGCCCAACCGACATTGTCTGCGCGGACCTGCGCAATGGATCTTCCGTCCGCGTAAGTTTTCTAAGTATTGCGACACGTTGGGCAACTGATTTTGATTGCATGGACCCGCGCAAACAAGACCTTGCTATTTCTGAACTTTCCTCAACAATCTTCCTTAGGTCTTTATCCCTCTTCTCTTCATGGCCTGCATCAAGAGGACCCTTCATCCCATAGACCCTCCAACGGAGCATCCTTCTCATCTCGACGCACCTGATACATCTTCTCATCGCCCATCTCCTTCTGCTGATCAACCACCGGCTAAGCGCACCAAAACCACAACTCAAACTCCCGCATACTTCAAAGAGCCAGTACTCCCAACTTTTGATTTTACTGACCGCATTGAATCGCTTTCCTCTCCCATTCACCGAGCTATAATCATGGGAAATATAGAACTACCTCCGAAGCACGGTCGTGAATATGATTGGGAAGAATGGTTGAAGACAACCGCCCATATTCGCACGGATAGTGATAGACCCCCTGCCAGAGAAGATAACCCGCCTGCTTCTTGCTCCAAGAAAACTCGTCGAAATAAGGTGAAGGAGTTTGAAGAAAAGATAAAAGAGCATAATAAGAAGAAGCTCCAGAACTCTTGGGAATCCGTTCGAGTGATCGAGGGTGTCATGAAATTCGACAACCCTCATTCAGAAGGCATGACAATAATTCCCACCAACGTTCATCGTCACCAGTCCATTCTTGAATGTGAACCCACAGATTATGTGGACGGAGAGAAATTGATGTATACTGAATCGTTGGGGGCGCGAGCACCTCAGATTCTCTAAGGAAAAATGCAGACACAGAAACCGCGGCAGATCATCGGAGAAGCCCATCCCATGATCTTCCTCACTCTCTTTCACAGTCCACACAATCTCTTTCCAACATATTTCTACGAGACTGTCAGACAACGGTACAAGGACTGCGATCCTCTCTGGGGATCGGAAGATTTTTGAACAAGAGGCCTGCTGACTTCTCGTCGTTATTACTCTGATTGGGCAGAGGCAATCCTGAAGAAACACGCGAGTACACTTGCTAAAGTAGGCCTTTATGATGCGATAGAGGTCACATCCAAATACTTTTACAAGGAACCTTCCGTGTTGAAAGGATTCCTCAAATATTGGTCTCCCACCACCAATTCTCTTCACTTGCCATTCGGAGAAATGAGCATATCGCTATGGGATCTGCATCGCATAGCAAGTCTCCCACTTACAGGAAGATTTTATGATGAGTTCATCCCGATGAACGTAGAATTGGCATTTATATCCTCTCTCGACCGCAGACCTTCTATCTCCGAAACCACCATCGAACTTTTCAGAGAAATGGGAAAGTTTCCAAATTTTCAAAAACTATCGCCTCTGTAATGGCTGGCTCATTTTTCTAGAATACTCTGGTATTCTAGACCCAAAGATTAACATTTTCTCTTCATCACATACTCCTGCATATTAACATCCTTTTTTCATTTTGCAGATTCCGCGACATTCACTGTAAGGAATTAACGACTCTTCATGACAATATGAAGGAACGACCAGATTATAGTGCATTTGGAGAACTTGCAGCCTTCCTAGCTTACTGGCTAAGCATAGTTGCCCTTCCTAGTTCCAAGTGGGCAGATGCTATTCGCCCCACCACCTTCGTTGTCGCCGGAGCTCTAGCGAAAGGTCAAAAGTATTCCATTGCGCCCCCTGTGCTATGTTCCATTTATCGGGCCTTTGGAGAAATCTCTACACATGTCAAAAATCCCACCTTGGGATCTTCATCAGCGTATACTGCCTGACACTACTTCACCGGATGGTTAGGAGTCTATTTCCCCTAGAATTTTGAAGCACCGGAGAAGGCTTATGTCAACCCTTCTCATCTTCCTCTTTGGTTTTTTCAACAAAGAGCCATGGCCAGAAGATTGTACGAATGGGTGATCAATAAGATCCAGGATTTTGATCAAGTGGACTTCTTCCAGTTCCGACTTCATCGCTACATTCAAGATACAGATATGGTGGATCAGGGGGCACTAACTATAGCAGAAAGGGCCTTTTTTTCTTTCTATTCGTTCTTCCAGTTTGCCTCTTAGGGAAGGAATGAAATTCTGGAGAGAACCCTACTATCCCAGCCGTTTTGCTCGCCAACTCGGCTATGACCAAGCCGTGCCAGAAGATTGTGGGCTGGTTACTAAGAGAATGCGCTGCTATGGAACAGGTCCTTTGAACTGGGCCATGATATGGAAGCAACTATTAGGCGGCCGTGTCAACTCTTCTTTCATCATCCCTAGCTGCGATCGGATAGTCCGTACTTCTTACAGCTGGATGAGGTGGTGGGACCACCAATCATTTCTGATCAACAAACGCCTACCAGTGGATTCTCTTCTCTTTCTCCATCCACCTCGGCTTAGGGGCAGAAAAATTGAGAACGAAATCGGCTTCATTCCAGAGAAAATTCGCACTCCTCATCATGGTGAAATTTGTAGAAAGATTTCGACGGAAGAGCCAATTCGTGAGAGAAAACCAATTAATACTTTAGACAGTTGGTTTGCCCATGGAGTCCTGGCGGAATTTGAACATGTCCCCCAAGACCTTGGTGGCCGAGCTCCAGAGGATGTTGCAGGAGCATCCTCCCCTATTCCTGAAGAGATTGTTATAACTGATGAGGGTCCAGCTCGAAACAAACCTGCCCCTTCTTCACAAACTCTTCCCCCTAGCTCATCATCTCCCATGACTAGATCATGAGCACATCTGTAAACGTCGTCACCCACTCCCCACGAAGAGGCAAGAAAGGTCTCTTCATCTCCCTCAATTCTAGTTGGCAGGAGATCTCCAAGAGAAAACAACTAGCCTGTTTCCTATAAAGCGTGGTTGCTGAAGTAGATGAAGAAGATCTGGCAAGCGAAAGTTCATCTTTTGCATAAGAAGATTCCACTTCCCTGGGATCTGGAGATGACAATGATGATGATGGAAATGATGGAGCTTAGGACGATGACTATTAAGAAGGGGAGGTCAACATAGATGACGAGGAAAATATGGCCGCTGAAAATGTAGAGGAAGAACATCTCCCCACGGCTCCTGAAATTTTCCCTGCCACTTTCGTTCCTGGCAAGCCACATGCGGTAATCGAAGAGGATGAAAAACCCTTGGACTACGGGGAATATGGGTATTCACCTGGTAAGGGAGCCTAAATTCTTTAAACATTTACGTGCTTGTCTAGTGATCACTATCTTATCATCACTGTCATTTCCTTTTTTTAGGTACTTATATGGCTTGCATCGAAACGAGCGCTGCCCCCTCTGTAGATCTTCATCCAGCTGCACCAATGGTCTCCCCACAGGTTTCTTTGGCCCCTCTGGTGGCACCGAAGAGTGTGGCCCGTGAGATTGTATTCCCTGTCGAGACTACTGATCTACCAACTCCTACTACTAGAGATTCCAGCACAGAAGTGACAGCGCCCTCTCTTGCTGATATGTTGGAAGCTGGTATTCTGCAGCCCCAGAAGTTCCCTTACTTGCTGGTCACACCTCTGCGGCAGGTATATATATTAATTTGAAGAGCTGTAAATTCTTCATTTTGTATTTCTCACTCTAACTCGATCTCCTATTCATGTTGCAGGAATTCTCCCCTGTAGTGGGGCTGCCAGCTCCGAATTTGTGGCCACTGTCTCTGAGCTACCATTTCCTTCAAAGATTCTTACTCACAAAATTCTTTTGATGAAAAACTCTTTGTCAACGGTAGTTCACATCTTCAAAGATCCTGAACAATGGCCAGACCTGGATATCGCCATCGAAATTCTGGAAAGCTCTGCAAAGATGGCGAGGATTAATATTTCTATTTTGTGTGATTCCCGCCTCAGATTCCGTGATTCGATAGCTTCTTTGGCATCAGCGGAGAATATTATGATTGCTCCAGAAGTTCTTGAATACGGGTAGTTAACTTTGTCTAAGGAGAGGGCTTCACTTATTGCTTCCACCATATCCGAATTAGACCAAGAATAATTATCATTGCAAGAACAATTGAAGACCCTTACTGATGACAAGGTACTTATTTAAGATCGTATCGCGGCTTTAAGAGAAGAGATTTTGCAGATGGAACTGCAAGGTCATGAGAAGGAACTATCTATACAGGAGGTTAAAGAGAAACTTGATGTCAATATTCGGTCTGCTGATGCTGAAAAGTTTGAATTACTCAGGAGCAAGGAAATGATCACATCTCTAGAAGACAAATTAGCTGGCCTTCCTGATCAAACAAAGATTATTCTTGAAGAGAAATCAAAGCATAATGCAGCTCATCTTCAATTAAAGGAAAACTTGCGACAATATATGAATGTAATAGGCATCACAGAGGAATTATAAGCATGTAATACCTCCCTTTTTTGTATACATACTTTTGCTTCTTCCTTTCTTCTTCTCCTTTTTTTTTCATACTTGAGTGTATGTTCTCTTTTGATTTTCATTAGTAAATTTCAGTAGCTTTTTCATGCACTTCTACATTATGCATTATTCCAGACATATTATCTATGTCATAACTTCAACATGAATTTGCTGCATTTTGAACATTGCACATAGCTTATCATGACATTCTATGAACTAATCATAAAACACCAATATTTTATGCTTGTCAGTATCAGATTCCCTACATGACTTCATTCGTTTATATTTTATTGGCAGTGCTAAGTTTCGATTCAGTCAGTTGCACACAGTTTAGGCTCTTGAGTAGTGGAGCGAATTTACTTGGACTCTAGTTAGACTCGGGTCTTACGTGATGGTCTCTATAACTCTCTAGATTTCGCTGGACTTCTCACTGCCTAGGGAGTTCACAAACCGCGATCCATCAGAGGGGCCCAGTGAAGCTACCGGGGTCGTGAACTCGGTTGGTTTTACGCACAAGGTTGGCCACGGTAACTCTCTAGAGTTCGCTGAGCTCGCAAGGCTACCTTTGGGGATACCAAATCCATGGTTGCCGATCCATCGATGAGTAGGTTTAAGCCCTTCCTCATGAGTTAGTACCAGAATCGAACCACAAATCTGGGGGGTCTTATGCATGGTTGGCCTATCTAAAGTGCACACTGCAGCCCTCATTTTCTTCGCCTGCAAGGTCGGGCCCATTTAGGGAGGGCTTGTCCTCCATTCCCCGTGACGCTGCCGGAAGCTATACAAACGGCATAGGGGTTACACCGATTGGTCATTTGAGGACTTTTAACACTTTGGCTTTTAGTCAACTTTTTGCCCTTTTGCTTTTGGTCTTTCGGTTGACTTTTGGCTCTTTTACTTTTGGTCGAAGACTTTTAGCTCTTTTGGCCTTTGGTCATTTGAAGACTTTGAGCTTCTTCTTTTTTGGATTTTTTTGTCAACTTTTGGCCTTCTGTCTTTTGGTCATTGACCCCGTCAGCTGCCCGCATGGGTATGCATACGATGGCCTTCCCGGGCTTTTTAGGGCCACTGGCTTCTCGCCGCTACCCAAATGGAGATCTTCATAGGTCTTATGCGTAGCTGGTCCCTTTTGAGATTGGGTCCTTTTAGGACTTGGCTTTTTCTTTTTCTCTTCTTTTTCTTTTCGGGACTTGACTAGGCTGCCTTTTTATGATAAACAGCCATCGCTTTCGCCAATTATGTATATACGGTTGACTGTATGATTCATTCTACTATTATCATATGGTTGATCAATAATTGACATTTCGCTGCTGCTGATAATGTCATAAGGACTTTTGTATCGTGTTTAAAACAATGTATCAGCTTAGCGATGAAGGAAACTTTGATGAGTGATTGATCGGCAGTAGCGATAGCTGTTCTCTTTTCTTTTTATGATCATCAATACCTGATAATTTGATTTCGATGGAGATTTTCTATCGGCGATGAACGTCATGCTTGATAGCGATCTTCGGCACTTTTTTGTTCGGTTACGATTTAATATGCTATCTTCAAATGTCTTGGAAGACTGAAGACTTTTAGCGATGATCTAGCATGCTGTCTTGGAAGACGATGATGGCTATTTTTGCCTGAAATTTCTTATCTGTATCATTTGTCTATATTGTTTGTCTGTATTCTTTGTAATATACCAGCTTGATGGTGATATCAATTTCAGGAAAAATTTTGTAGAACTCCCTTGACGGCGCTCACTTTCTTTATTTGCTATCATATGATCTTGATATGCTTTGTCATATGATTTTGATATGCTTGCGAGCTTCTTTCTTATTCGTCCTATTCATCTTGCCCCCTTTTGATATAGAATTATTATCTTGGTAATGTTCTGTATCAAAATCAGTAGCGCCTTCGGAAGCAATTTTCTTTTTTATCAATGCGAGTATAGGCCAACATAGGCTTTCATTTACTTCTTTGAAGAATTTTGCTTTCATTGAGCACACTTTATCTCATTTGGCTTTGAACTTGCCCCCTGGATATGATTGTGATTGTTACTGGAGATATATTTTTTGTTCTTGGAGATATTGAGGCAGCATATTTCTTTGGGAGGCTACACGATTGCAATCGTATTCATTGTCTAGCTTGCCCCCAACCCTTGAAAATTTTGACGCTTCTCCTGATTGACCCCAATGGGGACTTGAATTCCCTTCCCATGGTTTAGGCCAACAGGTTCTTCATAATTAAAGCCCATGTTTTTCATAATTTTCTTACTTGCCGGACTAAACTTTTGGAGGTCTTGCGGAGTCAACATACCACGGTAGTCATTACTTTGAGTCTCTCCTCCTGTCCTTACTGCTTCTGAAATATAGAACTCGATTGGCTCAGGATATTTTTCATTCGCCTTAACTTGAAATCTTGTTGGAGCGGCCGAAAATGGCTTATTTCTTTCAGCATATGGCAGCGGCACCGTATAATTTGACTGTAAAATTTTTAGTTGTGCAGATGACAACAGGGTTAACGGCGGTTGTCCCGGTTGCCTTAAATATTTTAGCACAAAATAGAACTTCTTGCTTATTTCTGCGGTTTTAGATGACACTACTTTTTCTGCTAACTTCGTAATTGCACTTTCTCAATTATTCTGTAGGACACCACCTTCATCCTTATTTATCTTTTCGACAGCAAATTCTTTATAATAGCTAGCATCTGCGAAGAAGGACTCAGCTTCTGTATACTGTCTTGCATCGGCCATCACTTTATGTTGTACTCCGTCTTTACAGTATTTGAAACACTGATGTAGAGTAGAGGGTATGATATTGTACTGATGTATCCATGGCCTTCCTAGGAGAAGGTTATATGTCGTTATTACACTTATGACGTGACAAACAACGTCAGTAATTAATTCTCCTATTTCCAACGTTACCGTAATCTTGCCAAGTGCGCGCTGCCCATCTTGATTAAAACCTTGTATCATCATTCCGCTGGGACGTAGTTCTGAGCGACTGTAGTTTAATTTATTTAACATTGAGAGTGGCAAAAGATTTACTGCAGACCCATTATCTATCATAATTCGTTTGACTTTCTTCCCACGAATATGGCCTTCTATCATTAGTGGCCAGTTATGTTCTTCCTCACAGATCAGATCATCATTAGAAAAAGAAATGATTGGAAAACAGTCCTCATGCTCATTGAGTTCTTCATGTTCTAACTCCGCCAGTAAGGTTTCCCTGATGTCATGATCAGATAAGGCGTGGATCAAATTTGTCAAAATTCTTCCGATAGCTTCAGTGCATCATAAACGCTTAATCGGGCCGGTATTCCTTTTAGATGATTTACCACGTCATAATTCACTCTCGTCATCTCATTCTTCTCCTTCGTCTTGCCACTGTTACTCTCCTTTGTAATCGCTTCTTCTGCTTTCTGTTTTGTATGGCTTACTACCTTCTTACCTGACCGTAGTGTGATCACCGCAACCTTCTTTACAGCTTTACTGCTTCCTGCATTATTCGCATCTTGGTCCTTTTTTCAGACTGTAAGCATGTTTACGGTTGTCATGGAGCCCCTCTCTCTTTCTTTCCCCAATACTATCTCGCCCCTATTGATCAGTTGCTGTATTATACATTTCAGTGTATAGCAGTTCTCTGTTGGATGCCCCACCAGATGATGATAACGACAAAAATCCCTTTCTCTGGTTCTTGTTACATCTTCTGGGCACTTAGGCTTCGGCAATACTATCGTGCCAGCTTTTAATAACTGTTCTATCATAGGGGCGACAACTTCTTTTTCAAATGCGAGCCCCTCGTGAGAGTTCATCATTCTAAGCCTCTTCCCGTTGTACCTATTTCTTGACTTATCACCTTCTTCACGTCGGTCCGGTCTTCTTTCTCTCGAGTCCTTTGTGTCTTTTTTTCTTCTGTCATGATCGACAGCGTTCACAGCTGTCTGCCAGACACTTTCCTATTCGTATCATGGTGAAATGTTGGGATCTTACGAGTCATAACCTCCAGCGCGTGGGCTTTAGTAGCCAAATCACGAAAGGTTCTGATATCGGCGCTAGTCAGTCCGAATGCAATTCCTGTCCCCATAGAATTTAGACACATCTTAACTTGTTCTTTTTCCTCCGGTAGTTGTCTACATGAAGCCCCTAATATTTTTCACCTGTCTATAAACTTCTCTACCGACTCTCCTTCTCTTTGTCGAATAGAGGCCAGTTCCGTAATACTGACGTCACGTTCCAAGGAGAAGAAGTTTGACATGAAGACCTGCATTTATTCCCAGGTACGTATTGATCCAGGTGCCAAACTAGAATACCATCGAAATGCTTTGTGTGTTAGTGATGAACTAAACAACCACAAGCAGTACTGTGTTATTGTAGAAAAATTTCCCATGCTAGTGATGAAGTGCATTAAATGCTCCTCCGGGGATCCTTCTTCATTGAACTTTTGAAAATCCAAATGTTTGAAATTGGCCGGAAAAGGGATGTCTTCTACTTCCTTTGGATACGGCGTTTGATACCTAAAACGTCTGGTATTTTCACGTTCTTTTTCTGCTCTAACCGCCTCTTTGACCACTTGCCTTACCTCTTCTTGTGTCACAGTTCTTGCCGCAAGGGTAGACCCTAGTGACCCTGACCCCTGTGGTGGGAGGACATTAGGTTGATTTTCTTACCCTTCCATTGCGTTCTGGGGGATTGCCATTCGGGCTACGTTGTGTGCGAGGGTTGCCAGTGCTTCTCTGAGATTTCTACATTCCTCCATTAATGCATTTTGGGCTTCTGTCATTGCATTGAAATGATCCTTTGTAGTTGTTCTATAGTCTGGATTTATTCCAGCCATGAATACTGCAGCTTCTCCACTTTTCGACGAAGCAGTAATCGAAGGAGAACAAGAGAATGCAGATGTGACGGGGCTTGCAGAGAAGGGAGGGGACAGAGTTTCATCGGGCATTTTCGTGCTCCTGGCGGCATCAATTGACTGAGATGATGCCGATATTGGTGAACCTTTTCAAGATGGCATTGGCGATCTGATGACCAATGCTTTTCCCTTTCGTTCTCTTGTTCGTTCAGCCATTGAAGCATTTAAAGTCGGGAAGTCGTGCACTGTCAACTGGGGAACTGTTTGCACTGGATAAATCGTCGGAGGAGCAAGTTCAGGATTTCTTTTAACTGTGCTTCGCGTTACGGGCCCTCTGATTCTTAATTAAGGCTGATTCATTTTCGAAATTCTAAAGTTTTGTGTTCTTGTCTTACAAGAGGTCATGACAGTCCAGCCTGCATTGTCTTCTGATGACTGGGGCAAAGTAGAAATGACCCCAACTATTGCTTGAACCATGCCAGTAATCACATGACTTTGTGCGTATTCTATCACGAACCCTGTCGGGGTGAATCGGAAGTTCACTTTTCTTACGGGGATCGCCATGAGTAATCAGTCATAGTCAAATTTTCAAAACTTCTACCTTCAATCATGAAACAAAGTTATAATTAGTAATTGAACGATTGGAGTGATCTATCTTAGAGATGAAGGGGAGGACTTTCCACTGAGAGTCACCATTTTTGTGTCCATAGGACGCCAAACCATGACGAATGTTCGTAACAACTTCACTGTTAATATTTTGAATAAGACAAAAACACATGTCCCCAGCAGAGTCACTATTTTGTTTCGATAAAGAAACAAATGCATTTGATTTGGGGAGATTGTCTTATTTAAACATAACAGAGAAAGAGTACTATGAACATTCATTACATTTTATTGATACTAAGTTCATTTACATCCTCTTTACATCCCTTGATTCTAAGATAAATCATTTAAAAATGAAGGACTTGTGCTTTAAGCATCAAAAGTTCATTTCGACAGCCTTCCGGTGCCTGATTTGATCACTCCTAAGACTTAGGAGGAATGTTGTTCCGATCGACGGGTCTTTAATGAAATAAAGATTTCAGCAGCATAACAACGCTTATTTCAACCATCTTCTGGGACTTATGAGGAATGTCGATTAGATCGACTGATCTTTCTCCTTTGAACCCATGAAGAGGAGAAAGCCCGGAGAAAGGAAGCCTAGCCCATGAACTTCAGCAGCATGACTGCTTTTGGACTTCACAGACTGCAGGGCATCCTGGTTGCGCGGACCCACGCAACTAATATCGGTTGGGCGGTCCTGCGCAACTGCCAGGAGACTCTCTTCTACCTTCTGTCTTCTGCTCCGCTCCACTCCTCTTGAAAATCTTCAATTCTCCGTAATGAAGGAGGGGAAGGGGTATTTATAGACCTTCGCACGTATGAAAATCCTGATTTTAATGATGTGAGACTATTTTTCAGTGCTTAGGTCATTCTGAATGAAGCCCTTTGTGCAGTACATTCCGAGGTCCCGCGCAACTGATACTTTCATTGCGCGGACCTGCGCAACTAAGATTGATTGCGCGGAACCGCGCAAGCTATAATGGCTGTGCGGATCTGTGCACTCTCATGAAAGCTATCTCTTTCTTCTTCTTTCTGAAAGTTCTTCTTATCTCTTTACCTTTCTTGCTTGATTCCTTCACCATTTTTTATGCCTCAACAAGGATAGTAAGGTGTCAAGAATGAATGGTGAATACTGAACTTTTCGCATAATTTTTCCATACCCCTATTCTTGAAAGGAGTACCATTATCGGTGATGATTTTCTTCAAAATGTCATGATGATATATTATCGCATGTCGGACGAAATTGACAACATCCTTTTCCTTGACATTTCTCAAAGCAATCGACTCCGTTCATTTGTAGAAATAATCCATTGCTACCAAGATATATTACTTTCCTTTGGATAAGGGTAGATTTATAGAACCAATAACATCGAGTCCCCAAGCTGCAAAAGGCTAAGATGTTACTATCTGATGAAGATCTTCGCGGGGCATATGTATGACAACCCCATGGACCTAACATTCGTGGCATCGTTTAGCATAATCTATAACATCCTTGAACGTTGTGGGCCAGTAATATCCCATTCGATGCACCCAATGGAACAGATTTCAGCCAGCTTGATGTGCCCCACATTCTCCGGAGTGAGACTCTCATAATATTTGGCTCGCTTCCTGTTTATCTAGATAAAGCAACAACATTTCATTGTAAGATTTTCTGTATAATACATCATTGCATATGATGAATCTGTTCGACCTTTGCTTGATTTGTTGTCTTTGTACTAAATCCTCCGGTAGAATATCATATTTGAAGGTAATCCACAAAAGGCTGGCCCCAATCATCTGTTGTCACCTCCAGACATGATATAGGGAGTGCTTCAGTGACTTCATTGATAATCTCCGATGATGGCAAGAACCTTCTTTCTTCTATTGTTACCTGAAGAGGACTCTGATTCGAACAGGATAAGGCTGCTGCCAAGCTATCTAAAGCGTCTACCTTTGCATTTTCATATCATGACACATGCTTGATTTCAACATGATAGAATTGGTCCAGTAATTATTGTGCTCTCCGATAATATGGCAAGAGCATTTTCTTATTTCAAACTCAGTCGTTAGTTGACTTATGATCAACATAGAATCTCCAAAAATCTGCAGCATTTTTATCTTCATTTCTTAAGCTATCTTCATCTCGATGATGAGAGCTTTATATTCAGCTTCATTATTTGTGCATGCAGTACCCAATGTGAAAGAATAAGGTAATAAGTCACCCTGAGGAATAATAAATAATACTTCGGCACCTATCCTTAATGTTCGAGGGGTGCCATCGAAATACATTTGTCATGCGTTTTGTGACTCAATCATCATGACTTGTTCATCTGGAAAACCATTGCTGATGGTATCACTGTCCGCTACAGGATGAGCTGCCAATAAATCTGTCGCTGCTTGACCCTTAACTGCTTTTGTCGGCTTATAAGTAATTATATACTTTGAAAGTAACAACATCCATTTAGCCAATCTTCCTGATAACATCGGCCTTGTCATTAAGAACATTATGGGTGTGCTCGTGAGATTAAAACTATATCTTGGGAGAGGCAATAATGTCTGAGTTTTTGTACTGCAAATATAAGCACTGAACATTCTTTCTCAATTAGAGAATAATTGCATTTTGCACCTAGAGTTCTCCTCAGATAATAAAGCACAATTTCTTTCCCATGTTCATTCACATGTGCCAATACAGCTCCCAATGAGTTTTCAACTGTGGATATGTATAAAATAAGCTGTTTACCCCTAACAGGAGCTGCTAACACTGGAGAATGTTTCAACAGTTCTTTTATTGAGTCAAATCATTTTGACAAGACTTGTCCCATATAAACTTTGTTCCTTTCTTCATCAAGTGAGAAAACGGCTAACATCTCCTTGCCAAGTTTGAAATAAAATGGCGACTGTACGTAATTTTCCTTGCAGACTTTTCAATTCTTTCAACATTTTCAGGGGTGGCATATCTTGTATAGCCTTGACTTTTCCTAGATCGATCTCAATTCCCCTTTGCCTAATGACAAAGCCAAAGAATTTTTCTGATGATACCCCAAAGGTGCACTTAGCCAGATTTATCTTTAACTACTTTTTTCTAAGTCGGAAGAAGACTGAGGTTAGATGCTCGCAATGTTCTTCATAGTCGTTCGATCTGACTACCAAATCATCCACATAACACTCAACATGCTTATGCATCATGTCTTGAAAGATATTCTGCATTACCCTTTGATATGTGCTCTGACATTCTTGAGACCGAATGGCATAACCTTATACCAGTAAATTCCCAATGAAGTTCTAAACATTGTTGCTTCTTCGTCTTCAGGAGACATTCTTATCTAGTTATAACTGGCATAGCCATCCGGGAAGGACATGACAACATATTTCATTGTACTGTCGATTATCAACTCAGTTATCAGCAATGAAAAATCATCTTTTGGGCAAGCCTCATTCAGATCTCTAAAGTCAACACACACCCTGATTTGCCAACTTTTCTTCTTTACCGGGATGACATTCAATATCCATTTAGGATATTTCACCTCTCTAATGAATCCGACTTTTATCAACTTGTTTATTTCTTCTTTTATTAGAGGAATTAGGTCCGGAAGGAATCACCTTTATGCTTTCTTAATTGGCCTCTTGTCTTTAGAAATATTCAACCGATGCATTGCTTTTAATGGTTTTAGGCCCGACATTTCCGCATACATCTAAGCAAAGACATCCTTATTCTCTTTCAGGAGTTGGACATATTTTTTGGCTTCTTGCTCGAGGAGACTAGCGCTTATGAACATGTTTTATGGCTCTTCTTCCATGCTTAGATTCATTTCTCACAGACTATCAATTGTTGGTTGTCCCCTTGTCCTCCATTTGCTTCAGACATATCTCAGGATGCTTGATCATTTCAAAATCTATTTCTTTTACCTAATCGACTGTAACCATATTCACCGAAGACTCGACCCCCAATCCTTGAAAAATTTCCCGCCTTTTCTAATTAACTCCAATCGGAATCTGAATTCCTTTCCCATAATTTAGGCCAGTTGGTTCTTCATAATCGAAACCCATATTTATAACGTCCCGAAAATTAGGGGTCAAGCAAAGCTCAACTCCTGAGATCTAACGCGTCACTTATGCAACATAGATAATGATGTTTAAATGTTGTCCATATTAGTACATTAAACATGAGAGGGATTATACCAAATCAACATATCATACTCCAAAGTTAATATAATTAAGCAAGAAGAAAACTGAGATAAATTTATAAAGTATAAACGTGTTTCATAACCTCCAGAGTATGATTGTGCTACCGGGCTGAATATATACAAGTATTGTTTCAAAATAAACAAAACGTCAAGGCATGAATATCTGACTAATCCATGTAATCCTGACAACGCAACTTTAGGTCCACATAGACCCGCCTGAGAGCTGCACGTAGGAGAACTCCTCCTCCTCGTCTAAGAAATTCGGCTCTGTCACATAAGCCTCATCATAACCTGCATCTATATCAAAGTTTGGTTGGTGTTTTAAAATACCGTCCCAGAGTGGGAGTGAGTGATCAACTCAGTGGTACTTTAAGGCAAAGGTTAACATGTTATCAATTCAACTAAGTAGTAATGATAAAGTAATACAGCAATCACTTTCTAATTACTCTTGTTAATGCAGAAATGATATGCAGTAATGATGTATGCCCTCGCCTATACTCCCTCAAAGACTTCATCTAACGATTGTGCATGACAAACTCCCTAAACGTGCGCTTCCTCGCCAAAGCATATGTAATGCGGTGCATGGTCGTGTTAGCCAAGTAATTGATTATGCTCATTCATACGGCCGATTTGGGAAGCTAAGGTACCTCCCTTTATATCATTAACCCAAATGGGGATCCACCTAGGCTCGTTAATCCTAGTTAATCGCATACGATAGGCAAGTTGTAGGGCATCACCCTTAATGAAAACAGTGGATAGGTAAATTTAAGTGTTTATACTCGAGGTCACTATGGGAGGCTCATCACCTGAACGTAGGCCGATAGCTCGAATACGGCATCCCATACACCACCATATTTGGCTCATGAGTTTGGATTGCTCACTGGTCACTAAAGGGGGCCTCATCACCCCAGCATAGGCCGACAGTTCGACCACGGTGTCCCATACCATCTTGCCCGGCTCATGAGTCTTAGCAGATCGTGGTACCATGGTTGAAACAGATTTTACATTGGTAAGTGGTACCTTAGATTCAAGTAGTAGTGTCCATACATGGTAAACACACAATAAGCCAATCGGGTTATTGGACAAGTACAATTGGTACGAGCACGTGCTGAATTAATCAACATGGAACGCATAAGCACTCCACGTGGACTAACCACTATCGACAATCGTCGTACAGCTCGAATTCATTCAAATGTATCCAATGTGGCGAGACTAATTCGGCCACTCAATCGAGAACCGTTACCAATTGTCTGAACTACATAGTAGTCCCAATCATACTCAAATGTAATAGGTAGTCACATATGTTAATCATAAGAGCATTTAACAAATAATTCAAATATGATTTTCATTTGAGCATTTTATTAAACACATTGAACATGTTGTTATAAATATGCATTTCATCCATAAATCATATAGTAGCAATTTGCATTATAAGAAGGAAATTATAGATATGGATAAGGTAGTCGAGAATCCTATCTCAACACCCTTATTAAAAGCGATTCATTAAACAGATTCTCATTTAGACATTTTATCAGACACTTAGACTACACATTACTGCATACATAAACTAATTTAATTATAGCATATATTATGGAAAATCCTATCATAAAGGAGTTATCATACATACAACAAACATGTATTCTAGATTAATAGTCATGGTAAGCACAAATCAGAATTGTAATTTTATTCAAACATTTCAACAAACACGTGGAATGTATTATATATTCACATAGTTCACACACATGTATAATTTATAAATACATCGTAACTAAGATCATATGGTAGTGATCAAGTCAAACATAAATCATTGCTGACATTGAAAGCCTTGAAAACCATAACCTAAACATTTATAGTCCGCACCTTTTGTTAGAATACTTCATTCAGACACGGTTCGAATCCTACGTTACCGTAACCGGAATAACGGGTACCTAAATCATGAAATAGGTTAGCTATTTCACTGATTACTCTATCCAAATTTCTAAAGTAAGATTAGGGTTAGAATTTCTTATCCAAATCGTAGTTAGAAAGGTTCATGTAACGATGGTGGGGAGGCGAAGCGGCGTGTAGAGTCGTGGGAAAGGGTCCCGGCAACGATCTCCAGGAATCTCCCTTCTCTCCTTACTCTTTTCTCTTCTTTTCTCTCTTCTCTCTCCTAGTGTTAGAGAAATTCATATGGAATGAGAGGGATGGTTTAAGGTCCTTATATAAGCCCAAAAGTGACGTCAATGGCCCCAGGGCCACGGTATACTTAGGTTATAGCCAAAGGGTGCCTGTTTTTGACAAACAGGGCCCATAGGAAGGTTCATTTCTTACCCACATCATGAAGCAAGTTCCCTGATAATGGATCTATGTTAGGGCTATTTTTATGATGCGATCTGACAAACTAATCGGTAGTGAAGGACCCGTATCCGATCAACGGTCGTCGTCCCTCGATCAGCGCCACAAGTATACAGATGGGTGTAGGGAAATTTCCCTGATCCCTGAGTGTAGTTGGGTCAAAAAACGATGGTCTGAAATCTTCAATTTCGTCCAAAAGTGAAATGTCCAATTCACTTAAGTTTGGGTTCATTTTCTAAAGATATTCGTGTTTTTCACACACTTCGCTCAAGGCTCAGGTTATGTGTTTCTGGATATTATTTGGGCTCGATTCCTGCGATGGTTGTCAAGCCCAATAAGACGATCGTAACCCGACAGCTTTGCAATCATCGGACTTTCGACGTGCAGTCTAGGTCCAGTATAGAGTTTTAATGTGCTCTAGAGAGCAACTGAGTTTTAGGATTTCCCTGAGATTTTCAAGTAACGTTAAGCCAGCGATTTTAATGGTTTTGGCTCTTGCAGTTTGTATAGATAGTGGTTCAAGCTAATCCACCGATTAATTTAGTTTAGTACTGTTGAGGCATAAAAATGATGAAGGATTGAAGTAAGAAGAGACAAAGAAATGGATGGGATACTTGAAAAAGAAGAAGAAAATGATAGTTTTAAAGGGTTTGTGCAGGACCACGCAACCAGTGTCAGTTACGCGATACCGCGCAATCAATGTTATTTACGCGGGACTGCGCAATAAGAATATCAGTTACGCAAGAAACGTTGCAGAAAGGGTTTTGTGGAAAGGACTAAAAGTATTAAAATTAGTCCTACATCGCTAAAATTAAGATTTTCACACGTGCGAGGGTCTATAAATACCTCTTCCCCTCCTTCATTAGGGGTAATTTTTGAAGATTTTCAAGAGAAACGGAGCGGAGCAGAAGACAGAAGGTAGGAGAAAGTCTCCTAGCAGTTGCGTAGGACCGGGCAACCGGTATCGGTTGCGCGGGTCTGCGCAACCAGACTGCCCTGCAGTCTGTGAAGCTCAAGGGCCGTCATGCTGCCGGAATGCCCATGCAAGGCTTTCTCCCTTCTCCTATTGTCATGTGCAGAGGAAGAAGATTAGTCGATCGAATCGACATTTCCCCTAAGTATTAGGGATGACTGAAACAGATGCCGTTATGCTGCTGAAATCTCTGTTATATCGAAGACTCGTCGATCTAATTGACATTCCTCCTAAGTCCCAGGAGATGGTTAAAACAGGCACCGAAAGGCTGTTGAAATGAACTTTTGATACTTGAAACATAAGTCATTTATTTCCAAATAATCTATCTTAGAATCAAGGGATGTAAAGAGGATGTAAATGAACTCGGTATCAATGAAATGTGATGAATGTTCTTTTTATTCTTTCTCTGTTACGTTTGAATAAGACAAATTTCCCAAAATCAAATGCATTTGTTTCTTTGTCGAAAAAAAATGGCGATTCCACTGGGGAATTATTATTTTATTGTCTTATTTAAATATTAACAGCGAAGTTGTTATGAACATTCATCACAGTTTGGCGTCCTATGGACACCATTGGTGATTCTCAGTGGGAAAATCCTCCCCTTCATCTCTAAGATAGATCACCCTAATGATTCACTTAGCAATTATAACTATGTTTCATGATTGAAGGTTTTAAAAATTCGATTACGACTTATTACTCATGGCGACCCCCGTAAGAAAAGTGAACTTCCGATTCACCCTAACAGGGTTCGTGATAAAATACGCACTGAGTCATGTGTGTAAATGTGGCAGGGCTCAAGTAACAGTTGGGGTCATTTCTGCTTCACCCCAGTCATCAGAAGACAATGCAGGCTGGACCGTCGTAACCTCTCGTAAGGTAAAAACATGGAACGTTAGTGGTTCTAGGAGGAATCAACCTTCATTAGAATCAGAGGGCCTGTGACACGTAACACAGTTAAAAGAAATCCCGAACTTGCTCCTCCGGTAATTTATCCAGCGTAAACAGTTCCCCAATTGACAGCACGTGATTTCCCAGCTTTAAATGCTTCAATGGCTAAACGAGCAAGAGGATAAAAGGGAAAAGCATTGGTGATCAGATCGTCCATGCCATCCCAGAAAGATTCACCAGTATCAACGACACCTCAGTCAATTGATGCCACAGGGGACGCGAAAAGGTCCAATGAAGCTTCGTCCCCTCCTTTTTCTGTAAGCCCTGTTACATCAGCATACTCTTGCTCTCCTTTGATTACCACTTAGTCAACAAGTGGAGAAGCTGCAGTATTCATGGTTGGAACAAACCTAGATTACGGAGCAACTATAGAAGATCATTGCAATGCAATGACAGAAGCCCAAAATACATTAATGAAAGAATGCAGGGATCTTAAAGAAGCCTTGACGACCTTCATGTATAATGCAGCTCAAATAACAGTCATAAAAAAAGTTGGCCGAACAGAAGGAGAACGAGAAAGTATTGGACATTATAGGCATCGTGCACCGTATCCAAGAGGGGAGGATGATATTCCTTTCCCAACTAACTTCAAGTGTCCAGGCTTTTAAAAGTTTGATGGGAAAGGATCCCCTAAAGAACATTTAACGCACTTCATTGCCAGTATGAGAGAGCTCTCTGTAGTACCATAATATTGTTTGTGATTGTTTTGGACATCACTAACAGGTAGCGCATTTCGATGGTATTTAAATTTCGCTCCGGGTTCTATCCGTACTTGGAAGCAGATGCAAGATGCTTTCACATCTCGATTTTTCTCCCCAAGTCGCGACGTTAAAATCGTTAAGTTGGCTTTTGTACGACAAGGCGAGATTGAATCGACAAGGAGTTATGTAGATAGATGGAAGGCATTGAAAACTACGTGCAAACTAGTGCTAAAAGAAACTGAACAAATTGAGATATGTCTAAACTCTATGAAAAAGGAATTCGTAATGGGACTGGCCAATTCCAACATCAACACTCTTCATGATTTGGCCGCAAAGGCTCATGCTTTGGAATTAGTAAATCAGACGGTGCCGATATTTCACCCTAATGCGGCTCAAAGGGATCCTAGCAGGATAACATTAAATACCAGTGATCACTATCAGCAGTGTAAAAGTGTAAAAGGTTTAAAGGAAGAAAGTACAAGACGAAAAGAAGAATTGGCTCAATCAAGAAGAAATAAAAAGGTCAGAACACTTAATTCGTATGAGGGATTTGCTTTCGACAAGGAAGATGTCATTCCAATGATGGACCAGTTAATGAAAGTTGGCGCGATAAAATTACCAGAGGCTAAACGCTTCAGAGAGGCGATGAGATGCGGAGGGTAAAATTTTTATTGCTATCATCGTCTAGTGAGACATCCAACGGAGAATTGCTATGCATTAAAGTGTATTATATAGCGAATGATAGGCAAGAATGAAATAATCATCAAAAATAGGACAAGCAAAGAGGTTATGAAAAGTACAGGTTTCAACTACGAAGACTACAACGGCCGAAGTCACGAGAAAGGAATTTTAATTAGGGCCGGCCAGGAAGGGCAAAGAAAATTTAAAGACATAGAGGCAAGGTCGTCAGCAAACATGGTTACAGCAAAGGAGCCAGTGAAAGAAGATACCAAAGTAATGGAGCATCCTGAGGCAGCTCCAAAGTAAATGGAGGATGGGGGGCAACTAACAACGGATAGCCTGTTAGAAATAAACTTGGGTACGAAATACGAACCACGAAACACATTTATTAGCACCAACCTCTCTGAACAAGAGTCGATAGAATATATTCAGCTTCTTAAAGAGTCGATAGAATATATTCAGCTTCTTAAAGAAAATAAAGATGTATTCACCTGGACGTATGAAGAAATGCCCGGATTAGAGCCTTCCATGGCGTTACATTGACTAAATATCTCTAAGGAGAAGAGGCCGGTTAAACAGGCTCAAAGGCGATTTCGTCTAGATCTAGTTCCCCTCATTGAGGAAGAAGTTAATAAGTTGATAAAGGTCGGATTAATTAGAGAAGTCAAGTATCCTAAGTGGATATCAAATATTGTCCCGGTAAGAAAGAAAAATGGACAAGTTAGGGTGTACGTCGATTTTAGAGACCTAAATGAAGCCTGCCCAAAGGATGATTTTTTACTCCCGATAACTAAATTACTAATTGATAATACGACTTAGTATGCTGTTATGTCCTTTATGGACAGTTATGCGGGTTATAATCATATTCGAATGGCTCCTGAGGATGAAGAGGCGACGGCGTTTAAAACTTCACTGGGAATTTTCTGTTACAAGGTGATGCCGTTTGGGTTTAAAAATGTTGGGGCAACATATCAGAGGACGATGCAAAACATCTTTCAAGACATGATGCATAAGCACATTGAATGTTATGTTGACGACTTGGTGGTCAGGTCAGGAAGTCATCAGAAACATCGTAAACACTTGGTGTCGGTTTTCCAGCGACTTAGAAAGTAACAGTTAAAGATGAACCCCACTAAGTGCGCATTCGGAGTGTCCTCCAAAAATTTTTTGGGTTTTATTGTTCGGCATAGGGGCATTGAGATTGACCCCGGGAAAGTCAAAGCTATTCAGGATATGCCACTGCCAAAAATAGTAAAGGAACTAAAATGTTTGCAAGGAAAATTAGCATACATCCGTCGATTCATTTCAAATATGGCTGGAAGATGTCAGCCATTTTCTCATTTGATGAAAAAGGATACGGAGTTTGTATGGAACGAAGCCTGTCAGAATGCGTTCGACTCAATAAAGGAATTGCTGAAAAAGCCGCCAGTATTGGCAGCTCTGGTAAAAGGAAAACCGCTTATCTTGCACACGTCTGCAGTTGAACATTCCTTAGGAGCTCTGTTAGCACAAAAGAATGAATTTGGAAAAGAAACAACCCTCTATTACTTAAGTCGAACTCTAATAGTTGCAGAGTGCAATTATTCCCCGATTGAGAAGGAATGCATAGCGTTAATATTCGCAGTACAGAAGTTGAGGCATTATTGTCTATCGCACGATATAACATTGGTTTCAAGGGCTGACCCGATAAAGTTTCTGATGACAAGGCCGATGTTGTCTGGAAGGTTGGCTAAATGGATGTTATTACTTTCAGAGTACGCTATTGCATATGAACTGGCAAAGGCTGTGAAAGGGCAGGCAGTGGCGGATTTCTTAGCAGCGCACCCTGTGGCAGAATCTGAAGTTATCAATGATGATTTTCTGGATGAGCAAGTCATGCTGACTGAATCAAAGAATCCATGGCAGATGTATTTTGACGGTGCTTCTCGAACATCTGGAGCAGGGGCAGGAGTAATATTCATTACTCCCTAAGGTGATTTATTACCTTACTCCTTTACATTAGGAACAGCATGCACGAACAATGAGGCCGAGTATAAAGCCCTGATTATTGGAATAGAGATGGCAACAGAAATGGAGATAAGAGTACTGCATATTTTTGGAGATTCTAAATTGATTATTAATCAATTGACGACTGAATTCGTGATAAGAAAGCAAGAACTTTTTCCATATTGTCGAAAAACACAACAGTGGTTGGAACACTTTTCCTATGTTAAAATCAAGCATATCCCCCGGTCAGAGAATGCAAAAGCCGATGCTTTAGCTAGTTTAGCGGCGGCTCTGTCTTGCCCTAATCGAAGCCCCCTTCAAGTAACTATAGAGGGAAGAAGATATTTACCATCAGCAGAGGTTGTTGAAGAAGTTACTGAAGCCCTTCTTGTATCATGCTTGGAAATTACAATAGATGATTGGCGTCAGCCTTTCATTGATTATCTCAAATTCAAAATCCTGCCAGAAGAATCTGCGCAAAGACAGCAAATCAGGCAGCGATCGAGTAGGTTCATCATCTGTAGTGAAGTATTATATAAAAAATCTTACAATGGAGTGTTACTACGTTGTTTAAATAAGCAAGAAGCGGTCCAGGTGTTGCAAGAAGCACACTCTGGAGAGTGTGGGGCACATCAAGCTGGTCAAAATTTATTTCATCGAGTACATAGAATGGGATATTATTGGCCCACTATGTTTGAAAACGCTATAGATTATGCGAAGCGGTGCCATGAATGCCGGATTCATAGAGATGTTATACACATGCCTCCGGAAGACTTGCATCAGTCTATTGCCTCTTGGCCCTTCTCTGCTTGGGGACTTGACGTGATTGGTCCTATAAACCCGCCTTCATCCAAAGGAAAACAGTATATTTTGGCAACAACCGATTATTTCTCCAAATGGACTGAAGCAGTTGCTTTGCGAAATGTTAAAGAAAAAGATGTGGTTAATTTCATCCGCCACGCTATAATATACTGACACGGTATTTCAAAGAAAATTGTTACAGACAATGGCACTCCTTTCAAAAATAAAGGCATGGAAAAATTGTGTTAGAAGTTCAATATTCATCACTCGTTCTCAACGCCTTACTATCCGTCGGCTAATGGATTAGCAGAGGCATTCAACGAAACAATAGTCAAAATATTGAAAAAAACAGTGATAGGGAACAAACGTGATTGGGATGAAAGGTTACAGGAAGCGCTATGGGCATACAGAACTACTCATCGAACAGCCACAAGGGCAACACCGTATTCATTAGTTTATGGTGTGAAAGCAGTAATTCCAATTGAAATACAAGTAGCGTCACTAAGAGTGCCAGTGCATCAGTCTATAACTGATGATGATAATGCAAAAATAAGATTGGAGGAACTAGATTTTCTTGACAAGAGATGCCTGGTTGCATAACAGCGTCTGCAAGCATACTAAGCGAGAATATCAGCCGCATTTGATAAGCGAGTTAAATATCGCTCTTTCAAAAAGGGGGATATGGTGCTAATGTTGAAAAGACCAATCGTGGTCACCCGTTGAACAGGAGGCAAGTTTGAGCCTAAATGGGATGGCCCTTACATAATAAAATAAGTATATTCTAATGGAGCGTATCGAGTTGTAGATCAAGATGGACATGGAATCAGTATACCAGTCAATGCTCGCTTCCTTAAGAGATATCGTTCGTAAATATATTTGTTGATTTTTCTCTAGAAAATTATCAGAGTAATGATTCTGCGTCAAAAGGAGGCAAACTAGTCGATAAATATGATCGTAAATCGTACAGTCTTCTACAGAAATATACTACCTCAATATCTCCAGAAACGAAAGAGTATATCTCCAACAACGGTTACAATCATATTCAGGGGACAAGTTCGAGACCAAACGAGATAAGATGTACTCAATAAAAGTAAAGTTCTTCAAAGGAGTAAATGGAAGCCTATGTTGGCCTATACTCGCATTGACAAAAAGAAAATTGCTTCTGAAGGCATTACTGATTTTGATACAAAACATTACCAAGATAATAATTCTATATCAAAAGGGGGCAAGATGAGTAAAATGAATAAGGAAGAAGTTTACAAGCATATCAGAATCATATGATAAGCGTATCAAGATCATATGATAGCGAATAAAGACAGACGAAGAAGATGAGCGCCATCAAGTGAGCTCTACATAATTTTGCCTGAAATTGATATCGCCATCAAGCTAGTATATTGCAAACAATACAGACAAACGATACAGATAAACAATTTCAGGCAAAAATACTCATCATCGTCTTCCACGACAGCAATCTAAATCATCGCCGAAAGTCTTTTAAGACATTTTTAATGGAAAGCCCTGATGGCTGCTGTTAAGCAATAACGATTACTATCAGTATTGATAATCATCGTCGACGCTAAAGATTGCCATCAAAATCACCAGATATCAATGATTTTAAAATAACAGAGAGTAATTATCACTGTCGCCAATCAATCGCCTATCAAAGTTGTCATCATCGCTAAGCTGATACATTATTTTAAACATGATACGAAAGTCTTATAATATTATCAGTAGTAGCGAAATGTCAATTATTGATCAACCATCTGCTGGCAGTGAGATAAACCATATAGCCAATTGCATATAAAATTGATGATAGCGATGGTTGCTTATCGTAAAAAGGCGGTCTAGCCACAAGTCCCGAAAAAAAAGATGAGAGAAAAAAGGGCCAAGTCCTAAAAGGACCAAGTCTCTAAGACCTAAAAGGCCAAATCCTAAAAGGATTAAATCTTGAAAGGGACCGGTTACGCATAAGACCTATGATTATAAAAGGCAGCCCAGTCAAGCCAATGGCCCGCTGTGCATGAGACCTATGAAGATCGCCATTCGGGCAGCGGCGAGAAGCCAGTGGCCCTAAAAAGCCTGCCAAGGCCATCGTACGCATACCCATGTGGGTAGCTGATGGAGTCAATGGCCAAAAGTCTAAAAAAAGGCCAAAAGTCCTCAATGACCAAAAGTCTAAAAAAAAAGGCAAAAAGTCCTCAATGACCAAAAGCCTGAACGACCAAAAGTCCTTAATGACCAAAGGCCTGAATGACCAAAAGTCCTCAAATGAACAGTCAGCGTAACCCCATGCCGTCTGTATAGCTTTCTGGTAGCGTCACGGGGAATGGAGGACAATGCCCTCCCGTGAATGGGCCCAACCTTGTAGGCAAAGAAAATGAGGGCTGCAGTGCGAGCTTCAGGCCAACCATGCATAAGACCCCCTAGATTTGTGGTTCGATTTCGGTACTAATTCATGAGGAATGGCTTAAACCTACTCATCGATGGACTAGCAACCATGGATTTGGTACCCCTAAAGGTAGCCTTGCGAGCCCTATGAACTCTAGAGAGTTACCGTGGCCAACCCTGTGCGTAAAACCAACTGAGTTCACAGCCCCGGTAGCTTCACTGGGCCCCTCTGATGGATCGCGGTTTGTGAACTCCCTAGGCAGTGAGAAGTCTAGCGAACTCTAGAGAGTTACAGAGGCCATCACGTAAGACCCGACTCTAACTAGAGTCCAAATAAATTTGCTCCACTACTCAAGAGCTTAAACTGCATGTGCAACTGACTGAATTGAAATCTAGCACCGCCAATAAAATATAAATGAATAAAGTCATGTAGGAAATCTCATACTAATAAGCATAAAATGTTGATGTTCTATATTAGTTCTTTATTAAATATCATGATAAACTATGTGCAGCATTATAGACACATATTTCATTTTATATGTTTGTTCAAATATGCAAAGCATAAACTGTGCAATATTTAGAATGTAGCAAGTTCATGTTTCACTCTAGATATGTTCAAATGTGCAATTGCCTGATCAAAATTTTTAAAAAGAATATTGATTAGACAATATACAGAAATGCATTTCTCTGGAATCAGGTTCAAAATTACATCGACAGTAAATGCCTCCAAGATATTGGCAATTATCTACTTAAGAGCTCAAATCTCCAAGGGAGCAATATAAAGAATACAAAGCAAAGCATGATGACAAGTGCAAAGATTGCCTAAATCATATTGCGAATACCACACTCAGCTTAAAAAAGAGAAGAAACTTTCAATCTATCTCAAAACTTATCAATACTTCATAAAGCTACATTGAAAGTCATAATGAATTAAGATACTAATTCCAATTAATTTGGCGGGAAAAGATCGTCACTTGAAAATTTGAGTTATGCAGCTCGTGAGTGAAAGAAACAATCCAAAAAGGATGTTGCGGCAGGAGCAGCATTAAAGAACAACCCCAGATATAGAGTTAAAAGGAAAGAATCTCTGGAGTTGATCGAGAGGAAAGAATCACTAGAGTCGACCAAAGAGACCATTATAACAGCAACAGTGTTAAAAGAAAGCTCTCGGATCAATCGCTCAAAGAAGAAGCCGTCACAGCTGTTGCAAAAGTGTGCTTCAATAAAAAGAGAATTTTATCCTCTTTAGTGAAACATCTGCTCGACACTGCTGACTGGGGGCATTCCAGTTTTTCGTTCAAGCGCCATCATTCAAGTCTTCTATTCAAGCGTTGTCATTCAATTCTTCTGGTCGAATACAATCATGCTAGTCTTCTGTTTGAATGCGATCACTCAGTCTCCCGTTCGAACGCGATCGTTCAATCTTCTGGTCAAGAATGATCATCCAGTCTTCCATGCAAGCATGATTATCTGGTCATCCTTTAGTTACAATTTGTTCAAGTTCTTCAGGCGGAGGAAGATCGATCCTCCATTTGATTTCAGGAATCAATCAAAGAAGGATCGAGGGGGCATCTGTTGAGGCATAAAAATGGCGAAGGATTGAAGTAAGAAGAGACAAAGAAATGGATGGGATACTTGGAAAAGAAGAAGAAAATGATAGTTTTAAAGGGTTTGCATAGGATAGCGCAACCAGTGTTAGTTGCGCGGTACTGCGTAATCAATGTTATTTACGCGGGACTGCGCAATGAGAATATCAGTTACGCAGGAAACGTTGTAAAAAGGGTTTTGTGGAAAGGTCTAAAAGCATTAAAATTAGTCCCACATCGCTAAAATCAGGATTTTTACACGTGCGAGGGTCTATAAATACCCCTTCCCCTCCTTCATTAGGGGTAATTTTTGAAGATTTTCAAGAGAAGCAGAGCGGAGCAGAAGACAGAAGGTAGGAGAGAAGTCTCCTAGCAGTTGCGCAGGACTGCGTAACCGGAATCAGTTGCGCGGGTCCGCACAACCAGACTGCTCTGCAGTCTGTGAAGCTCAAGGGCCGTCATGCTGCTAGAATGCCCGTGCAAGGCTTTCTCCCTTCTCCTATTGTCATGTGCAGAGAAAGAAGATTAGTCGATTGAATCAACATTTTTCCTAAGTATTAGGGATGACTGAAACAGACGCCGTTATGCTGCTGAAATCTCTGTTATATTGAAGACTCGTCGATCTAATTGACATTCCTCCTAAGTCCTAGGAGATGGTTAAAACAGGCACCGAAAGGCTGTTGAAATGAACTTTTAATACTTGAAACATAAGTCATTTATTTCCAAATAATCTATCTTAGAATCAAGGGATGTAAAGAGGATGTAAATGAACTCAGTATCAATGAAATGTGATGAATGTTCCTTGTATTCTTTCTCTGTTATGTTTGAATAAGACAAATTTCCTAAAATCAATTGTATTTGTTTCTTTGTCGAAACAAGTACTTAATTAATTTTTGTCTAATTTTCACAGTATATGGTCTTTAGGGATTTCTGCCTGAGGTGGTACTTGGGTCTTTGTACGAATTTTTTCAAGACGTTACATTCTACCCCCCTTAAAGAAAAATTTTATCCCCCAAATTAGTACTTTTTGTACTCCTCGAGGATCTAAGGGTAGTTCTTATGGACTTAGGTTTCTGTTTTCTAAGTAGCCTCTTCCTCATTATTGTGAGTCCACGATACTTTCACAAGTGCGATAACTTTGCTGCTTTGCTCTTGTTCCTTCCTATCCAAAATATGTGTTGGTCGTAGTACATAGGTAGCATCTTCACTTAGCTGCACCTGCTCCCACTTGATAATGTGAGTGGGATCAGGAACATATTTCTTCAGCATGGACACGTGAAATATGTTGTGCACACCGACGAGTAGTGTGGGCAAGGCAAGACAGTATGCTACCACACCCACTCGATTTAGAATCTAGAATGGGCCTATGAATCTCAGCGTAAGCTTCCCTTTCTTGCCAAAACAAAGTACTCCCTTCATGGGGAAAACCTTAAGAAACACAAGGTCCCCAACTTCAAATAGCAACTGCCGCCGTCGTGTATTGGTGTAACTTTTATCTGCTCTAAGCTGTAAGAAGTCGACGCCTGATAATATCAATCTTTTCTGAGGTCACCTGAACCAAATCTGGGCCAATCAAGCTCTTCTCACCAACTTCCGCCCAACAGTATGGTGCTTGACATGGGCGCTCATACAATGCTTCGTAGGGAGCTATGCCAATGCTCGCTTAGAAGCTGTTGTTATAAGTAAACTTGGCATAGGGAAGGTAGTTATCCCAACTATCCTTGAAATCAAGCACACACACCCACAACATGTCTTCTAATATTTAATTTACCCGTTTCATCTACCCATCAGTCTGTGGGTGGAACGTGGTATTGAACTTCAGTTACACTCCCATTGCTTCTTGGATTTGAGTCTAGAAAATGGACATGAATCATGTGTCTCGATCTGAAAAATCTTCATAGGCACTCCATTCAGCCATACAATCTCCTTGATGTATAGCTGAGCTAAATCATCTGCTGAGTTTAAAACTCTAATCAGGAGGAAATGAGCCGATTTCATCAATCGGTCCACAATCACCCAAATGGAGTCATGTCCCTTCCTCATCTTCGGTAACCCGAAAATGAAATCCATAGATATGAAGTCCCATTTCCATTCAGCTATGGGCATGGGCTGAAGTAAACCAGGAGGTTGGTGATGCTTGGCCATGACCTGCTGGCATGTGAGACAACGGGATACATAATCTGCTATGTGGGGCTTCATATTCTCCCACCAGTATAAACACTTCATGTCTCTATACATCTCCGTACTGTCCGGAAGCATTGCCATCATGGAGATTCGGGATGCATAGGCGGCCACGATATCTCAAACCTCCATCTAAGCCAACCCTCCATTCAGAGTCTTCACTGTCACTTACTCATTTTCTCATCCTCACCAATCGTTCATCTTCTTTCTGAGCCATAATGATTCGATCATCAATAAGTGGTTGTACATAGATGTGTGTGACGCTCTCAAATGGCTCCTCTACTGTAAGCTTCTGTTCGAAGTCTTGTACAAACTCTACCATGTTCCATTCTTCTATCATCAGTGGAGCTACAAATTCTATTGTCTTCTTACGGCTTAAACCATCAACCATAAGGTTTGCCTTGCTAGGATGGTAGGATACCTCAAACTTGAAGTCTTTCAAGGTTTCCATCCAACGTCGTTGCCTCATGTTTAGGTCTCTTCGAGTAAAGATGGACTTGAGGCTTTTGTTATCACAAAAGAGCTCGAACTCTTCTCCGTAGAGGTAATGTCTCTAGAGCTTTAATGCGAAGATGACTGCCGCTAATTTCAGGTTATGAGTGGGGTGGTTTTCTTCGTGTTTCCTCAATTGCCGCAATGCATAGGTGATCACTCTATCCCTTTACATAAGAAGATAACCCAAACCAACACGAGATATGTCGGTGTATATATGTAACGCTCGTGAAAAATCCGTACTTGGGTTCGAGTACCGATTTGACCCGAAATCGCGTAGAAATATTTTCCATGGAAATTAAACGTAAGTTAGCTAGCGCAACGCTAGAGTAGCTGGGAAATAGTCCCTGATCACTTTAAATACGTTCTACAAGACCCAAATCGAGTAGAACAGACAACTCTACAATACTCTATAACCTTGGATCAAACTCTAAGCAGGTTTGTCCTCTGGACCATATTGAACTTTTGTATTGGATTTAGACCGCGCGTCGAAGGTCCGATACCTCCTATCTTAGACCGTTAGAACCGCCCCGCTGGACTTGACAATCATCTCGAAAATCAAGTCAAACCGATAATCACAGAGTATTTCGTTGAACCCGGACTGAAGCGACCGCGAATAGGGACGAATTTGGAATTTCAAATCCAAATCTGGCACATGACTTGACGCGTCAGTATTAAGCATTATGACCGTCAGAATTCATCCAGATTACACCCTCGGATCAGGAAAAATTTCTATTTATTATCATAAGACTTTCAGCCCTGATCTATGTGCGGTGACCGCTGAACTGAAACTGGTCCGCTACGTGCGATCTGCGAACCCTGCCAGACTGAAAACTTAATACGAGGTACATCTGGTACCCATGAGCTTAAGTCTGATCGCAATCGACCAGGGGACCACCAGAAAGCAGTTTTTGGACCGAAACAGCCCCGAAATGGATAGGCATTAAGTAAACTTCGCCCGGAGCCTATTTTCGGCGTTTTCAAACTCATAAAAGGGGTTGAAACCCTCATTTCTCCTTCACATCCAAATTTCACTAAACCCTAGAAAAGAGAGAGTTTGAGAGAAAGGGAAGAGGAGATTTTTCCCGCTTCCGAGCCATCAACGGTTGCTGCATCAGCACTTCCTTCCAATCACCTGGCTGGTGATTTCTACACTTTTTCAGGTATGAAATAATCCCAAAAACTTGCTGATTTAGGGTTTGCTTAGATGCACAACATGTTAGCTAACGTAATCCATAAATCAGGTTCTCTTACAGCCGTAGACGAAGCGTACACGCTCCGTTCAAAATCCCGCGACCGTAAGAGACTAGGTGAGGATTTTAGACGCTTTGATTGACGGTTTACAATGCTTTCAATGTCGTTTAATAGTAGATTATCGACGGCATCGCCGTTTGACATGTACAACATGCTCTCCGTTTCCTGTTTCGTAAATTAATGAAGAATATGAGATTTAGGGCATTTTAGTCATTTGTAGGAAGTACGGTCTCCATGCATATTTTGCTGACGTGATTGACATGATTTGTCGCCGCATTAGAGAGTTAGGAATGCTTGCATAATCGGTTTGGCGAAGAGATTCGCCAAGTTGCGCACTTTGGGTCGACATACTATATGTGGACTTAAGTGTGTAGTGTATGTGTTTGTATAAATGTTTGTACTAGTATGTATTGTATTGAATGATGTTATGTAGTAGTTTGAGATTGATTTCATGATTTAAATGCTGACCTAAATGATTTCCTACATGCTTACCGTATGCATGATTTCACTACATGCATAGAAAGTATGCCTTGAAGATTTGTTTAAGTTGAATATGCATAGAAAGTATGCCTTGAAGAATTGCTTAAGTTGGATGTTATAACATGTGCTAACATGCTCACATGATGTATTTCAATTCCAATACCTTGGTATATAGTGTTAATGAAATTCCATAGATGTGTGGGACTTGACTTAGTCCAGGCAGCCGGTAACCGAGCGAATTCGTGGCTGACTGGTCATAGCCACGAACGACGCGTCGATGAATGTGATTCGTGTTGAGAGTTGGCGGCAGTTGTTAGGCCACGCGAAGTGTTTTACGCACTTCATGTTGTTCAATTCGAGATGCGATCGCGCTAGTCTAGCCCGTCAAGTAACCCGACTGGCCGATGTTTGTTTACCTTGTATGTATCATAACTGCTTGAATCTAGGGTACTGAACTTACCATTGTAAACCCTATTAACCATGGTACCTTGATCCACGAAGACTCATGAGCCGGGCATGGTGGTATGGGACACCGTGGTCGAGCTGTCGGCCTACGCTGGGGCCACAAACCTCCCCGTAGTGACCAGTGAGCACCTTGACTCGTGAGCAGATTTTGGTGGTATGGGACACTATATTCTAGCTGTCGGTCTACACTGATCAGGCGACGAGCCCTTTGTAGTGACCGCGAGCGTATTCTGAGTCCACGGGAGGCGACGACCCTTCCGTGCAGTAGAGTACAGTAGGCCTGTATTGATAAGGTGATGGGGGAGCGGTGCAACGAGTGCGAGCAACAGCCCTGGCAGCCCTTGCAGTGACCTACGAAATGTACATCGTATGAGATTACTAGGAGTGACGACCCTAGACAGGATCCGTGTTGGGATTGATACAAGGGAAGTACCTTAGTTTCCCAATCCTGCTGTTTGAATGGACTAATAACAACTTGGTAATCATATCACCATAGCATTGCATGTGCCTGGAAGATGTGGAGCACTCTAGGGAGTGTGGCATGCTGCAGTCGTAAGATGTTGCCGCATGAGGGTGATCGTCGGTGAGGGCATACATCACGTCATATCATCTTGCATTAACAACAGTATTAGGATTTGTCTGATTTACTGCTTTACTATTATCGCGTGATTGAATTGTGAACATGCTAATCTTTGCTCTATGATTCCACTGAGTTGATCACTCATTCCCACGTTACGGGATGGTGTTTGCAACACCCACCAGACCCTGTTGTAGCTGCAGGTGAGGACGAGATCCAGGAGGTGGAGCCGGAGATTGACGAGGACCAGGATGAGTTCTCGTATATGCAGTATCACGACGGCTTCCCGTAGGTGACCTGGATCGAGGGGACTTCAGTGGGACTATTTTGAACTTTATTCTTTTGTTTATTTACATGTATATGAGACTCAGAGATGTAGTCATACTTTAGAGACAGATGAGATTACTTTGTTTTTCCATACAGTGATATATACATTGTTTAGTCTTCCGCTTGCTTTTATCACTGGATCTGAAGTATGAATTGCAGTTTTGGTATACTTTTACTCATGTGAATGCTTTAAGTCAGACAACATTGAATCATAACCATTTTTGTTGCATAAGTGACGGTCTGGAACTCGGGAGTTGAGTTTATACACGACCCCCGATTTTCAGGGTGTTACAATATAGTATATCTGACCCCTTGAAAGACATCAGCTTGTCCTTTAATTTTTGAAAGACTTCTTTTCTTTCTCATTCCACGCAAACTTAAGATCCTTTCAAGAGAGTTGAGACAACGTTCTGGCTATCTTGGAAAAATATTTAATGAAGCGACGATAATAGCCAACAAGTCTGAGGAAACTCCTTACTTCTATAACAAAATCGGGCTGCTCCTAGTCCTACACCGCGATCACCTTAGCCAGGTCCATGGCGATACCTTCCTTGGACACTACGTGTCTCAGAAACTTGACCTCTTCCTTCCAAAAGTCGCATTTTTGTTACTGAGAAAACAACTGATTCTTCCTAAGATTATCGAAGATTGCTCGTAGGTGCTCTTCGTGATCCTTTCGGCTCTTGGAGTATATCAAAATGTCATCTATAAATATGATGATAAACCGGTATAGATACGGTTGAAACACCCAGTTCATGAGGTCCATGAACACGATCGGTGCATTTGTAAGCCCAAATGACATCATAAGGAATTCATAGTGCCCAAAACTGGTTCTGAATGCCGTCTTCTGCATGTCTTCATCCCTGATGCGCAACTGATGATACCCGGACTGCAGTTCAATTTTTAAAAAATACTGTGCCCCTTTTAACTAGTCAAAAAGGTCATCTATCCTGGGTAGAGGATACTTGTTCTTGACCATGATGTGATTCAGTCTGCGATAACAATACACAACCGCAGCGATCCGTCTTTCTTCTTTATAAACAATACAGGCGCTCCCCAAGGAGATACGCTAGGCCGTATAAAACGTGATTCTAGCAGATCATCTATTTACCTCCTCAATTCCTCCATTTCACACGGAGGCATGCGGCATGTTGGCAAGGAAATGGGCGACGCACTAGGCATAAAGTCGATAGTAAAGTCGATCTCGCACCGAGAAGGTAGTCTAAGTATAGTTCTTAATATGTTTATGAAATCTTGGACTATGAGGGTGTCCCTAAGTGTTGGACCATCAACATTCTCTAATAAGGAAGCATAATAACTAATGCGATAGGGCCAACTGACCTGAACTGTAAAAGTAAAGGCCGTGCCTTAGGGTGAACGGGCTGTCACCAATCTGGTATTGCATTTGATCTCTGCCTTCATTTTGGTGAGCCAATCCATACCAAGGATGATGTCGTAATGATGCAGTGGGGTGACGATCAGGTCAATGTGCACTGTTCTGCTCCCTAAGTCTATTAAGAAATTTTTACAAAACTTAGTAGTGTCGGAGAAAGTCCCTGTCGTGGTAAGGACTCTCACCCCAACCATAGGGGTAGTGCTCAACCCTAATCGCTTGACTGTGGAACATGATATTATCGAAATAGTAGACCCGGTGTCCACTAATAGAAATACAGGTGTACCTTGAATGTGGGTAGTGACTTTAAAGGCTAAGGGCACTGTAGTTGCTGTCTCAAATGATCCATCTACTAGTGCATGTACATGTGCCTGTTGAGGACATTTTGGTTGCGGTGTCATAGGTCGTTGAGGAGGCCTATTTCAAGGTACAGGTGGTCGGTAAAATGGCTGTGCTGGCTATGTCGTTCATAGAGGTGGATCTGATATAGCTACGGTTGCTGACGGTTAATCTTCTGAGGCAGTGTAAAACCATTGTCCCTCATCTTAGTAAAACAATAGGTGTCTGAATGTCCTATCTTCTTACAGTAGGTGCACCACAGATCTGATCGCCTCAGCTGGGTCGATGGAGCCATAAGCCTGGGAGGTGAATCAGCACGTGGCCTCTTATCGAGGAACGGTCGGTTTTGGCGATTCAGGTCGAGGCCTCGAGCCCATGGGCATATGTGTCTGAGACAGTCTGTCTCCATCCTACTTAGCTTGCAGGGACATGTTCACAAGCTCAACATAGTTGGGAATGCTAGCGCAACACATCTTAGTGCAAATTTCACACCACAGACCATCTGAAAAATGCCGCATTTTCATCGGCTCATCTGTTAGGATTAAAGGAGCATATCTGGTTAGCTCCATAAATCTGTTCTCATATTTTGACACGATCATTCCTCCTTGTCAGAGGCGAAGGAACTCACCCTCCTTTTCATTACAGTAAGTGAGGGGGAAGTACTTTTCATGGAATCGAGTTTCCAACACATTCCATGTCCACACGTATCCTGTGGAAATGGTTCGTAGGATTCTTTCCCACAAAACACTAGCCTCCTTCTCGAGCATATACGTAACTAACTCAACTTGCTCTACCTCAGTGCAATGCAGTGACTTTAACATCTTAGAGATGAAATCTAGATAATACTCGGCTTCCTCGGGCCTATGAGTGCATGCAAAGGTGGGAGGTCGAAAGCTCTGGAAGCGTTCAAATAGACCGCTGGTATTCATATTTCCAACAGGGTGTATAGGTGGTGCAGGCAAGACCATACTCATGTTTTGGGCAATGACCACCGTAAAGTAGCCCAAACTTATTGTTGTTGTTGCATTAAGAGTATCATCTGCTCCAACCTATCAGAGGGAGAAGCCGCCTGAGGCATGTGTGGTGTTGATGTAAATGCATGATTCTGTTCTGGAACTGGTGGTGCAGAAAGTGTTGGCCCATTGGTGGGGCCAGTGGCCGGCTGTGACTCCGGCATTGTATCACTATCCGGGTCCAAACTGAGGTCCGTATGGCTATCGCTCAGGGGAGGTGCCCTGTCAATCGATACGCCAAGTGTGAGACGTGCTATGTTCCAAGTGTTTTTAGGAGGCATTCCTTATATGCAACATAGGATGCAACATGTGTAAGATATAAAATAACATTTCTCAAATTTTCTCAATCATCCTACACATTTTGATTCAAAAGAAGCTTCATGCATTTCATTTAACCAAAAATTATCGCAATACATGAGATGTAGTATTACATGAATCATAATGAAAAATGCATGAGAGCTAATCTAACAAAAGCTTTAAACACTTAGCACACCAACATCCAACTAAGCCTATCAAGGCTATTACAAAGGAAAACAAGAAACAATGGAAACCCAAAGACAACTACAACATATGACTAGTCGTCCGACTCTGATGAGGGTGGGGGCACACCCTTATCCTACACACAGCATAGGAGGGCCTTCAGAGTGCGAGACATCCTCTTGAATTTTCATTTTAGGTAGGCCTGATTCTCTTTAATCTAAGTCATGCGAGCTTCCAAGGTGGCCCGATCACGACGGTCCTCACTAGTAGCAGTATGAGGTCCCCCATCTGAACCTTGGGCCTCCTTCTCATCCTCACTGCTCTCCTCATCATTTCCTTCCTCAATGCTTTCCTCTTCACTGCCTTCTTCAATTTCATCCCCGGACTCATAAGCCTTGTTTGTCATTGCCTGAGGCCTATGCCCATATTGTTGAGCATGCTCTCACTGATAATGTAGATCAGGGAGATGTTATCCATATGGAGTCTGAAACTGAAGTGATGGGCAATCTTACAAATAAGTCGGCTGAAGGGGAGTGAGGCATCTCCCTGTGTAAATCGTATAGTACCCACAATCTGAGACAAGTGAGTGTAGGCAGGCATAGCTTGTCTCCCTGACTAGCTCTGTATAAGAAATTCACCATGATCCGAGTACATTTCGTGTAGTTACTCCACCTGGGATATACGTTATATGTAAATATGTCGTGGAGCAGGCGAAAATCGTTTGTCATTTTGGTCGATACAAGGCTATTTCCTCACCTCCACCACTCAAGCTGGCCACAAAGAAAACGTGTGCGGCGATTTCTTTCTCATTCAGTAGCAAGGTTCTTCTCACTAGCATGTATGACTTCACGCTCCATTCCCATGATGCGAGCCACCATATCTACATTGACTATGGCCACCTCTCTTCCCAAGGGGATAGAAAACTGTTGAGGCTCCAGTAGTGGGTCCCGTATGTGGGCCTAGAAGGCCTGTACGGAGTCTTCACTCACACGGGTATTTCCCTCAAATATGGGACCCCATCCATTTTCCAGGAGGATGTCCATCATTGGGTACAACCCAAAAAGCCTTTCATCCACATGAGCCTTGAATACCACTTTACGATTATGGAACTTACCATGTTCGATGTCCCGTGGTAGAGATCTTTCGATGGTGATCCACGGGTCAAGATCCCGCTTTGACCTTTACTCTCGATCGATGCTAACGCTAGCCTCGGCGCTCGACTTCTTCCTTGAATGGGTGGGGCAACTAGTCCCAGCTTCATCTGCAGATGCCCTCTTCTTTCCCATAAGGGAAATGAGCGTTGAGAGCGAGAATTTGGTGGTTACTAGCTCGAAGAGCACCATGAAAGTGGAAAAGCTTGGATATTGAAGTGAATGGGGAAGTTGAGGGATTTTGAGACACAAAGATGGGTTTGTGTGCTCAAATGAGGAGAAATAAGGGAGATGAAAAGTTTTATGAGATGGGTTTGAGAGAATGGAGGAGGTAGGTGCAAGATATGGAAGAAGATGAAACTTTGTTTATATGGAAGGGAGATTTGAGAGGGAAATAGGATTTTCGAGGGGTTTAGAGAGCTTGGAGAGGGGTGAAATGAACAAAGGGGGGAAAAGAGGGATCAAATAAGGTGGTCCCACACGAAAATGGGCCTCACATGTGCTTTTGAAGGGCAGTGGGCCACCGGAACCGCAGGCTCACTGTGGCTCACTGGAGGTCTAGGCGGCACGTCACCGACCGTGTGGTGCCGCCATGCCTCTCTGTAGGCGTTGGTGGTGGCCACCCCCTCCCGGGTTGCCATAAAGGTGTGGGGGACCCCCTGGGTCCCACCGAAAATTGGGCTTTGGGTCCCTACGTCCGTGTGATATATTTTCTTTGTCCATTTCACACATATTCACGCCTTTTGACATGTTTCTAGGATTCACCGACTAACAGCTTAAACCCATCGATTGATGGTCTAAAAAGAAATCAAGATCATTTCACATGATCTTAGATGCGTACAGGTCACATTTCAACTGTCAATCTCGCCCTTCGGTGAAACTTAGGATCCTACGATCATTTCTACATTTTTTGCCCCCCTCTTAAGTCAAAGTGAGTAAGAGTGTGTTGTGTTACCATAAACTAGGTCCATTTTAATCCAAATCATGCTCTAATACCAACTTATAATGCCTCAAAAACTGAGGGTCGAGCAAAGCTCAACTCCCAAGATCCAACGCATCACTTATGCAACATAGATAATGATGTTTAAATGTTGTCCATATTAGTGCATTAAACATGAGAGAGATTATACCAAATCAGCATATCATACTCCAAAGTTAATGTAATTGAGCAAGTGGAAGATTGAGATAAATTTATAAAGTATAAACATGTTTCATAACCTCCAGAGTATGATTGTGTTACCAGGCTGAATATATACAAGTGTTATTTCAAAATATACAAAATGTCAAGGTGTGAATATCTGACTAATCCATATAATCCCTGTAATCCTGACAACACAGCTCAAGGTCTACATAGACTCGCCTGAGAGCAGCACATAGGAGAACTCATCCTCCTCGTCTAAGAAATTATGCTTTGTCGCATCGGTCTCATCGTAACCTGCATCTATATCAAAGTCTGGTTGGTGTTTTAAAACACCGTCCCAAAGTGGAAGTGAGTGATCAACTCATTATTACTATAAGGCAAAGGTTAACATGTTATCAATTCAACCAAGCAATAATGATAAAGCAATACAACAATCACTTCCTAATTACTCTTGTTAATGCAGTAATGATGCACGCCCTCGCCTGCACTCCCTCAGCGACTTCATCTAACGATTGCGCATGGCAAACTCCCTAAACGTGTGTTTCCTCACCAAAGAACATGCAATACGGTGCATGGTCATGTTAGCCAAGTAATTAATTAGGCTTATTCATACAACTGATTTAGGAAGCTAAGGTACCTCCCTTTATATCATTAACCCAAACGGGGATCCATCTAGGGTCGTCAATCCTAGTTAATCGCATACGATAGGCAAGTTATGGGGCATCACCCCTAATGAAAATAGTGGATAGGTAAATTCAAGTGTTTATACTCGAGGTCACTATAGGAGGCTCGTCACCTGAACGTAGGCCAACAGCTCGAATACAGTATCCCATACACTACCATATTTGGCTCATGAGTTTGGATTTCTCACTGATCACTATGGGGGGCCTCGTCACCCTAGCATAGGACGACAGTTCGACCACGGTGTCTCATACCATCATGCCCGGCTCATGAGTCTTAGCAGATCGTGGTACCATGGTTGAAACGGGTTTTATATTGGTAAGTGGTATCTTAGATTCAAGCAGTAGTGTCCATACATGGAGCGCATAAGCACTCCACGTGGCCTAACCACTATCGCCAATCGTCGTACGACTTGGATTCATTCAAATGTATGCAATGTGGCGAGACTAATTTGGCCACTCAATCGAGAACCGTTACCAATTGCCTGGACTACGTAGTATTCCTAATCATACTCAAATGCAATAGGTAGTCACATATGTTAATCATAACAACATTTAACAAACAATTCAAATATTATTCTCATTTGAGCATTTTATCAAACACATAGAACATGTTGTTATATATGCATTTCATCCATAAATCACATAGTAGCAATTTACATTACATGAAGGAAATTATAGATACGGATAAGGTAGTTGAGAATCCTATCTCAACACCCTTATTAAAAGCGATTCATCAAATAATTTCTCATTCAGACATTTTATCAAACACTTAGACTACGCATTACTACATACATGAATTAATTTAGTTATAGTATATATTATGGCAAATCCTTCATTAAGGAGTTGTCATACATACAACAAACATGTATTCTAGATTAATAGTCATGGCAAGCATAAATCATAATTGTAATTTCATTCAAACATTTCAACAAAGACATGAAATGCATTATATATTCACATAGTTCACACACATGTATAATTTATCGAATACATTGTAACTAAGATCATATGGCAGCGATCTTGTTTGACATAAATTATTCCTGACATTAAAAGCCTTGAAAACCATAACCTAAACATTTATAATCTGCACCTTTCATTAGAATACTTGATGCGGACGTGGTTCGAATCCTATGTTTCCGTAACTGAAAAAATGAGTACCTAACCCAAATTATATTTAGAAAGGTTCGTGTAGTGATGGAGAGGAGGCGAAATGGCTTGTGGAGTCGTGGGAAAGGGTCCCAGCAACGATCTCCAGGAATCTCCCTTCTCTCCTTACTATTTTCTCTTCTTTTCTCTTGTCTCTCTCCTAGGGTTAGAAAAATTCCTATGAAATGATAGAGGGGTGGTTTAAAGTCCTTATATAGGCTCATAAGCGATGTCAATGGCCCTAAGGCCATGGAATACTTAGGTTATATCCAAAGGGTGCTTATTTTTGACAAACAGGGCCCATAGGAAGGTCCATTTCTTCCCCACGTCGTGGAGCATATTCCCTATCGATGGATCTATGCCAGGGTTGTGTTTATGGTGTAATCTGACAAAATAATTGGCCATGAAGGACCCGTATCAGATTAACGGTCGTCATCCCTCAATTAGGGCCACAAGTATGCGGATAGGTGTAGGGAAATTTCTCTGATCCATGGGTGTAGTTGGGTCAAAAACTGACGGTCTTAACTCTTCAATTTTGCCTGAAAGTTAAAGGTCCAATTCACTTAAGTTTGGGTTCATTTTATAAAGATATTCACGTTTCTCACACACTTCACTCAAGGCTCAAGTTGTGCATTTCTGGATACCATTTGGGCTTGATTCCTACGATGGGTGTCAAGCCTAATAAGACGGTCATAATCCTATAGTTTCGCTGTCATCGGACTTTTGACGTGCGGTCCACATTCGATACGAAGTTCAATGTGCTCCCAAGAGCAACTGAGTTTTGGGATTTTCCTAAGATTTTAAGTAACATTAAGCTAGCGATTTTTATGATTTTGGGTCTTGCAGTTTGTGTAGATAGTAGTTTAAGCTAATCCATTGATTAATTTAGTTTAGTACTTAATTAATTTTTATCTAATTTCCACAGTATACGGTCTTTAGAGATTTCTGCTTGAGGTGGTACTCGGGTCTTTATACGAATTTTTTGGTGACGTTACAATTTACCGCCCTTAAAGAAAAATTTCATCCCAAAAATTAGTACCTTTTTGTACTCCTCGAGGATCTGAGGGTAGTTCTTACGGACTTCGGCTTCTGTTTCCCAAGTAGCCTCTTCCTCATTGTGGTGAGTCCACGATACTTTCACAAGTGGGATAACTTTGCTACGTAGCACATGTTCCTTCCTATCCAAAATATGTGTTGGTCGTAGTACATAGGTAACATCTTCACTTAGCTGCACCTGCTCCTACTTGATAATGTGAGTGGGATCAGGAACATATTTCTTCAGCATGGACACGTGAAATACGTTGTGCACACCGTCAAGTGGTGTGGGCAAAGCAAGACAGTATGCAACCACACCCACTCGATCTAGAATCTGTAATGGGCCTATGAATTTCAGCATAATCTTCCCTTTCTTTCCAAAATGGAGTACTTCCTTCATGGGGGAAACCTTAAGAAATACATGGTCCCCAACTTTGAATTTCAACTGCCGCCATCATGTATCAGCATAACTCTTGTCTTCTCTGGGCTGCAAGAAGTCGACGCCTGATAATATCAATCTTTTCTGAGGTTTCCTGTACTAAATTTGGGCCAATCAGTCCCTTCTCGCCAACTTTCGCCCAACAATGTGGTGCTCGACATGGGTGCCCATACAATGCTTCATAGGGAGTCATGTCAATGCTCGCTTGGAATCTGTTGTTATAAGAAAACTTAACATAGGAAAGGCAGTCATCCCAACTGTCCTTGAAATCAAGCATACATGCCCGCAACATGTTTTTTAATATTTGATTTACCCGTTCCGTCTGCACATCAATCTGTGGGTGGAATACGTACTGAACTTTAGTTGCGCTCTCATTGCTTCTTGGATTTGAGTCCAGAAAATGGACGTGAATCACACGTATCAATCCGACATAATATCCATAGGCATTCCATGCAGCCATACAATCTCCTTGATGTACAGCTTGGCTAAGTCATCTGCTAAGTTTGAAACTTTAATTAGGAGGAAATGATCCAATTTCGTCAATCAGTCCACAATCACCCAAATGGAGTCATGTCCCTTCCTCCTCTTCGGTTACCTGAAAATGAAATCCATAGATATGAAGTCCCATTTCCATTCAGTTATGGCATGGGCTGAAGTTAACCAGGAGGTCGGCGATGCTCGGCCTTGACCTGCTGGCACGTGAGACAACGGAATACATAATCTACTATGTGGGTCTTCATGTTGTCCCACCAGTACAAACGCTTCATGTCTCTATACATTTTCGTACTACCCGGATGCATTGCTATCATTGAATTGCGAGCGGTGTCCAGGACTTCCCTTCTCAAGTCATGGAGATTCGGGTCGCATAGGCAGCCACAATATCTCAAACCTCCATCTAAGCGAACCCTCCATTTAGAGTCTTCACTGTCACTTTCTTGTTTTCTCATCCTTACCAACAATTCTTCTTCTTTCTAAGCCACAATGATTCAATTATCAATAAGTGGTTGTACGTGGATGTGTGCGATGCTCTCGAGCAGTTCCTCTACTGTAAGCTTCTGTTCGAAGTCTCACAAAAACTCTACCATGTTCCATTCTTCTATCATCAGCGAAGCTATAAATTCTATTGTCTTCTTGTGACTCAAGACATCGGCCACAAGGTTTGCCTTGCCAAGATGGTAGGAGACCTCAAACTTAAAGTCTTTCAAGGTTTCCATCCAACATCGTTGCCTCATGTTCAGGACTCTCTGAGTAAAGATGTACTTGAGGCTTTTGTGATCGCAAAAGAGATCAAACTCCTCTCCTTAAAGGTAATGTCTCTAGAGCTTTAATGTGAAGATGACTGCCGCTAATTTCAGGTCGTGAGTGGGGTAGTTTTCTTCATGTTTCCTCAACTGCCGCGATGCATAGTCGATCACTCTATCCCTTTGCATAAGAACACAACCCAAACCAACATGAGATGCGTCAGTGTATATAGTATATCTAACCCCTTTTTCTAGCAATACTAACACGGATGTGAACGTCAGCTTGTCCTTTAATTCTTAAAAGACTGCTTCTACTTTCTCGTTTCATGCAAACTTAAGATCCTTTCGAGTGAGTTGAGACAACGGTCTGGCTATCTTGAAAAAATCTTTAATGAAGAGGAGTTAGTAGACAACAAGTCTGAGGAAACTCCTCAGTTCTATAATGGAACTGGGCTGCTCCCAGCCCTGCACTGTGGTCACCTTGGCTAGGTCCACGACGATACCTTCCTTGGACACTACATGTCCCAGAAACTTGACCTCTTCCTTCGAAAAGTTATATTTTTGGCAATGATTAAACAACTAATTCTTCCTGAGAGTATCGAAGACTGCTCGCAGGTGCTCTTTGTGATCCTTTCAGCTCTTGGAGTATATCAAAATGTCATCTATAAATGCAATGACAAACTGGTACAAATACAACTGAAACACCCAGTTCATGAGGTCCATGAACATAGCCGGTGCATTTGTAAGCCCAAATGACATCACAAGGAATTCATAGTGCCCAAAACTGGTTCTGAATGCTGTCTTCTACATGCCTTCATCCCTGACACACAACTGATGACACCCAGACTGCAAGTCAAGTTTTGACAAATATTGTACCCCTTTCAACTAGTCAAACAGGTAATCTATCCTTAACAGAGGATACTTGTTCTTGACTGTGACGTGATTCAGTCTGTGATAATCAATACACAACTGCAGTGATTTGTATTTCTTCTTTACAAATAATACAAGTGCTCCCTAAGGAGATACGCTAGGCCGTATAAAACCTAATACCAACAGATCATCTATCTACTTCCTCAATTCCTCCATTTCACAAGGAGGCATGTGGCATGTTGGCAAGGAAATGAGCATCACACCAGGCACAAGGTCGATAGAAAAGTCCATCTCGAGCCGAGGAGGTAGTCGAGGTATCGTTCTAAATACGTCTGTGAAATCTTGGACTAAAGGGGTGTCCCCAAGTATTAGACCATCAACATTCTCCAACAAGGAAGCATAATAACTAATGCGATAGGGCTAACTACCTGAACTGGGAAAGTAAAGGCCATGCCCTTGAGTGTACAGGCTATCACCAATCTAGTATCGTAATCGATCTCTGCCTTCATTTCAGTGAGCCAATCCATGCCGATGATGATGTTGTAATGATGTCACGGGTTGACAATCAGGTCAATGCACACCGTTTTGCTCCCCAAGTCTATCGGGCAATCTTTACAAAACTTAGTAGTGTCAGAGAAAGTCCTTGTTGCTGTAAGGACTCTCACCCCAACCATAGGGGTAGTGCTCAACCCTAATCGCTTGACTGTGGAACACGATATTATCGAAATAATGGACTCGATGTCCACTAATAGAAATACAGGTGTACCATGAATGTGGGCAGTGACTTCAAAGGCTAAGGGTACTGTAATTGCTGTCTCAGATGCTTCAGCTATTAGTGTATGTACATGTACCTGTTGAGGATAATTTGGTTGCGTTGTCATGGGTCATCGACGTGGCCTATTTAGAAGTATAGGTGGTTGGTAAAATGGTTGTGCTAGCGGTGCCGATTGTAGAAGTGAAGTTACTATAACTAGCGGTTGCTGACGATTGATCTTTTAATGCGATGTAAAACTATTGTCCCTCATCTTAGTAAAATAGTAGGTGTCTGAATGGCCCATCTTAAGGTGAATCTGCATGTGGCCTCTTGTCGAGGAATGGTCAGTTCAATAATTTAGGTCGTGGCCTCGGGCCCATGGGCATATGTGTTCGAGATAGTCTGTCTCCATCCTGCTCAACTCGCAGGGACATGTTCACTAGCTCAGCATAGTTGGGAATGCTAGCGCAACACATCTTACTGCGAATTTCAAGCCGTGGACCATCTGAAAAATGTCACATTTTCATCGACTTATCTGCTAGGATCAAAGGAGCGTATCTGGCTAGCTCCATAAATTTGTTCTCATATTCTGACATGGTCATTCCTCCCTGTCGGAGGTGAAGGAACTCACTTTCCTTTTCATTATGGTAAGTGAGGGAGAAGTACTTTCTATGGAATCAAGTTTCAAACGTGTTCCCCGTCCACACGTATCCTGTGAGAACGGTTCGTAGGATGCTTTTCCACCAAGGACTAGCCTCCTTCTCGAACATATACATAACCAACTCAACTTTCTCTGCCTCATTGTAGTGCAGTGCAGCGGCTTTAACATCTTAGAGATGTGATCTAGCCAGTACTCATCTTCCTCAGGTGTATGAGTGCCCGCAAAGGTGGGAGGTCAAAAGCGGTGGAAGCGTTTAAATAGACCGCTGGTATTCGTATTTCTAGCAAGGTGCACAGGTGGTGCAGGTGGGACCATACTCATGTTTTGGGCAATGGTCCCCGCAATAATGGCCCAAACTTGCTGCTGTTGTTGCATTAGGAGCATCATTTATTCCAACCTATCAAGGGGAGGAGCCGCCTAAGGCATGTGTTGTGTCGATGTAGATGCACAGTTCTGTTCTGAAACAGGTGGCGCAGAAGGTGTTGGCTCATTAGTAGGGGCAATGGCCGGCTGTGACTCCTGCATTGTGTCACTATCCGGCTCCAAACTGGGGTTTATATGGCTATCGGTCAGGGGAGGTGCCCCATCAATCGATATGCCAAGTGTGAGACGTGCTATGTTCTGAGTGTTTTTAGGAGGCATTCCCTATAAACAGCATAGAGTGCAACATGTGTAAGATTTAGAATAACATTACTCAAAATTTTCCAATCATTCTACACATTTCTATTCAAAAAAGCATGCATTTCATTTAACCAAAAATCGTCGCAATACATGAGATGTAGTATTACATGAATCATGAAAGAATATGCTTGAGAGCTAATCTAACAAAAGCTTTAAACACTTTCCACACCAACATCCAACTAAGCCTACCAAGGCTATTACAAAGGAAAATAAGAAACAAGGGAAACTCAAAGATGACTACAACATATGACTAGTCGTCCGACTTTGGTGAGGCTGGGGGTGCACCCTTATCCTGCATACAGCACAGGAGGGCCTTTAGAGTGCGAGACATCCTCTTGAATTTTCATTTTAGGTAGGACTGATTCTCTTCAATCTGAGTCATGCGGGCTTCTAAGGCGACCCAATCACAGCTGTCCTCATGAGTAGCAGTAGGAGGTCCCCCATCTGAACCTTGGGCCTCCTTCTCATCCTCGCAGCTCTCCTCATAATTTCCTTCCTCAATGCTTTCCTCTTCACTGCCTTCTTCCTCTTCACTCTCTTCTTCAATTTCATCCACGGACTCATCAAGTCTTGTTTATCAATACCTAGGGCCTATGCCCATATTATTGAGCGTGCTCTCACTGATAATGTAGATCGGGGCGACGTTATCCATATGGAGTCTGAAACTAAAGTGATGTGCAATCTTACAAATAAGTCAACCGAAGGGGAGTGAGGCATCTCCCCGTGTAAATTATACAGTACCCATAATCTGAGACAAGATGAATGTAGGCAGGCATAGCTTGTCTCCCTGACTAGCTCTGTATAAGAAATCCACCATGAGCTGAGTACATTTTGTGTGGTTACTCCACCTGGGATATACATTATACGTAAATATGTGGTGGAGCAGGCAAAAATCATTTATCATTTTGGTCGATGCAAGGCCATTTCCTCACCTCCACCACTCAAGCTAGTCACAAAGAAAACGTGTGCGGCGATTTCTTTCTCATTCAGTAGCAAGGTTCTTCTCACTAGCGTGTATGAATCCACGCTCCATTCCCATGATGCGAGCCACCACATCTACATTGACTATGGCCACCTCTCTTCCCATGGGGATAGAAAACTACTGAGGCTCCAATGGTGGGTCCCGTATGTGGGCCTAGAAGGCGTGTACGGAGCCTTCACTCGCATGGGTATTTCCCTCAAATATGGGACCCCATCCATTTTCCAGGAGGATGTCCATCACTGGGTACAACCCAAAAATCCTTTCATCCATATAAGCCACAAATACCACTTTACGTTTATGGAACTTACCATGTTCGATGTCCCGTGGTAGAGATCTTTTGATGAGGATCCACGGGTCAAGATCCCACTTTGACCTTTGCTCTCGATCGATGTTAATGCTAGCCTCAGAACTCGACTTCTGCCTTGAACGGGTGGGGCAGCTAGTCCCGACTTCATCCGTAGATGCCCTCTTCTTTCCCATAAGTGAAATGAGCATTGAGAGCAAGAATATGGTTGTATCTAGCTCGAAGAGTGCCATGGAAGTGGAAAAGCTTGGATATTGAAGTGAATGGGGAAGTTTAGGGATTTTGAGACACAAAGATGGGTTTGTGTGCTCAAATGAGGAGAAATAAGGGAGATGGAATGTTGTAGGAGATGGGTTTGAGAGAATGGTGGAGTTGGTTGCAAGATATGGAAGAAGATGAAGCTTGGTTTATACATAAGGGAGATTTAAGAGGGAAAATGGGATTTTGAAGAGGTCTGGAGAGCTAGGAGAGGGGTGAAATGAACAAAGGGGGGCAAAGAGGGATCAAATAAGGTGGTCCCACACAATAAGGGCCCCACATGTGCATGTGGAGGGAAGAGTGCCGCCGGAACCGTGGGCCCACTGCAGCCCGCTAGAGGTTCGGGGTAGCGCGCCGCCAACCGTGCGATGGTGCCGCGTCTCTCTGGAGGTGCTGGTGGTGGCCACCCCCTCCTGGGGTCCCATAAAGGTGCAGGGGACCCCTTGGGTCCCACCAGATATTGGGCTTTGGGCCCTTACGTCTGTGTGATGTATTTTCCCGATCCATTTTACATATATTCATGCCTTTTGGCGTGTTTCAAGTTTGGGATTCACTGACTAATAGCTTAAATCCATCGATTGATGGTCTAAAAAGAAATTGAGATCATTTCACATGATCTCAGATGCATACGGGTCGCATTTCAACTGTCAATCTCAACCGTCAGTGAAACTTAGGATCCTACAATCATTTCTACATTTTTCACCCCCCTCTTAAGTCAAAGTACATTAGAGTGTGTCATGTTACTATAACCCAAGTCCAGTTTAATCCAAATCATGCTCTGATACCAACTTGTAACACTCCAAAAATTGGGGGTTGAGCAAAGCTCAACTCCTGAGATCTAGCGCATCACTTATGCAACATAGATAATGTTGTTTAAACGTTGTCCATATTAGTGAATTAAACATGAGAGTGATTATACCAAATCAGCATATCATACTCTAGAGTTAATGTAATTAAGCAAGCGGAAGACTGAGATAAATTTATAAAGTATATACGTGTTTCGTAACCTCCAGAGTATGATTGTGTTACCGGGCTGAATATATACAAGTGTTGTTTCAAAATATATAAAACATCAAGATAAGAATATCCGACTAATCTGTATAATCCCTGTAATCCCGACAACGCAGCTCTAGGTCTACATAGACCCACTTGAGAGCTGCATGTAGGAGAACTCCTCCTCCTCGTCTAAGAAATTTGGCTCCATCGCGTAAGCCTCATCATAACCTGCATCTATATTAGAGTTTGGTTGTTATTTTAAAACACCGTCCCAGATGGGAGTGAGTGATCAATTCAGTGGTACTATAAGGCAAAGGTTAAAATGTTATCAATTCAACCAAGCAGTAATGATAAAGCAATACATCAATCACTTTCTAATTCCTCTTGTTAACGCGGGAATGATGTGAAGTAATGATGCATGCCCTCCCCTGCACTCCCTCAGCGACTTCATCTAACGATCGGGCATGGCAAACTCCCTAAACGTGCACTTCCTCGCCAAAGCACATGCAATATGGTGCATGGTCGTGTTAGCCATGTAATTGATTAGGCTTATTCATACAGTCGATTTGGGAAGCTAAGGTACCTCTTTTTATATCATTAACCCAAACGAGGATCCATTTAGGCTCGTCAATCCTAGTTAATCACATACGATAGGCAAGTTGTAGGGCATCACCCCTAATGAAAATAATGGATAGGTAAATTCAAGTATTTATTCTTGAGGTCACTACGGGAGGCTCGTCACCTGAATGTAGGCTGACAGCTCTAATACGGTGTCCCATACACCACCATATTTGGCTCACAAGTTTGGGTTGCTCACTGGTCACTAAGGGGAGGCTCGTCTCCCCAGCGTAGGCTGACAACTCGACCATGGTGTTCCATATCACCATGACCGGCTCATGAGTCTTACCAGATCATGGTACCATGGTTGAAACAGGTTTTACAATGGTAAGTGGTACTTTAGATTCAAGTAGTAGTGTCCATGCATGGTAAACACATAATAAGCTAATCAGGTTATTAGACAAGTGCAATTGGTACGTGCGCATGTTAAATTAATCGACATGGAGTGCATAAGCACTCCACTTGGCCTAACCACTGTCGACAATCATCGTACAACTCGGATTCATCGAACGTATCCTATGTGGTGAGACTAATTCGACCACTCAATTGGGAACCGTTACCGATTACCTGGACTACATAGTAGTCCCAATCATACTCAAATGCAATAGGTAGTCACATATATTAATCATAATAACATTTAACAATCAATTCAAACATGATTCTCATTTCAGCATTTTATCAAACACATTGAACATGTTATACATATGCATTTCATCCATAAATCACATAGTAGCAATATACATTACATGAAGGAAATTATAGATATGGATAAGGTAGTTGAGAATCCTATCTCAACACCCTTATTAAAAGCGATTCATCAAACAATTTCTCATTCAGATATTTTATCAAACACTTAGACTACACATTACTACATACATGAACTAATTTAGTTATAGCATATATTATGGCTAATCCTTTCATAAAGGAGTTGTCATACATACAATAAACATATATTCTAGATTAATAGTCATGGCAAGCATAAATCATAATTATAATTTTGTTCAAACATTTCAACAAACACATAAAATGCATTATATATTCACATAGTTCACACACATCATAACTAAGATCATAAGGCAGCGATCAAGTTAGACATAAATCATTGCTAATATTAAAAGCCTTAAAAACCATAACCTAAATATTTATAGTCTGCACTTTTCATTAGAATACTTGATTCGGATGCGATTTGAATCCTACGTTACCGTAACCAGAACAATGGGTACCTAAATCATGAAATAGGTTAGTTATTTCACTGATTACTCTATCTGAATTTCTAAAGCAAGATTAGGGTTAGGATTTCTTATCCAAATCATAGTTAGAAAGGTTTGTGTAGCGATGGTGGGGAGGCAAAACGGCGTGTGGAGTCGTGGGAAAGGATCTTAGCAACGATCTCCAGGAATCTCCCTTCTCTACTTACTCTTTTCTCTTCTTTTCTCTCTTCTCTCCTAGGGTTAGAGAAATTCGTATCGAATGTGAGAGGGGTGGTTTAAGGTCCTTATATAGGCCAAGAAGCGATGTCAATGGCCCCAGGGCCACGGTATACTTAGGTTATAGCCAAAGGGTGCCTATTTTTGACAAACGGGGCCCCTAGGAAGGTCCATTTCTTACCCATGTCATGGAGCAAGTTTCCTGACAATGGATCTATGCCAGGGCTGTGTTTATGGTGTGATCTGACAAACTAATGGACCGTGAAGGACCAGTGTCAGATCAACGGTCGTCATCCCTTGATCAAGGCCACAAGTCTACCGATAGGTGCTGGAAATTTTCCCTAATCCATGGGTGCAGTTGGGTTAGAAACTGACGGTCTGATGTCTTCAATTTTTCCTATAAGAAAAAGGTCCAATTAACTTAAGTTTGGGTTCATTTTCTAAAGATATTCGCATTTCTCGCACACTTCGCTCAAGGCTCAAGTTGTACATTTCTGGATATTATTTGGGCTTGATTCTTACGATGGTTGTCAAGCCCAATAAGATAGTCATAACCCTATAGTTTCGTTGTCATTGGACTTTCAACGTATGGTCCAGGTCCAATACAGAGTTTCAATGTGCTCCAGAGAGCAACTTGGTTTTGGGAATTTCCTAAGATTTTCAAGTAACGTTGAGCTAGCGACTTTTATGATTTTGGCTCTTACAGTTTGTATAGATAGTGGTTCAATCTAATCCATCGATTAATTTAGTTTAGTACTTAATTAATTTTCATCTAATTTCCACATTATACAGTCTTTAGGGATTTCTGCCTGAGGTGGTACTCAGGTCTTTGTACAAATTTTTTTGAGACATTACAATATTCTTCATGATTTTCCTGCTAGCTGGACTGTACCTCTCAAGATCTTTGGATGTCAACCTTCCATAACACGTGTCGTTATCAACTCTTTATTCTATTTTTATTTCCGAAGAGGCGTAAAATTCGATCGATTCTGGGTACTTCGTGCTAGGTTCGACATGAAATCTTTTTGGAATGACTGGGAATGGCTTACTCCTTTTGGCATACGATAATGGTACCATGTAATTTGACTATAAAATCTCTGGCTGTTCATGATAACAGCATCAATGGAGGTTGTCTTGGTTGTCTTAGATGATTGGGTACAAAGTAAAATTTCTTTCTCGTATTTGCCATCTCGAACGATTCCGTCCTGCAGTTTCTTTTCCTACCACCTTAATATGAAGATTTCTTGGGGCCTTATTTTCATCATTCTCTTTTTCTTCTTTACTAGCGAATCCATCATGGTAGCTAGCATCGGTGAAGAAGGCTTCGGCTTATATATATGGTCTTTCACCGGCCATTACCTTATACCTTATGTTGTATCCCATCTTTACAGTATTTAAAACACTGATATTAGGTGGAGAGAATAATGTCGTATTGATACATCCATGGTCTTCCCAAAAGGAGGTTATACATCATCACTGCATTAATGACATGGCAGACAACATTTGTAGTTAACTCTCCTATTTCCAACATTACTGTAATTTTACCAAGCGTATGTTGCCCATCTTGATTAAAGCCCTGTATCATCATTCCACTAGGGCATAGGTTAGAGCAACGGTATCCCAACTTATTCAACATTGTTAATGGTAACAGATTCACTACAGACCCATTATCTAGCATTATTCGCTTGACTTGTTTACCGCAAATATGGCCCACCATCATTAGTGGTCTATTGTGTCCTTTATCATAGGTCAAATCATCATCAGAAAAGGAAATTATTGGCATGCAATCTTTCTACTCTTCGGGCTCCCTATTTGCCATTTCTATGAGCAATGCTTCTCTAACATTACTGTCGGACAGGGATTGGATCAACCTTTGCCTGAAGTCCTCTGACAACCTTAACGCATTGTAGACACATAACCGAGCTGGTATGCCTTTCAGATGACTCACTACGTCATAAGTCACACTCTCTGTTTCGCTCTTCTCTTCCTTTTTATTACTGTCGAAATGATTCTGGGTAACCTCTGCCTTTACCATTTTGGCTTTCTGTCTGGGGGGACTTGTCACCCTCTTTCCTAATCTTAGGGTGATTACTGCGACTTTGCCTGTAATCTTATGGTGTTCTTCCCCTGCTCTTTCATGAGCCTCTTCTCGGACAATTAATACATTCACTGTTTCTTTTGTATCGCTTTCTTTTTCTTTTTCAATTATTATCTCACCCCTATTTATCATTCTTTGTATTATGCATTTTAATGTGAAACAATTTTCTATCGGGTGCCCTACCAAACGATGATAACAATAAAAGTCTCTTTCTCTTGTTCTTGCTGCCTCTTCAGGGCATTTAGATAGAGGTAACTCTATCGTACCAGCTTTCAACAATTGGTTCATCATAAGGACGACATCTTCTTTTTCAAATGCGAACCCTTCATAAGAAGTAATCGACTTGGGCCTTTTATCACCGAATCTGCCTTTAGGACGGTTTGACTCTTCTTTCCGCTTGGTCTTCTTTCCTCTCATTTCTCTCGTATCTTGATTTCTCTTTTCATGATCGATAGCGTTTGCAATCAGCCTATTGGATCCTCTTCTATCTGTTTCATAGTGAAACACTAGCATTTTTCTGGTCATCAATTCCAAGGCATGAGCTTTTGTGGCTAAATCGTGGAAGGTCTTGATATCGGCACTAATGAGGCCAAATGTGATCCCCATCTCCATAGAGTTCAAGCACATCTTCACTTGCTCTTTCTCTTTTGGTAATTGTCTGCAAGAAGCTCCCAATGTTTTCCATTTGTCTATGAATTTCTCTACGAGTTTCGCTTCTCTCTGTCGTATTAAGGGTAACTCTTTGATGCTGACATCATGTTCTGACGAGAAGAAATTTGACATAAAGGCATCTTACATCTGTTCCCAAGTCTACATCGATCTTGATGCGAAACTAGAGTACCATCGAAATGCCTTACTCGTCAAGAAGGAGCCGAACAACTGAAGGCAGTATTGTGGTACTGTGGAGAAGTTTCCCATGTAAGTAATGAAATGATCAAATGTTCTTCTGGCAATCCGTCCCCGTTAAATTGTTAAAAATTTGACTGCTTGAAGTTAACTGGAAAAGGAACATCTTCTACCTCTCTTGAATATTGTGTTCCGTATCTGAATCAGCTGACATTCTCGCATTCTCTTTCCATTCTAATGGCTTCTTCGACAACATGTCACACTTCCTCTTGAGTTATTGCTCTTGTTGTAGGAGTGGATCCGAATGATCCTTTTATTAGTGGCTGGGAACCTTCAAGTTGTTGTTCTCATCCGTTCATATTACCCATCGTTGGAGGACCTGTCATTTATGTTACATTGTGCGCAAGAGTTGCTAAAGCTTCCCGAAGGTTCCTGCATTCTTCCATTAGCGTTCTTTGTTCTTGCGCTATCTCAGTCATACGGTCCTCTGTTGTTGGTGGGGGTCCTTGACTTGTTCTAGCCATGCACATGATGGCTTCTCTAATTCCCGATGAAGTTATAATCAGGGTATGGGAATATGTCGATGCAATGGGGCTTATGAAAAGAGGAGTGCCATTCGACTTTCTTGTACTTCCACAGTAGTCGGTTGATTGGAGCGATACAAGAGTTGGTGAGCTCACAGTAGTTCTTACCATTTTACTCCTTTGTCCATATAACGCCCTGATATTCAAGGGTCGATCAGAAACTCAGCTCCCGAGTTCCAATGCATCACTTATGTAACATAAATAATGATGATTGAATGTTGTTCATATTAATGCATTAAACATGAGTGAGATTAGACCAAAACAGCATATCATACTTCAGAGAGTTAAATTTTTACAAGCGGAAGACTGTGATAGATATATAAAATATATAAACTGTTGTAGGTCTCCAGCGTATGAACATATTACCAGGTTAAATATATACATGTATACTCAAAAATGAACAAGATGAATATACATGGGTGTTCCAAAGGTGCAAACTAACAATTGTAAAGGCATCTAATCAGCATCCCTGTAACCCCATCGATCAGAACATGGTCTACATAGACCCGCCTGATAGCTGCATATAGGAGAAACCCTCCTCATCATCACAAAAGTCTGGCTCCGCTTTGCAAACATCGTCATCATCTAAAACTAAAATAGGGACTGGTTGGTGTTGCAAACACTGTCTTGTAACGTGGGAGTGAGTGATCAACTCAATGGAACTATACAGCAGAGGTTAACATGTTATCAATTCAGTCAAGCAATAATGATAAAGCAAACATATCAACCATTCCTAAATACTCTTATTAATGCAGGGATGAGATGTTTCATGAATGCATGCCCTCGCCTACACTCCCTCGTGCGACACCATCTTACGTTCGCGGCATGCTTCCAGCCCTCTGTGCACTTCATCGTCAGCACATGCAGTGCGATGATATGAACATGATTACCGAGTTATTATTAGTCCTTTTCATACAACAGGATTGGAAAGCTAAGGTACCTCCCTTGTATCATTACCCAAACGATGATCCATTCTCGGGTTGTCAGTCCGAGACAATCTCATATGATTGTGTAGTTCTAGATCGCTGTAAAGGGCTGGTAACCAATCAATGCAGGTCTAATTATATCTTATAGACTTCAAAAAGGCTCGTCGTCCCAATGTAGTTTAAGGATATACTCGAGGTCACTACAAAGGGCTCGTCACCAATCAGAGTAGGCCGATAGCTCGAATATAGTATCACATACCACCATAATTGGCTCACGAGTATAGGTGCTCACTGGTCACTACAAAGGGCTCGTCACCAATCAGAGTAGGCCGACAGCTCGAATATAGTGTCCCATACCACCATAATCGGCCCATGAGTCTTAGCGGATCGAGGTACCAAGGTTAGAGGGGCTTTTCAATGGTGATTTGGTACCTTAGGTTCAAACAGGAGTGTCCATACATGGTGAACATACATCGGGTCAATCGGGTTACTTGACGGGCTCGACTAGCATGAGCACACGTCAAGTGAATCGCCATGAAGTGCATAAACACTTCGCATGGCCAAACTAGTGCCGACAACTCTAGTATGGGTCGGGTTCGTCAAACACGTCCTACGTGGTGAATAAAGCTCAACCACGAACTCAAGCCTGTTACCTAATGCCTGAACCATAATATGGCCCCAATCACATACCACCTCAAGAATAAACATATGATTCAACTTCCACATTCATATAAGCATGATATGAAATATAAATTAAACATGAATACTATACATGGAGGAAATCATACACACATGACATGAAGGAAATCATACACACAATTAGCATGAACGAAATAGACTAAATATAACATAGAGGAAATCATACACACAAGTAAGGTGATTGAGATTTATATCTCAATTCCCTTAAAAATCATACTTTACCTATTTCTAACTCATTCAGGCATTTATACAAACACTTAGACTACACTATTCAACACACATCATGTATGTTGGCATATTGCATATTTAGGCAAATCCTTTTACTAAGGAGTTGTCGCATACATAACAAGCATGTATTGACAATGATTTATCATGGCATTCACAGATCCAAAATTTATACGTATACATGTATTTCAACAAATACATAGAATACACTACGGTATACATATTTCATACGTATTCGTAATGCGAAACAAACAACATGTTTTGCATGTGAAATAGCATCCAAGTCAATAATAAATCATTAACCGACATTGAAAGCCTTGAAAACCATAACCTATACGTATATAGTCCGCACCTTAAATCATAAAATGCGTAACGAATATGATTAAGATGCTAAGTCTTCATCAACGGTGGATTGACAACCTAAAGCATGAAATATGTTAGCTACAACAACACTTATACTTCTCTAAGCTCCAAAACAAGTTAGGGTTAGGATTTCTTACCCAATAGTATATTTGAAATCACCGGAATAGAGATTCGTTAGCGATAAATAAGCACGTGGAGTAACGAGAATTGAATCCCAGGAGTAGCTCCCACTTCTCTCTCACTTTCTCTCTCTTTTCTCTTAGGATTGTAGGAAATTCGTATGGTGAGAGAGGGTGAGGGTTTCAAGGCCTTATATAGGCCCAAAACTCACTAAAATAGTCTCATGGCCAAGGTATACTTAGTTTATATCCAAATCGGCCTTGTTCTGATCCAACGAAGTAGTTCTGGAGGTCCTTTTATTGAATGCGATCGAACTTAAGCTCATAGATGCTAGATCTTGATCAAGTTAAGTTTTTAGCTCGATCGGGTTTCCAGATCGACCGTGGCAGACCAGTTTCAGTTCAACGGTCACTAAAACTCGATCAGGGCCAGAAGTACTTTGACATGTATGGGCCACCTTCCTGATACGAGGGTGAATTTAGGTCGAAAACCAACTGTCAGAACGCTTATAAATGGCGCGCAAGTGACACGACTCAGATTACTTAAATTTATATTTAATTTCTTAAAAATCTTCACTTTTTCATACTCTTCACTCCGGACTCAAGGAAATAGTCTCAGGACATCGTTTGGATGTGATTTTCGAGGTGATAATCAAGTCCATATAGGCGGTCAATATCGTTTAAGTTCATTGCTATCAGACTTTCAACGTGCGGTCCAGGTCCGATACGAAGTTTCAGAATGCTCCTGAGAGCAACTAGGTTTAAAGATTAATCCTAGATTTCAGGGTAACATAGCGTTAACAATTCTATAGGTTTTGAGTCTTACAGATCGTATTTAAAGTGGTTGGTACTAATTTCGCAGGTAATATAGTGTAACGCTAGTTAATTCATGTTAAATTTCTGAAGAATTTAGTCCTAAATGATTTCTTTGGCTTTGGATTTGAGTTATGAGAAGTTACCAAAGTGCTATGGTTGACCCATTACCTAAGGACATCTAACTCTAGGCTGGTAAAAATTTGGGGTATTACAATCTACCCCCCTTAAAAATAATTTCATCCTCGAAATTGGCTAAGGGTAATGAGTAAAGATTCTATTATTCCTTTTGCCTAAACTTTACTGATTCAAGTTTATATACATGGTGGGGTATATACATCTATACTAGTCTGGCGCATTTTTATCTATCCTCCTTAAAAACTTATTCTTTATCTCTTGCTTATACCCTGATAGTTTGCTATAATTTATTTCCTTATCTATTTGGAGTCTTGACGACGGTTCCCATTGTTAGGCCTATGATTTAATATGAATAGGTTCAACACTTAAGCCCTAATTGTTCCCCTTTAAAGATTTCACTATTGACATTTTAAGGAAGATTCAGTCTCCATTTAATGACCTAACCTTACATATAACCTGAATCAATTTCCTTCGATCCTGGGCTAGTGGGGAAGGGGTCAACCACACTTTCGCTACGCCACTCTGATCTAACGGTTGTATTAGCTGACCGAGTGCCACTCTGATCTAATAGTTGTATTAGCTGACCTAACTAGATTGGCCTCATAATACTCTACCCCCCTTAAAAATTATTTCTACTCTCAAGACTCAAGAATTTATGTCTCGATCCATATGTCGGAATGAGGTGTAATTTATGACCTATCCTTGACATGAAATGGGAAACAACCTCTCAATACATTAGTCTTCCTTCGATAATGATGCGTACTATGGCATTGTTACCTATAATTATAGAAAGGAGCTAAAAATGATGGGTGTTGTGGTTGATTTTAGGGACGGGTGTGAGCTTGCGACAAGATGTCTAATCTCTATTAGCTATATGTCCTTAACACTTCCCAAAGGCAAAGTAATAACTTTTGGTTGTAGGTGGTCGGGCCAATATGGAAGAAAAGTTATGTAGGGGGTCTGAGCCGGATACATAGACCTTCTGCCTAGCTAGGACAGAAAATTTGTTGTATCAATTCTTAACCCTAGTTGATCTCGATCTTCTGTTTGATCAGAGTATTGAGTTCATTGGTAACTACTAGGATTGAGATTTCGATTCAAACCGCGAATACTTCGCTTATATATACAATTCCTTTACTCCGCGTTCCTAATTGTAATAAGTCCTTGGGAGGGCAATTCTAAGGGGCGTGCTGGTTTATCCTAGCATTTAATCTAAGGGATATATAAGTTTTCCCTAAACGTGACTAGCTCTAAGTCAAGCAAGCTTCCTAAGAGTTACTAAAGGAGCCTTTAAAGTATTAAGGAGATCTAACGGAGGAATGAAGTCCTACTTCAACCAAATCAAACCTACTAATTTAGTATATCTTTCAATTGCTTAACATATTTAGTCTTTTACATTCCTGAGTATAACTAGTAGCTTAGTCTTATCTTATGCGTAGCGGCAATTCTATAGTTGTAATCCAAAGTCTATGTTTATACGCTAGATGATTTCATACAATTTCTAATACAAGAAATTATTTTATCACTTAGGATCAAAAGTTGCCTGATTAGGATTGACTTGCCCGAACCTGAATTTAATTGCACTTGAGCACTTCACATATGTTCATACCAGCTAAGGAGGGCCTAGTATTTACGTTATTAATTTATTAGGTGTTCTATACTGTCCGATCTTTCTAAATCTATGAGTACTAGCTCTAGGTCCAAAACTCTAGGTGTCCCAGCACCAGATGGTCACTGTTTATGGATTAAGCTACAGTGTTGGTCTGGCCTGTCAGTAGAGACCGTTCTAACGAAATTCGAGGGTTGAGATCTCGTTTCGACTTTCGCTCGGCGTTTGCACTAGTCCCGACACTTGTCTTAGTCTTAGAACGGCTAGGCCTAGCTTCATCCGTAGGAGCTCTCTTAGGGAAATTAATGTGGAGAGAGAGAGAAAATGGCAGCCACAAGCTCAAAAAGAGCCATGGAAACCAAATAACCCAGAAATGAAGTTGGATTTGAAGACTTTTTGAAAGAGGAGACACAAAGCTACAAACTTTGTGCCTAAACGTGGAATGAATAGGAGGAATGAGAGTTATAGAGGATAGGTTTTCATTTTCCTTTAAAGAGGATGATGGAAAGAGAGTAGATGGTGTAGAAAATGAAGAAAATGGTGAAATAGAGGGGGATTCAAGAGAGAAAAGCAATGTTTTGGGGGATTTGGACAACTTGGAGTGGTGTGGAGGAGAGAAAAAAAATCTAAAAAAGGTATGGAAGAGGTCTCACTTGATTTCATGGGCCCCACAGCAACCCAAGCTCGTCGGCCCGCCCGGCCCGGTCACGGCCCGACAGGCCCGCTGGCCAATTAGGGGATGCATCCTCGATGCGGGGATGCCATCCCCACTCGTTGGACACTTTGGAGATGCCTCCCCATTCTGGGGATGCTATCCCCCCAGGGGACCCCGGATACGCACAGGACCCACCTCGGACCCCTCCGATTTACGTCGTTCGGGCCCCCGATTCCGTTTGATGTGGTTTCGCTACCCGATATTTGAAATGGGTATATTTTGTAAACCAGAATGAGTTATTAAATGTACAGTATATGATTTTGGGGTAGAAGAAGGTACTCTATCCAAATAACTTATTTATTTCATAAGATTTTATAATATTAGGAGTTAAAAACCTATTTTATTTATATAGTTACTATTTATAAAAAAAATTTGTTTAAGTATTGTTCTTCATCATGGATTTGTGTCTAATATGCACATAATTACAAAAAAAATGGAAAAATAAGGTGGTGAAATATGAGATTTTGAAGGAAAGGGGTTAACAAGGAATCATTGACTTTAGAATTAAGTACACGCCCATATTCGTGCCATTTGGATCCATTTCAGGTTTAGAATTCATCAACTAATGACTCAAACCATCGAATGACGGCCTAGAGGTGACCTAAGTCGATCCACGTGATCAAAGATATGATGCGGACTAAATTACAGTATTCAATCTCGCTTGTCGGCGAAACTTAGGATTCTAATATGGTTTCTAGATTCGATTGTCCCTTCCTAAGTTAGAGTGCGTCAGAGTGCATTGTATTACCATAACCCAGGTCCAATTTAATCAAAATCATGCTCTGATACCATCTTGTAATGCCCTGAAATCGGGGGTTGAGCAGAAGCTCAGCTCCCGAGTTCCAACGCATCACTTATGTAACATAGATAATGATGATTGAATGTTGTTCATATTAATGCATTAAACATGAGTGGGATTAGACCAAAACAACATATCATACTCCAGAGACATTTAAATTTTTACAAGCGGAAGACTGTGATAGATATATAAAAGATATAAACTATTGTAGGTCTCCAGCGTATGAACATGTTACCAGGTTAAATATATACATGTATACTAAAAAATGAACAAGATGAATATACATGGGTGTTCCAAAGGTGTAAACTAACAATTGTAAAGGTATCTAATCAGCATCCCTGTAACCCCATCGATCAGAACATGGTCTACATAGACTCGTCTGATAGCTGCGTATAGGAGAAACCCTCTTCATCATCACAAAAGTCCAGCTCCGCTTCACAAGCATCGTCATCATTTAAAACTAAAACAGGGACTGGTTGGTGTTACAAACATTGTCCTGTAACGTGGGAGTGAGTGATCAACTCAGTGGAACTATACAGCAGAGGTTAACATGTTATCAATTCAGTCAAGCAGTAATGATAAAACAAACATATCAACCATTCCTAAATACTCTTATTAATACAGGGATGAGATGTTTCATGAATGCATGCCCTCGCCTACACTCCCTAGTGCGACACCATCTTACATTCGCAGCATGCTTCCAGCCCTCTGTGCACTTCATCATCAGCACATGCAGTGCGATGATATGAACATGATTACTGAGTTATTATTAGTCCTTTTCATACAACAGGATTGGGAAGCCAAGGTACCTCCCTTGTATCATTACCTAAATGATGATCCATTCTCGAGTTGTCAGTCCGAGACAATCTCATACGATAGTATAGTTCTATATCACTGTAAAGGGCTCGTCACCAATCAATACATGTCTAGTTATATCCTATAGACTACAACAAGGCTCGTCGCCCCAATGTAGTTTCAGGATATACTCGAGGTCACTACAAAGGGCTCGTCACCAATCAGAGTAGGCTGACAGCTCGAATATAGTGTCTCATACCACCATAATCGGCTCACGAGTATAGGTGCTCACTGGTCACTACAAAGGGCTCGTCACCAATTAGAGTAGGCCGACAGCTCGAATATAGTATCCCATACCACCATAATCGGCCCATGAGTCTTAGCAGATCGAGGTACCAAAGTTAGAGGGGCTTTCTAATGGTGATTTTGGTACCTTAGGTTCAAACAGGAGCGTCCATACATGGTGAACATACATCGGGTCAATCGGGTTGCTTGACGGGCTCGACTAGCACAAGCGCACGTCGAGTGAATCGACATGAGGTATGTAAACACTTCGCGTGGCTAAACCACTGCCGATAACTCTAGTACGGCTTAGGTTCGTCAAACACGTCCTACGTGGTGAATAAAGATCAACCACGAACTCAAGCCTGTTACCGAATGCCTGAACCATAATATGGCCCCAATTACGTACCACCTTAAGAATAAACATATGATTCAACTTCCACATTCATATAAGCATGATATGAAATATAAATTAAACATGAATACTATACATGGAGGAAATCATACACACATGACATGAAGGAAATCATACACATAATTAGCATGAACGAAATAGACTAATTATAATATAAAGGAAATCATACATACAAGTAAGGTGATTGAGATTCATATCTCAATTCCCTTAAAAATCATACTTTACCTATTTCTAACTCATTCAGGCATTTATACAAACACTTAGACTACACTTTTCAACACACATCACGTATGTTGGCATATTGCATATTTAGGCAAATCCTTTTATTAAGGAGTTGTCGCATACATAACAAGCATGTATTAATAATGATTTATTATGGCAATCACAGATCCAAAATTGATACGTATACAGGTATTTCAACAAATACATAGAATACACTATGGTATACATATTTCATACGTATTCGTAATGCGAAACAAACAACACGTTTTGCATGTGAAATAGCATCCAAGTCAATAATAACTCATTAACCGACATTGAAAGCCTTGAAAACCATAACCTATACGTATATAGTCCGCACCTTAAATCGAAAAATATGTGACGAATATGATTAAGACGCTAAGTCTTCGTCAACGGCGGATTGACAACCTAAAGCATAAAATAGGTTAGCTACAACAACACTTAGACTTCTCTAAGCTCCAAAATAGGTTAGGATTAGGATATCTTACCGAATAGTATATTTAAAATCACCGGAATAGCGATTCGTTAGCGATAAATAAGCATGTGTAGTAACGGGAATTGAATCCCAAGAGTAGCTCCCACTTCTCCCTCACTTTCTCTCTCTTTTCTCTTAGAGTTGTAGAAAATTCTTATGGTGAGAGAGGGTGATGGTTTCAAGCCCTTATATAGGCCCAAAACTCACTAAAATAGTCTCATGGCCAAGGTATACTTAGTTTATATCCAAATCGGCCTTGTTCTGATCCAACGAAGTAGTTCTGGAGGTCCTTTTATTGAATGCGATCGAACTTAAGCTCATAGATGCTAGATCTTGATCAAGTTAAGTTTTTAGCTCAATCGGGTTTCCAGATCGACCGTGGCAGACCAGTTTCAGTTTAACGGTCACTAAAACTCGATCAGGGCCAGAAGTACTTTGACATGTATGGGCCACCTTCCTGATACGAGGGTGAATTTAGGTCGAAAACCAACTGTCAGAACGCTTATAAATGGCGCGCGAGCGACACGACTCAGATTACTTAAATTTATATTTAATTTCTTAAAAATCTTCACTTTTTCATACTCTTCACTCCGGACTCAAGGAAATAGTCTCAGGACATCGTTTGGATGTGATTTTCGAGGTGATAATCAAGTCCATATAGGCGGTCAATATCGTTTAAGTTCATTGCTATCAAACTTTCAACGTGCGGTCCAGGTCCGATACGAAGTTTCAGAATGCTCCCGAGAGCAACTGGTTTAGAGATTGATCCTAGATTTCAGGATAACGCAGCGTTAATAATTCTATAGGTTTTGAGTCTTACAGATAGTATTTAAAGTGGTTGGTGCTAATTTCATAGGTAATCTAGTGTAGCGCTAGTTAATTAACGTTAAATTTCTAAAGACTTTAGTCCTAAATGATTTCTTTGGCTTTGGATTTGAGTTATGAAAAGTTACCAAAGTGTTATGGTTGACCCATTGCCTAAGGACGTCTAACTCCAGGTTAGAAAAAATCCAGGGTGTTACAGTCCATTAAGCTCTTATAGTAGGCAGGGCTGGGAAATCATGCGATGTCAATGGAGGAACGGTTTTCCCACGATATATTGCAAGAGGAGCGAGTTCAGGGTTCTTTTTAGCAGCATTTCATGTTACTGGTCCCTTGACTCTTTGTGAAGGTGAATTCACTCTGACTGTTACTACATTTCAGGCCCTCATTCTTCGAGATGTCACAACAACCCAGTCTTTATCACCTTCTTGTGCTGAAGGCGAAGCAAATATAACTCCAACCATCACTTGGGATTTATCAACCTTGCTTATAAGAGATTGGACCTTATGATCTGAGGACTGGTTCGTTGCATACTCCACTACGAATCTGGTCATGGTGAAATAGAAATTCACTTTCTTCATTAGGTTTTTCATTGATTGTGACTTGCAATTTTATCTTCTTACCTTCAAACAAAATATAAAATTACAATTAGTATCCAAATGGTAAAGTATTTTATCTTAGAGATGAAGGGCAAGATGTTCCCATTGAAAGTCATCATTTTCGCATCGAAAAGATGCCAAACTATGATGAAAGTTCCCGTAATCTTCTCAATGTTAATCTTAAATAAGATAAAGTCCCCAACAGAGTCACCATTTTGTTTCAACAAGAAACAAATGCATTCGATTTGGGAGATTATCTTATTCAATCATAACAGAGAGAGTGTATAAAGAACAATCATCATTTCTTATTCATACTGAGTTCATTTACATTCTTTGATTACCCTTGATTCTAAAATTGCATATCTAAAACACAAGTATTGTAAGAGTTTGAATATCAAATCTAAATATTCAATCCAGCAGCATTTCGGCTTGTAATTTGGTCATCTCATTGAGAGGAATACAATGATCTCATGTCTTCCTTCCGGAGAAACCCTGGAACTGAAGAAAAGATAACATTTTGACAACATTTTGACCCATTTATTGATGCTCACACAACCAATAGTGTTTGCGCGGGTCCGTGTAACTCCACTACTGGTTACGTAGACCAGCACAACTTGCCTCTCTTCTTTCTTCTCCTGAATACCTTCAAACTTCTCTTCTTCTCCAGAGCTCTGATCTTCTTCAGAATCTTCAATGAGTCCAAATGAGAGAGGGGAGTGGGGTATTTATAGGCCCTCACACATGTGAACCCTCAATCTTTATGCCATGGGGCCCACCTTCCATCAGATCCAACCGTTCATCTTGAATGGTTTAAACTAGATGTTGTGCATGTGCATGCAATCAACATGATTGTTTGTGCGGTCCCGCGCAACCAATATGGTTTGTGCAGGTCTGTGAAAATGCTATGAATTTCCTTATTTTCATATTTTCTCCTCATTCTTTTCCTTCTAATTTATTTTTCTGATCTTTGATCCTGCATTTTATGCCTCAATAGTTTTGCGGATTTATAACTCACATGTTTAGGGCCTATAAATAACCCTTCCCCCTCTCATTTGATTCATTTACACGTAAGGAATTCCAGAGAGGTTTATTAGAGCATAAAAAAGAAAGGAAGAGAGAGGTAAGAGAAAGAAAAAAGAATATTGAGTTGATAGTGTTATGTAACTGCATAGCAGAGATGAGTTACGCGGCTACATAATTCAACGAAAGTAGTCAGTGTCATTGATTTGAGGTAAAATTGCTCAATGTGTAATAAGTAGTTATTTTGCAACCATGCAACAGACATGCATTGCGCAGCCACGCTATTGAATTCTGTTTTACAGATTTGTAACTCACAAGATACTACTGAATTCTGTTATTAAAATTTGTAACTCACACGAGTGGAAGGCAATAACTACCCCCTACTCCTCTCATTTGATTCATTCACAAGTGAGGAATTCAATAGAGATCTATTGAAGCATAAAAAAAAGGGGAGAGGTAGGAATAGCAAAAGAATTTTAAGTCAATGGTCTTGTTGCGCGACAACAGAGAAGAGATAAGTTGCACAATCTCGCATAAAGTTGTTGCTTTGCGAACGCGAAATAGACATTTGTTGGGCATCTACGCAAGTGAATTCTGTTTTGCAGATTTATAACTCACATGTGTGGAACCTATAAATACACGCTCCCCCTCTCATTTAATTCATTTACAAGTGTAAAATTCCATAGAGGTCTGATGGAGCATAAAAAAAAGAAAAGAGAGAAGTATGAAATAGCAAAATAATGTTAAGTCGATGGTCTTGTTGTGCGACAGCAGAGAAGAGATGATTTGTGCAACCTCGCCCAAAGTTGTTACTTCGTGATCGTGAAACAAACATGTGTTGGGCATCCGCGCAACTGAATTCTGTTTTGCGGATTTATAACTCACACGTATGGGGCCAATAAATACTCCCTCTCCCTCACATTTGATTAATTTATAAGTAAGGAATTCTAGAAAAGTTTGTTGAAGCATAAAAAAGAAAGAGAGCAGTAAGAAAAAGCAAAACAATATTGAGCCGATAATCCATTTACGGGACCGTGTAGCAGAGATGAGTTACGGGGCCACGCAATGTACAGAAAGTGGTTAGTGGAATTGATTTAGAGGCATATTGCCTAATGTGCATAAAGGAGTTGTTTCGCGATTGTGCAACAAACATATTGTTTCAAACAAGAAACAAATGGAAAAAAAGAAGAAACAAATGCATTTAATTTAGGGGAATTATCTCATTCAAATATAACATCGGAAATATATAAAAGAACGATCACTGTATTATTAATACTGAATTCATTTACATCCTCTAATATCCCTTAATTCTAAGATAGATCATCTAGAATATAAAAATTAACAAAATTCGAATGTCGAATCTGAATATTAAATTTGGCAACATTTTGACTTATGCTATGATCATCTCTCTAAGAGGAATGTTGTGCGGGTTTGATCATCTAATCTTCCCCTTTTGAGCTTGTCCCTTATGCAAAAAGGGGAGCTTGAAGTGATGAAGATTGAATTTGACAATTTCGGCAGCATTTCGGCCCTTTCCATCATTGGCTATTTAGCAACCCGGTTTCGCTGCTCGCGCAACCAACTATTGGTTGCACGACCCACATAACTAACTTCTCTTCCTCTCCTACCTTTAACTTCCTCTGGAGTTCAGACCTTCTTCCAAAATTCTTCTAATCCCTCAAATGAGAGGGGGTGTGGGGTATTTATGGCCTCCACACATGCGAAGCCTCGATCTTTGTGCCATGGGGCCCACCTTGCATCAAATCCAACCATTCATAACATGCTAAGTTGTTTGCGCAACCCACATAACCAACTCTTTATTGATCAACACATCAAGTCATTTGCGTGACCCATGACACCAACTATTGGTTGCGCGATCCGCGAAAACACTTACTAAGTCATTCAATTTCCTTCTTTCTTTCTCATTTCTTCATTTCTCCTCAAATATTCTATCCCTTCAATCTTCTTCCTGCTTTTTATGTTCCAACAGATGCCCCCTTGATCTTTTCTTTGTTCTTTTGAATTAAAGAATTAAAATCAATCTACTCCAATTTCCAAACCATAAAAGTGGTTGCATGACCCGTGCAAAGGGAACCCAAGTTCCGCACTTGGCCCTGTCCTCTATAAATAGAAGCTCCCGTTTCATTCTCTCACTTCTCATTTCTTGCAACGGAGCTCTGTCTTGCCAACTTTTCCCAGCGCAATCAAATCTGGTTGCGCGACCCACACAACGGATATCTTATTTACACAAGGTACAAGTGGATCGTGCACAACCGCGCAATGAACTTTGCTTGCACGACCCGCACAATTGACTGTTAGCCATTTTCCCTAACTTAGTATTTTTTCTTCTACTTGGCTTGTTTTCCTAACTTAACCCTTTCATGACTTGAACCTTCTCATCATGGCCCGCATAAAAAGAACCTTCATTGTTGTCGATCCCCCTACTGTACATCCTTCACACCAAGAATTACCAAACCTACCACCTTCTCAAGCCATAGAATTTCCATCATCCCCAACCCAACCTTCACGTAAGCATTTTAAAACAACTAGTAAGTGTCCTGCTTACTTTAAAGAGTCGGTGCTTCCTATCTTTGACTTCACTGACCGCATCAACACACTTCTGTCTCCAATTCACAGAGCCATTTCTATGGGTGACATCGAAAGACCTCCTAAGTATGGTCATGAATACAACTGGGAGGAATGGTTGAAATTAGCAACTCATCTTCAAACCATCAGTCAAAAACCCCTGCTAGGGAAGATACTCCGCCCCCTTCCTGATCGAAGAAGACCTGCCAGAACAAAGCTCAAGAATTCTGGGAGAAGACTAAGGAACACAAAAGAAAGAAGCTGCATAATTCCTGAGAATCAATCTGAGCAGTTGAGGGTCTCATGAAATTTGATAGCCCTTAAAAACAAGGTATAACAGTGATTCTAATGAACCTTCATCACCACCATTCCATCTTGAACTGTGAGCCCAGGGATCAAATGGATGGAGAGAAGCTATCTTACACAGAGTCCTAGTCATTCAGAGAACTAAGAATTCTAGAAGGCATTCTACTACCGAAGAAGTCAAGGCAACAGCTAGGCGATATCCATCCTATGATCTTCCTCACTCCATCTCACGATCCTCACTACTTGTATCCAACCCATTTCTATGAGATGCTTCAACAATGTTTCAGTGAACGCTGACACATCTGAAGTCTCGATGAATTAAGAACAAGGGGTCACTTGACCTCCCATAATGATTATTCTGAGTGGGCCACAATGATTCAGATGAAGCATTCCAAGATCTTGAGTAAGATAGACCTTTATACTACGATTAAGGTAACGTTGCAACCTTTCTACAAGGAGCCTTCTATCCTGAAGGGATTCCTTAATTACTAGTGTCCCTTGACCAATTCTTTCCATCTTCCTGGAGGTGAAATGAGCCTCACATTTTGGGACATTCATAGGATTGTCGGTCTCCCAATAACAGAAAAAATTTATGATGAATTCGTTCCAACTAACGATGAATTGGCCTATGTTTCTTCATGTTGAGGCATAAAAATGAAAGAAGAAAATAGAAGATGAAGGAGTATCTTTTAAGGGGGTTTGTGCAGGTCCGCGCAACCCACAAGCACAGAGGACATTGATGGAAGAATGTAAAAATCTCAGGGTGGCTCTAGCAACTCTTACGCACAATGTGGCCCAGATAGTGGCTCCTCCAATAATGGGCACAATGAACGGACAAGAACATCAATCTGAAGATTTTCAGCCCCAGGGGGCAGGATCACTCGGATCTGCTCCAGCCGTAAGAACTATAACTCAAGAGGAAGTACGACACGTTGTTGAGGAAGTCGTTAGAATAAAAAGGGAACGTGAGAATGTCAGTTGATTCAGATATGGAACGTCGTATCCAAGGGAAGTAGAAGATGTTCCTTTTCCAGTTAACTTCAAGACTTTTAGAAGTTTAACGGGAATAGATCACCATAAGAACATTTAATGCACTTCATCACCAGCATGGGAAATTTCCCCACGATACCACAATATTGCCTGTAATTATTCGGATATTCTCTGATAATTAAGGCATTTCGATGGTATTCTAGTGTGGATCCAGGATCAAGATGCACTTGAGAACAAATGCAGGATGCTTTTATGTCAAACTTCTTCTCATTGGAATGCGACGTTAGCATTACAGAGTTAGCTTCTATACGACAGAGAAAAGGGGAACCTGTGGAGAAATTCGTAGACAGATGGAAGACATTAGGAGCCTCTTGTAGACAATTACCGGAAGAAAAAGAGAAGGTCAAGATGTGCTTTAAACTCTTTGGAGATGGGCATTGCATTTGGGCTTACCATGTCGATATCAAGACTTTCCGTGATCTGGCCACCTGTAACACCCTGGTTCTCAAAACCCGAGGATAGTCACTCCTCATTGAGAACCTGAGTATTACATTATAAAATGGACCATCATACATCCAATTAGTAGTAAATTTCAAACTTTACATCTAATCACTAGAAAATTTCATGACATGCAACAAGGCAACAACCATGTAAAACTAGAAATATTAGGAGTAACAAAAAAAGAATTTTAATACATGTAAATGGAAACAAAAATGAAATCCCATAGCAGAGAATTTTTTATTACAATTCAAATATAATGCGAAGTCTGAAACATGAAAATATGTAAATCCTAAAATATCAGTAAGCTCCAATAGCCCGACTACATTCACATAAAGGTCCTCATCATCAATCTCCACCTTAGCTGTCCCTGGGATCTCGTCATAGGGGTCTCCACCTGTCATCAAACCTGTGTCTATTTGGTGCAATAGCACAATTGGGTGAGTGAAAACTCTGTGGGAATTTCCCGTAAGGATTCATGCATACCATGTTATTCTAAAACAGTTTAAACCAAACATAATCAACCATGATGAGGATAATATGAACTTGAATGTAAATGTATGGATGTATGAGGGTATGCTCAAGTCACAGATCTGGGGATGCACATATAGCTGTCAAAATAAAGGGTCACCCGTGGTAGTAGACAACTTGGAAAAGACCATACAGACAACTCGCGGTAGATAACTACCTGGAATAGGCCATTCAGATGAGTGTGCCCAAGGATATGTCCTGAAAAAATACACGGCATACGCCCGAAGAGAGTCTAATCCCAGAAAAGCCTCATGTAAAGAAAGAGTGCCCAAAGTGGCACAAATGCACATGCTTTGGGAGTTTAACTGAAATAACAGAACTTATAGCAAATTAGATAGAGCGTGACTTACATTAAGCACTCGGAAAAGCTCATGTGTCATGCGTGGATGTCATACGCCGTGATACTCGTGCATACTCCATATGATTAAAAAGGTTTCTTTCATAGACATTGTTAAAGATCACAATATATTAAACATCCAAGCATGATTTTAACCATAGATTCATTTACATTTTTCTAAGTCCAAATGAGGGCCCATAAATGTAACATGTTAAGTACGATCAATTGTTGGTAAGTTCTAGCTATGTTCCTTATAGAAAATAACATTCCACTCACAATATTCATTATACAATAGAATGAAATGAAATTTCATTACTCTTATCATTACTAATTGAGATATGAATGCAAGGGTTTAATTATCATCCACATTATTCTATACATATTAGATTTAAACTAAATGAAGTCTAGCACATGTAAGAAGCAACAATACACTTTATAAGATGGGTGGAAATAAGATCCTTTACTTCATATTATCCTAATAGGAAGGTCAATGTAGCCAAACCATTTCAAATGTAGCAAGAGAAGTATATTACTAAAATCCTATAAACATGAATTAGAGTAATAGGCTTTTGAAAATCCATTAGTAATTATCAATGTCAACTAGGCAAAAGGAGTCAAATTAGAAATTATTCTACTCATTAGGCTTAAAACCAATTTGGATTAAAATGAATGAAAGAAGCCATGTGGGATATCCCTCACCTTGAAGTGTGTATTATCTTCTTACTAGACTAGGGATCACAAAGGAGTTCAAAGCACTCGATCTACCCTCACTAGCTTGAATTGACTCAATTTGACGTATTGAACCTAGATGAGAGATGATTTCAGTTTTTATCATGAGACTTAGAATGATATAATAATAACTTGATTAAAATCCAAACAAAGTTTTTATCAGTTTTTACTTGAATGTGCCCCAAACTCAGCTCAAGTTTGAACCGAGTCAACTCAGTATGAACCTGATTACAACCCCTTTCTACTCTTTCTCCCATTCATCTACCTTTCTTTCCCCTTTTCTTTTCTTCTTTTCTCCACCTTCCTTATTCAACAACCCGTCCAGTAAGTTTCTAGACTCAGCAAGACCCTCCCTGACTTGGTGAAATTTAGCTGAGTCAACTCGGCAGCAGCCCTCCTCTCTTTCCTCTCTTCTCCTTCCTTCTTCTTCTTTAATCTATTTCTCTCTTCTTCATTCTCTCATCCACTCTCACCTTCTCCTATTTTTCTTCGTCTTAAATCCAACATCTATTCAAGGCTACGGAGCCGACTTCATTCGGCGACAAACTTCCAATAGTGACTCGGTCCAGACTCGGACCGCGACACAAACACCAGCATCCTTCCTCTTCTCCTCTTTCGATCTTCTTTCTCTTCCTTTCTTCTACTTCCACTCCTCCATCTCCCTTCTCAGACTCATCTTCCTCTCTTGAGAAGAGCCAAATGCACAGAATCAGCCTGCAGTAAGTCCGTTTGACTTAACAGTGGTTCACGAACTGGGCTCCCTCTCTCATTTGTTCTTCTTCCTCTTCTTCTTTCTTCTAACTATCTCCTTCCTCTATCTCAATCCTTTCTCAGCAATTAGATGACCAGATCTGATTCTGGCCTGACTATCGTTGGGATTGAGTTGGGTCACTGATGGAACTCGTTCCAACGGCTGGCTCCTTCTTTCTCTCTCTCTCTATCGCTTTCCCCTTTCTTTCTTTAGGCTCCTTGAAAGGCACCCTAATACCCGGGTATTTATAGCCTTACCTTTTCCAGACACTTTTATGACTAATCACAAAGATTAATGCAAACTTAACTAAGGAAGCGTCGAGAAACCCACATCAAGGTGTTTATAAATAATTGAACATATGTATAGGCCCATACAATATTCTCTGATGAGCTTTAGGCGGGATGGGCCACATGTTGGATGTCTCGGATTAGAGAAAGGAGGCTGCTATCACAGAAGTGGGTTCCAGAGTTGGTTTGGAGAAGATGGCAGACGATAATGGCATTTTCTAGTTGGGTGGCTTATTCATAGATCATGGTCGTTTGGACGGATTAGATTTGTCTAGAGATCAATGCAGGGTCCATATTTTGGTCGTCAGTGATTAACATTTCTCGAGATCATTCATTTTCTCATGTCGGCTTCCATTTCTCACGGCATATCAGGATTTCGTACGAGTTTTCGTCTCTCACTCTAACAGGGAAGAGATGCGCCCTACTATTGATGGTTTCGATGCTCTTGGAGGTTTCTAGATGAAATCCAACATAAGGGATCATCATAGCACTTGAGATGGTGAGATTGCTTCCACCTTTTCATTCACTGTGAAAACCTTAAAGCAGGTTGGATCGGAGGGTTGAGATTTCTTTATTTTTTTTAAATGAAGGGTTGGGATGAAGGAGCTGAGCTGTCTCGATTTTCCAGCTCACAAGAGGAACGGAGTTCCATTTTTAGCAAAATCTTGCACACAAGGCACTATTTGCGAATGAGGGTGTTCACCCGTGTGTGTGACACTCATTTGAAAACACCGCTGATCCTGGTCAGATCCACCTGCTCATCACGATGGATGGTTCAGATTGTCTGAATGGAGAGTCACGATGGGCTAGTTTCATCAAAAATGGACGGCCCTGTTTGAATGTGTGTTGGGTGGGAAAAATGGGTAGAAATCCCATTTTTTGGGATTTCGTCAGGTCAGAGCAAGTTTGACCGTGTTCCATGGTCCGGTGCACTACCGTTGTGCATAGTTTATGCACATGCACCCTTAAGTGCGGGGCCCACATAGATGTTTTGAGAAATCTACTTTGTCCAATGGGTTTACCAGTCCCTGAAATGGTATACGGCCCAAGATGAGGACAATCAGAAACTCAAGCAGACCATATCAGGGAATTGTGATCATTTTGTGTTGATTTCTATTAATCTAATGGTCGGATTGGCTGCATTTGATTATTAATGGTCCCAGGGGTTCTAAAGTCTATTTGGACGAGTTTTTAATGATTAAGTTCAGAGCTAGATGGTCATGATCCCTAATTTTATGGTTAACCCACAACTCGTGAAACTCCTATGGTTGAATCGTTTCATAAAACAAATTTCTCGATGATTTAGGATTTAAGATTAATTACACAAAATTTAATGGCTACTATAGGATTGAATAGCCCATTTGTTACATTAGGGTGGGGATTTTATTCAATTAGACATCACCGACTAATGGATGGTGGATCTGATGGTTTGATAATTCATGATGGAAGAGTAATGGATGGATAGCTTGACCAATAGATGGAGATTACTTACCATGATATTAGACTTAGGTCTGGGTGAACATTCAATTAAGTTTAACTTCTGTTCATAATAATTTAAGTCTTCAAGGTAACACGGTAACACCTGAGTATTGAAAGTACGGGGTGTTACACCACCAAAGCCCATGCCCTAAAGCTGATGACCCAAAAAATGCCAGTGTTTCACTATGAAATGGCTAGAAGATGAACCAATAGGTTAAACGCAAATACTGTGGACCACGAGAAAAGAAGTCAAAAAATAAGGGATTCAGGAAAAAAAAGGACAGAACGGAAGGAAGAATCAAGCCGTCCTAGAAGCAGGTTCAGTGGAAAAAGACCTAGATCGCTTAATTCTCACAAAGGGTTTGCATTCGATAGAGAAGATATTATTCCTACGATGAACCAACTGTTGAAAGTTGGTACAATAGAATTACCTGCGTTTAAGCATCCTAAAGATGTAGGAAGAGCAAGAGAAAGAGATTTTTACCGCTATCATCATCTGGTAGGGATTCGACAAAAAATTGCTACACATTAAAATGCATAATAGAAGAATGATAAACAAGGGCGAAATAGTGATGTGAAAAGAAAATGAAAGGGTTGCAAAGGTGATGGTGAACATACTGACGGTTTGAGAAAGTGTTCATGAAGAAGCAGAGAAAGAAAATCGTAAGATGATAAGGAAGGCTACAGTAATCACGCTACGGTTAGGGAAAAGAATGGCAAGTCCCCAAAGGCAAAAACTCAGGACTACGAGAACAGAGATCATCAGGGATCATCGCAAAGGTGATAAGAGACAAGAGAAGAATGAAATAGTACAGATGACTTATGATGTCGTAAGTCACTTGAAAGGTATACCGACTCGGTTAAGCGTTTATGACGCATTAAAGTTATTAGAGGATTTCAGGCAGAGTCTGATTCAAGCGCCATCCAACCACAATGTCAGGGAAATGTTACTGGTGAAAATGGAAAATGAAGAATGTAAAGAATGAGAGGATTGTATGCCAGTAGTTTCCTTCTCTGATGATGATCTAGCTTGTGATACAAGGCATAATAGGCCACTAATGATAGTAGGCCACATTCGCAGTAAGGAAGCAAAAAGGATTATGCTTGATAACGGATCTATGGTGAACTTGTTACTGCTAACAATGTTGAATAAATTAGGTTACTGTTGTTTCGATCTGTGTCCTAGTGGAATGATGATATAAGGCTTTAATCAAGATGGACAACGTGCACTCGGCAAAATTACGATGACATTGGAAATAAGAGAATTAACTACTGATGTTGTTTGCCATATGATCACTGCAGTCATGACATAAACTCTTCTCTTGGGAAGACCATAGATACATCAGTATAGTATTATACCTTCTATCCTTCATCAATGTTTCAAATACTGTAAGAACAGAATACAGTATAAAGTAATGGCCGATGCAAGACCATACATAAAAGCTGAAGCCTTCTTTGTAGACACTAGTTATTACATCGAATTTGCCAGAGGAGAAGAGAAAAAGAATGATGAAAACAAAGCCCTGAAAAATGTGCATGCGAAAGTGATATAAGGGGAATCCAAAAAGGCAGGGTTGACTGGAATTTTAGAAGCAATGAAGTTCTATTTTGTGCCGAAACATCTAAGATATCTAGGACAACTGCCATTAACGTTACCATTGCCTGAACAGTTAAAAATCCTATAGTCAAATTATATAGTACCATTATCATATGATGAAAGAAACAAGCCATTCCTCGCTGTTTTGAGAAAGTTTCATGTTGAAGACAATGTGAAATATCCGGAGCCGATTGAATTTTATGCCTCCTCCGAAGTAAAAATAGAAGCAAGGGCTGAGAATAATGTGTATCATGGAAACCTGACATCTCGTAATCTCAAGAAATACAGTCTGGTAAGAAGAAGAATGATGAAAAGGATGGGTTTTAATAATGAAGAACCGAATGGTTTAAATCATGGGAAAGGAAATCAGGTCCTTATTGGAGTTGGTCAGAAGAGGAGAGAAATTTTTCAAGGATTGGGGGCAGAGTCTTCAGTAAATATGGTCACAATCAATCAGCTATTAGAGATAAATCCTAAAATAGTCAAACATCCTAAGACAGCTCCGAAGCAGATAGAAGATGGTGGGCAGCCGACAATCGATAGTTTGCAAGAAGTAAATTTGGGCACAGAAGAAGAGCCAAGAAATACATTTATAAGTGCTAGTCTTCTAGAGTAAGAAGCTGAAGAATATATCCAACTGTTGAAAGAAAATAAAGATGTTTTTGCCTAGACATGTGCAGAAATGCCAGGTTTGGAACCCTCGGTGGTACACCCAGATCCATAGCTCAACTGGCAGACTGAGTGGAGATACCTCGTTTCAACACTTAAGGTCTTAGTATCGATCCCTAGTGGGGCTGGCTAACATGGAGTATGTGTACTGACATGATGTGTGCTAACACACTAAACCAAAAAAAAAACCCTCAGTGGCAGTGCATCGATTAAATATTTCCAAGGACAAAAGACCGATTAAGCAAGCGCAAAGGAGATGTCATCCAGATTTGGTGTAACACCCTGAAAATTGGGGGTCGCGTATAAACTCAACTCCCGAGTTTCAGACCGTCACTTATGCAACAAAAATGATTATGATTCAATGTTGTCTGATTTAAAGCATTCACATGAGTAAAAGTATACCAAAACTGCAATTCATACTCCAGATCCAGTGATAAAAGCAAGCGGAAGACTAAACAATATATATATCACTGTATGGAAAAACAAAGTAGATCTCATCTGTCTCTAAAGTATGAATACATCTCTGAGTCTCATATATATATACATGAACAAAATCATATGTTCAAAATAGTCCCACTGAAGTCCCATCGACCCAGGTCGCCTAAGCAAAGCCATCATGATACTGCATGTACGAGAACTCATCCTGGTCCTTGTCGAAGTCTGGCTCTGCCTCCTGGATCTCAGCATCACCTGCATCTACAACAGGGTCTGGTGGGTGTTGCAAACACCATCCCGTAACGTGGGAGTAAGTGATCAACTCAGTAGAATCATAGAGCAAAGATTAACATGTTCACAAATCAATCATGCGATAATAGTAAAGAAGTAAATCAGACAATCCTAATACTGTTGTTAATGCAAGATGACATGACATGACATGATGTATGCCCTCACCGACGATCTCCCTCATACGGCATCATCTTACGACCGCGGCATGCCACACTCCCTAGAGTGCTCCACATCTTCTAGGCACATGTAATGTTATGGTGATATGATTTTCGAGTTGTTATTAGTCCATTCAAACAGCAGGATTGGGAAACTAAGGTACTTCCCTTGTATCAATCCCAACACAGATCCTGTCTAGGGTCGTCACTCCTAGTAATCTCATACGATGTATATTTCGTAGGTCGCTGCAAGGGCTGCCAGGGTTGTTGCTCACACTCGTTGCACCGCTCCCCCATCACCTTATCAATACAGGCCTACTGTACTCTACTGCTACTGAAGCGTCGTCGCCTCCCGTTGACTCAGAATATGCTCGCGGTCACTACAAAGGACTCGTCGCCTGATCAGTGTAGGCCGACAGCTAGAATATAGTGTCCCATACCACCATAATCTGCTCACGAGACTAGGTGCTCACTGGTCACTACGGGGAGGTTTGTGGCCCCAGCGTAGGTCGACAGCTCGACCACGGTGTCCCATACCACCATGCCCAGCTCATGAGTCTTCGTGGATCAAGGTACCATGGTTAACAGGGTTTACAATGGTAAGTTCAGTACCTTAGGTTCAAGCAGTTATGACTCATACAGGGTGAACATACATCGGCCAGTCGATTTACTTGACGGGCTCGACTAGCGCGATCACATCTCAAGTCGAACGACATGAAGTGCGTAAAACACTTCGCGTGGCCTAACCACTGCCGCCAACTCCAAACACGACTCGCGTTCATCGACGCGTCGTTCGTGGCCAAGACCAGCCAACCACGAATTCGCTCGGTTACCGATTGCCTAGACTAAGTATAGTCCCAAACACATATGAATTCACATCAGCAATTCATGTAAGAGTTTTGGAATTGAAATACAATCATGTGAGCATGTTAACACATGTTATAACATACAACTTAGGCACATCTCCAAGCACGTACATCTTATGCATATAATGGAATCATGTACATAGTCAACATGTAGGAAAACATTTATGTCAGCGTATAAATTGAGAAATCAATCTCAAAATAATTCATAACATCATTTAATTCAATACATACTAATACGAGCATTTATACAAACACGTACACTACACACTTAAGTCTACATATAGTATGTCGACCCGAAGTGCGCAATTTGGCGAATCTCTTCGCCAAACTAATTATGTACGTATTCCTAAATTCCTAATGTGACAACAAACCATGTCAATCACATCAGCAAAATATGAATGTAATCAGTACTTCCTACAAATGACTAAAATGCCCTAAATCTCATATTCTAAGTTGATTTACGAAACAGGAAACGGATAACATGTTGTACATGTCAAACGGCGATGCCGTCAATAATCTACTATTAAACGACATTGAAAGCGTTGTAAACCGTCAATCAAAGCATCTAAAATCCTCACCTAGTCTCTTATAGACGCGTCGTTTTGAACGGAGCGTATACGCTTCGTCTACGGCAATAAGAGAACCTGATTTATGAGTTACGTTAGCTAACATGCTACGAATCCTAGTAAACCTTAAATCAAAAACTTCTAGGGTTGTTTCATACCTGAAAACACGGAAGAATCACCGGCTTGGTGATCAGGAGGTGTTGCTTAGGCACTAGTAACAGGTGGCTCGAAGGCTGGAAAAATCTATCCTACTCTTTCTCACAAACTCTCACCTTTTCTCTCTCCCAAATCTAGGGTTTCTTGTAATTTCGGATGGGAGAGAGGAGTGAGGGTTTCAACCCCTTTTATAAGCTTAAAAATGCCCGAAATAGGCTCGGGAACGAAGTTTACTTAGTGCATATCCAATTCGGGGCTGTTTCAGTCCAATAGATGCTTTCTGGTGGTCCCCTGGTCGAATGCGATCAGACTTAAGCTCATGCGTACCAGATCTAGTACGTATTAAGTTTTCAGTCCGGCAGGGTTCGCAGATCGCACGTGGCGGACCAGTTTCAGTTCAGCGGTCACCGCACGTAGATCAGGGCTGAAAGTCACATGATATGAAATAGAAATTTTTCCTGATCCGAGGGTGTAATCTGGCTGAATTCTGACGGTCAGAACGCTTAATACTGATGCGTCAAGTCGTGTGCCAGATTTGAATTTGAAATTCTAATTCTGTCCCTATTCGCACTCTTCGGTCTGGGCTCAATGAAATAGCCTGTGATTATCGGTTTGACTTAATTTTCGAAATGATTGTCAAGTCCAGCTAGGCGGTTCTAATGGTCTAAGATAGGAGGTATCGGACTTTCGACGCGCGGTCTAGATCCAATACAAAGATTCAAAGTGGTCCAGAGAACAAACCTGCTTAGAGTTTGGTCCGAGGTTATAGAGTATTATAGAGTCGTTGGTTCTACTCGATTTGGGTCTTGTAGAACGTATTTAAAGTGATCAGGGACTATTTCCCAGCTACTCCAGCGTTGCGCTAGCTAACTTACGCTTAATTTCCATAGGAATTAATTCTACGCAATTTCGGGTCGAGTTTGTACTCGAGCCCAAGTATGGATTTTTCACGGGCGTTACATTTGGTCCCTCTAATAGAAGAAGAAGTGAACAAGCTGATCAAAGTCAGATTTATCAGAGAGGTCAAATATCCCAAGTGGATATCGAATATTGTCCCAGTAAAGAAGAAAAATGGATAAATCAGGGTGTGTGTAGATTTTAGGGACCTGAATGAGGCTTGCCCGAAGGATGACTTTCCCCTCCCAATAATGGAACTGCTGATTGATAGTATGACATAATATGTTGTCATGTCCTTTATGGATGGCTATGCTGGTTACAATCAAATTAGGATAGCTCCTGAAGATAAAGAAGCAATAGCGTTCAGAACCTCGTTAGGAATTTACTACTACAAGGTTATGTCGTTCAGTCTCAAGAATGTTGGGGCAACATACCAAAGGGCGATACAAAGTATCTTTCAAGATATGATACATAAGCATGTTGAATGTTATGTAGATGACCTGGTGGTTAGGTCAAGTAATCATCAAGAACATCGCGAGCATTTAGCATCAGTCTTTCATCGGCTCAAAAAGAAGCAGCTAAAGATGAACGCAGCTAAATGTGCTTTTAGAGTGCTTTTAGGGAAATTTCTTGACTTTATTATTAGGCACAGGGTATCAAAATTGACCTAAGGAAAATTAAGGCCATCTAATATATTTCACCTCCGAAAACTTTAAAGGAATTAAAAAGCTTGCAAGGAAAACTGGCGTATATTCACCGTTTCATTTCAAATCTAGCAGGGAGATGTTAGCCATTTTCTCATTTGATGAAGAAAAAAATAGAGTTCGTATGGGATAAAGCCTATCAGAATGCATTCGATTCAATAAAAGAACTGTTGAGACAGCCTCCGGTATTGACAGCTCCTATAAAGGGTAAACCACTTATTTTGTACATATCTGCGGCTGAGAATTCGTTGGGAGCCTTATAAGCACAGGTAAATGGAGATGGACTGGAAACAACTCTTTATTATCTGAGTTGAACTCTAATAGGGGTAAAATGCAATTACTCCCCAATCGAGAAAGAATGTTTGGCGCTGATATTTACAGTACATAAGTCGAAACATTATTACCTCTCTCATGATATAATTTTAATTTCAAGGGTAGATCCGATAAAAATTTTAATGATGAGGCCGATGTTATCGAGAAGATTGGCCAAATGGATGTTGTTGCTTTTGGAATACAATTACTTATGAGCCGGCAAAAGCAGTAAAAGGACAAGCAGTGACAGATTTCTTAGTAGCACATCTCGTAACACAAAGTGAGACCATTAGCGATGATTTTCACGATGAGCAAATTATGATGGTTGAATTGCAAAACCCATGACAGATGTATTTCGATGGCGCTTCTCGAGCATTAGGAGTGGGGGCAGGAGTAATATTCATCACTCCTCGGGGTGATCTATTACCTTACCCTTTCACATTAGGTACCACATGTATGAACAATGAAGCTAAATATCAAGCTCTCATCATTGGAATGGAAATCGCCCAAGAATTGAAGATAAAGACTCTGTAGATTTTTGGAGATTCCAAGCTAATTATAAATCAACTAACGTCTGAGTTTGAAATAAGAAAGTAAGAATTCTTGTCGTATTGTCGAAAAACACAGCAATTACTGGAGCGATTTTGTCATGTCGAAATCAAGAACATACCTTGTTATGAAAATGCAAAGGTAGATGCTCTGGCTAGTCTAGCAGTAGCCCTATCCTACCCAAACTAAAGTGTTTTGAATAAGAAACAAATGCATTCGATTTGGAAGATTATCTTATTCAAATATAATAGAGAAAGAGTGCATTAAGAACAATCATTGTATTATTCATATTGAGTTCATATATATCCTCGGGTGTCCCTTGATGCTAAGATAAATTATCTAGAATGTAGAAATTGACAAAGTTCAAATATTGAATCCGGATGTCAAATTCGGCAGCACTTCGACTCCTGATTTGATCATCTCTTTAAGAGGAATATTGTGCGGATCCGATCAGCTGATTTTTCTTCTTGAAGCTTAGACAGAAGAAGAATTGGAGCCATTAACTTAGTTTGCGAGGGTCCGTGCAAACCCTGGGCTTCTCTTCACTCCTACCTTCAGTCTTCTCTGCTGCTCTGCACTTCTTCCAAAATCTTTAACTCTCCCAAATGAGAGGGGGAAGGGGGTATGACCTTAACATGTGTGAAACCTCGATCTTGGTGTCATGGGACCCCCCTTTCATTGATTCTGATCATTTACAAACAACAAGTCCTGAAACCAGTTGCGGGAACCCACACAACCAATATGGTTTGCACAGACTCGAGTAAACCCCGTTAAAGATACTTCTCTTTCTTCATCTTCTATTTCCTTCCATCTTTTTCACTTTTTATCTTCTTAATCTTCAATTATTTCTTCTCTTTTTTATGCCTCAATAGATGCTCCCTTGATCCTTTCTTTGTTTCTCTAGAAATCAAAGAATCAGGATCAATTTCACTCTGGAAGGGTTTGCACGAACCCATGTAACCAACGACCGTGCACCACACTTGTCCATACGCACTATAAATAATGCGAACTTCATTCATTCTACACTTGCTTCAGTTTGTAACAAACCTCTACCTCTCTGTCGAATCCCCACGCAACCACTTTTATTTGCGTGAACCTATGCAACAGTTCTTCTATTCACGCAAGGCTTTTGGTTGTTGCGTTGCCTCGCACAAAGGACTTTGATTGCGTGAGTCAACGAAACTAGGACTTAGGGAATTTTCAATTTTCTATCTTTTTCTTCTTCAAATACCCTTAAGTCTTTAACCCTTTCCCACCATGGCCTGCATTAAGCAAAATTTTCATGCCATCGACCCACCTACTGCACAACCCTCTTACCAAGATTTACCAAACCCACCTTCTTTTCATCCTTCTCCATCCTTTGACCAGCCACAACCAAAGCATATAAAAACCACCGCCCGCCATCCTACTTACTTCAAGGAGCCCATGCTCCTAACCTTTAATTTTTTCTGAACGCATCTCTTCACTACCTTCTCCTATTTATCGAGAAATTTCGATGGGAGACGTAGAACGACCCCCAAAACATGGTCATGAATACGACTGGGATGAATGGCTAAAATTGACCACCCATATTCACACCGATAGCCAAAGACCTCCTGTTTGAGAGGATATACCCCCCCCCCCCCTCCCCCCCCCCCCACCCCTCTTGATCAAAGAAAAATCGCTGTAATAAGGCTAAGGAATTTGAAGAGAAGATTAAGGAGCATAACAAAAGAAGCTCTAAAACTCATGAGAGATGGTCAGAGTGATTGAAGGCATCATGAAGTTTGACAACCCACACTTGGAGGGTATGACCGTCTTCACCATCATCAATCCACGCTTAATGTAAACCAAGAGATCATATAGATGGACAGAGACTGATGTATACTTCTTCTTGGTCGTCGAGAGAATCGCGCATTCTCGAGGGGATCTTGCTAGCACATAAGATGCGGCAACGCATCGGCGAGGTCTACCTAATGACTTTCCTCATCCCTTCTCACAATCCCAACAACCTATTCCCCACATACTTCTATGAGATGGTCCAACAACATTTCCGAGACTATGAGTCGCTTTAGGGACCAGAGGAATTTTGGATGAGGGGTCTATTAACTTCACGCCATTATTACTCGCATTGGGTAGAAGCTGTCTTAAACAAACACGCGAAGATGCTTGTCAAGATAGGCTTGTATAATGTCATAGAATTTATGTCCCAATACTTCTATAGAGAGCCAACCGTGATAAAAGGCTTTCTCGACTACTAGTCTCCCACCACCAATTCTTTTCATTTGCCAATGGGTGAGATGAGCATCAGGCTCTGGATCTCCACCATATAGTGAGCCTTCCACTAACAGGGAAATTTTACGATGAATTTGTCCTATTTAACAGGGAGTTGGTGTTCGTTTCTTCACCTGACCGTAAGCCTTCCATCTTAGAAACCACCATCGAACTTTTCAAGGAAATGTCAAAATTTCTAAACATTCACAAGATTTCCCCTCTGCAATGGCTCACACACTTTTCTAGAGCCCTTAGGTAACTTTAAGTCCATAAATCAACTATTTTCTTCAATAGCACCCTTCTCTCACTCACCTTTTACTTTTCTTACAAATTCTGTGATTGTCATTCTCAAGAGTTAACAAAGCTTCGTGCTAATATTAAAGAGCGGACAGAGTATAGTCTATATGGGGAGCTCGCAGCCTTTCTAGCTTATTGGCTAAGTATCGTGGTACTCCCAAGTTCAAAATGGGCAGATGCTATTCACCCCATGATGTAAGACCTATATCATAGCCCATACCATTCTGTAAGCTTCCACAGTCCTCTCGGTTGAATTCCGGCTACATCCTTTATCTGCATTTGCACACAACCGTGAGTCATGTCCCATATTCCAAAGTCAGCTCGACCTAAGACTTGTACTCTAGCGACCGTGCCATCACCGCGGTTCCGATGCCTCATCTCGCGCAACGAGGCGATACCCAGGCCAGGAGATCTGGACCCACGTTCAGTTTGAGGAAAACTCCATGCATTTGTAATTTTGAGAGAATCTCTACCAATGTCACATCAATCAATCCTATCAAGGGTCAAGTACACATCACCTCACACCCCATCCCCAAGTACAACCACCCCCCTTAAAGTCAACCCTTACATCACTTCACCCATCCCTCTCCCCATCACTCCATCACTCACATCACCTCTCTTTCTCTCATCTCTCTCTCAGTTTTTCTCCCAAGCTACATAAGAGTAACCCACATCCAAGGGAGAGGAGAAATCCATGTGCGGCCCACCTTCCTACCACCCAATCCCACCCTCCAAGCCTCATATCAACCATTAGATCACATTTCTTTAGAGCTAAGGAATGTGTTGGCGAAAGAAGGAAGAGGAGATCAAAGGTGGGTGCTTCTATAGGCTTAGATTTCATTCTTTTGTAGAAACATCATGGTGGATTTCAACGATAAAAATACTATTTTCTATGTTATGGCCCGCTAGATAATCGGATTGGCCTCATTTTTTGACTCAACGCCTAAAATGAGTAGGGTAATGGGATGGACGGCATGGATTTGATCCTTGCATCAAGGTGGAGCCTGCATGAGTGGTCCACCTAAGGTTTATATCAACTAATATATATATATATATATATTATATTTATTTATATTTATTTTTTCTTTGGTAGCTCGTTAGTACACCACACTGATAGTTCACATTTCATTTTGCAGCCACGTCCAGCATCCCTAGATGTTAGACAGTTTGCATACAATTAAGGTGGGTCCCACAGGGACGTGGTCCACTTAGATCAATCTGATGTTTGTGTTTCTCCCATCTTCATTAAGGTAGGGCCCACATGACTTGGATGGTGTAGATCCAACACGTCCATCAAGTGGGTGCCATGAAGGTGGACGACAAGGATGAATTGCATACATCAAGGGGCCAAAATCCAAAGAAAAGGGAGAGAGAAAGAGAGAGATCGAGTGATGGAGGGACCCTGGCACTATGGGCCCTCCCTTCCATGATTTACAACATACATCAAGTGGGTCCCATTACATATGGGCCCACCGATCAAAATCAATGATGGAGATCCTTTCTCCACTAAAATGCAAGGTCTAGATGACCCTATCCATGCAAGAAAAATAAACATCATGATGGGGTCCATGGAGAATAGCCCCATCATAGAATGATCATGAGAATCAAGGTGGACCATTGGCCACATCTAGGGTCCAAAGTGAGATCCATACCATCAATCAGTAGGCCTCACTTGGCCTATACACCAAAACACATCAAATATTGGGCTTGTTTGGCTTGTCTTGAGCCATTGGAGCCAGTGGATTGGGTGGATTCACCTGATGCGGGCCCCACCTACGAAAAACTATGAAAAAATAAATTAAAAAAAAATACATTACATGCAACAGGCACTGCTGAGGACGTCCAACAGCAGCGTCCTGCTGTGCCGCTAATAAGGACGAGCTGTGTAACATCCTAAAAATCAGGGGGTCGAGCATAAACTCCACTCCTGAGTTTCAGAACATCACTTATGCAACATTTTCAATGATGGATGAATGTTGTTCATATTAGTACAGAAAACATGAGTGGGATTAGACCAAAAAGCATATCATACTCCACAGACAGTTAAATTTCTCAAGCGAAAGACTGTGATAAATATATAAAATGTATAACTGATTGTTAGTCTCTAGAATGTGAACATGTTACCAGGTTAACTAAATACATGTATACTCCAAAAATGGAGAGAAAAGAATATACATGGGTGTTTAAATAAAAGGTAAAATACCAAGTGAATTGGCATCTAATCAGTAACCCTGTAATCCCGTCGATCAGAACCTGCATATAGGAGGAATCCTCCTCATCATCATAAAGTCCGGCTCTACTTCGCAAACATTGTCATCATCTGAAACTAAAATAGGGACTGGTTGGTGTGGCCAACACCGTCCCGTAACGTGGGAGTGAGTGAACAACTTAGTGAAAACTATATACAGCAAAGGTTAACATGTTATCAATTCAATCAAGCAGTAATGATAAAGCAGTACAATCAAACATGTCCTAAATACTCTTGTTAATGCAAGAATGATATGAGGTAATGATGCATGCCCTCACCACGAACTCCCTCATGCGACATCATCTAACGATCGCGGCATGAATCAGTACCACTGTGCTCTCACACCAACGCCAATGGCACATGCAGTGCGATGTCATGAGTATGATTACCAAGTTCTTATTAGTCTTTTTCATACAGTAGGATTGGAAAGCTAAGTACCTCCCTTGTATCATTACCCAAATGGTGATCCATTCTCGGGTCGTCAGTCCGAGATAATCTCATACAATGTTACGGTTCTAGGTCACTGCAAGGGCTGTCAGGGCTGTTGCGTGCAATCGTTGCTCCTCTCTCTCATCACCTTATTAATACAGGCCTAGTTATATCCCACATACTGCAACAAGACTCGTCGCGCTTATGCACTATTAGGATATACTCGAGGTTACTACAGAGGGTTCGTCACCAATCAATGTAGGCTGACAGTAAGAATATAGTGTCCCATACCACCATAATCTACTCACGAGTATAGGTGCTCACTAGTCACTATAAAGGGCTCGTCACCAATCAATGTAGGCTGACAACACGAATATAGTGTCCCATACCACCATAATCGGCTCATAAGTCTTAGCGGATCGAGGTACCAAGGTTAGAGGGGCTTTTCATTGGTAAGTTTGGTACCTTAGGTTCATGCAGTAGCGACCAAACATGGTAAATAAACATCGGTCAATCAGGTTAGTTGATAAGCTCAACTAGGCCAAGCACACATTGAGTTGAATGACATGGGATGCATAAGCACTCCATGTGGCCTAACCACTGCCGAACATCCCAAGCACGACTCAGATTCATTAAACTCATCCTACGTGGCGAACGACCTCAACCACCATTTGGGGTACACTTACCGATTACCTGGACTGTAGTAAAGCCCCATTCACATACAAATTCAATATCAGGCATATGAGATATATCCAATATAACTTGAATGTAAATACAGTACGTGCAGGAATTCATACACTCATTTAACATAATTTAACTAAGTACATAATCCATTGAGGAAATCATACACTCATTTAGCATGGATAACCTAAGTTACATGATTCATGGAGGAAATCATACACTCAAGTATTATGATGGAGATCCATATCTCAACCACTATAGCAATCACACTTTACTAACTACTAACTCACTTAGGCATTTAGTCAAACACTTAGGTTACACTATTCAACATACATCACGTATGTCGTCTTTATTGCATGTTAGGGCAACTCCTTTCGCCAAGGAGTTTTTGTACACATATCAGGCAAATAACAATGATCATTAATCATGGCAAGCATATCAACAGATTTCATACGCATACGTGTATTCTAACATGTACATGAAATACGGTATTTACAATATACAGTATACGTATACTGAAGACAAAATAGATAGCACATTTGGCATGTGTAATTGTATTCACAACATGAATAAATCATTAACTATCATTGAAAGTGTTGAAAACCATAACCTAAGCGCATATAGTCCGCACCTTAAACTAGAAAATGCGAAATGGATATGATTCAGATGATAAGTCGTCGTCAACGGCGGATTGACAACCTAGAACATGAAATAGATTAGCTACATCATCACTTAAACTATACTAAGCCCTAAAATAGGTTTGGGTTAGGATTTCTTACCTAGGATTGGAGTCAGAAATGCCGAAATAGCGATACGGATGGTGGATTAGACACGTAGTAAAGCTGGGAAGAATCCCAGGAAGCAGCACCAACTTCTCCCTCACTTTCTCTCTCTTTTCTCCCTCTTGGAAAGCTAGGGTTTGGAAATTCGTATGGGGTTTGGAATGAGAGTTTTAAGCCCTATTTATAAGCCTAAACTTAATAAAAATAGACTTAAGGCCAAGGTATACTTAGGTTATAACCAAATCGGGTCTGTTCCGATCCAACGGAGCATTTCTGGAGGTACTGTTGCTAAATGAGGTCGAACTTAAGCTCTCTAATATTATATCTAGGTCAAGCTAAGTTTTCATTCCGGTCGGGTTTCCAGATCGACCGTGGCGGACCAATTTCAGTTCAACGGTTACGGGAATTCGATCAGAGCTACAAGTACAATGACATGTAAGGGTGTAACGTCTCGAAAAAATTCGTACAAAGACCCGAGTACCAACTCGATCAGAAATCACTTAGGATTAATTCCCTTAGAAAATAAACGTAAGTTAACTAGCGCTATGTTAGATTAGCTGTGAAATTAGCACTGATCACTTTAAATACATTCTGCAAAACCCAAAACTTGTAGAATCAATGACGCTATAACGTCATGAAACCTAGGATCAAACTTTAAACCCATTTGCTCTCAGGAACCCTTTGAAACTTTGTATTAGATCTAGACCGTGCGTCTAAAGTCTGATATCTACAATCTCAGACCATTATGACCGCTTAGCTGGACTTGACATCCGTTTCGAAAATCAAGCCCAACTGATGTTCTGAGGCTATTTCATTGAGCCTGGAGCAAGGAGTGTGAGAAAGAGTGAAATTCATTAAAAATTAAATGAGATTTAAATAAATCTTGCACATTTCACTTGCGGGTTAAATATAAGCATTCAGACCGTCGAAATCTGACCCAAAATAACCCTCGGATCAAGAAACATTTCTCACTCAGGTCAGTGTACTTGGAATCCTTGATCGAATCTCCGTGACCGCTGAATTCAAACTGGTCCGCCACGTGCGATCTGGGAACACTACCGGACTGAAACCCTCAAGTATACCTTGGTTTAAAGTCTATGTAGGTGAGTTTTTAGCCTATATAAGGGCCTTAAACCCTCTCATATCTCTCACCTACAAATTTACAAGAAACCCTAGAAAGAGAAGAGAGAGAAAGTGAGAGTTTGTGAGAGAGTTGTGAGAGAAAGTCCCCGCCACTCGATCCTGCTAGTACACGAGCTTACCCATCGTGTTCCAATCATTCTTCCGGTGCTTCTGACTTCATTCTAAGTAAGAAAACCCTAAATTCAACCTGTTTTAGGGATTCCATCGATACAATTAGCGAAGTAGCTGATTCATCTTGTGATATAGGTTGTCATACAGACGTTGACGAAGCGTAGAGTCTCTATTCAATTCGTTACGCTTCTACGGCGAAAGGTGAGGATTCTAGATGCTTAGGTTGACTGATTTCAAAGCTTTCAATGTCGTTTAATAGTAGATCATCGACAAGAATACCGTTTGACATGTAGAAATGCTGTCTGTTTTCCATTTCGACTGCGTACGGAGAATTTGAGATTTAGGGTATTTTAGGCATTTGTAGGAAATACTGTATACGTCCGTATTTTGCCAAATTGATTGCCATGTTTATTTATCATGTTATTATATAAGATACGCGTGTATGATCTGTTTGGCGAAGAGATTCGCCCTAATGCGCACTTTGGGTCGACATACGCTATGTAGACTAAAGTGTGTAGACTAAGTGTTTGTATAAATGTTTGTATTAGTATATATTAAGTAAATGTTGTTGTAGATTAGTCTTGAGGTTGAATTCTCAATTAATATGATGATGTACATGATTTTCCTCCATGTTGTTATTGAATTGATTTCCTTATATGTATGGAATTCATGTGTTTGGTTGATTTGCTTACGTTGTATGTTATAACATGTTGCTAACATGCTTGGATTACTTGTATTTCATTTCTGTTACTCTCATATGATCACTGATGTTGATTACAAGTACTTGGGACTATATACTAGTCCAGAAAGTCGGTAATAGATTTGAATTCGTGGTTGGCTTCAAATTGCCAGGAAGGATGCATCGATGAACGCGAATCGTGCTTTGGGTTGGCGGCAGTGGTTAGGCCACACAAGGTATTTTATGCACTTCATGTCGTTCAGATTGAGGTACGCTCGTACTAGTCGAGCTCGTCAAGTAACCCGACTGGCCATTGTATGTTCACCTTGTATTGGTCATAACTGCTTGAACCCAGGGTATTGAACTTACCAGAGATAACCCTGATAACCATGGTACCTCGATCCACTAAGACTCATGAGCCGAGCATGGTGGTATGGGACACCTGGTCGAGCTGTCGGCCTACGCTGGGGCCACAAACCTCCCCGTAGTGACCAGTGAGCACCTTTGACTCGTGAGCCAATTGTGGTGGTATGGGACACTACATTCGAGCTGTTGGCCTACTCTGATTGGTGACGAGCCCTTTGTAGTGACCTCGAGCGTATTCTGAGTCTACGTGAGTCGACGACCCTTCCGTAGTAATAAGAGTACAACTAGGCCTGTATTGATAAGGTGATGGGGGAGAGGTGCAACGAGTGCGAGCAACAGCCCTGACAGCCCTTGCAGCGACCTAGAAATATAACATCGTATGAAATTACTAGGAGTGACGACCCTAGACAGGATCCGTGTTGGGATTGATATAAAGAAAGTACCGTAGTTTTCCAATACTGCTGTATAAAAGGACTAATAAAAACTCGGTAATCATATCCACATCACACTGCATGTGCATGGAAGATGTGGAGCACTGAGGGAAGAAAGCATGTCGTGGGCCTAAATGCGATTATAGTCAGATAGTACCCGAAATGGCTTAAAATGGTTCGAAACGGAGTCGTGGGCCTACCCACGCTAATACAGAATGATCTAAGGTGGGACCCACATACATTTGGGACCCTTAGGATAGGGGGACCTCGCCCAAATTGGTAGGCATCGTCGAAAACCAAAACGGTCGGCTAGGACCTCGTTGTACAGTGGGCCCCATTCGGGTGGGCCGTCAGGCCGATGAGGTTTGGGGGTTAGGGTAACCCCTTAGGTGTGGGCCGTCCGTTAAAAGTGCCCCAAACCCCTACCTCCTTCACAAATATCACCCCCAAGCTCTCCCTTTCTCATGTTTTTGCTGTCTTCCCTCTCAAATCCTGTTTCAAATCACTCTCATTCCCGTTTTCTGCTACAACTGATGCCCCTTCATTGGTTACTGTGGTACGCACTTCCTTCTCTCTCCATTCTTGTTCGTTTGGAGCTCTTACACCCTCCATTTGAAGCTCAAATCGTGTGAGCTTCAAACCCAACCCATCTCACCCTTTTCCCTTTGCAATCCTAGCATTTAGGGGCCTGTTTCACTCCTCTATAGGTCCTAGATTTGTGTTAGCCCAATAGGTCAGCCATTTCTCCCCCTTTCCTTCATTTTTCATGGCCTTTATAGAGGCTATTTTAGCCTTTTTCTCCCTTTTCACCATCCTCTCTCTCATGAGAAAGAGGAAGACCACCGCTGATGAAGCCGGGCCTAGTCGCCCTTCACGTTCAAGGAAGCCAAGAGGTGGCGCCTCTAGTTCAAGTGCCGTCGCTAGTCCAAGTGTTGGGAGAGAGCTACACACGAAGCAGGATTTGGATCCCCGCACTCACATAGGGAGAGCACTGTTGGGAGACTTGGCCCACGGCGTGTATACGGATCGCAAGGTTCTGTTTGAGGCGTATGTGGATGAGCGGCTCTTTGGTGAGTTTTTGTTGTTTGAGCGCATCGAAGCTGTCAGGTGGGGTCCACTCTTTGAAGGCCAGTCTCGTGCGAACGTGGGCACTGTTCGTGCCTTTTATGCTCATATTCGGGATCCTACGATGGAGCCATTGTAGTTCAAGATTCCCTTTAATAGAGATCGGGAAGCCACGATTGATGTTCACTTGATAGCTCAACTTCTGAACGTGCCTCTTGGTGAGGTACATCCTAGTGCTAAGAACCTGAGGAGTGTTCATGAGCGAGATCATCGCACCAGGTTTCTATGTGGTGGTTTAGTTGCGTAACAGTGTAACAAGAGCTTCTTAGCGTCCCACATGTCGGATGATTTTTGCCTATTGCACCACATTTACACATTCAATGTGTATCCCAGGTCGACCAACCGCAGTGAATGTACGCGTCTCATGGTTGATTTCCTGTATCAAGTGGGCCAGGGAGAGTACGTGTGCATGGCCACCTTTGTGTTGCGACAGATCGTCCTCATAGCGAAATCGAGAAGAACGTCTAAGTCGCATCCCTTTGGTCGGCTCATATGCAAGATTGTACTTGAGTTTGCTTATAGACTTGGGTCGGAGTTGCCTGTGCCGATTCATTTCATCGATGAGGCTACCATGAACCAGATGAAGATAGGGCCTCGGCAGCGTGAGACCCAGCTTGATGATGACAGTGAGGGTGAATATGATAGCGAGGAGGATGAAAGTGAAGAAGAGGGTGGAGCAAAAATAGAGGAAGAAGTCCAGGAAGAAGAGGAAGAGGAGGCTCAGGATACCGAAGAGAGTTCTCCTCCTACAACTTGGGCTGCTAGGGATGTTGATGCCCCGACACTTAAGTGCAAGTCAGTAGTTCGTGATTATGAGGATCTGTTCAGGAAGATTCCTGGGTTATCACCTCAGCATGAGATCAATTTTACGATCGACCTGGTACCTAGTTCGATGCCCGTCTCACTGCCGACCTATCGCATGGCCCCATATGAGATGGAGGAGTTGAGGAAACAGATCGATAATCTGTTGGAGGTTGGTTTCATATGGCCGAGTGTGTCTCCTTGGGGAGCACTCATGTTGTTTGTGAAGAAGAAGGATGGTTCACTGTGATTGTGTATTGATTATCGCAGGTTGAATCAGATTACGGTGAAGAATAGATACCCTTTTCCCAGGATTGATGACCTGTTTGATCAGCTGAGAGGAGCGCAGTACTTCTCAAAGATTGATCTGTAGTCAAGGTATCACCAGCTGCGCGTCATGGATGAGGACGTGCAGAAGACAGCTTTCAGGACCAGCTTTGGCCACTACGAGTTCCTCGTGATGTCGTTCGGTCTTACGAACGCACCAATCGTGTTCATGGATCTAATGAACAGGGTATTTCGGCTATTCCTCTATCGATTTGTCATCGTGTTTATAGACGACATTTTGGCATACTCCAGGAGTCGAGAGGAGCATGAGGAGCACTTGCGAGTGGTCCTAGATACACTAAGGCAGCATCAGTTGTTTGCACAGTATAAGAAGTGCGACTTCTGGAAGGAGAAAGTCAAGTTCCTGGGACATGTGGTGTCCAAGGATGGGATGGCGGTGGACCTTGCTAAGGTAGCCGCGGTGTAGGACTGGGAGCAGCTTGGTTCAGTCACTGAGGTGAGGAGTTTTATGGGATTAGCAGGCTACTATCGACGATTCATTCGGGACTTCTCCAAGATAGCCAGACCCTTAACTCAGTTGACATGGAAGGATTTGAAGTTTACCTGGAATGAGAAGGCGGAGGCAGCTTTTCAGGAGCTGAAGGACAGGCTGATGTCTACCCCTGTGCTAGTATTGCCAAAGCGAGGGGTTAAGTACACGATATACACCGACGCGTCTAGCATTGGTCTGGGTTGTGTCCTTATGCAAAAGGACAAGGTAATTTCGTATGCCTCAAGAAAATTAAGGAAGCACGAGGAGAATTACCCTACACACGACCTTGAGTTGGTTGCTGTCATTTTTGCATTGAAGCTCTTGAGACATTACCTCTACGGAGAAGAGTTCAAACTCTTTTGCGACCACAAGAGCCTTAGATACATATTCACATAGCGGGACCTGAATATGAGGCAACGGAGATGGATAGAGACTTTGAAGGACTTTAAGTTCGAAGTTTCCTACCATCCTAGCAAGGCGAACCTTGTATCTAATGCGTTGAGCCGAAAGAAGGCGATAGAGTTTGCGGCTCCACTGATGGTAGCTGAGTAGGACATGGTTGAGTTTTTACGAGACTTTGAGTAGAAACTCACTTGGAGGAGCCATTTGAGTTTATCGCACATGTTCAGGTGCGACCTCTTATCGATGATAGAGTCATCGCGGCGCAAAGGGATGATGTGCGTCTGACTGAGCTTCGAGAGCAGGCCAGTGATGATGCAGATGCCGGTTGGCGAGTTGGAACGAATGGGGACTTACGTTATCGTGGCCACCTATGCGTCCCAGATATCCTTGACTTGAGACGAGAGATTCTCGAGGCAACGTACAATTCCAGACTTGCGATGCATCCGGGCAGCACAAAGATGTATCGCGACGTGAAGAGGACCTATTGGTGGGATGGCATGAAGATCCACATCGCAGAGTTCTTATCCCGTTGTCTCACTTGCCAGTAGGTGAAGGCAAAGCATCGCCGACCTCCTAGACTCCTTCAGCCTATGCCTATAGCTGAGTGAAAGTGGGACTTTATTTCTATGGATTTCATTTCAGGACTGCCGAAGACAAGGAAGGGACATGATTCTATTTGGGTGATTGTCGACCGTTTGATGAAGTCGGCGCACTTCCTAACGATCAGAGTTACGAACTCTGCAGACGAGTTGGCTAGGTTATATATCAGAGAGATAGTGCGTCTACATGGAGTTCCCTTAGAGATCGTATCGGACAGAGACACGTGTTTTACTTCTATTTTTTGGACTCGCATCCAGGAAGTAATGGGTGTAAAGTTAAAGTTCAGTACTGCATTCTACCCACAGACGGACAGACAGACTGAACGGGTGAACCAGATTTTAGAGGACATGCTGCGGGCTTGCGTGTTGGATTTCAAAGACAGTTGGGATGACTGTCTTGCATATGAGGAGTTCGCGTACAACAACGGTTTCCAGGCGAGTATCGGTATGGCACCTTATGAGGCCTTGTATGGGCGTCCTTGCCGAGCACCACATTGTTGGGCAGAGGTCGGTGAGCGCAGATTAATTAGCCCAGAGATAGTGCAGGCGACCTCGGAGAAGATTGACATCATCAGACGCCGGCTTCTTACAGCGCAGAGTAGATAGAAGAGTTATGCCGATATGAGACAGCGCCCGCTAGAGTTCGGGGTTAGGGATCACGTATTTTTGAGAGTTTTCCCTATGAAGGGAGTTCTTCGGTTCGGGAAGAAGGGGAAACTAGCACCGCGATTCATTAGTCCATTCCATATTCTTGACCGTGTGGGTGCAGTGGCATATCGTCTAGCTTTGCCTACGCCTCTCGCGAGCGTACACAACGTATTTCATATTTCTAAGCTGAAAAAATACGTTCCTAATCCTTCCCATATCATCAGATGAGAGAAGGTGCAGTTAGGTGAGGATGTTACATATATACTGCGACCGACGCGTATATTAGACAGGAAGGAGCATGTATTGCGTAGCAAAGTCATCCCCCTTGTGAAGGTATTATGGACGCATCACACTGAAGAAGAGGCTACATGGGAGACAGAAGCTGAAATCAGAAAGAACTACCCACAGCTTCTCGAGGAGTACGAAAAGGTACGAATTTTGAGGATAAAATTTATTGTTTAAGGAGGGTAGATTATAACGTCTCGAAAAAATCTGTACGGAGACCCAAGTACCAACTCAATCAGAAATCACTTAGGATTAATTCCCTTAGAAAATAAGCGTAAGTTAACTAGTGCTATGTTAGATTAGCTGTGAAATTAGCACTGATCGCTTTAAATACGTTCTGCAAGACCCAAAACTTGTAGAATCAATGACGCTATAACGTCATGAAACCTAGGATCAAACTCTAAACCCGTTTACTTTCAGGAACCCTTTAAAACTTTGTATTGGATCTAGACCGCGCGTCGAAAGTCCGATATCTACAATCTCAGACCATTATGACCACTTAGCTGGACTTGACATCCGTGTCAAAAATCAAGCCCAACTGATGTTCTGAGGATATTTCATTGAGCATGGAGCAAGGAGTGTGAGAAAGAGTGAAATTCATAAAAAATTAAATGAGATTTAAATAAATCTTGCACGTTTCACTTATGGGTTAAGTATAAGCATTCAGACCGTCGGAATCTTACCCAAAATACATCCTCGGATCAGGAAACATTTCTCACTCAGGTCAGTGTACTTGGAATCCTTGATCGAATCTCCGTGACCGCTGAATTGAAATTGGTCCGCCACGTGCGATCTGGGAACACTACCGGACTGAAAACTTAATGTGATCAGGATCCAATATCCATGAGCTTAAGTCCGACCGCATTTAGCCAGGGGACCTCCAGAAGTGTCCTTTTAGATCAGAAAAGACCCGATTTGGTTATAACCCAAGTATACCTTGGTTTAAAGTCTATGTAGGTGAGTTTTTAGCCTATATAAGGGCCTTAAACCCTCTCATATCTCTCACCTACAAATTTACAAGAAACCCTAGAAAGAGAAGAGAGAGAAAGTGAGAGTTTGTGAGAGAAAGTCCCCGCCACTCGATCCTGCTAGTACATGAGCTTACCCATCGTGTTCCAATCACTCTTTCGGTGCTTCCGACTTCATTCTAGGTAAGAAAACCCTAAATTCAACCTGTTTTAGGGATTCCATCGATACAATTAGCGAAGTAGCTGATTCGTCTTGTGATATAGGTTGTCATACAGACATTGACGAAGGGTAGAGTCTCTATTTGATTCGTTACGCTTCTACGGCGAAAGGTGAGGATTCTAGATGCTTAGGTTGACTGATTTCAAAGTTTCAATGTCGTTTAATAGCAGATTATCGACAAGAATGCCATTTGACATGTAGAACATGCTGTCTGTTTTCCATTTCGACTGTGTACGGAGAATTTGAGATTTAGGGTATTTTAGGCATTTGTAGGAAATACTATATACGTCCGTATTTTGCCAAATTGATTGCCATGTTTATTTGTCGTGTTATTATACAAGATACACGTGTATGATCTGTTTGGCAAAGAGATTCGTCCTAATGCGCACTTTGGGTCGACATACGCTATGTAGACTAAAGTGTGTAGACTAAGTGTTTGTATAAATGTTTGTATTAGTATATATTGGGTAAATGTTGTTGTAGATTAGTCTTGAGGTTGAATTCTCAATTAATATGATGATGTACATGATTTTCCTCCATGTTGTTATTGAATTGATTTCCTTATATGTATGGACTTCATGTGTTTGGTTGATTTGCTTACGTTGTATGTTATAACATTTTGCTAACATGCTTGAATTGCTTGTATTTCATTTCTGTTACTCTCATATGATCACTGATGTTGATTACAAGTGCTTGGGACTATATACTAGTCCAGGAAGTCGGTAATAGATTTGAATTCGTGGTTGGCTTCAAATTGCCATGAAGGATGCATCGATGAACGCGAGTCGTGCTTTGGGTTGGCGGCAGTGGTTAGGCCACACAAGGTATTTTATGCACTTCATGTCGTTCAGATTGAGGTACGCTCGTACTAGTCGAGCTCGTCAAGTAACCCGACTGGCCATTGTATGTTCACCTTGTATTGGTCATAACTGCTTGAACCTAGGGTACTGAACTTACCAGAGATAACCTTGATAACTATGGTACCTCGATCTACTAAGACTCATGAGCCGGGCATGGTGGTATGGGACACCGTGGTCGAGCTGTCGGCCTATGTTGGGGCCACAAACCTCCCCGTAGTGACTAGTGAGCACCTTTGACTCGTGAGCCAATTGTGGTGGTATGGGACACAACATTCGAGCTGTCGGCCTACTCTGATTAGTGACGAGTCCTTTGTAGTGACCTCGAGCGTATTCTGAGTCTACGTGAGGGGACGACCCTTCCGTAGCAACAAGAGTACAACTAGGCCTATATTGATAAGGTGATGGGGGAGCGGTGCCACGAGTGCGAGCAACAGCCCTGACAGCTCTTGCAGTGACCTAGAAATATAACATCGTATGAAATTACTAGGAGTGACGACCCTAGACAGGATCCGTGTTGGGATTAATATAAGGAAAGTACCTTAGTTTCCCAATACTGCTGTATGAAAGGACTAATAACAACTCGGTAATCATATCCACATCGCACTGTATGTGCATGGAAGATGTGGAGCACTGAGGGAAGAAAGCATGTCGCGGACATAAGATGGTGTCGCATGAGTGAGCATGTCGGTGAGGGCATCCATCATGTCATTTCATGCTTGCATTAACAACAGTTTCTAGGAATGTCTGATTGTTTACTTTACTATTATCGCGTGATTGATTTGATAATATGCTAATCTTTGTTTTATGATTCCACTGAGTTGATCACTCACTCCCACGTTACGGGACGGTGTTTGCAACACCTACCAGACTCTGTCTTAGATGCAGGTTGTGAGGCGATCTAGGAGCTGGAGCCGGACTTCTACGAGGATCAGGACGAGTTCTCATACATGCAGTTCTCTGACGGCTTCACATAGGTGGCCTGGATCAGCGGGATTTTTGCTAGTTGGACTATTACATGACATTTGTTTTTGATTTGATATATGCATATGTGACTCAGAGATGTATTCATACTTTGGAGACAGTTCGAGATTATTTTGTTTTTCATACAGTGATATATATATTCTTCAGTCTTCCGCTTGCATTTTATCATTGGATCTGGAGTATGAATTGAAGTTTTGGTATAATCTTACTCATGTTAATGCTCTAACTCAGGAGACGGGTTTCTACACGACCCCCGATTTTCAGGGTGTTACAAAGGGCCACCTATCCTGATCCGAGGGTGAATTTGGGTTAAATTCTAACGGTCAGAACGCTTAAAAATAACGCGCAAGTGAAACGTTCCAGATTCCTTTAAAAATATAATTAATTTTCTAAAAATCTTTCTTTTCCTACTCTCTTCACTCTGGGTTCAATAAAATGGTCTCAGGACATCGGTTGGGCTTGATTTTCTAGGTGATTGTCAAGTCCAACTAGGCGGTCGTAATGGTCTAAATTCATAGATCTTAGACTCTCGATGTGCGGTCTAGTACCAATACAAAGTAACAAAGCATTCCCGAGAGCAACTGGGTTTAGAGTTGGATCCTAGATTTCAGGGTAACGTAGCTGTAACATCCCGAAAATCGGGGGGTCGAGCAAAAGCCCAACTCTTGAGTTCTAAAATGTTATTTATGTAATATAGATATGTATGATTGAATGTTGTCTGTGATAACATATTAAACATGAGTGAGATTAAGCTAGAACAGCATATCATACTCCAGAGACAGTTAGATTAACAAGCAGAAGACTGTGATAGTATGTATAACATATATAAACTGTTGTATGTCTCCAGAGTGTGACAATGTTACCAGGTTAAACATATACATGTATACCTCAAAATAGAAAGAAAGTATATACATGAGTGCTCTGAAAATATAAAATGACAAGTGTCAAGACATCTAATCAACCTCCCTGTAATCCCGTCGATCAGAACACGCATAAAGGAGGGATCCTCCTCATCATCATCAAGTCTGGCTCTGCCTCGCAGGCCGCGCCATCATCTGCAATCACAAAAGGGTCTGGTGGGTGTCCGGAAACACCATCCCGTAACGTGGGAGTGAGTAGCTAACTCAGTGGAATAATAGATCAAGGATTAACATGTTCTCAAATCAATCATGCGTTAATAGTAAAGTAGTAAATCAAACAATCCTAATACTGTTGTTAATGCAATATGACATGATGTGATGTATGCCCTCACCGACGATCTCCCTCATACGGCACCATCTTACGACCGCGGCATGCAATCGACCCTCAAGTGCTCCACATCTTCCAGGCACATGCAATGGTATGGTGATATGATTTTCGAGTTATTATTAGTCCATTCAAACAACAAGATTGGGAAACTAAGGTACCTCCCTTATATCAATCCCAACACAGATCCTGTCTAGGGTCGTCACTCCTAGTAATCTCATACGATGTATATTTTGTAGGTCGCTGCAAGGGCTGCCAGGGCTGTTGCATGCACTCGTTGCACTGCTCCCCCATCACCTTATCAATACAGGCCTACTGTACTCTACTGCTATGGAAGGGTCGTCGCCTCTCGTAGACTCAGAATACGCTCGCGGTCACTACAAAGGGCTGCCAGGGCTGTTGCTCGCACTCGTTACACCGCTCCCCCATCACCTTATCAATGTAGGCCGACAGTAAGAATATAGTGTCCCATACCACTATAATTTGCTCACGAGTCATAGGTGCTCACTGGTCACTACGGGGAGGTTTGTGGCCCCAGCGTAGGGCGACAGCTCGACCACGGTGTCTCATACCACCATGCCCGGCTCATGAGTCTTCGTGGATCAAGGTACCATGGTTAACAGGGTTTACAATGGTAAGTTCAGTACCCTAGGTTCAAGCAGTTATGACTCATGCAGGGTGAACATACAATGGCCAGTCGGGTTACTTGACGGGCTCGACTAGCACGATCGCATCTCAAGTTGTACGACATGAAGTGCGTAAAACACTTCGTGTGGCCTAACCACTACCGCCAACTCTAAAACATGGCTCGTGTTCATCGACACGTCGTTCGTGGTGAAGATAAGCTAACCACGAATTCGCTCGGTTATCGACTGCCTGGACTAAGTATAGTCCCAAACATGTGGAATCACATCAGCAAAGCATGTGAAAGTATTGGAAATGAAACACAACCATGTGAGCATGTTAACACATGTTATATCGTACAACTTAAGTAAATCATCTGACACATGCCTTTCATACATATAATGAAATTATGCATATCGCCAACATATAGGAAATCATTTCCATCAGCATATTAATTGAGAATTCAATCTCGAACTAAATCATAATGAAATCATCAAGCACATGTTATAACATACAGCTTAAGCGAATCGTCAAGCACATGCATTTCATTCATATTATGAAATCATGCATATGGCTAACATGTAGGAAACCATTTACACCAGCATATTAATTGAGAAATCAATCTCAACTAATTCATAACACCATTCAATTCAATACATACTAATACAAGCATTTATACAAACACTTACACTACACACTTAAGTCTACATATAGTATGTCGACCCGAAGTGCGCATTTAGGCGAATCTCTTCCCCAAAATAATTATGCACGCATTCCTAACATTCTAATGTGACAATAAACCATGTCAATCACATCTGCAAAATATGAATGAAATCTGTACTTCCTACAAATGACTAAAATGCCATAAATCTCATATTCTTCGCTAGTTTACGAAACAGGAAACGGACAGCATGTTGTACATGTCAAACGGCGTTGCCGTCGATAATCTACTATTAAACGACATTGAAAGCTTTGGAAACAGTCAATCAAAGCGTCTAAAATCTGCATCTTGTCTCTTATAAACGTGTCGTTTCGAACGGAGCGTATACGCTTCGTCTACGGCGAATAGAGAACCTGATTTACGAGTTATATCGGTTTGTATGCTATGGAACGGAAAGAATCCCAAATCAGCAACTTCTAGGGTTATTCCTTACCTGAAAATGCGGAGAAATCACAGGCCAGGTGATCGGAGTGTGTTGCTTGGCACTTGCAGCAGGTGGCACGAGCAGCAAGAAATTATCTCCTACTCTCTCTCACAAACTCTCACCTTTTCTCTCCCAATCTAAGGATTTTTGCAAATTCGGATGGGAGAGAGGAGTGAGGGTTTCAACCCTTTTTATAAGCCCAAACTTGCCCGAAATAGGCTCGGGAACAAGTTTCACTTGAGGGGAAACCAAATCGGGGCTGTTTCAGTCCAAAAGGACATTTCTGGTGGTCCCCTGGCCGAACGCGATCTGACTTAAGTTCATGCATACTGGATCTAGCATACATCAAGTTTTCAGTCCGGCAGGGTTCGCAGATCGCACGTGGCGGTCCAGTTTCAGTTCAGCGGTCACCGCACGTAGATCAGGGCTACAAATCTCATGGTATGAAATAGAAATTTTTCCTGATCCGAGGGTGTAATTTGGCTAAATTCTGACGGTCAGAACGCTTAATACTGATGCATCAAGTCGTGTGCCAGATTTGAATTTTAAATTCCAAATCTGTCCCTATTCGCACTCTCTTCAGTCTGGGCTCAATGAAATAACCTGTGATTATCGGTTTGACTTGATTTTTGAAATGAGTGTCAAGTCCAGCTAGGCGGTTCTAACAGTCTAAGATAGGAGGTATCGGACTTTCGACGCGCGGTCTAGATCCAATACAAAATTTCAAAGTGGTCCAGAGAACAAACCTACTTAGAGTTTGGTCCGAGGTTATAGAGTATTATAGAGTCATTGGTTCTACTTGATTTGGGTCTTGTAGAACGTATTTAAAGTAATCAGGGACTATTTCTCAGCTACTCCAGCGTTGCGCTAGCTAACTTATGCTTAGTTTCTAAAGGAATTAATCCTAAGTGGTTTCTTTGGCTATGGAATTGGGTTCTGAGCGATTTCTCAGGTGTTTTAATTGACCCATTGCCTAAGGACGTCAATTCCAGATTGGCCAAAACCTGGGGTGTTATAGTAGCGTTAACAATTCTAGAGGTTTTGGGTCTTACAGATCGTATTTAAAGTGGTTGGTGCTAATTTTATAGGAAACTAGTGTAGCGCTGGCTAATACATGTTAAATTTCTAAAGAATTTGGTTCTAAATGATTTCTCTAGCTTTGGACTCGAGTTTTGAGAAGTTACTAAGGTGCTATGGTTGACCCATTGATTAAGGACGCCTAACTCCAGGTTAGTAAAAATCCGGGGTGTTACAGGTTGGGACCGTGGGTCCCAGGCAGAGGCCCCACCGTGATGTGTGCCGAACATCCACACCATGCATTGGGTGGGCCCCCTTCTAGTTGTGGGCCACCCTAAAAAAATCAGCCATACCTGGAACTCAGGTGGCCCATGTCAATGGAAACAGTGGAGGATTGAACGTCCGCCATTGAAACCCGTTGGGTTTCACAGAAGTTTTGGAACATTATAAAATTTGTTTTTCCTCTTCAATCTGGGTCTGTGTGACCTTACCAACAGATTGGATGGCAGGAAAACGTTATGGTGGGACCCACTGATGTATGTATTGTATTCCACACCATTTAGGGATGGTGGACCATACCATGATGTATGTGTTTTATTTCACCGTCCACACCACTAGACGGTGGGACCCAACCCACATAATGTATTTGTTTAATCTATACCGTCCACTGTTTGGACGGTGGGGCCCACCATGATGCATTTCATTTTATCCATGCTGCCCAACCATTTTGAGATATCATTTCATGGTATGGGGCAAATAATGAGTCAAATCTAAAGTTCAAGTGGACCCCATCATTGGAATAGTGGACAATGACCTCCACCATTCAAACTTCTAAGGGCCACCATAGTTTTCAATGAAGCTGATATTTACTTTCACTTCATCTATTACTATGTTAACTAATGAATAGGTTGGATCTCAAATACATCACAGATGGCCACTCCGTGATGTGTCCAGCCATCGATTAGGTGGACCACACCATAAAAATAGTGGGTTTGAACATCCACCATTAAAACCCTTGGGTTATAGGGTTTGGACCTATATTATATTTGTTTTCCCCTCTTAATCCAGGCCTTTATGACCTTGTGATTAGATTGGTTGGAAAATAAACTTTATAGTGGGCCCTGTGAATTATTTAACCGTAAAAATTATTATCTCCATTGCATTTTGTGGCACAGTCCAAATGATCTTTCAATATGATTCTTTTTGGGATGTATGAGGCCCACCTTTATATATATATATATATATATATATATAAGGCGCATGTGATGAGACCCATCTTGATGTATTTGTGGCTCGTCCATTAAGGCCACCTTGATGTATATGAGGCCCATTTGATGTATTTAGGGCCCATTTGATGAGGCCCAATGTAATGTATTTGGGGCCCATGGGTCGGGGCCCATTGTGATATATTTTCGGCCCATTTGGTAAGGCCCATTTTTAGACCATTTGGTAAGGCTCATTGTGATGTGTTTTCGACTCATTTGGTAAGGCCCATGGTTGAGGCCCAGTGCGATGTATGTATGGCCCGTTAAGTTATGTATGAATTCCTTGTATAGGCCACTAATTAGGAGCAATGTTGGTTAAATGGTCACATTATTAGGCAATGATGGTTTAACATCCACATTGTGACCTTCCCTTAGGCCTTGTTCGGCCGATTCCGATTGTCGAGGCTGATTATCGATCAATTTTGATTATCATGGCCAATTGCTGATTAGCGATCGAGGCAGATTATCATGACTGATTGATGATTTCGATTGTCATGGCCAATTATCGATTGCCGATTCTGATCATCAAGGCTAATTATTGATCGATTCTGATTGTGTCGCAGATTACTGATTTCGATTATCGATCGATTCCGAATGTTGTGGCCAATTACTGATTTCGATCATCAAGGCTGATTATAGATTGATTCTGATTGTCGTGGAAGATTGTCGATTAGCGATCGAGGCTGATTATCGTGACCGATTGCTGATTCCGATTGTCATGGCCGATTGCCAATCATCGAGGCCGATTATTCATCAATTCTGATTGTTGTGGCCAAATACTGATTCTGATTATCGAGGCTAATTATCGATCAATTTCAATTATTGTGGTCGATTACCGATCGATTCCGATCATCGAGGTCGATTATTGATCGATTCTGATTATTGTGGCCGATTGCCGATTCTGATCATCGAGGCCTATTATCGATCGATTCCGATTGTCGTCACCGATTGCCGATTAGTGATTAAGGCTGATTATCATCACTGATTGCTGATTTCAATTGTCATGGCTGATTGCCAATTTCGATTATCGATCGATTCTGATTGTTATGGCCAATTGTCGATTTCGATCATCGAAGTCGATTCCGATTTATAAGCCGATTATCGAGGTCAGATATCAAGGTCGATTGTCGAGGCCCAATGTGATGTATATGCGACCCATAATTGAGGCCCATTATGATGTGTATTCGGCCTATGTGATGTATATGCAGCTCGTGTTTAAGGCCTAATATGATAAATATGAAGTCTATGTGATGAGGCTCATTGTGATGCATTTGAGGGCTAGGTGATGGAGTCCATTATGATGTAAATTAGGCCCATGTGAGAGGCCCATCGTGATGTGTATTAAGCTCTTGGTTGAGGCCCATGGTGTTGTATATTAGGTCCTTAAGTGAGGCCATGGGTCTACTAGATGTTAGGATCTATTTGAGTCATTCCTTGGGGGCAATGTTGGTTAAATGTCCACATCATCGAGGCCGATTGTTGATGCCAGTTATTGATACCGATTATGAGTATGTGACATCATAGCATCATGATACATACTCATATACATCATCTGCATGTTTGTTATGAGATGTGGTTGACCATTATATATGTCATTGGGTAGGTTGTTATGAGACTCCCTGATAAGCGGAGGTTTATCTCACATGAGCGCACAATATGCGCAGGATTGATGCATGACTGGATTGTATGACTCATGCATCTTGCATTGTGTGTTATGATTACTGTATGCCCTATTGACATCAGGGTCGTAGCCTCAACAGGCATATGGTGGATGGCCAGATGGGATACTAAAAATTTGTTACTATCATCGCACTGTCATAGATGTCCCTGGGTGAAAATTCCTAAACCCTCTTGGTACCAGAGGATGCCCCAACGTCGAGACCGAGTGGATATATATCAGCGCATGAGGGACGTATACCAGTAGACCGTGTCTCCCACTGTGTCGTGGTCACTTGGGAGGGGGTATGACCTTACCCACCTGAGTGAGGGGGCAATGTCTAGGTTGAGTTTGACCAGCTTGAGGAATGGGTCCGCTATCGACGAGTCAAGCCTGATATTGGCAAGCGGATAGTGAGGTCTCTTCCACTTACCCAGTTGTGCGCTAGGATAGGGGCGACAAACTAGCGTAGAGTGTAATAGACCCCGATGATGATCCCAAAGATGAACTATATTGATATGTGGACTTATTGAGTAGGAGTTGCATACTCATTCATTCATTCATTCACTATCCACTCGGGCTGGTGGTGTACAACTATTTGATATATGTACCTTTACAATGGCCAGAATTTTGGTTGGGGCGCTCGACTAACCTGAGATCAGGAGTTTACCACATTGAGTCTGACTATCTAAATTTAGGTATGGGACTGGTTTGGATAGAAGTCCTTGCGGTGGACTAAATAGCCTGTGATACTACGTACTATCATCCTGACTTCACAATCTAGCATGGTCATTCCATTCACACCGCATACTTTATTACATCCCTGGCATATGACATTTTGGGTTACTGTGTTTTTATATTTATATGGTCTAGATACAGCTGACGGTATTTGTGAACTCATCAGGAATTGTATATTGCATTGCATCGTCAGCATCTGATATTTGACTCTTTATAACTCCTCATTTGCATAACTGATCTGTATTGCGGACTCTGATATTGATTGACTCATGGACTTGTCAGTATTTTCGCTTTACTTTGATATTGTATGATTCATGATCTTACCAGTATTTCGATATTGTATGATTTATGGCATTGTATTGCATACTCGGCACTTATCTTGCGCACACACTTTCACCATCCTCTAAGCTTTCTATAAGCTTATGCACAATAGATGCGTGTAGGTGATGTTAGGATGCAGCCGATCTACGGCAGGAGCATGCGGTGGAGCTTTTAGAGTATTCTTTGATACCTTTATATTGTATTTCCATTTTAGCATTGTACTTGAATGATTATATTAGTAGATATGTGATGATGATGTTGCCTTTGTGATTTGGGTAACTTGTGGTTGTGCTTATTACGAGATAAATGTATATTGAAAAATCCTCCTTATAGGATCCCGGGATTGAAATCTGGTGTATGCATGCTAGGAGTCGAGAATGGGGTACTACAGAGGCTGTCGGCATCGGATTCGGGGATCAAAAATTTTGTGAGCTCGATTTCCAGGTTTGGGGCATGACACATGGTCTTTACTATTGCTGGTGCTTTATCGAAAGGCCAAAAACATTCACTTGCACCTCCAGTTTTATGCTCTATTTACAGAGCCCTCGGGGAGATAGCCGCACATGTAAAGAACCCTAACATTGGAGCTTCTTCACCATAGACTTCATGGCATTATATTACCGGCTGGATGAGGGTCTACTTTCCTTGGACTTTTAAAGCCCTAGAGAAGGCATATTTATCATCCTTCGCATCTTCCACTCTGGTTCTTTCAGCAAAGGGTCATGGCACAAAGATCATACATCTAGGTAGCCAACAAGATTCGAGACACTGATCAAGTTGATGTCTTTCAATTCTGTCTCCATTGCTACATCGAAGATACTAATATGGTGGATACTGCGGCACTCACTGAAAGGGAAAGGGCATTCTCTCTCCATATACTCTTGTAGCTTGCCATTACAGAAAGGAACAAAATTTTAGAGAGAACCATACTATCCCAGTCGCTTTGCTCATCAGTTCAGTTTTGATTAGGCTGTTCCAGAAGACTGTGGACTAGTTACCAGAAGAATGCGTTGTTATGGCATTGGTCCTTATAATTAGGCCATGGTATGAAAACAACTATTAGGCGGCCATGTTGATTCCTCTTTCATAATTCCAAGTTGTGATTGTATAGTTCGTTCTTCTTACAGTTGGATGCGATGGTGGGATCACCAATCATACTTAGTAAACAATTTTTTACCAGTAGATGAACCCATCTGGCTTCCTTCACCTAGGCTAAGAGGCAGGAAGCTCAAGGACGGAATTAGCTACATACCATAGAAGAGCCGCCCACCTTTTCATGGCCAGATTTGCAGAAAAATATCTTTAAAAGATCCAATCTGTGAAAAGAAGGCTATCAATACCTTAGAAGGCTAGATTGCTCATGGGGTGATTGCAGAATTTGAACAAGTTCCTCGTGACTTCACTGGTCGGGTTGCAGATGATGTTGAAGGAACATCTTCTCCCATTCTGGCAGACACTGCTGCAGCTCAGGATGAACCAGCTCCTCCTTCACAGCCTACTCCTCCTAGCTCATCATCTCCTATGACTAGGTCTCGTGCATGCTTGCAAGTGTCGCCATCTGTTCCCCGAGAAGGGGGTAGCCAGGCTTCTCCATCCCCTTCAATTCTAGTTAACAAAGACTCTTAACCAGAAGGTAGTCCAACTCCTCCTTCAAAAAGAAAATAGGTAATGATTGAGAAAGTTGACGAAGAAGACTTAGGGGATGAAAGTTCAGCCTCTTCATCGGCAGGTACCGCTTCTATCAAATAAAGATTATGAAGATGATGAAGACGATGAAAATGATGAAAATGATGATGATTTCGAAGAAGGAGAAGTTAACATCGATGGTGAGGAAGATGTCATTGCAGAAGGTACTAACAAAGAGCATCTCCCATCAATCTCTAGGACTCTTCCCAGTGTCAATATTCCTGCAAAGTCCCCTACAGTAATAGAGGAGGAAGAAGATGAGCCTTTGGATTATGGAGAATATGGATATTCACTAAGGAATTTTCTCTCTTTTTTTTAATTCCATATATATGTGTGTGTATGCATTTTGCAATAGTTATCTCATTATCATTGTTATATCTTTGTTTCAGGTGCTCATACTATTAATGCTAGAACGGGTGATACTCCTCCCGCGGATCTTTCTTCAACTGCACCGGTGATTTCACTGAGAGCTCCTCTAGTTCCTTTGGTAGCACCAAAAGTGGTGGCTCGAGCGCGGAGGCCAGGGCACCTTCTTTTACCGATATGTTAGGAGTTGGTCCATCTTCGGTCCAGGAAGTTCCACCTCCTGTCAGTCGTACTTCTGCAGTAGGTATATATATCAGTTATTTTATCGAAATTTCCACATTCTCTAACCTTGTTATAATTACCCTAACTTCTTTTCTTCTTTATGTTACAAGAACTCCTTGTAGCGGTGCAGCAAGATCCGAATCTGTAACTATTACATCTGAACTATTGTCTTTTGTGAAGATTCCTACACACAAAATGCTTTTGATGAAGAATTCTATGTCGGTGATAATTCATATTTTCAAGGATCCTGAGCAATGGTTGGATTTGGACATCGCCATCGAAATTCTGGAAAGTATTACAAGGATGGCGAAGATTAACATTTCTACCCTACGTGACTCTCTTTTTAGATTTCGTGATTCAATAATTTCTCTAGCATCAGCGAAAAATGTCACCATTGCACCTAAGATATTGGAATACGGGAAACAACTAGCTCTTTCCAAGGAAAAGGCTTCCCTCATCACTTCTGCTATTTCTGAATTTAACAAGAACAATTAACTCTTTAGGAACAGTTGAAAGCTTGTGCCGATGACAGGAAAAGTATTCAGAACTGCATCAGTATCCTAAAAGAGGAAATCTTGCAACTAGAGTTGAAAGTTCATTCAAAGGAATCAACCATGAAGGAAATTGAAGAAAAGATGTGAATTAATATCCAATCTGTTGATGCTGAGAAATCTGAATTACTCAAAAGTGAAGAAATGATCACATCCTTGGAAAATAAGCTAGTTGGAATTCCTGATCGGGCAAAGATCATCCTTGAAGAAAAGTCAAAACATGTCGTGGCTCAAATTCAGTTGTGTATTTTTATTTTTTTTTTGAACATGTAATTTTCAATATATATCAATGAAGACATGATGATATCTTTGAGATATTTTGCTCTTTCATAAATTTCTAGATCATGGATCATTCCATGCATATTCATTTATGTAATAATCTTGACATGATATTTAATGAAGAATTGAGATAAAAACATCATGTATTATGATTGTCAGTGTGGGATTTCCTATATAATTTTTTTATAGGCGGTACTAGATTTCAATTTAGTTAGATGATCACACACAGTTTAAGCTCTTGAGTAGTGGAGCAACGTAGTTTTTTAGACTCTTGAGTAGTGGAGCTGGGTCTCACGTGATAGTCTCTTTAACTCTTATGAGTTTACTGAACTTCTCATAGCCTGGTGAGTTCACAAACCACGATCCATCATAGGAACCCAGTGAAGCTACCGGGGCCATAAACTTGGTTGGATTTACGTACGGGGTTTGCCGCGGTAACTCTCTAGAGTTCACGGGGCTCACATGGTGACCTTTGGGGTACCAAATTTAGGGTTGTCAATCCATCAATGAGTAGGTTTAGGCCATTCCTCATAGTTACTACTGAAATCAAGCCGAGAATCTGGGAGGTCTTATGCATGGTTGGACTATCTATGGACAATGGCCAAAGAGCGCACATGCAGCCCGCATTTTCTTTATCTGTAAGGTCAGACCCATTCATGGGAGAGCAATTTCATCCGTTCCCCATGACGCTATTGAAAATCTATACAGAGGCATGGGTGTTATGCGTGATTGGTCATTGAGGACTTTTTGACACTTTAGGGCTTTCAGTCACTGGCTCCATCTGCTGCTCATATGGGTATGCATACAATGGCCTTCATGGGCTTTTTAGGGCCACTAGCTTCTCACCGCTGCCCGAATGGTGATGAAGATATGCCTTATGCATAGTTGATCGTATATGCTTGGATAGGCTGCCTTAAATGATGATAAGCTGCCATCATTGTCGTAATAATAATAGGTGTCTTGATTAATATATCACCACTGCTTATAATGTTAACGATATTCACGCTATGCTCATAATAATATATTAGCCTAGTGATGATACCAATTTCGATGAGTTTTAATGAAGTTATTTAATATCAACAACGATGGTTACTATCTTTTAAGAAACCACTGATATGTAATCTGTTAGGCCTGTATCCTAGCACGTACTATTCCGTCGACTCCCGCGATCCTTCCCAACGAATTCTGACAACCTGTGACCTGTAATCGATATTTGCACGTGACCCTAAGATCTATCTCATAGATTTGAGTCAACTTAATCCGAGACTCATACCATTGCGATCGCACCGTCGCTGTGGTTCCGACGTCACGTCTTGCACACCGATTCTATACCCTGGCCAGGAGATGTGAGTCGGCATTTATTTCGAAGAAACACCGCGCATTTGCAATCTCAAGAGAATCTTTATAACATGTCTCATCAATCAATTACTCAATCAATCAATCAATCACCTCATGTCAAGTACAAGAGCAACCTATACTTTCTTTCTCCCCAAGTCAAGCAACCTACCTAGTCAACTCTCAAGTCAAGTACACTATCACATCACATCCATCACCCATCCCTCTCTCTCTCTCTCTTTCTCTTCACATTTTCCAAGCAACAAAGGAGAAGAAAAGTGGTGGACGTCCAGGGCTTTCTAAGAGAGAAAAGTAAGTGTCGTGTGTGGCCCACTTCACACCCCAAAATCCTTCATCCTAGTCATTCACTTCTCATCACCCTCTATCAAAGTGAGACACAAGGAGATTAGCGTTCTATCGGACCAAGAAGATCGAACGGTGGGTGCTTTATAGGCTAGATTTTCATGTTTTGATGATGGGCTAAGTGAGGCCTACCGATTGATGGTATGGATCTCACTTTGGACCCTGGATGTGGCCGATGGCCCACTTTAATTTTCATGATCATTCCATGATGGGGACATTTACCATGGACCCCATCATGATGTTTATTTTTCTTGTATAAAAAGGGGTCATCTACACCTTCTATTTTGGTGGAGGAGGAATCTCCACCGTTGATTTTTTATTTGGTGGGCCCACATGTATTGTGACGCACTTAATGTATGATTAAATGAAAGGGAGGGCTCATAGTGGTGGAGCCCTCCATCATCATGTGTCTCTCCCTCTCTCTCTCTCTCTCTCTCTCTCTCTCTCTCTCTCTCTCTCCTTCCCTTATTTTGTGGCCCATTTAGTGAGTGTACTTGGTGTCCAAACCGTCCATCAAATGGACCTCATGGTCGTCTAAGCCATGTGGGCCCTACCCTTTAGATAATGGAAAAACACAAATATTAGATTTAGCCAAATCAAGTGGGGCCACATCAATGTGGGACCCACCTTAATATATATCCACGCTGTCCAATGTCCTTGGATGCTGGACGTGGGTTCAGTGAGATGTGATCAGACAGTGGGTTGTACTCACGGCAACACAAAAAAATATAAGTATATATATTTTCAAGCTTCTTGGGTGGGCCGCTAATACAGGCCCCACCTTGATGTATAAATTTGATCCACGCCATCCATTCCATTCCCCAACTCATTTTAGGCGTTAACCCAAAAAATGAAGCCAATCCGATTATCTGGTGGGCCATAGCATAGAAAATAGTGTTTTTACCATTGAAATCCACCTTGATGCTTCTATACCCTAAAATATGTCGAATATTGGGCTTGATGGTCTGTCTTGGGCCATAAAACCAATGGTTGGGTCACATTTCCCTGATGCAGGCCCCACTTACGAAAAACTACAAAAAACTCTATTTTTGAAATATGTGTGTGTGTGTGTGTGTGTGCAGTGCCTGTTGCTACTAACACTGTAGTAGGATGCTACTACGTTAGGCGGTGGGAAGGGGCCCCAGCCATGGGCCCCACCATGATGAGTGTTGATCATCAACACTGTGCATTTGTTGGGTCCCCTTTAGGATAGTGCCCCCCCCCAAAAAAAAAAATAATAATAATAAAAATAAATAAAATTAACCGTATGTGGAGCTCGGGTGGCCCACGTCACAAGAAACAGTGGATTGAGCGTCTGCCATTAAAACCCTTTTGGGTGTCACAGAAGTTTCGGATTCATACGACATTTGTTTTCCCTCTTCATCTGGGTCTGCATGACCTTACCAACAGATTTGATGGCAGATAAACGTTATGGTGGGCCCCACGTGGGACCCACTGATGTATGTATTGCGTTTCACACCATCCAGATGACTAGACGGTGGAACCCACTATGGTGTATGTGTTTTACCCACACCGTCCACACCATTAGACGGTGGGACCCCCCTAATGATGTATGTGTTCTCTCCACACTGTCCATCCTTATAGGACCCACAATGATGCATGTGTTGCATCCAAATCATCCAACCACTTTGAAAGTTCATTTAAGGCTTGAGGCACAGTGAGACAGATCTAGTTATCTGGTGGGCCACTGCTGATAACAGTGGTGAATTAAACATCTACCATTGAAACTCCCCTGGTCCAGAGGTTTTGGATAAATATAAAATTTATTTATTTATTTTTATTAGGTCTGTGTGACCTTATCAACTGTTTGGATGGAAATGAAATGTTATGGTGGGCCTTGGGGATTTTAAAGGTAGAGATCATTATCACCACTTATATTTGGAATGCGGTCCAGATGACCTTTCAATATGATTTATTTTCTTTATGCTTTAAATTGATCTTAAGCATATAAGTGGTGTGGTTGTCGAGGCCCATTAGTGTGGCCCATTTGATATACATGAGGCCTATTGTGTGGCCCATTTGATACACATGAGGACCATTGGTGCGACCCATTTGATATACATGAGGCCCATTGGTGCGGCACATATAACGCAGCCCATGTGATGTGGCCCACTTGCCATATGAGGGCTCATCTTTATGTAATTGTGGCCCATCCGTTGAGGCCCACCCTGAAATATATATGGGGCCCATGTAATGCAGCCTATTTGATATATTTAAGCCCATGGGTTGTGGCCCAATGGGATGTACATAAGGCACATTGCAATGTGTGATTTTACCATGGTTTGTGTAATGATGTTTATAGCAGGCTGTGCCTTGGAAGCAATGATGGTTTGAACTCTAAATTATAAGAATAATGTTGGTTAAATGTCTACATTATAACTCTCCCTAGGGCCCATTAATAGGCTCATATTTGTTGTGTGTAGGCCATCTAGGCCCATCTTCGTTGTGAGGATAGTTCATTACCTTATAACATGCTTAGTGTAACTCCATGATTCATGTCCATACGCATCATATGTATGCTTAATATGAGTAGTGACTGATCATAACATATGTCATTGGGCAGTTAATTTAAGAGACTCACTGATAGGAGTTACCTACATGAGCGCGTGATACGTGCGAGATTGCTGCATGACTAAATAGTGTGATTCATGTATCTCGCATATGTGTGACATGATTATTGTATGCCCTAGCGACATCAGGGTCATGGTCTCCACAGGCACATCGTGTATGGTCGTATCGAATACCGAAAATACTTGCTTCTAGCATTGTGGGCACTTAGATGTCCTTAGGTGAAAGTCCTAGAACCTTATTAGTACCAGGAGATGCTCTAACGTCTAGACCGAGTGGATACACGGGCGCTCGAGTGCCGAATACTAGTAGGTCGTGTCTCCCACTGTGTCATGGTCATTTGGAAGGGGGTGTGGTTTTATCCGCCCGAGTGAGGGGGTTGTAAGCTAGGCTAAGTTTGATCAGCTTACAATTGATCCCGCTATCGACGAGTTGGGTAAGTATTAGTAGAATAATGGTCAGGAGAATAGTGTGGTCTCTTCTACTTATGTGTTGTGCGGCTAGGGAGGCGACAGTCAGTGTGAAGTGTATTAGACCCCAGTGATATCTCAGAGAGGAACTGTACTGATATGTGTACTTGATGAGGACTGACATGCTTACTTTACATCACGCATATTGAAAGTGCACCTACTAGTGCCCTAGTTTGTCAATTACGGTGTTAGATGAGTCAGTCAGACAACAGCACCTAACAGGAAGATCAAGTCAAGTGCCTGCCTCAACTGGATGTGTGAAAGCTCGCCATAGGTAAATCATAGCCTCACATCCCATGTCCCAAAACACCAGGTAATTAAAACCCTTAAAAATAAGTAGAACATCTTAGGATTTTTGTGTAAGAAAACTTTTTACCAAATAGGATAATCTTCAAGTTTTTCTTACACTGTCGATTATATCGATTCATCTCTCGATATGATCGACCTGCTCTGTCAATGTCCTCGACATATCAATCGATACAATCGAGTGAGGATAAAAAGCATCCAGTAATCAAACATTCATCTGGACGATTTATCGATATATCGATGGATCAGTTGATATCATCGATATTCGAATATCGATCCTATCGAAAGTGGATCGATATAATCGACAGGCAGTTTTTCGGTGCCCCTATTTTTCTAAAGAAAACTTCTATGTGCTTTGATATATTGATGACTGTCCGATTCAATCTGAACTCAAATACCGATCATATCAGAAGTCAGTTGATCATATCGATAGTGGGCGCATGTTTCCTCCAGCGTAAATTTCAAGATGTTTTAAATGTTGATCGGGGTCCAGTCGAGAAATCGATATTCATCTGTCGATCATATCAAGACCCGGTCGATTGGATCGAGACCAGACACAAACCGTCCAACAAGCTTATAGGTAAATCTATATGATTTATCGATCTCATCGACAAGGTCTCCGATATTATCGATATACAAATTCTGATGATATCGATTGTTCCACGATCATATCTCTAGAACTTGAAATTCTTCAAGGCTTGTCTCTCTTATTTTCACCTGTCGATAGATCAATCCCTCTATCGATGGAATCGGAGTTTGAAATCTGATAACATTGATGTGTGTCTCGATCCCATCGACCAGTTGGCAAAAGGTTTCCAAAAGTGAAAATGACATTTAAGTTTGTATCATCGAGAGGACAATCGATACAATCGAGAGTATACGCTCGATCATATCGACACTTGCTCGATGATATCGAACTCTATCATAAATGTAACCGTTTTATATCCGTTGGAACCTTTTGCCTATATATAAAGAAGCTTACCTTTATTGCTAGTAGAGAAAGTAGAGAGTGTTTTTAAGTGTTTTAAACTTCATATCATTTACCTTAAGCCCTTTCTCTCAGGAAGTTCATCCTCCAATCCACCCTTATTCAAAAGAGTGGATTGGGGAATGAACTTCCGCATTTAAGGATCCTCCAGCTACTACCTTAATGGAAAATCATTAAGTTGGGATGCTTTGAATGCTTAGATAATTGGAACCACTCTATCTTCCTTATAGGAAAATCCTTAGAGAGTGAAATTCCATCATAACCTTGACCCAACCTAAAAGCCTAGTATAGGTACATCTTTGTGTTGCAGATCAAGGGAGCTGAAGACTCTTCATCAACAAGAAGGAGATCATCATCATTGCGCTGAATGGGACTCATCAACTTATCTGTAAGTACTTAGAGTCCAAAGGACATTTATGACATTCCTTTTTAGGATTGGGTTGTAGGTATTGCTCACCATTTGAAGTCCTCAAAGGAGGCCTCCGACGGGAGTGTACGTGCGAGGTGCGTTGTGTGGACTCTTGCTCTGTGGAGAGCATAAACATCTGGGTGCATTGTGTGGACCCTTGCTCTGTGTGGGCATAAACATCCAGGTGCGTTGTGTGGACCCTTGCTCTGTGTGGGCATAAACGTCTGGTTAGGAGTGCGCCAGCAAAACTCTAGGGTTTGAAGTGAACCGAGTAGAAACCTCTGTAAAGATTGAAGGTGAACCTGATTTAAAACCTTAGGTTTGAGGTGAACCATAAGAAACCTCCTTAGTGAAATTCGGTCACTCAAGGGTTGAGTGTAGAAGCCGGTAGTGGAGTGGACAAGTAGTCGAACCACTATAAAATGACTTTGTTTGAGATTGGTATTGTCTTTCATTTATGTGATTTCCTTACATGCTTTTATATCTGATCACCTGAATTCACTTCTTATATACACACTTAGTCATATCCATCACAATCTTATTTATAAATTGTTTATCTTTTAAATAGTTTGTGATTGGATCCTCTACCAGGCTTGGAAGCCAGTAGAGTTAATTTTGAGTAATCCTAATCTGTACTCTGTGATAGGATTAGTGTGATAAGGATTTTTAATAAATTATAAAAACTTTAAAAAGTCCTATTCACCCCCCTCTAGGACATATTGGCATATTCCTACTTCAACTCAACCAGTCTTCACCGCTATTTCACAAATGACATTTGGCTACATAGGCTTCGCATCGCATGGTCTTGGTATGGCCGATAGCATTCATGTCTTGCATCACATCGCTTGCCTTGCACACACACACCATCCTCTAAGCTTTTGTAAGCTTATGCACGATCGTTGCGTGCAGGTTCGTTGGATCACAGCAGCGTTGAGGCAAGAGCTCATATCTGACTATTTTGGAGCCTTTTGATCACCCTGTATTTTCGTTTCCGCACTGTACTCAAAGTTTTTGATATAATGGATATGTGGTAATGTTGTTTTGTGACTTGGTTATGCTTGTGGTTATGCTCAATTATAAAAAAAAATCATACTAAAAATCCTCCTTGTAGGATCCCAGGATCGAAAATCTAGCACATGAGTGCTGGGAGCCGAGAATGGGGCACTATGGAGGCTGTCGGTGCCGGATTCGGTGATCGAAAATTCTATAAGCCCATTTTTCGAGTTTGGAGGGTGACAGAAGTTGGTCTCAGAACATAACTTGAGAATACCTGAGATCACATCACATAACTGCTATGAAGTTCAAATGAATAGGTCTCGAGTCCGAATAACTTAACAATTTCTGACATAAACCCTTAACGTTTATGCCTTCGAGAATTCTCAAGGCGGATAGGACCTTGTTCCTTCCTGTAAGACATGCTGCCTAGAAGAGTGACCTAAGTGAATCCTAGTCCACCAACTGTGACTCCCGCTCTACCACCTGCTACTCCCACTCCACCACCGAATATTCCTACTTTTCAGCCTGAGGATGCCACTCCTCTACCTGAGACTAGTGCAGATCCGACGGTACCTGTGAGTGCCGCCCAACTGCAGTAGATGTTATAGGTGATGACCGTTATTCTTCAGGGGTAGAGCAGGCGACCAACTGTTACACCAGCCGAGGCTAAGTAGGAGTGTGTGAGCGCCCTTCTCAAAGACTTCCGACAACACGATCCCCTACATTTTTGAGATGAGCCAGACCCTACTGTAGCAGAGATATGGTGTTCCGAGGAGGAGAAGATATTCGACACCATGAGATGTACAACCCAGCAGTGGGTCCCGTTAGTCGTATTTCTTCTCCAAGGTGAGGCTTAGCATTAGTGGGCATCTTTCGCCTAAGCAGTAGTGACCGATTTTGTATAGACCTAGGAGGACTTTGTAGACCAATTCGACCGAAAGTTCTTTTTAGAGCATGTGCGGCAGCAACGCACATTAGAGTTTGAGACTTTGGTCCAGGGGGACATGACTGTGTCACAGTATGAGGCATGTTTCGTCGATCTATCAAGATTCGCAACGTACCTTGTTGATGATGAGGGGAGGAAGGCCCGCTGTTTTGAGAACGACTTATGTCCTGCCCTTAGGAGCCGTGTGATCAGACACATGCTCCCTACATTTGAACAGATTATGAAGAGGGCCCAGATCTACGAGTCAAATCGGGCCAGTTTGCAGAGAACCGGTGACTAGAGAGGAGATCATAAGAGGAAGGTGCCCTCTGGTGGTTCCCAGCAGCAGAAGCATCATCCACAACAGCAATGCACGACCCGCCCGGCATTCCGAGCACCAGTGGCACCTCCAGCACCACCCCAGGACCATTTTTAGGCACTTGCTTTGGATGTGATAAGACAGGACATCATAGGCACGAGTGTCCCCATTTGCAGCAGCAGCGGCCGAGGGCACCGTATCAACCTCCGCAACAGCCCCCACAGTAGTAGTAGTGACCGCAGCACCAGCCTCCTGTACCTCCCCCACAGCTGCAGAGGCAGTAGGTCAGGCTACCACAGCTGCAACAGTAGCAGCAACAGAGACCTCGGAGGAGACCTGCACCCCCCAGCACACCCAGGGTAGATTTTATGCTGTCCAGCAAGACCCTCAACATTAGGAGGGGTCGTCAAGGGTCCTCTCCCTGTTTCTGCATGCATTACATTTGTATATTTGATTTGCTGCATTGCATTCTTTTGTAGCCGATGATTTCTGCCGATCGACCGATTTGCCAATGGAGTCTGCCGTGAGGGTTTGTCAGTATCAATGCCCTTGGGGAAGACTGCAGTATCAGACCAATTTTACTCGTCTTACCCCATTCTGATTGGGGACATCTTTTAGCCTGTCGATTTGTTCGTATTACCGATGTCCAAGTTTAATGTCATTTTAGGCATGAATTAGCTCGCCTAGTACCAAGCCATATTGGACTGCTCCACAAGGACAGTCACATTCTATATACCCGACATGCCAGAGTTCTAGTTTATTGCTGTGCACAGAGGAGAGAAGTTCCTGTCACGCCCCAAACTCGAAAACCGGGCTCACAAAATTCTCGATCGCCGAATCCGGCGCCAACAGCCTCCGTAGAACCCCATTCTCGGCTCCTAGCTCCCATTCGCCAGGTTTCGATCCTGGGATGCTACGAGGAGGATTTTCAATGTCAGTTTGATTCGTAATAAGCATAACCAAAGGCATAACCCACAAACAACAACCAAGAACTCTATTACATTTTCACTATGATCAAAAACTTTACAAGTACAATGAGCATGAAGGGAAATACAATGGTAAAGAACAAAAACTCCAAAACGATCTGCAACGTGCTCCTGCCTCAGCGCTACTACGAACCAACATCACCTGCACGCAACGGTCGTGCATAAGCTTATAGAAAGCTTAGAGGGTGGTGAAAGTGTGTGCGCAAGGTAGTAATATGATCAGGAAATGTCAGAATAATGTGGAATATGCAGATGGATCTATAATATCATGAGCCGTACCAAGGCTATGCGATGTAAGACATGAATGGTATCGGCCACCCCAAGGCCATGCGATGTGTAATGTAACTCAAGCATACAGATCCTCATCTATGTCCACACATCAATACAGCTCAAAATATGGGATATCACCGGGGTCTAGTACACTCTAAACCAGATTGCCACCACATCGCGCGCAATATGGTAAGTGAAAGAGACCTCACTATCCGTCTGCCAATATCGGGCGCGACTCGTCGATAGCGGACCCATTCCTTGAGCTGGTCAGACTCAGCCTAGCATTGCCCCCTACTCTCAGGAGGGTAAGGCGCACCCCCTTCCAACCGACCACGACACAGTGGAGAGCACAGCCAACTGGTATTCGACACTCAGCACTCATCTACCCACTCGGTCTAGACGTTGGAGCAACCTCTAGGTACCATAAGGGTATAGGGACTTTCACCCAGGGATATCAATAGTACCCCATATAGAATAAGATTTTCGATATCCAATCTTGCCAACCACGATGCGTCTGTGGAGGCTACGACCCTGATGTCGCTAGGGCATACAATACCCATGTCACACAAATGCGAAATGCATGATTCACGCTATCCAGTCATGCAACAAATCCTGCGCATATCGTGCGCTTATGTAGGGCAACACTGCCTAACCAGAAGCCCATAAAAAATCTTCCCGAAGGCATATGCTATGATCAGTTAATCCCCATATCAAGCATACATATGATGCGTATGATCATGAGTCATGAACTATACTAAACATGTAAATGAGTGATGAACCATTCTTACAATGCAGATGGGTCTAGACGGCCTATACACAGCAAGTACGGCCCAGTAATGGGCCCTAAGGAGAGTCGTAATGTGGACATCTAACCAACATTACACTCACAATGTGGACGTCAGACCAACATTGCTCCCAAGGCACATTCTTTGTAAACATCGCTAGTTAGTCAGTATGGGAATTACACATTGTAATGGACCGTAGGTTCATCCCATTTGGCCTTACATATATATCAAATGGGCCATATCTTATGGGCCTTTTATTCATCAAATGGGCCACATAAATGGGTCACACCAATGGGTCTTATGTGCATTGCAATGGGTCAAAACCCATGGGCCTTGGACTGCATCAAATGAGCTTAACTCATCGGTCTTAAAGGTAACGAATGGGCCACACCAATTGAACCCCATATGTACGCCAAATGGGCCTTAACCCTTAGGCCTTGTATGCATATCAAGGTGGGCCTAAACCCCTAGGCCTTACATATATCAAATGGGCCCAGTCTCATGGACTTGAAACATATCAAGTGGGTCTAAACCCATAGGCCTCAAATATCAGGTGGGCCTAAGCCCATAGGCTTTACATATTAAGTGGGTCCAAGTCCATAGGCCTTATATGAATTAAATGGACCTAACCCATAGGCCTTATATGAATTAAATGGACCTAACCCATAGACCTTTCATAAATCAAATGGGCCTAACCCATAGGCCTTTCATAAATCAAATGGGCCTAACCCATAGGCCTTTTGTAATTCAAATGGGTCTAGCCCATAGACCTGTAATAAATCAAATAGGCCTAACCCATATATGAGTGGCCCACCCAACCAATAGCTCATGCCTTAAAATGATCCCACCAAGTGGATGGACGGTCTGGATACAATCACCTGCATCATGGTGGGTCCCACTGTCGCTGGACAGTGAGGATGGCACATGCATCAAGGAGGGCTCCACTGTCCGCTGGACGGTGGAGACAGTACAACAGCAAGGTGGGCGCCACTGTCCACTGGACGGTGGACTTAAGACACAAGCATCATGGTGGGTCCCATGTGGGGCCCACTGTAATATTTATTTGGCATCCAACCCGTTGATCAAGTCAAACAGACATGGTTGAAGAAAAAAATACAAATTTCAGCTAGGTTCAAAACTTCTGTGGGCCCCAAAAATAATTTAAATGGCAGAAATTCAATTCCACTATTTCCTGTGGTGTGGGCCACTCGAGTTCTGGTTCGAGCCAAAATTTGGAGGGGGCCCACCTGAGAAGGGGACCCACCTCATGAACAGGTTGGATGACAAACAAACATCATGGTGGGGCCCATGGCTGGAGCCGTGGGTCCCTTGCTGGACGCCGCCCGCCCGCACGCTGCACGCTGCTGCGTGCAGCAGCGTTGCTGACAGTGAGAGAGCAGAGGGTCTGCCTCTTTCCAAAAAATGGGAAAAACTGTTTTCCAGTGGTTTTTCGCACATGGGGCCTGCTACACCAAAATTCATCCCGGCCATTGCGATCAGTGGCTTGAGGCCGTCCCAATGAGTCCAGAGTTCGAATTTTAAAATGCTTAGGAAGTGAAATAAAATAAGAAAATGACATTTGAATGGTGAGGATGCAATTTTTGACGCTATGGCCTACCAGATGATTGGATCGGCTCCAAATCTTGGCCCAACGCATGAAATTAGGTGGAGGGTGGGATGGACGGCGTGGATTGATTACTTACATCACGGTGGGGCCTAAGCAAGTGGACCACCCCAAAAGTGCCTTTTTCCCTTTTTTTTTTTTACAAGCAGGGACGTCTAGCGTCCCAGACGCTGGACGGTTCAATCCTAAATTCATTATGGTGGGCCCTGTTGAAGTGGGCCACCACAGATGGATGTTGCAGCTACAACATTTAAGGTGGGCCCCACTTGAAGGACACTTGGACACAATACCTCAAGGTGGGGTCCATTCAAGTGGGCCACACAAACCTATTACGTAAAATAGAGTAAAAATAAATTAAAAAGAAATAAAAAGGGAGAGAGACATGGAGAGTGGGACACGCTTTGTGATGGAGGGACCCCGACACTATGGGCCCTCCCTTGCAATGAATCATACATCAAGTAGGTCATTTAGCATAAGGGACCATCAAAACTTAAAATCAATGGTGGGGATCTTTTCCCCACCAATATGGATGGTCTAGATGACCTTTCTAAATGAAATAAACATTATGATGAGGTCCATGAAGAATGGCCCCATCATGGAATGATCATGATGATCCAAGTGGTCCATCGGCCACAACTTAGGGTCCCAAGTGAGATCCACACCATTGATCGGTGGGTCTCACTTGGCCCATCATAAAAATAAGAAAGAAACTACCCTATAGAGGCACCCACCGTCCGATCTTCTTGCTCCTAGGGGTTCCTTGGCACCTTAGCTTCAATTTCAATGGATGAGATGAAGAATGGAGGGTTGAGATGAGAGATCTTGGGATGAAGAGGTGGGCCACACTTGGAGTTTAGGAAGAGAGGGAGAGGCTCACGTAGGAGGGGTTTGTTGCTTGGAATTGAGATGAGAAAATGAGAAAGAGAGAGAGTGTTGTAGAGAGAGATGGATGGATGGATGAATGATGGTTGTGTAAGAAAGTATTGACTTTTGTGGCCTTTTGTGTAAGAGAGGTATGGGAGGTGTAAGAAAAGCTTGACTTTTGTGGCTTTTGTGTAAGAGAGGTATGAGAGGTGAAGACTTTTGTGGTTGCTTGGGAAAAAGGGGTGAAAGTGATGTGTACTTGACATGTGATGGATTGATGGATTGATTGATTGATGAGATTGATGTGATTGATGTGACACATCGTAGAGATTCCCTTGGGTTTCGTAATGCGCGGCATTTTCTCGCACCAAACGTTGGCCCATATCTCTTGACTAGGGTATCGCCTCGGCGCGCGAGTCACGGTATCGGAACCGTAACGACGGCGCGGTCGCTATGGTATTGGTCTTGGGTTGAGTCGACTCGGGTTGTTGGCACATGAATCAGGGTCACGCGTCGATATCGGTTAAGGGTCGAAGTTGCCGGAATTCGACCGGTAAGACCGCGGAAGTCTATGAAAAGGTACGGACCAAGATACGGGTCTTACAGTTCCTGCCTGTTATCGTGTGTTATTGAGGAGTTAGTTACTTTGAGTATCGACCAGCTACAGGTCATTTGTGGTTTTCCTAAAGTGCTCTAGGAGATTTTGAGGCTCCCACCTCGTCAGCACACTGAGTTCCAGATTGATCTCGTGTCCGGTACCGCTCCTATTTCGAAGGCCCTATATCATATAACACCTTTGGAGTTACGGGAACTGCAAAAGTAGTTGGACGAGTTGTGCGATCTAGGCTTTATACGTCTGAGCAGTTCACCATGGGGAGCGTCAGTACTCTTCATGGAGAAGAAGGATGGCTCATTGAGCTTTGCGTAGATTACCGAGAGCTCAACAAGGTCACGATCAAGAACAAGTACCCGCTTCCGAGGATGGATGATTTGTTTGATTAGCTGTAGGAGGTGCAGTTCTTTTCAAAGATTGACTTATAGTCTGGTTATCATCAGGTTCGGTCCGAGATGAGGATATCCCGAAGACAGCCTTCAGAACTCGCTATGGTCATTTTGAGTTCCAGGTCATATCCTTCAGACTGACCAATGCGCCCATAGTATTCAAGCATTTGATGAACGAGGTCTTTCATCCGTATCTCGACCAGTATGTTGTAGTGTTCATCGATGACATTCTGATATATTCGAGGACCCCTGAGGAGAATGAGCGGCATCTGAAGATTACCTTGCAGACCCTCAGTGCACACCAGCTTTACTCGAAGCTGGAGAAGTGCGAGTTCTGCAGAAGGAGGTGAAGTTCCTTGGCCATGTGGTGACGAGGCAAGACATCACAGTGGACCCCTTGAAGATTGATGACATGTGTCAGTGGGGCTAGCCTAAGAACGTGTCCGAGATCTGCAGTTTCTTTGGTTTGGTGGGCTACTACCAACGTTTCATTGAGGGATTCTCACGTATTGTAGCCCAGTTGACCAGATTGATCTGGAAGGGTGTCGAATTCGTTTAGAGTGATTCTTGTGAGAAGGCATTTATGGAGCTGAAGGACCACCTCACGTCTACTCCGGTCCCCACTCTTCCCTTTAGGAGTTATGGATTTATTGTATTTACCGATGTCTCATGAGTTAGCTTGGGTGTTGTCCTAATGCAGCACAGGAAGCCGATGGCTTATGTGTCTCGCCAGCTCAAGGTCCATGAGCTGAACTACCCCATGCATGATTTAGAGCTGGTAGCAGGGGTCTTCGCATTGAAGGTGTAGAGGCATTATCTTTATGGGGTGAGGTATGAGCTCTTCTCCGACCACAAGAGCTTGAAGTATCTATTCACTCAGTCTGAGCTGAACATGAGGTAGAGGCATTGGATGGAGCTCCAGAAGGACTATAATTTTGATCTTTACTACCACCCAGTCAAGGTGAACATGGTGGTGGATGCCCTCAGCCGTCAGCCACGAGGCCTGATGGCCCACATGATGATTCAGGAGTGGAGGATGCTTGAAGATGTGTCAACTTTTGACTTCGAGATCGGCTTACAGTCTTTTATTGTGTGGTATCCAGCTTGTCGATTCAGCCCTCTCTTGTTACAAGGGTGATTGAGGCTCAGTACGCAGATGAGTCATTGTAGGATTACCGAGCAGAGGCAGCATCTGAGAGTCAGTCAGACTGGCAGATTGGTTCTAATGGTGGACTTCATTTCAGAGGTCGATTATGTGTCTCCGATATTTCTGAGTTACACAGAGATCTTATGGCCGAGGCACATCGATCACGGTTCTCTATCCACCCTAGCTCGATGAAAATGTATCGAGATATAAGGCGTCAGTATTTTTTGGCGGAGATGAAGCACCAGATAGCCAGTTTTGTAGCAGAGTGTGACACATGCTAGCGTGTCAAGGCCAATCATCAGAGACCCCAGGTCTATTGCACCCTTAAGTGTCCCAATGTGGAAGTCGGAGAACATATCCACAGATTTTATCATGGGTTTGTCGAGACTCAACGCAGTCATGACACCATCTGGGTTGTCATCGATCCTCTGACGAAGTCGTCATATTTTCTTATGATTCGAGCGACCTGGACTTTAGACCGGCTTGTGAGGTTATTCATCGATGAGAATGTGAGATTGCACGGTGTTCCAGTCTCAATTATTTCTGAACGAGACCCGAGGTTCACGTCTCAGTTTTAGAGGAGCTTCCAGACGGCAATGGGGTCTGTTTTACAGCTCAGCATTGCGTATCATCTGCAGATCGATGGACAGACCGAGAGGGTCAACCAGATCCTTGAGGATATGCTTCGGGCTTGCATGATTGATTTTTTAGGTGTTAAGGCATAAAAAAAGATGAAGGATTGAAGTGAGAAGAGATAAGGTGATAGAAAAAAACACTCAAAAAGAAGATGAAAGAGACAGCTTTAAAGGGTTTGCGTAGGATCGCGCAGCCAATGTCAGTTGCGTGGTACTGCGTAATCAATATTCCTTATGTGGGTCCGTGTAACGTAAATGTCAGTTGCGCAGGACCCTGAAACACTCTGCAGAAGTGGTCCTTTGCAGAATAATCTAAAGTACTGAAAGATTTGTCCCACATCGCTAAGATCAGGATTTTCACACGTGCGAGGGTCTATAAATACCCCTTCTCCTTCTTCATTAAAGGTAATTGAAGGTTTTTAAGAGGAGCAGAGCGGAGCAGAAGACCGAAGGTAGGAGAGGAGTCTACTGTCAGTTGTGCAGGACCGCATAACCGATATCAGTTGCATGGGTTCGCGCAACCAGACTGCCTTGCAGTCTGTGAAGGAGCTGTTATGCTGTCAAAATCTATGTGTAAGGCTTCCCTTCTCCACACCTTCTTCAGACCTTCTTCCATTGATAAGTTCAGATGATGAAGATTAGTCGATTGGGTCGACATTCCCCCTAAGTATTAGGGGATGACTGAAACAGGGGCCGTTATGCTGATGAAATCTCTATTTCATTGAAGATTCGTCGATCAGATCGACATTCCTCTTAAGTCTTAGGAGATGATCGAAACAGGCGTCGAAAGGCTGCCAAAATGAATTTTTGATACTTAAAGCATAAGTCATTTATTTCTAAGTGATCTATTTTAGAATTAAGGGATGTAAAGAGGAGGTAAATGAACTCAGTATCAATGAAATGTGATGAATGTTCCCAATACTCTTTCCCTGTTATGTTTGAATAAGACAATTTCTCAAATCAAATGCATTTGTTTCTTGTTTGAAATAAAATGGCAACTCTGCTGGGGAACGTTTATTGTCTTATTTAAATATTAATAGTGAAATTATTATGAACTCTCATCATAGTTTGGTGTAATGGCGACTCTCAGTGGAAAAATCCTCCCCTTCATCTCTAAGATAGATTATTTAATTCTTAAAAATGCTGACTATAACCATGTTTCATATGTGAAGGTTTCTAAATCCAACTACAACCTGTTATTCATGGCAACTCCAGCAAGAAAGATGAATTTTCGATTCACTCCAATGGGAATCGCGATAGAATATACACTGGATCAGGTCCCGAATCACCCAACTCAGATCATTGAAACTGGTAAAAGCAATATCCTAGCAACAGCGGGAGTAGTATCTGCTTCGCCTGAACTGCTGGAAGACGTTGGGGTATGGACCGTTGTTACATCTCGTAGGATAAGGATGTAAAATGCAGGAAGTCTTAGAGTTAATCATCCCTTGTCAAGAATCAGAGGACTAGTAACGCGCAGTGCGGTTAAAAAGAACCCTGGGCTTGCTCGGCCAGCAATATACCCTAGATCAATAGTATCGCAATTCACGGAGTACGATTTTTCACCTTTGGGTACTTCAAAGGCTAAATGGACAAGAGAGCAGAAAGGAAAGGTGTTGGTGATCGGTTCACCAACGTCCGTGCCACTTCAGGCTAGTATATCAGGGTCAGTATCACCATGATCAATTGATGATGTGGGGTTTATAGGAAAAGTCGAAGAAATCCCATCTTCTCCTATCTTCATAAGTCTCATCATGTCAACCTATTCTTGCTCGACTCCAGTTACTGTTTCATCAAAGAGTGGAAAAGATACAATGCATATGGCAGGGACGAATCAAGAACATGAAGCGACTACAGAGGATCACATCAATGAAATGATAGAAGCCCAAAATGCATTAATAAAAGAATACAGAAACCTCAAAGAGGCCTTGGTGGCCTTCATACATAATGTAGCCAGAATACCAGTTGTTGAAAAAGTTATCCGAATAGAAAGGGAACGTGGAACTACTGGTCCTTACAGGTATCAAATGCCATATCCGAGAGAGGTGGATGATATTCACTTCCCAGCTAGTTTCAAGTGTCTGGATTTTTAAAAGTTTAATAGGAAAGGATCTCCAGAGGAACATTTAATGCACTTCATTACCAGCATGAGAGATTTCTCTACAGTACCAAAGTATTACTTATAGTTGTTCGGGGCATCGCTGACGGGTAAGGCATTCTGATGGTATTCCAGTTTGGTTCCAGGGTCAATCCGCACTTGGGAGTAGATTTATATGTTTTTGCATCTCATTTTTTCTCTCCAAGTTAAGATGTTAGTATTGTTAAGTTGGCTTTTGTGTGACAAGGCGAAGGCGAATCAGTAAGGAGGTTTATAGATAGATGGAAGACATTGGGAACTTCGTACAAACAGCTGCTAGAAGAAAGTGAACAAGTCAAGATGTGTCTGAATTCTATGAAAAGAGAATTCCTAATTGGACTGGCCAGTGCCGACATAAAAAATTTTGGTGATTTAGCCGCTAAGGCTCATACTTTAGAATCGGATATAGCTCAGGGGGCTCCTAGCAGAATAACAGTAAATACTATTGATCACTATCAGGAGCATAATAGTGTAAAAGGTTTAAAGGAAGAAAACACAAGGTGAAAAGAAGAGTTGATTCAATCAAGAAGGTATAAAAAGGTCAAGACACTCAATTCGCATGAAGGGTTTGCATTCGATAAGGAAGATGTCATTCCAATGATGGACCAGTTGTTGAAAGTTGGTGCGATAGAATTGTTAGAACCTAAACGCCCTGAGGAGGCGACAAGACTTGGAGAGAAAAATTTTTGTCACTATCACCACTTATTGGGATATCCAACAGAGAATTGTCATACATTGAAGTGTATTATACAGCGAATGATAGAAAGGAATGAGATAATTATGGAAAATAGAACAAGCAAGGAGGTCATGAAAAGTACGGGTTTCGATTGCGAAGATTACATCGGCTTAAATTACGAGAAAGGAATTCCGATTGGGATCGACCAGGAAAGGCGAAAAAAATTTAAAGACATGGAGGCAAGGTCGTCAATAAATATGGTTACGGCAAAAGAGCCAGCGAAAGAAAATGTTGAGATAGTTGAGCGTCCTGAGGTAGCTCCGAAGCAAATAGTGGATGGAGGGCAACCGACGACGGACAGTTTGTTAGAAATAAACTTGGGTACGAAAGATGAACCACGGAACACGTTTATTAGCGCCAATCTTTCTCAACAAGAGTCTGCGGAATACATTCGACTTCTTAGAGAAAATAAAGACGTGTTCGCTTGGGCATATCCAGAGATGCCCAGATTGGAGCCTTCCGTAGCATTGCACCGACTAAATATTTCTAAGGAGAAAAGTCCAGTTAAACAAACGCAAAGGCAATTTCATCCAGACCTGGTTCCCCTCATTGAAGAAGATGTTAATAAGTTGATAAAGGTTGAGTTTATTAGAGAGGTCAAATATCCTAAGTGGATATCAAATATTGTACCAGTAAAGAAGAAAAATGGACAAGTTAGGGTGTGTGTCGACTTCAGGGACTTGAACCAGGCCTGTCCAAAAGATGATTTTTCACTCCCAATAACTGAACTGCTAATAGATAGTATGACTCAGTGTGTCATTATGTCCTTTATGGACGGTTATGCGGGATATAATCAAATTCGAATGGCCCCTGAAGATGAAGAGGCAACGACATTTAGAACTTTACTGGGAATCTTTTGTTATAAGGTTATGTCGTTCAGACTTAAAAATGCTGGGGCAACATATCAGAGAGCGATGCAAAGTAATTTTCAAGACATGATGCACAAGCACGTTGAATGTTATGTTGACGACTTGGTGGTCAGGTCAGGAACATCATGAACACTTGGTGTCAGTTTTTCAGCGACTCAGAAAGAAACAATTAAAGATGAATCCCGTAAAATGCGCATTTGGAGTGTCCTGCGGAAAGTTTTTAGGTTTTGTTGTCTGACATAGGGGCATTGAGATTGACCTCAGGAAAGTCAGGGCTATTCAGGATATGCTGCCACCAAAAACATTAAAGGAATTAAAGAGTTTGCAAGGAAAATTAGCATACATCCATCGGTTCATTTCAAATTTGGCAGGGAGATGTCAGCCATTTTCTCATATTATGAAAAAGGATACAGAGTTTGTATGGGACCAAGCCTGTCAGAATGCATTCGATTCAATAAAGGAATTGCTGAGACACCCACTGGTATTGACGGCTCCAGTGAAGGGAAAACCATTGATTTTATATACATCCGCAACTAAACATTCTTTAGGAGCTTTGCTGGCTCAAGTAAATGAAGATGGGAAAGAGGCCGCTCTTTCTTACCTAAGTCGAACATTGATGGGGGCCGAATACAATTATTCTCCAATCGAGAAAGAGTGTCTAACACTAATATTCGCAGTCCAAAAGCTTAGACATTATTGTCTCTCCCATAACATAACTTTGATCTCAAGAGCAGATCCAATCAAGTTTTTAATGACAAGGGCGATGTTATCTAGAAGACTGGCCAAATGGATGCTGTTGCCTTCAGAATACACTATTACTTATGAACCAGCCAAAGCCGTAAAAGGACAAGCGGTGGTGAATTTACTCGCAGCACACCCCATTGCAGAATGCGAGACTATCATTGATGAATTTTTGGATGAGCAAGTTATGCTGGCCGAGTCGCAAAGCTCATGAAAAATGTATTTCGACGGTGTCGTGCGAGCATTAGGAGAGGGGGCAGAGGTGATATTCATTACTCCTCAAGGTGACTTGTTACCATACTCATTCACATTAGGCACCGTGTGCATGAAAAATGAGGCTGAATACAGAGCCCTCATTATTGGGATGGAAATGGCTCAATAGATGGGGATAAAGCTTTTTCATATCTTCGGAGATTCCAAATTGATTATAAATCAATTGACAACTGAATTCAAAGTGAGAAAGTAGGAACTCTTGCCCTATTGCCAAAAAACACAACAGTTGCTAAAACAGTTCAGTCATGTAGAAATCAAGCACGTACCATGGTCTGAAAATGTCAAAGCAGATGCGTTAGCTAGTTTGGCAGCAACTCTATCCTGCCCTAATCGGAGCCCTCTCCAAGTAACTATAGAAGAAAGAAGATTCTTGTCGTCTTCAAAGGTCGTCGAAGAAGTCATCGAGACACTTCTTGTGTCATGTTTAGAAATAATGACAGATGATTGGCGTCAACCTTTTGTTGATTATCTCAAGTACAATATCTTGCTAGAAGATCAGGTACAGAAACAGTAGATCAAGCAACGGTCGAACAAGTTCATCATATGCAGTGAAGTGTTGTATAGAAAATCATGTATTGGGATGTTGCTACGTTGTTTAGATAAACAAGAAGCAGACCAAATATTGCGGGAAGATCACTTGGTGAATGCGGAGCACACCAAGAGGGCAGAAATCTATTCCACAGAATACATCGAATGGGTTATTATTGGCCTACCATGTTCAAAGACGTAATAGATTATGCGAAGCGATGCCATGAATGCCAAATTCATGGAGATGTTATACATATTTTCCCAAAAGACTTGCATCAGTCTGTTGCCTCTTGGCCCTTCTCTGCTTGGGGACTTGACGTAATTGGTCCTATAAACCTGCCTTCATCCAAAGGAAAGCAGTATATTCTGGCAGCAACCGATTATTTCTCCAAGTGGACTGAAGCAGTTGCTTTGTGTAATGTTAAAGAAAAATATGTGGTTAATTTCATCCCCCACTCTATGATATACCGACATAGTATTACAAAGAAAATCATTACAGATAATGGCACTCCCTTCAAAAATAAAGGCATGGAAAAGTTAGGTCAAAAATTCAGCATTCGGCATTCGTTTTCAACTCTTTACTATCCACCGGCCAACGGACTAGTAGAGGCATTTAATAAAATGATAATCAAAATACTGAAAAAGACAGTGACAGGGAACAAACGTAATTGGGACGATAAATTGTAAGAAGCAATATGGGCATACAGAACTACTCATCGCACAACAACAAGAGCAACACCATATTCACTGGTCTATGGCGTTGAGGCAGCCATCCCGATTGAAATACAAGTAGCATCGCCCAGGGTGGCAGTGCATCAGTCTATAACGGAGGATGAGAATGCAAAGATAAGGTCGAAAGAATTAGATTTGCTCGACGAGAAACGCCTAGCCGCATAACAGCGATTGCAATCATATCAGGTAATGATATCAGCCACTTTTGATAAACGAGTTAAATACTGCTCTTTCAAAAAGGGGGACATGGTGTTTATGTTGAAAAGACCTATAGTGGTCACTCGTAGAACAGGGGGAAAATTCGAGCCTAAATGGGATGGGTCATATATAATAAGAGAAGTGTACTCCAATGGAGCATATCGAGTTGTGGATCAAGATGGGCAATGAATTAGAATACCAGTTAATGCTCGCTTCCTTAAGAGATATATTCCATAAATATATTTATTGATTTTGCTCCAGAAAATTATCAGAATAATACTTCTATATCAAAAGGAGGCAAGATGAATGGAATGAATAAGGAAGAAGTTCACGAGCCTATCAAGGTCATATGATAGCAAATATTATTATAAAAAGGAAGATGAGGAAGATGAGCACCATCAAGTGAGCCCTACGAAATTTTTCCTGAAATTGATATCATCATCAAGCTGGTATATTGTGAAAAATACAGACAAACGATACAGATAAATAGATGGGTATAGTTGAAGATATTGGCAGAAGTGGTGGTGTGTCAATTTCAATCAGAAATACCTATCATCGTCTTCCAAGGCATTTTAAGACTGTATATTAAGTCATTGCCAAATGAAAAGTGTTGATGATCCCTGTTAAGAGATAACAATTGCTGTCAAGCATTAACGATTATCACCGACGCCAAATATTTTCATCAAGATCACTAGGTATCAATGATTATCGCAAATAAATAAATAAAATAAATAAATAGCAACATCATTGTCGTCGATCAATCACTTGCCAAAATTACTATCATCGCCAGGCTGATACACTATTTTAAACATAATATGAAAGTTCTCATAACATTATCAGCAGCAACGAAATATTAATTATTAATCTACCATTTTTTGGCAGTGAATAAACTATATAGTCAACCATGTATAAAGTTAATGACAGTGATAGTTGCTAGTTATAAAAAGGCAGCCTAGCCAAGCTTATATGGCCAGCTATGCATGAGACCTATAATCATAAAAAAAGGCAGCCTAGTCAAGACAATGGCCAATTGCGCATAAGACCTATCAAGATCGTCATTTAGGCAGTGATGAGAAGCCAGTGGCCCTAAAAAGTACATGAAGGCCATCGTACGCATACCCATGCAGCAGCTGACGGAGCCAATGACCAAAAGCCTAAGGGCTAAAAGTCCTCAAATGGCCATTCAGCGTAACCCCTATGCCGTCTGTATAGCTTTCCAGCAACGTCACGGGCAATGGAGGATAATGCCCTCCTGTGAATGGGCCCGACCTTGTAGACGAAGAAAATGAGAGCTGCAGTGTGAGCTTTAAATAGGCCAACCATGCATAAGACCCCCCAGATTTATGGTTCGATTCCGGTACTAACTCATGAGGAAGGGCTTAAATCTACTCATTGATAGACTGGAAACCATGAATTTGGTACCCCAAAGGTAGCCTTGCGAGCTCTGTGAACTCTAGAGAGTTACCGTGGCCAACCCTGTGCGTAAAACCAACCGAGTTCATCGCCCCGGTAGCTTCACTGGGCCCCTCTGATGGGTCGCGGTTTGTGAACTCCCTAGGTAGTGAGAAGTTCAGTGAACTCCTAAGAGTTACAGAGGCCATCACGTGAGACCCAGCTCCATTACTTATGAGCTTAAAGTGTGTGTGAAATTGACTGAATTGAAATTTAGCACCGCCAAATTTTTTTTTAAAAAAATCATCATATAGGAAATCCCGTACTAACAAGCATAAAATGTTGGTGATTTATAATTAGTTTTTATTGAATATCATGTTAAACTATGTGCAACATTCAAAATGCAGCAAATTCATATTTCACTTTATATATATGCTCAAATATGCAAAGCATAAACTGAGTAATATTTAAAATGTAGCAAATTCATATTTCACTCTAGATATGTTCAAATGTGCAATTGCTTGATGAACATTTTAAATATTAAGTAAACAAGATGTAAAAATGTGTTTCTCTTGAATCAGGTTCAAATCAGTGAAGAGTATCCATCCTGCAGGGGTATCAACAAGATTCATTTCGAAAATATTATCTTCTAAAGAAATCTTTATGCGACATTGACTGGGAAAGGGGAGCTGAATTTATAATTTATGTTTTGGTCTTTCTGGTAATCTCTTATACACAATGGAGAAATTCATATGCCGAGAATTATGTCATAAAGACTTCAAGTACCAGATTTGATGAATACAAAGAACAAATGGAATCATCATTATCAGTAACTTCTATGACTTTTGGAGAATTATTAAATAAAATTGAAAAGAAGACTTGTCTATTTTTCAATTTTTCAGAATCAGCAAAGATCCAAGGGAAAGTCTATGAAGAGATGCTAAGGAGCACAAACTCAAGAAGACTCAGTAAAAAGACTAGCGGTTGAACCTTTGGAGCTAAAGATGAAATTTCCAAGAGTGCAATATAAGAATACAATGCGAAGCACGATGACAAGTGCAAAAGATTGCTTAAATCATATTGCGAATATCATACTCAGCCTAAAAAGAGAAGAAACTCTTAATCTATTTCAAAAATAAATTATCAATGCTTCATAAAGCTACATTGAAAAAATTATAATGAATTAAGATACTAATTCCGATTACTTTGGCAGGAGAGACCATTATTCAAAAGCTTGGGTTATTCAGATCATGAGTAAAGGAAACAATCGAAAAAGTTGTTGCAGCAGGAGCAGCATTAAAGAACAAACCCAGATACATAATTGAAGAAAAGAGTTGCTGAAATTGATCAAAGAGACCGTCGCTAAACACAGAATTGAAGAAAAGAGTCACTGGAGTTGATCAAAGAGACCATTACAGCAACAACGGTGTTGGAAGCAAGTTCTCTGATCAAATCGCTCAGAGACGAAGTCGTCACAGCTGTTGTAGAAGCGTGCTTCAATGAAAAAAGAATTTTATCCTCTTGGCACTGCTGGTTGGGGGCATTCAAGTCTTTTGTTCGAGCGCCATCATTCAAGTCTTTTAGTCGAATGAAATCATGCAAGCCTTCCATTCAAAGGCGATCATCCAGTCTTCCATTTGAACGTGATCATTTGATCATCCAGTCTTCCATGTGAGCATCACCATTCGATCATCCTTCAGTTGTAATTCATTTAAGATTCTTCAGGTGGAAGAAGATCGATCCTCCATTTTATTTCGCAAACTAATCAAAGAAGGATCGAGGGGGCATCTGTTGAGGCATAAAAAATGACGAAGGATTGAAGCAAGAAGAGATAAGGAGATAGAAAAAAATACTCGAAAAGAAGAAGAAAGAGACAACTTTAAAGGGTTTGCGCAGGACCGCACAGCTAATGTTAATTGTGCGGTACTGCGCAATCAATATTCCTTGCACAGGTCCATGCAACGTAAATGTCAGCTGCGCGGGACCCCGAAACATATTACAAAAGTGGTCCTTTGCAGAATGATCTAAAGCACTAAAAGATTTATCCCACATCGCTAAGATCAGGATTTTTACACGTGTGAGGGTCTATAAATACCTCTTTCCCTCCTTCATTAAAGGTAATTGAAGGTTTTTAAGATGAGTAGAGCGGAGCAGAAGACCGAAGGTAGGAGAGGAGTCTCCTGTCAGTTGCGCAGGACCGCGCAACTGATATCAGTTGAGCGGATCAGCGCAACCAGACTGCCCTGTAGTCTGTGAAGATAAGGAGTTGTTATGTCATCGAAATCTATGTGCAAGGCTTCCCTTCTTCAGGCCTTCTTCTATTGACAAGTTCAAAGGAGGAAGATTAGTCGATCGGGTCAACGTTCCCCCTAAGTATTAGGGGATGACTAAAACAGGGGCCGTTATGCTGCTAAAATCTCTATTTCATTGAAGATTCGTCGATCAGATCGACATTCCTCCTAAGTCTTAGGAGATGATCGAAACAGGCGCCGCAAGGCTGCCAAAATGAATTTTTGATACTTAAAGAATAAGTCATTTATTTCTAAATGATCTATTTTAGAAGCAAGGGATGTAAAGAGGATGTAAATGAACTCAGTATTAATGAAATGTGATGAATGTTCCCAATACTCTTTCCCTGTTATGTTTGAATAAGATAATTTCTCAAATCAAATGCATTTGTTTCTTGATCGAAACATTAGGTAGCTGGGATGATCACCTGCGATTGGTTGAGTTTGCATATAATAACAGCTATCAGGTGACCATTGACATGACTCCTTTTGAGGCATTATATAGCAGACCGTGCAGATCTTTGAGTTGTTGGACAGAGGTTGGAGAGCAGCATCTCCTAGGTCCCGAGCTTGTGCAGCAGACATCAGAGGTCATCGACATCATCAGGTAGAGGATGCGCACAGCTCAGAGCCGGCAAAAGAGTTTTGCTGATCGTCGATATTATCCCTTGGAGTTTGCCATTGGGGACCATATGTATCTCAAGGTCTCAGCCATGAAGGGTGTAGTTCATTTTGGAGAGAAGGAAAACTTTCTCCGAGATTTATAAGACCTTTCGAGATCACCGGGCGAGTTGGCGCCGTGACCTATCTGCTTGCCTTGCCACCTCAGTTGTCTAGCGTGCAGAACATTTTTCACGTTTCTATGTTGAGGAAGTGTGGGTTAGACATCATTCCCGTTATTGATTGGCAGATGTTGGATGTTCGAGAGGACGCTTCTTACATTGAGCAACCAATTCATATTCTCGATTGGAAGGAGCAGGTCCTCCGGACTAAGGTGTATAGTGGGGCATGACATAATCTTTGACGATATGTTTGGAATTCCTCCTTTATTCAATCATCTGACAAAGAATATATGAACATGACTTCACTAATCTTTTCCCCCTTTTGATATAGAAGCATTATGGCGATAATCTTCTGGATTAAAATCAGAACCATCTTCAGGGATGATACTTCTTGATGAAGCGCGCATTGACTGGTATACAAATGCCCTGTCCATCTTGATCAACCACTCTGTATGCTCCATTTGAATATACTTCTTTTATAATGTACGGTCCATCCTATTTAGGCTCAAACTTGCCACTATTCTGCGGGTCATCACTATTGGTATTTTCAACATTAGTACCATATCCTCTTTCTTGAAAGAGTGATATTTCACTTGTTTATCAAAGGCAACCAATATTCTTGTCTAATATAATTGTAATCGATGTTGGGCTACCAGACGCTCTTCATCACATAGGTCCAGTTCTTTCAACCTTAACTTTGCATTTTCATCATCTCTAATTGACTGATGCATTGCTATTCTTAGCGACGTAACCTATGTTTCAATCGGAACGACTACCTCTAAGCCATAAACTAGTGAATATAGTTTTGCGCTTGTTACGATTCGGTGAGTAGTCCTGTACACCCATAATGCCTCTTGCAACCTTTCATCCCAGTAGCACTTATTTCCAATCACTGCCTTCATCAGTATTTTCACAATCATTTTATTAAATGCCTCTGCTAATCCATTTACTGGTGGATAGTAAAGTGTTGAAAATGAATGGTAAATACTGAACTTTGACACAGTTTCTCCATGCCTCTGTTCTTAAAGAGGGTACCATTATAAGTAACAATCTTCTACGGGATGGCGTGGCGATATATTATTGCGCGTTGAATGAAATTGATCACATCTTTCTCTTCGGCACTGCGTAATGCGATCGCTTGTGTCCACTTGGAGAACTATGAAATTCTAATAAATACCGCTTTAATTGAAGTAGGAATATGCCAATATGTCCTAGAGGGGGGTAAATAGGACTTTTTAATAATTTTACAATGATTTAAAATCCTATTACTCTAATCCTAAAAATAAGCATATATTAAGAGTACTTAAGAGTAACTCTACTAGCTTCCAAGCCTGGTAGAGGATCCAATCACAAACTATTTGAGAGATGAACAATACACAAACTAATTCATGATAGATATGACTGTGAGTGTGTATGACATGTGATCTCAGATGATCAGATATGAAAGTATTTAAGGAAGACAAAAATAATCTCAAACACAGTAATTTTTATAGTGGTTCAACTACTTGTCTACTCCACTCCCGGTAACCTCACTCAACCCTTGAGTGTGCCGAATTTCACTAAGGAGGTTTCCCATGTTTCATCCCAAACCCAAGGTTTTAAATTAGGTTTACCTTTAACCTTTACAACCTACACCTAGGCTAACATTTATGCTCTCACGAGTAAGGGTCAACACAACGCACCCACTTTTAGGCACACTGGCCAAGGATCTTCCATAAGACCCTAACTGTTTATGCTCTCCACATAGTAAGGGTCAACACAATGTACCCACCATGTACACTCTCACCGAAGGCCTCCTAGAGGACTTGTAAGGGGTGAGAAACACCTTAGATTTAATCCTACAAAGGAACGATCACAAAGGTCCTCTGGACTTTGATAACTTATAGATAAACAGATGAATCCCCTTTTAGCTTATTGATAAGATCTCCTCCTTTATTAATGAAGAGTTTTCAGCTTTCTTGAACCACAACTCAGAAGATATACCAATGCATGGCGATGGGTTGGGTCAAGGTTATGATGGAATCCTACTCTCAAATATTTTCTTATAAAGGAGATAGAGTGATTTCAATCATCTATGCATTCAAAGCATCCCAGGTTAATGATTTGTCATTAAGATGGTAGCTGGAAGATCCTTGAATGCGGAAGTTCATTCCACAATCCACTCTATTGAATATCAATGATGGTGGATTGGAGGATGAACTCCCTTGAGAGAAAGGGCTTTAGGTAAATGATATAAGTTTAAACACTCAAAAGAACTCTCTTGTTTCTCTACCAGCAACTAAAGACAAGCTCTCTATACATAGAAAAAAAGTTCCAATGAATATAAAATGGTCGCATTTATGACAGAGTTCGATATCATCGAGCAGGGTCGATATCATCGAGGGTATACTCTCGATGATATCGACTGGCTGCTCGATGACACAAACTCAAATGTCATACACTTTTGAAACCTTTTGCCAGCTGGTCGAGGAGGTCGAAACATACGTCGATGTCATCAGATTTTGAAATTCAATTTCATCAACATGAAATTGAAAATGAGAGAGACAAAGCCTTTGAAATATTTTAGGTCAAGGATATGTGGAGGTACACTCGATATCATCAGAAGTTGAATGTCGATAATATCGAAGGTTGTGTCGATGCATCGATAAATCTAAAGATTTTATCAGTGAGCTTGCTGGACAGTTTATGTCCTTTCTCGTTGCAATCGATCAGGCCTCAATATCATTAATATTTGAATATCGATTCTATCGAGTGACCCTCGATCCAAGATAAAAAAAACCACCTGAAAAATGTTGCTGGAAAACTGTGTCTAAGACAAATATCATCGACGACCTTCCAATATCATCGATTTTTGAATTCTAAGGATATCGAGGAGTACATCGATATATCTGTTTTGACAAAGAAACAAATGCATTTGATTTTAGAAATTGTCTTATTCAAACATCACAGAGAAAGAGTATTAGGAACATTCATCACATTTCATTAATACTAGGTTCATTTACATCCCTTGATTCTAAGATAGATCATTTGACAATAAATAACTTATGCTTTAAGTATCAGGGGTTCATTTCGACAGCCTTTCGGTGCCTGTTTCAACCATCTCTTAGGACTTAGGAGGAATATCGTTTAGATCGACGAGTCTTCGATGAAACAAAGATTTCAGCAGCATAGCGGCGTCTGTTTCAGTCATTCCTAATACTTAGGGGAAATGTCGATTCGATCGACTAATCTTCTTCCTCTGCACATGACAATAGGAGAGGGGAGAGTGCTGGAAGAATAAAAGCCTCACACGGGCATTTCGACAGCATAACGGCCCTTGAGCTTCATAGACTGCAAGGCAGTCTGGTTATGCGAACCCGCACAATCGATACCAGTTGTGCGGTCCTGCACAACTGCTAGGAGACTTCTCTCCTACCTTCTGTCTTCTGCTCCGCTCTGCTCCTCTTGAAAATCTTCAAAATTACCCTTAATGAAGAAGGGGAAGGGGTATTTTAGACCCTCACACGTGTGGAAATCTTGATCTTAGCGATGTGGGACTAATTTCAGTGCTTTAGATCAATCAGAACAGGACCATTTCTGTAGCACAATCCGGTGAGCCGCGCAACTGATATTTTGATTGCGCGGACTGGCGCAGAGGAGATTAATTACGCGGTGCACGGACCTGTGCATCTGCTTGAAAGCTATCTCTATGTTCTTCTTTTTAATAGCTCTTTTTATCTTATCATCCCTCTTTACTTGATTCCTTTCATCATTTTTTATGCCTCAACAGATGCCCCCTTGATCCTTTCTTTGTTTCTTCAAGAAACGAAAAAGGATCAAAATTCCTACTTTTCATCTGACTTGCGCGGACCCGCGCAACCGGCTGTGTTCATACTCGATTGTGGAGCGTATAAATACCGCACTTCCTTCATAGTCTGCAGTTTCCTCACTCTCTAAAGAAATATTTTTTTTCCTGGAGATTTTCCCACCCAACCAACATCGTCTGTGCAGACCCGTGCAACGGATCTCCAGTTCGTGCAAGTTTACTAAGTGCTGCAACACTTTGCACAACTTTTTTCGATTGCGTGAACCCACACAATCAGGACTTTACTTCGTTTCGAACTTTCCCTACAACCTTCCTTAGGTCTTTAACCTTCTTCTCTTCATGGTCCACATCAAGAGGACCCTTCGTGCCATAGACCCTCCAACTGACCATCCTTCTCATCCTGACGCACCCAATACATCTTCTTATCGCCCGTCTCCTTCTGCTGATCAGCCACCTACCAAATGTACCAAAACCACCACTCAAACTCCTACGTATTTCAAAGATCCAGTACTCCCAACTTTTGATTTTACCGATCGCATTAAATAGCTTCCCTCTCCCATTCACCAGGTTATAATCATGGGGAACATAAAATTACCTCCAAAACATGGTTGTGAATATGATTGGGAAGAGTGGCTAAAGACAACCGCCTATATCTACATGAATAGTGACAGACCCCCTGCTAGAGAAGATACCCCGCCTGCTTATCGCTCCAAGAAAACTCGTCGAAATAAGGTGAAGGAATTTGAAGAGAAAATAAAGGAGCATAATAAGAAAAAGCTCCAAAACTCTTGGGAATCTGTTCGAGTAATCGAGAGTGTCATGAAATTCGACAACCCTCATTCAAAAGGCATGATAATAATTTCCATCAACGTTCATCGTCACCAGTCCATCCTTGAATGTGAACCCACAGATTACGTGGACGAAGAGAAATTAATGTATACTGAATTGTGGGCGACGCGAGAACCTCGGATTCTCAAAAGGAAAATGCAGGTGCAGAAACCGTGACAAATCATCGGAGAAGCCCATCCCTTGATCTTCCTTACTCCCTTTCACAGTCCGCACAATCTCTTTCCAACATATTTCTACGAGACTATTAGACAGCGGTACAAGGACTGTGACCCTCTTTGGGGATTGAAAGATTTTCGAACAAGGGGCCTGCTGACTTCTCGTCACTATTATTCTGATTGGGCAGAGGCAATCCTGAAGAAACACGCGAGTACTCTCGCTATTATTCTCGTCGCTATTATTCTTCATGACAATATGAAGGAACGACCGGATTATAGTTCCTTTGGGGAACTTGCAGCCTTTCTAGCTTACTGGCTAAGCATAGTTGCTCTTCCTAGTTCCAAGTGGGCAGATGTTATTCACCCTACCACCTTCGTTGTCGTCGGAGCTCTAGTGGAAGGTCAGAAATATTCCATTGCGCCCCCTGTGCTATGTTCTATCTATCGAGCCTTTGGATAAATATCCACGCATATCAGGAACCCCACCCTAGGATCTTCTTCTGCATACACTGCCTGGCACTACTTTATGGGATGGTTGAGAGTTTTGTTTCCTTAGACTTTCAAGGCGCCAGAGAAGGCGTACGTCAACCCTTCCCATCTTCCTCTCTGATTTTTTCAACAAAGAGCCATGGCCAAAAGGTCGTATGAATGGGTAATCAATAAGATCCAGGACTTTAATCAAGTGGACTTCTTCCAGTTTCGCCTCCATCGCTACATTCAAGACACAGATATGGTGGATCAGGGGGCACTGACTGTAGCAGAAAGGGCCTTTTTTCTTTTTATTCATTCTTGCAGTTTTCCTCTTAGGGAAGGAACATAATTTTGGAGAGAACCCTACTATCCCAGCCATTTTGCTCGCTAATTCGGCTATGACCAAGCCGTACCAGAAGATTGTGGGCTGGTTACTAAGAGAATGCGCTGCTATGGAACAGGTCCTTTGAACTGGGCCATGATATGAAAACAACTATTAGGCGGTTGTGTCAACTCTTCTTTCATCATCCCTAGCTGCGACCGAATAGTCCGCACTTCCTATAGCTGGATGAGATGGTGGGACCATCAATCATTTCTGATCAATAAACGCCTAACAATGGACTCCCTTCTCTTTCTCCATCCTCCTCGGCTCAGGGGAAGAAAAATTGAGAATGGAATTGGCTTCATTTCAGAGAAGAGTTGCACTCCTCGTCATGGTGAAATTTACAGAAAGATATCGACGGAAGAGCCAATCCGTGAGAGAAAACTAATTATTACTTTAGATGGTTGGTTTGCTCATGGAGTTCTAGTGGAATTTGAACATGTCCCCCACGACCTTGGCGGTCGAGCTTCAGAAAATGTTGCAGGGACATCCTCCCCTATTCCTGAAGAAATTGCTACAGCTGAGGAGAGTCCAACTCGAAACGAACCTTCCCCTTCTTCACAACCTCTTCCCCCTAGCTCATCGTCTCCGATAACTAGATCACGAGCACGTCTGCAAACATCATCACCCCTTCCTCATGAAGAGGCAAGACAGGTCTCCTCATCTCCCTCAGTTCCAGTCGGCAGGAGATCTCCAAGAGAAAGCAACCAGCCCATTTCATACAAATGAAAACAAGTCATGGTTGCGGAAGTGGATGTGGAGGATTTGGCAATAAAAAGTTCATCTTCTTCATCAGGAGACTCCACTCCCCTAGGGTCTGGAGACGATAATAACGATGATAATGATGGAAATGATGGAGCTCAGGACGACGACTATGAAGAAGGGGAGGTCAACATAGATGACGAGGAAAATATGACCACCAAAAAAGTAGAGGAGGAACATCTCCCCACAGCTCCTGAAATTTCCCCTGCCGCTTCTGTCCCTGGAAAGCCACATGCAATAACCGAAGAGGATGAAGAACCCTTGGACTACGGGGAATATGGCTATTCTCCTGGTAAGGAAATCTAAATTCCTTGAATATTCACGTCTTGTCTAGTGATAAATATCTTATCATCATTGTTATTTCCTTTTTAGGTACTCATGTGGCTTATATCGAGACAAGCGCTGCCCCCTCTGTAGATCTTCATCCAGCTGCACCAATGGCTTCACCACAGGTTTCTTTGGTTCCTCTGGTGATACCGAAAAGTGTGGCCCGTGAAATTGTATTCCTTGTCGAGACTACCGATCTACCAACTCCTACTACCAGAGACTCAAGCACAAAAGTGAGGGCACCCTCTCTTGCTGACATGCTGGAAGCTGGTACTTTTGCAGCCCCAGAAGTTCCCTCGTTTGCTGGTCACACCTCTGTGGTAGATATATATATATTAATTTGAAGAGCTACAAATTCTTCATTTTGTGTTACTTACTTTAACTCTATCTCCTATTCATGTTGTAGGAATTCTTCCCTGTAGTGGGGCGGCCAGCTCCGAATCTGTGGCCACTGTCTCTGAGCTACCATTTCCTTCAAAGATTCCCACTCACAAAATGCTTTTGATGAAAAACTCTTTGTTAATGATAGTTCATATCTTTAAAGATCCTGAACAATGGCCAGACCTGGATATCGCCATCGAGATTCTGGAAAGCTCTGCAAAGATGGTGAAGATTAATATTTCTATTTTGCGTGATTCCCTCCTCAAATTTTGTGATTCGATAGCTTCTTTGGCATCAACAGAAAATATTACGATTGCTCCAGAAGTTCTGGAATACGGGAAGCAATTAGCTTTATCTAAGGAAAAAGCTTCACTTATTGCTTCTACCATATCTGAATTAGACCAGGAGCATTTGACTTTGCAAGAACAACTGAAGACCCTCACTAATGACAAGGCACTTATTCAAGACCGTATTGCGGCTTTGAGAGAAGAAATTTCACAGCTAGAACTGAAAGGTCGTGAGAGGGAACTGTCTATACAGGAGGTCAATGAGAAACTTAATGTCAATATTCAGTCCACCGATGCTGAAAAGTCTGAATTACTCAAGAGTAAGGAAATGATCACATCTTTGGAAGATAAATTAGCTGGCCTTCCTGATCAAACAAAGATTATTCTTGAAGAGAAGTTAAAGCATGATACGGCACAGATTCAATTGAAAGAAGACTTACAGCATTATATGAATATAGTAGGCATTACAGAGGAATTATAAGCATGTAATTCCTTTTTTGTATATATACTTTTGCTTCTTTCCTTCTTTCTCTTTTGAGCATATGTTTTCTTTTAACTTGCAATACTAAATTTTAGTAACTTTTTTCATGCACTTCTACATTATGCAGTATTCCAGACATATTATCTATGCAATATCCTTAACATGAATTTGCTGCATTTTGAACATTGTACATAGTTTATCATGACATTCTATAAACTAATCATAAAGCACCAACATTTTATGTTTGTCAGTATGGGATTTCCTATATGACTTCATTCGTTTATATTTTATTGGCGGTGCTAGATTTTAATTCAGTCAGTTGCACACACAGTTTAAGCTCTTGAGTAGTGGAGTAAATTTACTTAGACTCTAGTTAGAGTCGAGTCTTACGTGATGGCCTCTGTAACTCTCTAGAGTTCGCTGGACTTCTCACTGCATAGGGAGTTCACAAACCGCGATCCATCAAAGGGGCCCAGTGAAGCTACCGGGGCCGTGAACTCGGTTGGTTTTACGCACAGAGTTGGCCATGGTAACTCTCTAGAGTTCACAAAGCTCGCAAGGCTACCTTTGGGGGTACCAAATCCATGGTTGTCAGTCCATTGATGAGTAGGTTTAAGCCCTTCCTCATGAGTTAGTACCGGAATTGAACCACAAATCTGGGAGGTTTTATGCATGGTTGGCCTATCTAAAGCACGCACTGCCGCCCACATTGTCTTCGCCTACAAGGTCAGGCCCATTCACGGGAGGGCATTGTCCTCCATTCCCCGTGACGCTGCCGGAAAGCTATATAGACGGCATAGGGGTTACGCTGACTAGTCATTTGAGGACTTTTGGTCATTTAGGCTTTTGGTCATTCAGGCTTTTGGTCATCGAGGAATTTTGGCCTTTCAGACTTTTGGTCATTGAGAACTTTTGACCTTTTAGACTTTTGGTCATTGACTCCGTCAGCTGCCCGCATGGGCATGCATACGATGGCCTTCACGGGCTTTTTAGGGCCACTGGTTTCTCACCGTTGCCCGAATGGCGATCTTCATAGGTCTCATGCGCAGCAGGCCATTGGCTTGGCTGGACTGCCTTTTTATAATCATAGGTCTTATGCGTAGCCAGTCCCTTCCAAGATTTAATCCTTTTAGGATTTGGCTTCTTTTTTATCTCTTTTTTTTTCGGGACTTGTGGCTAGACCGCCTTTTTAAGATAAGCAACCATCGCTGTCATCAATTTTATATGCAATTGGCTATATGGTTTATCTCACTGCCAGCAGATGGTTGAATAATAATTGACATTTCACTGCTGCTGATAATATTATAAGGATTTTTGTATCATATGTTAATAATGTATCAGCCTAGCGATGATGGCAATTTTAATAAGCGATTGATTAGTGACAGCGATAGTTGCTCTCTTTTTATTTTAAAATCATTGATACCTGGTGATTTTGATTCTGATGGAGATTTTGTTGACGATGATCATCAATGCTGATAGCAATCGTTATTGCTTGACGGAGGTCATCAGGACTTTTCATTTAAAATGTCTTGAAAGACTTTCAACGATGATTTAGAATGCTGTCTTGGAAGACGATGATGAGTATTTTCGCCTGAAATTGTTTATCTGTATGGTTTTTCTATATTGTTTACAATATACCAGCTTGATGGTGATATCAATTTTAAGCAAACTTTTGTAAAGCTCACTTGATGGCACTCATCTTCTTCGTCTTTCTTTATTTGCTATCATATGATCTTGATACGCTCGTCATATGATTTTGATATGCTTATAAACTTCTTCCTTATTCATTCTATTCATCTTGCCCCCTTTTGATATAGAATTATTATCCTAATAATGTTCTGTATCAAAATCAGTAGTGCTTTTAGAAGCAATCCCTTTTTGTCAACGCGAGTATAGGACAATCATAGGCTTCCATTTACTCCTTTGAAGAACTTTGCTTTTATTGAGTACATCTTATCTCATTTGGTCTTGAATTTGCCCCTTGAATATGATTGTGACTGTTGTTAGAGATATACTCTGTCTTTTTCTTCTTCTTTTTTGAGCTTTTGAGGCGATATATCTCTGCAAAAGGCTGCACGATTGTGATCATATTTATCAACTAGCTTTCCCCCAACCCTTGAAATTTTCTATGCTTATCCTAATCGATCCCAATGGGGATTTGAATTTCCTTCCCACTGTTTAAGCCAACGGGTTCCTCATAATTAAAACCCATGCTTTTCATGATCTTTTTACTTGTCGGGCTATACTTTTAGAGGTCTTGTGGCATCAACCTACCATGGTATATGTTGTTTTGAGTCTCTCTTCATGTCTTTACTGCTTCGGGAACATAGAACTCTATTGGCTCAGGGTATTTTTTGCTCGCCTTTACTTGAAATCTTCCTGGAGTGATTGGAAATAGCTTATTTCTTTTAGCATACGGCAGTGGCACTGTGTAATTTGACTATAAAATTTTTAGCTGTTCAGATGACAGCAAAGTTAGTGGCGGTTGTCCCGGCTGCCTTAAATGTTTTGGCACAAAATAGAACTTCTTGCTTATTTTCGCGGTCTCGGATGGCCCTGCTTTTTCTGCTCCTTTCGTAATTGCATTTTCCTGATCATCCTTCAGGATGCTACTTTCATCCTTACTCATCTTTTCGATGGCAAATTCTTTATAGTAGCTAGCGTCTGCAAAGAAGGACTCGACTTCTGTATATGGTTTTGCATCAGCCATTACTTTATGTAATACCCCGTCTTTACAGTATTTGAAACACTGATGCAGAGTAGAGGGTATGATATTATACTGATGTATCCATGGCCTCCCTAGGAGAAGGTTGTATGTCATCACTGCATTTATAACGTGACACACAACATCAGTAGTTAACTCTCCTATTTCCAACGTTACCGTAATCTTGCCAAGCGCACGCTGCCCATCTTGATTAAAACCTTATATCATCATTCCGCTAGGGCGTAGTTCTGAGCGATGGTAATTCAATTTACATAACATTGAAAGTGGCAAAAGATTCATTGCAGACCCATTATCTATCATAATCCATTTGACTTTCTTCCCACGGATATGTCCTTCTATCATCAGTGGCCTGTTGTGTTCTTCCTCGCAACTCAGATTATCATTAGAAAAGGAAATGACTAGGAGACAGTCTTCTTGTTCATCGAGTTCATTGTGCTCTAACTCTGCCAGTAAAGTTTCTCTAATGTCATGATCGGACAATGCCTGGATCAGACTCTGTCAAAATTATTCTGAAAGCTTAAGTGCATCATAAACACTTAGTCAGGCCGGTATCCCTTTTAGATGACTTACCACATCATAAGTCACACTCGTCATCTCGTTCTTCTCTTTTATTTTGTTGCTATTACTCTGTTTTTCAATAGTTTCTTTCCTGATGACTTTTGATTTTTGCTTTATAGGACTTACCACTTTCTTACCCGACCGTAACGTGATTACCGCAACTTCTTTGTTGTTTTACCTCCTTCTTCTTCATCTTTCTTTCGAATTGTAAGCACGTTTACGGTTGCCATGGAACCCCTTTCTTTTTCTTTCCCCAGTACTATCTCTCCCCTGTCAATTAGTCGTATTATACATTTTAACGTAAAACAGTTCTCTATTGGATGGCCCACTAGATGATGATAACGACAGAAATCCCTTTCTTTGGTTCTCGTTACGTCTTCTGGGCGTTTAGGCTCCGGTAATACTATCGTGCCGGCTTTCAATAATTGTTCTATCATAGGAGTGACATCTTCCTTATCAAATCTGAACCCCTCATGAGAATTCAGCATTCTAGGCGTCTTCCCATTGTATATGTTTCTTGACTGACTCCCTTCTTTGCGTCAGTTCGGCCTTCTTTCCCTTGAGTCTCTTTCATCTTTACCTCTTCTGTAATGATCAACAGCATTCATGGCTGTCCTACCGGATACTCTCCTAGTTGTATCATGGTGAAATGCTGGGATCTTGCAAGTCATCAGCTCCAACGCGTGGGCTTTAGTGGATAAGTCATGAAAAGTTCTGATATCGGCGCTAGTGAGTCTGAACGCAATTCCTGTCCCCATAGAATGTAGACACATTTTACTTGTTCTTTTTCTTCCAGTAGTTGTCTACATGAAGCCCCTAACATTTTTCATCTATCTATAAATTTCTCTACCGTCTC